>CM042549.1:14915000-15515000 GCA_023630585.1 Cranoglanis bouderius | reverse complement strand
TTAATTTGTTCATGACACTTTGTGCTTACATTAATTGTTTTGGAATGTCCCCAAGACCGTTATAAACTGCCTACACACAGCTATAAACAGTCGATTCCTCACCAGAAAAAAAAACACAGCTTTTTCGTTTCCAAGAAACCGAAAAGCACAAAGCTCTGAAGACTTTTCTGTGACCATTACAAAGTGCTGACACTGGAGACTCATTCCACGAATGTTAAATAAAGAATTACACATTTTTCTTTTGTTAAATAACAACACATTTTAAAAATTATTTCATACAAGTCCCTGTGAACGTCCCAGAGAGCATTAATACTAACCTGTGAGATTAATTACACTACCGGCACTACTGTCTGAGCTGCCGTTACAGAAAATTAATCACCTTCAGATTCAAGAATTCAGCAGCATTGTGGTATAAAATAAACACCAGAAGTCTTTACGTACTGTAGTTTTTCAGGCTAAAGCATGACCCTTAGATTAAACATGATTAGAGTGATCATACTCTAACCCCATGGACGTGCACAGATTATACAACAACATGGATAAATGATCATGTCTAAATACAACAAGCAAAAATTTGAAAATTGGAGATAATACTCAGACAAGTGATACTTCACTTCTTACTAATATAAATAAATAAAAGCCGATGTACTGACACCAGTAACAATGGTAATGCATAAAGATGCTGATCATTAGATACTGGATGTAAACTTTCAGCTAGGAATTTCACCCTCTCCATTTCAAAACAATTCACATTAAGAGAATACATGACTGCATCCCAAAGTGCATAATGCACACTAAGAAGTACGCCTATATAGTAAACATACCAGTGGTAAATAGTACTGACATACTATTTAGTATACTAGTTAGGTTTGGGACGTAGCCTAAACTAATTATTTGCTGCTGCTGTTGTCATGATATGTGAGATGTATTTAATAAAACATGTTTATGTGACTGTCACTACTTCACTAGGCGAATGAGTCAACTTTCTTTTGACCTCTACCTCACATGCTAATGTTACCCAGTCAGGTCGCTGCTTTATTGTGATCCAGCAGTGCTGAATTTGTACATTTTCCCACCTGATTGCCGATGACGTGAACAAAAATTTTCATTCCGTTGAAAACTCCCACCAATTCAAACCCAGCAGCTCAGACTGAATTACTATACAGGATTATCAGCAGCTTCAGGTATATCATTTTTTCCTCCTGACTCAGTATCACTATTCAATTCATGATACTGTCTTCACTATTCGATACAAAAATTTTAATGAAGAAAAATTATGATTGAAAAGATTCCTTTTTTATTCTTGAAGCATAAATCATAAAAATGCAGAACGTGCATTTCAGTCTGTATGAAACTAAACAAGTCAAAAAATTGCTACAAACCGAGGTTTAATATTGTAAACAAAATAAATAAATGTTTAAATTCCCCCCAAAATTTGATTGCATAAACGAAGTCTTTGACTTGGGAAAAATGAACAATGGAAACATAATGAGCTCTGTAGGTGTGCCTGAGGGGTAGTTTTAATCAGAAATAGAGCCCCGAAGTCCAATGCCCAGCTTCTGTGACTTCTCTTTTGGGCACCGTAGACAACATTGTCGTTTGCTGGCCCTTGTGATCCGGAGCTATCAGGCCCAGCATGCAGTCATTAGATTTTAACTTTTTATGGGTTTCACAGACTGAGACC
Organism: Cranoglanis bouderius; assembly: GCA_023630585.1. Classification (NCBI taxonomy): domain Eukaryota; kingdom Metazoa; phylum Chordata; class Actinopteri; order Siluriformes; family Cranoglanididae; genus Cranoglanis; species Cranoglanis bouderius. Next base: position 15,513,316 of record CM042549.1, on the reverse strand, counting down.
TCTGGCGTGTTCAAACAGTGCAATTGCATTAGAGTCGTAATAACTAGAATGCTGGTTTCCACGATGTAAATTGCACATTTCCACGATGCACATCGTCACATTTTTGCATTGCGATGCATCGTGTCATGATCCATATACACCTCTAGTTTTAAATGAAGACCACAACTAAAAATGTGCTATCCTTTGAATGGAAAGAAATCTGAAACTTTTTAAAAGTTATTCCTCTGATGAAATGAAAGCTGAAATGCAGAGCACTTAACTGATGATTTCAGCTAAAGCAGCAACGAAATTTGAATAAAATGTAAATAAAATTCTCCCAATGGAAAAGCCAATTCACTGAAAGGGAAAGGATACGGGATATGAGATAAACACGCTTCTTTCAGAGGCTTCTTTCTCTTCTATCTCTCTCGGCTTTATCTAGGAGAGCTTGACCTGTGAAATCACAAGCCTTGGTCTTGTGAACCATTAGGAAAGCAGTGGGCGTGACCTTTTTTTTTTTTTTTTTTAAATATAAAATGGAAGAGCTGCTCATTATTAAGTAGCGCTCAGACTGTACCTTTGTTTTGTTGTTTGGTACACATCTGAGGAAAAAAAATAGCGGTCTCAGACCAATATCCAATATACACTAGGGCCTCTCTCTCTCTCTCTCTCTCTCTCTCTCTCTCTCTCTCTCTCTCTCTCTCTCTCTCTCTCTCTCTCTCTCTCTCTGTGTGCCTGCTAGGATGTTCTTGTTACTAATGTTGGCACGTCTGCTTTTGGCCCGTGCTGTGGCCATAACATGCTCTGAGGAAAAAAACATTCCAGACTGTCAGGTTCTTTAACTGTCAGGAAAGCCTTTCTAAATCCCCCATTAGAGCTCTCTGACCACAAATAAGCCACCTAATGTGACTGAAAAGTCTATAATGCGTTTAGATTTAGTCACAGCAGCAATGTTCAAAGTGCTCTTGCTTATCAGGAGTCTTAAACGTAGACACTAATCATATTTAGGCTTTTAGATCTGCTCTGAGAAAGCACACCTTTGCTTTTGCCTCCATGTTTTCACAGACAAAACCAATACTATTTTGACTGATTATACTTTGTATATATTGTTTGAAATACACAGTGTTTGGACTATGGCTGGCTGTCATGTCACATTTGTTTAATTGAGTCGGAATTTGTTGTTTGCACTCGTGTGCTTGGTGTACACCCTATAGCTGCGCACCTTATAGCTGCTGGTAAGTTTTCACCTGACCACTGCAAGGCAGGATTTAGTTTTGTAACAGTGCCGTGTTTGCACCGTTTCCCGTTTTCCTGTTCACTGTGAAGATTTTTACTGAAAGCCCGGGAAATTATATTGTAGCTTATATTGTGTGTTGTATTTGATCTGTCACAACAGTTTCTTTATGAGTTTCTCCCAATATAACAATTAAATCCAAGTGTAAAACTATTTCGGTTTTATGTGTGGTATAATTTCTCGTTATTCTTGAGTTAAGGAGTATAGAATAAGAAGTACTTATGTTTTCCTTAGTTAAACTGAAATTAAACCTAAGAGCACTAAACTATATTAACCTTAAACAAGGTCCAAGTTTAGTTTTCAATGTATTAATGTATATTCTTGGTAGGCAAAATAAAAAAAGAGAATCACTCAATATATGTTGGACCTGCTAAGAGATGTTGCTTTTGCAAAGTAGACAGTAGATGGTTTCCTCTCTCCTCCATATATTTTTTCCCTCCCTTCTGTCGTGGTTTACAGTATTGTAACATCACTCAATGAGTCCTATCTTTTACAGGTAATGGAGGAGCTGCTGATTATTATTCTGCTTTTATTTTGCTGTTGCTTGCCATACATCTAAGAAAAAAAAAAAAAAAGTTAATTAAATTAATATTTCATATTTTTTTCCTTTTACATGACCACATTAGACCTTTTGAAATGAAAGCTGAAAACAATAGTGGTCGACCGATAGGAGATTTTACTAATACCTATAAGTAAGTTTTGGCAGTACCTGCTGATAATCGATTAATCAACCGATAGATTTTAAAATTGATACTGAATGAAAATATAACTGGACTTTATTACAAAACTTAACAGTACTGACTGTACCATGAAAATGTATTGTACTTTTTTAAATGAAATAAATATTAAAGTAAATAAAATATATACATCCAAACTGAACCAAAAAGTAATACTCCAAATAACAATAAAAATAGAGCCTTCCAAAATGAATCAAAAAACACTTCAAATAACACAACAAAATTTGTCAATGATAGTTTTTATTTCGCCTCTAGTACAAAACATAAAGCAGATTTAAACACCGCTATAAATATATGGATAAGAGTTCTGTCACTTCTAATGATGTTATTTTACACTGTCCAAGATAGTTCTATTGTATATGTTGAACACGCAACTGATTATTGGTTCTTGATTTGTTTGTCTCAGGGCCAGCTTTGGCCTGAAAAAGCCGTTGAAGATGAACATGGTGAAGAGGATCATGGGGCGGCCGCGGCAGGACGAGTGCAGTCCTCAGGACAACGCACTGGGCCTCATGCACCTGCGCCGTCTCTTCTCTGAGCTGTGCCACCCGCCGCGTCACATGACCCAGAAGGAGCAGGAGGAGAAGCTCTACATGATGCTGCCCGTCTTTAACAGAGTGAGCAAAAATGCAATAAAATGCAATAAAATGGCACCTAAATATTGCAGTATTGTAACTATCTCCTAAATATAACAGGAAAAAATGGCACACAGTACTGATTCCTATTAATCTTCCAATTTTAAAGGTATATAATATTGTAAAAAGAAAAAGAAAAAGATTTGAGAATGATTGCTCTACATCGCATGAATAGTTATGTACTTGTGGAGTTTGCCTGTAAGTAAATCTAAATGCAACTGGCAGAAGTTATAACAACATGCCTTAATATTGTGAGTGATATTTTTATGGTTCATTTAAGTAGTAGAAAAAGAGCTTCTGGGTCAAAGAATGATGGAAATGTGCCTCTGTCTGGCCCTGACTTTAGCTGGTGCTCTTTTTTGTTTTTTTGTTGTTCACATAAATGTGGTTGATGCAAACGTACATGTTGGCCATTTTGAAATGTACTAAACATTGTTATGGAAGCTTGTTGAGATTTTGTCCTACAATTTCACAACGGTGCTTTATAACTGTTAGTAACACCAAATACAACAAACATTTATAAATGCTCATGTTTTATCTAAAACCAAACGGCCTGCCCTATATACAAAGACACAGATTTTCTTTTTCTTTTTCTTTTATGAAACATTGCCTCTCATACTAATTTGCTTTAAGATGATATTCTTAAGGTGAACTAACATGAATTAAACTTTTTTTTTTTTTTAATACAAACAATGGAGATATTTATTAAAATTTATAAATGCATTGGAATAATTTCAGGTATATATATATATTTAAAATTATTGTATTTCTGCACATGGGCAATCCATTTACTTTTCAATATAAGTGATAGAAAAAGTAAAAATTCATTCACATGCAATTCTAAGTAATAAACATTTAAGACATGCAAAATAATTTATGCATGAAAGGGTGATTTTGCTAAATGATGAGCCGATGCTATGACTTTTCACACAGTGTGTCATGTACTGAAATTTTTTCAGTACATTTTTCCCTATTTGACCATGTCTAGTGCTTTATCCAAGAAGGTTAGTCATCATGAAATCAAGAGTCTCGGCATGGTCAAGTGTGCTGCGTTATCACTCTTCAGGTTCTGATTATACAGAAACGCTGCTAATGTCTGTCATCACTGTTAATAATTTCATGAGGAGTGCGGTCATGAGGATTTGAAGTGTACTTGTTGAAGCATAATGGAGCAGACACAATAATGGGAAAAGCAGTAACTGATTTTAATAATCATGCTTGAAATGTGCTCTTACTGCTGAGCGTGAGTGTTTTAGAGCTCAGATTAAAACAGATGTTTACTTACAGTTACATGACAGTAGTGGGGCTGAACACTACGTTGTTTTTGATTTTCTTAAAATAATCCACAATCATGGTTCTCAAATTTGGGACCTCCCACAGTCTGTGAAGCATTTTTTTAAAAATAAGTTTGTTACAGTTATCAAAATCGCAACCCATCTTTATCTAAGTTAATCACAACCTTTAACTAAATTAATGTTGGCTGGAATGTAATGAGTTCAGAAAAAAAAACTCAAAAGTTTTAATAGTTTGTTTGCAAGATAAATCTGTAGATTTTTTTTTTTTTTTTTTGCCCCTGAGTGTAAAAAGTTCACGATCTCCTGGTCTACAGTGTTTTTAATCCATCGGATTAAAACATAGTGATGAATATGTTGAAGTGTAGCATTCATCTCTATTGCTCTGTCAAAAATAGTTTAACTCTTTCCAAACTACTCAATTTAAAAAGCATGTAAAGTGATGATTTATCTGCATTACTGTCCCCCCCGCCAATCACAGCGAGACTAGTCAATTTTGTCTGTGAAGAAGGCGGATAGCACTCTCCTTCAAGTGTGTTACGCCGCCTCGTGACGTAGCATTAGTTCTAGCTTGAGGAAAGAAAAAAAAAGATACGATTGGCTGGCTTGACGTGTCTCAGACGAAGCACATGTTAGCCCTTACCCTACCCGGTTGATAGCTGTAGTATGATGAGCAAAGCTGGCTGGTTGGTGGGAATTGGCCAAGACCAAATTAATTCTGTTTCTGAGCATGACACACAGGTCAACACCAATCTCACAGGAAATGGTTTAATGGTTTGATTCAATTATCGGTGATATTGAACAGTTTACAGAAAGTTGTTTTTGTGCAGTAATAGTGTGCAGCTCACATTTATGTCTTTGTATATCTTTGTGACAGGTTTTTGGGAACGCTCCTCCAAGCTCCATGCATGAAAAGTTCTCAGACCTGCTGCAGTTCACCACTCAGGTGTCCAGACTAATGGTGACCGAGATCAGACGGAGAGCGTCTAATAAATCTACAGGTGTGACCCCATATATTCACACACATAAGACTATTGTGTTTCTTCTCTATTATTATAAAAACTGTATACATTTTGATGTTCAGAGATGTTGTCTTTAATCTGAAGAGTTTAGCTGCACCGGTTTTTCTATGTACAAATTAGCAATGTCATTGCACTGTTATTATGCGTCTGTAATGCTAGTACTGATATGCATTACCAGTAGTGTGGATTTAGTGAAATAGTGCACTAGTCTTTCGAACATCATCAGAATGGGATCAGCGCTCTCAGTTTAAGGAAAGAGTATACGGCTCAAAGGCAAATCATTTGTAGTACTATAGTTTTATCATCTGATCCTGTTTTTAAACTAGCCAGCTGATATCATTAGATGTATCAAGGCTAGAAATGGTTTGTTGTTTTGCGTTCTGGTTCTTCTGCATGCCCTCTTGTCCCTGCTTCTGATTTAGAACCTTCAAAGGAACATATGAGACTCATACATGAGCGATTGCACCTTTTAATCTCCGAATTAATTATTGCTTATGGCTTGTTTTTGCACCGGATGGAATGTCAAAGTTCTGATCAATTCACCTCAGAGCATATGTTACCCAGTCCCTCAAAGGATGCTCAACAGCTGGACATGTGTGAAAGATAGACTTGTGGAGGGAAAGAAGTCCATAGACTGTGTGCGTGGAGTTTGGATTTGCTCCCTGTGCTTTGGGGGTTTCCTCTGGGTACTCCAGTTTTCTCCCCCAGTCAAAAAGGCAGGCACTGTTGGCTGATTGTCATCTCTAAGTTGTAGTATGTGAATGGGCATGTGTGTGTGATTGTGTGATTGTGCCCTGCGATGGGTTGGCACTCCGTCCAGGGTGTCCCCCGCCTTGTGCCCCGAGTTCCCTGGGATAGGCTCCAGGCTCCCCGCAACTCTGTGTAGAGTAAGTGGTATGGAAAATGGATGGATGCCAACAACATGAAAACACGAAAGAAGCCCTGCTCACTTAGCCTTCCTAACTTAGCAACGGGCATTTTAGCAACAACTTGAATACTTGACTGAGAAAATGAGCAAGTACTCATAGTATACTCACAGTACATAAAATACTTTATATAGTGTACTGTGTTTGTACCCTCGACAAATATTGTTTCATAGAAATATAAGCCTATTTTGAGTCTATTGAATGTTATCAGCTACATTAGTCTAAGCCAGTGGTACTTCAGTCAAACAGGCTAATCTGCCATTACTAACACATCTCACTGAAGTAGCTTGATAGTTGTTAGAGAACTGAGTAAAATAACTGATAACAGTATTAATAAAATCATGTAAATTCCCACCTCTAATAGTGAAACAGTGTTGTCTGGATAAGATTCTACAAAAGTTGAATATGCACAGTTTGGAGAAAACAAAACACTGGGTATTAACCCCCAAAACTTCATTCTAGTTGTGAGGAATGTTGGAATGGTGTTGGCCTGGTTGTACTGTATGGGGAAAAAACAAACCCTGTATAAAAAAATAAAAATAAATAAATAACAGCAAAATGTCAGGGCCATTGTGGGCAATGTGACCTAAAACACAGAAAAGACCAAGTCCATATGTTACACATGTTAATGCTTAAAATAGAGCAAAATCAGTAACAGATTCGCAATGCAAGTGATTTAGCAGAAAAAGTGACCTGAAGCAAGCTGTTAAAGCAAGACATTAAACAAATATATATGAACAGAACTGTGTGTAGGTATTCGCATAATTTTGATGATTGACCTCATTATTTGAACCAATATGTGTAAATATGTACATGTGTGTCTATAAATGAGTAGTTCTTTATTGTAATACGTGAAGATCGCATTTTATAAATCTGTGTATAAACCCACATCTAGATCAAACCTTTTCATCGGTATTGTAGGGGGCCAAGCACCAAATGAGTAGACGACAATATGAAATGGAAATAATAACTCGCAGGACAGTTTTGATTTCATGTTATCTTTAAGGATTTTTTCTTAACCACATAATAAACAAGCCTCAATTATTTTTGTTCTTGACCTAATTTACATATATTACTAATTTTGTGTGTGGTTAGAGAATAAGCCACAGCAGGAGCAGTGATACATGGATGACTCGAAGCTTTTGCATGTCATCATCTCTAATTGACTCACTATCCACCCACAGATGAGCCCGGACACAGAGCGGTGTGTGAAAATGAATTCGGCCTACGTGAACATGCTTTTGTGTGTGTGTGTGTGTGTGTGTGTGTGTGTGTGTGTGTGTGTGTGTGTGTGTGTGTGTTTTTTCCAACACAGAGGCAGCCAGCAGGGCCATTGTGCAGTTTCTGGAGGTCAATCAGAGTGAAGAGGCGAGTCGTGGTTGGATGCTGCTGACCACCATCAACCTGTTGGCCTCCTCTGGCCAGGTACGCATTCCTCCAATCTGCAGGCCGGTTCCACAGTGCCAAAAACTGTTTGAGCCAATCACAATTCTAGAACTATTATAATATAATATAAGCACGGTACAATCCAGTAGTTATGTCCATTACCTCATTTCTTGTTGTCTATACAGAGTTCTCCATACTCTTCATGTTGTTACCACAAATTTCCAAACTTCAGTTCATGACAATGCAATGAGAAATCAGTTCATGCTTACGCTGCAAGACAGCAGATGTCAGAAATCCGTCTGCTTATCCAGCAGCTCTGTCAGCAGTAGTTCGGGAAATTAATCAGTTCTCCCTTTCAAACAACAGCCAGTGCAACTGAAATTCTGGGGAAAAAAATGGATTAAAAATAGACTGTGTTTGTTTGGCTATAGCTGTGCTCAGTGTTTAACAGAATGCATTAGATGGCAGACTTGCCAACCCTCACGCATTTTGTGCATTTGTAGATATCCGGATGACTCTTATCCTCTCGTTTCTCCATTGACCAGTGGTCAGGTATAATTTCTGCATGTCATCTGCGTGAACTTGACCTTTAAGCAACATGTCTGCTCTGTGTCATTAGCATTCAGGTGCAGTCCACACCGAGAGAGAGCTATTCCTGGCCTTGACCGTCTGCCACTAGAACGGCTCCCCCGCTGACATAAACCCAACTGTCATACTGATTCTCACACATGGGCTTTAAACCCCAGCCTTGGATTTCTTACACTAATTAGAATAAAATCCCAAGAAAGGACTTTGCAGTGCCAGACAGCATTTCCAACCTCAATTGGAAATAATATGGTTATTTTTTCCACAGTTACACTGCAGGATCAGACATATTTCTTTTTTTTTTATTACATCGTGGACAACACACTGAATATACATTGTGTTATATTGTGTTGTACAGCTTTTAGTTCTTACTCTAATTTTTGCAGTCTTAATATAGTCACATCATCTTCAAAGTGTTCGTGTGTTGACTCAGAGGTCACTGAACTCAGGGGTCTGAGGTGTGTGTGTGTGTGTGAGTGAATGAGTGAATCATCTGCCTGACTCAACAGGATGCCATCCCCGACGCAGATTTTTTTGAATCAGTATACAGAATTTTATAGAATTTATTTCTTTTTCTTTTTACCGTCGCTGCTGTTCCACGCCACTGGTCCGATTTAGCTGTAGTTAAGCATCAGAGCGGTGACTAACGCAGGTGTTCATGCTGAGCTCGCCTTTGTTTCGTTAAAACCCACCTGAGCCTCAGGCTGATGTCATCCTTCTTGTCCTAAATATGGCTACACTCTCTCACAGCACATTACACCATTAGAATGGGCAAGAGCAGTGGGTGTTAGCAGTGAGATTGATAGCCAGCACAGTGCGTACACAACCTCAGATCAGGATTGGACGTGTCTTTTGGATGGGATGTTAATTGGATGGGATATATTTCCACTGAGAATGATTACTAGTTCAGGTGAATTATTGAAAGATCACCCTAGCACTTCCTGTGACCAAGAATGACACACTGATTCGGAACGTCTCACAACCAGAAAACTTTCACGATTTACTGAACTGAAAAAAGAAGAGGAACCCACATTTTCCACTATTATACTACCTAAGCGTCAGCTGAATTAGAGTTCTGCTTATCCAATGTATTTGGGGCAAATGCTAAAGATTGAAAGGCCATGAACTTGTCACAAATCTTCCACTCTCTCTCAGATCTTCTATTTTGTTCTGTACTTCTTACCATTTTCACATCCCTACAGACCATAAATCTGTAATTACTTTACTGTAATTATGATCATACGAAAAATTAAGTACACCCCATGGAAATTGTTGGTTTGACATATTTGGACAAGCAAACATTTGATCCTCATTGAAACAGTGCCTATTAGTAAAGGTGATGCACTCTATAAAATGACACATAAAACTGACATTTTGTAGTCATTTTCAAAGCAAAAAACAGACCACTCACATGCAAAAAGTAAGTACACCCCTACATTTATCACACCTTCAAAATCCATAAAATTAGAATCAGGTGTTCAAGATTGGGTGCTAGTGATTACCCTTAGGAAGTGCAGGTGGAACATGTCTTATTTAAACCTCTCACATCTAGTGTCTGGTGTTCCCTTTGCTGTTGAGGTGTGTGGTGTCATCATGCTAAGATCTAAAGAGTTCTGTAAGGCCTTCAGAAAAAAGGTTGTGGATGCCTATGAGTCTGGCAAGGGATTTAAAAAGATCTCCAAATTATTTGAAATACATCATTCCACTGTGAGGAAAATCATCTACAAGTGGCACAGATTTGAGTTGACTGCCAATTTGTCCAGGACTGGCCGTCCCAGCAAATTCAGCCCAAGAGCCCCAAAATTTCACCACAGGATCTGCTAGTAAGTCTTGCAACTGTTGGTGTCAAAGTGCATGTTTCTACAGTCAGAAAGAGATTGCACAAATTTGACCTGCATGGGAGGCGTGCCAGGAAAAAGCCTTTGCAAGACTACAGTTTGCCAATGAGCATATAGGCAAAGGCCAGGCCTTTTGGAATACTATACTCTGGACAGACGAATCAAAGATAGAGTTGTTTGGCCACAGTAACAGCAGACATGTTTGGCACAGATCAAAGACAGCTTTTCAGGAGAAGCACTTCATACCAACTGTGAAGCACGGTGGTGGAAATGTTATGGTTTGGGGTTGCTTCGCTGCTTCGGGGACTGGACAGCTTGCATTCATTGACTCAACTATGAATCCTGCAAGAAAAGCCTCAAACATCTTGCAACTGAAAGAATATTGTATGGAAGAGTGGTCAAAAATTCAAAGTTATGCAAAACACCTACAAGAAGTTATTTCTGTTAAAGGGGGCAATACTAGCTTCTTAGGCCAAACGTGTACTTACTTTTTTCACAGAAAAATATTGCATCTGTTGATATTTCTGTTGAATGAATGATTGAAAAAGCTAATTTTCCTTGTTGTTTTGTTCAAGTATATCAACTTCATTAATAGGCACTGTTTCAAAAACGATCAAATGTTTGCTCATCCAAAAATGTCCACAAAAAAAAAAAAAAAAAATATATATATATATATATATATATATATATATATATATATATATATATATATATATATATATATACGCACATACACACACATACACACACAGTATCTCACAAAAGTGAGTACACCCCTCACATTTTTGTAAATATTTTATTATATCTTTTCATGGGATAACACTGAAGAAATGTCTAAACCGCTGGCACACCCCTAAGTGAAAATGTCCAAATTGGGCCCAAAGTGTCAATATTTTGTGTGGCCACCATTATTTTCCAACACTGCCTTAACCCTGTTGGGCATGGAGTTCACCAGAGCTTCACAGGTTGCCACTGGAGTCCTCTTCCACTCCTCCATGACGACATCACAGAGCTGGTGGATGTTAGAGACCTTGCGCTCCTCCACCTTCCGTTTGAGGATGCCCCACAGATGCTCAATAGAGTTTAGGTCTGGAGACATGCTTGGCCAGTCCATCACCTTTACTCTCAGCTTCTTTAGCAAGGCAGTGGTCGTCTTGAAGGTGTGTTTGGGGTCGTTATCATGTTGGAATACTGCCCTGCGGCCCAGTTTCCGAAGGGAACTGCTTCAGTATGTCACAGTACATGTTGGCATTCATGGTTCCCTCAATGAACTGTAGCTCCCCAGTGCCGGCAGCACTCATGCAGCCCCAGACCATGACACTCCCACCACCATGCTTGACTGTAGGCAAGACACACTTGTCTTTGTACTCCTCACCTGGTTGCTGCCACATACGCTTGACACCATCTGAACCAAATAAGTTTATCTTGGTCTCATCAGACCACAGGACATGGTTCCAGTAATCCATGTCCTTAGTCTGCTTGTCTTCAGCAAACTGTTTGTGGGCTTTCTTGTGCATCATCTTTAGAAGAGGCTTCCTTCTGGGATGACAGCCATGCAGACCAATTTGATGCAGTGTGCGGCATATGGTCTGAGCACTGACAGGCTGACCCCCCACCCCTTCAACCTCTGCAGCAATGCTGGCAGCACTCGTATGGCTATTCTGCAAAGCCAACCTCTGGATATGATGCTGAGCACGTGCGCTCAACTTCTTTGGTCAACCATGGCGAGGCCTGTTCTGAGTGGAACCTGTCCTGTTAAACCGCTGTATGGTCTTTGCCACCGTGCTGCAGCTCAGTTTCAGGGTGTTGGCAATCTTCTTAAAGCCTAGGCCATCTTTATGTAGAGCAACAATTCTTTTTTTCAGATCCTCAGAGAGTTCTTTGCCATGAGGTGCCATGTTGAACTTCCAGTGACCAGTATGAGAGAGTGTGAGAGCGATAACACCAAACTTGTTACCTGCTCCACCTGCTCCACATTCACACCTGAGACCTTGTAACACTTACGAGTCACATGACGCTGAGGAGGGAAAACGGCTAATTGGGCCCAATTTGGGCATTTTCACTTAGGGGTGTACTCACTTTTGTTGCCAGCGGTTTAGACATTAATGGCTGTGTGTTGAGTTATTTTGAGGGGACAGCAAATTTACACTGTTATACAAGCTGTACACTCACTACTTTACATTGTAGCAAAGTGTCATTTCTTCAGTGTTGTACCATGAAAAGATATAATAAAATATTTACTAAAATGTGAGGGGTGTACTCACTTTTGTGAGATACTGTATATATATTTCCATGGGATGTACTTTTTTTTTTCTTCACATGACTCTACATGGATGCGAGTGGTTATGAGGACACTGAGATCTGTTTTATATATATATATATATATATATATATATATACACACACACACAGCTGTGGCCAAAAGTTTTGAGAATGACACAAATATTAATTTTCACAAAGTCTGCTGCTTCAGTGTTTTTAGATCTTTTTGTCAGATGTTACTGTTACTGAAGTATAATCACAAGCATTTCATAAGTGTCAATGGCTTTTATTGACAATTACATGAAGTTTATGCAAAGAGTCAATATTTGCAGAGTTGACCCTTCTTTTTCAAGACCTCTGCAATTCGCCCTGGCATGCTGTCAATCAACTTCTGGGCCACATCCTGACTGATGGCAGCCCATTCTTGCATAATCAATGCTTGGAGTTTGTCAGAGTTTGTGGGTTTTTGTTTTTCCACCCGCCTCTTGAGGATTGACCACAAATTCTCAATGGGATTAAGGTCTGGGGAGTTTCCTGGCCATGGACCCAAAATGTCGATGTTTTGTTCCCCGAGCCACTTCGTTAACACTTTTGCCTTGTGGCAAGGTGCCCCATCATGCTGGAAAAGGCATTGTTCGTCACCAAACTGTTCTTGGATGGTTGGGAGAAGTTGCTCTCTGAGGATGTTTTTGTAACATTCTTTATTCATGGCTGTGTTCTTAGGCAAAATTGTGAGTGAGCCCACTCCCTTGGCTGAGAAGAAACCCCACACATGAGTGGTCTCAGGATGCTTTACTGTTGACATGACACAGGACTGATGGTAGCGCTCACCTTTTCTTCTCCGGACAAGCTTTTTTCCAGATGCCCCAAACAATCGGAAAGGGGATTCATCAGATAAAATGACATTACCCCAGTCCTCAGCAGTCCAATCCCTGTATTTTTTGCAGAATAGCAGTCTGTCCCTGATGTTTTTCCTGGAGAGAAGTGGCTTCTTTGCTGCCCTTCTTGACACCAGGCCATCCTCCAAAAGTCTTCGCCTTGCTGTGCGTGCAGAAGCACTCACACCTGCCTGCTGCCATTCCTGAGCAAGCTCTGCACTGGTGGTGCCCCAATCCCGCAGCTGAATCAACTTTAGGAGACGGTCCTGGCACTTGCTGGACTTTCTTGGGCGCCCTGAAGCCTTCTTCACAACAGTTGAACCTCTCTCCTTGAAGGTCTTGATGATCCGATAAATGGTTGATTTAGGTGCAATCTTACTAGCAGCAATATCCTTGCCTGTGAATCCCTTTTTGTGCAAAGCAATGATGGCTGCACATGTTTCCTTGCAGGTAACCATAGTTAACAGAGGAAGAAGAATAATTTCAAGCACCACCCTCCTTTTAAAGCTTCCAATTTGTTATTCTAACTCAATCAGCATGGCAGAGTGATCTCCAGCCTTGTCCTCGTTAACACTCTCACCTGTGTTAACGAGAGAATCACTGACATGATGTCAGCTGGTCCTTTTGTGGAAGGGCTGAAATGCAGTGGACATGTTTTTTTGGGATTAAGTTCATTTTCATGGCAAAGAGGGACTTTGAAATTAATTGCAATTCATCTGATCACTCTTCATAATATTCTGGAGTATATGCAAATTGCCATCATAAAAATTGAGGCAGCAGACTTTGTAAAAATTAATATCTGTGTCATTCTCAAAACTTTTGGCCACGGCTGTATATATATATATATATATATATATATATATATATATATATATATATATATATGCTACTCTTGTGTAGCATATCTCCAAATTCATTGTGGACTCAGTGACCTGTTGATAATGTGGCATTAATTATGGCTTCATTCTCGACTGACCTCAGAGCAGTTAAGAATGACACTTTAGTTTCGAATGACACTTTAGTTTCGTCCATAGTCTTAATAGCTCATTATATTTAGCTCACATGAGACTCTATGACTATAGTCAGGTCAGCCACAGTAGATACTGGAGTGTGCATATATACAGGGTTTTATGGTTAACACCAGGTGTTTGGGGAAAGAAGCTACTGCTCATCAGTTTTGGTTAAGAAAAGTTCACATGCACACTTTCTTATTAACGTAACATTTTTCCTAGAATACAATATTCGCTTACGGTGTTATATAAACAATAACGAACATCTCAGTTTTGTAATTTTACAATAACTAGATGAAATACAGGGTGTTCCAAAAGTCTCCATACACAGGGGACAGTGTTTGTCAGCACCACGTTGGTTGTGCCTTCGTCAGTGGATGTTCGTGGACGTCCACTTCTCGGTTGGTCCACAACACTCCCAGTCTTTTTGAATTTGCTAATAAGTTTGGCAACAGTGTCGTGTGTGATGTGCTGACTATGTTTCCTGTTAAAGTCCATCACAACATTGCAACAGCTTCCTGATCCAGCCATGAGAAAGATTTCAATGAGTTCTTCTTTTGTCAAAGGCATTTTTAAAGGCTATCTGAAAAAAATATATATATATGTATAAACTGAGTATGAAAAAGTTTGGAAGACATTTTGCTAAAAAGTTTTAATTTCTCCTATGTATGGAGACTTTTGGGTTACCTTGTAGATTGCGGACTTCACTAAAATAAACTATTTTGATCTTGGTTACAACTGGCTGTGGTGTAAACCTGAAATGCAGAGTCAAATCTCCCTGTCAAATCGTGTTATGTTTCTACAAAGAAGTATTTCAGTATCTAAACTGTCTCTCTCTTTCCATCCTACAGAAAACAGTGGACTGCATGACCACCATGTCAGTTCCCTCCACACTGGTGAAATGTCTGTACCTGTTCTTTGACCTGCCCCACATGCCCGAGGTTCCCGGTGCCACCCAGACTGAACTGCCCCTGGCGGACCGCCGAGCTCTGCTGCAAAAGGTCTTCGTTCAAGTAAGTTCACTTATATGTCACGGCAGTTATTCAAATAATGCTTTCTCTCATGGTGGAATCTGGTTAATAATCTGTTCAATAAAGGTTTAGTTAAAGGGGAACCTCAATACGAAGCAACAGACATGGACCTTGTATAGCAAGATTGGTTCTCGTTAGAGATTCTTCATTCTCGTTAGACAAACTTGTCTCATTGGTAGTGATTTGCAGGAAGAAAGAATTCAAGCAATGCCATGGCCACAAGCTTTCCCTCCAAAACCCAACCTAATTATTCATTCATCAATCTTCAGTAAGCGCTTTATCCTGCTCAAGGTCATGGTGGATCTGAAGCCTATCCCAGGAACACTGGACGTGAGGCAGGAATACACTTTGAGCATTTTTAATATCCATCTGTGCATTTTTAATGTCCATAGAAATGACATCATCCCAGGTTAGTTAAGTCTTCAAAATGGAACTGAACCAGTTTGGCTCGCAAAAGATAATACTTGGTTTTCTGCTTTCTCAGCTAAAGCAGCCATGAGACCAAATGCAAATAAAATACACCCAATGGGAAAGTCAGGTTGCTGAAGGGAGAGATGATATCTGGCACTGAGACTAGTGATGAACAAAATTGTGCTTATTATGGCCAATTCTGACAGGTTTACCTACTCTGACAATGCAAACTGAGAGTTAATCTATTGTGTACATGTGCCATGTATGCTAGATTTGTGGATCCTTGGGTTCTATATTTAAATATGTAGTGATGTGCAGGCCATTTATTAGTAGAATTTGCTTTACATGGATTATTTTGTTTAGAATTACACACCTAGGGGAACTTTAAATGGATTTTTTTTTGTTTGTTTGTTTTGCATTTCTAAGCATATTTTATTTACTGACTTATTTACTGGTGATTCTCAACCATATCATAATGATGTCACATGGAAACAATACCTGACTGTTGTCTATGAAACAGTGATTTCTTGTCTGAGGTCAGTTTTGAACCTCTTACTCCTCTAGTTACTCCATAGTAAACCTGTAATTAAAGATTTTGTGTTTTTGGTCAGTTCAAGTGCTCTGAAACCTTTGTATGTAAAGAATGTTTTTGCAGTCATACATACATAGACAGTCTTCTACACAATGGTGTAGTGCTTTGGTTCGTAGCTTCCCCCGAACCCTCCACGCCCACCCCCAAGCAGCATATTTATGTGTGTTGTATCTTAGACTGGTGAACATATAAATCTGTACTTTCCCCATCAAGGTGGTAGATGATTTTG
Organism: Cranoglanis bouderius; assembly: GCA_023630585.1. NCBI lineage: Eukaryota > Metazoa > Chordata > Actinopteri > Siluriformes > Cranoglanididae > Cranoglanis > Cranoglanis bouderius. The sequence continues at coordinate 15,497,209 of CM042549.1, read as the reverse complement.
AGGAAAACTTTCACTCTTTTGTCCCGTTGCCTCTCAGATCTTGGTGAAGCTGTGCGGTTTTGTGTCTCCGGCTGAAGAACTGGCGCAGAAGGATGACCTGCAGCTGCTCTTCAGCGCCATCACGTCCTGGTGTCCTCCTCACAACCTGCCCTGGAGGAAGAGCGCCGGCGAGGTGCTCATGACAATCTCTAGACACGGCCTCAGCGTCAACGTCGTCAAATACATCCACGGTAATTTCAGACTTTCACGCTTAAATTGTTAACCACAAACAAAGTCTACTAACTACCTTACACACATCATCAGCCCAACCTCACTGAGTTTTCCTTTTAGCAATTACAGTACATTAATGCAATTTAGAAAAGTCATTTCTTGTCGTGTTTTCGACAGAATTTGCTTTGTAATCTGTATATCACCATTAAATCCGACTATGGTAATTACATACTGGGGGGTTTAGGCTCAAAGCTTATGAAGTGCTTTGTCTTTGCAATCGCAGCTTAATGTTCATGGCTGGCTGAGTCCTATTTATTTATCCCCCTTTAATTGCTTTCTTTGCTGTGTGCTCTCAAGCAGCACTTGCCCATGCATGTGTACTGCTGACATCTTCTGTTTTCTGAACCTCAGTAGCATTTTAACCTCAGAATTGTTCACTTCGATTTGTGTTTTAATTCCTGATTGTTTTATATTTTAGCGATTAACAGTAGATAAAATAATCATGTTTCCACTATGTGCACACTAGATGTCACACAAGCTGATTTTTAAAATTTATTTATTTATTTTTTAAAATGCTACCTCATTTTTTCAGAGAAAGAGTGTTTATCGACATGCATCCAGAACATGCAGCAGTCAGACGATCTTTCACCGCTGGAGATTGTGGAGATGTTTGCCGGGTTGTCTTGCTTCCTGAAAGATTCCAGCGACGTGTCCCAGACCCTTTTAGACGATTTCCGCATGTGTCAGGGCTACACGTTCCTGACTGACCTTATGCTCAGGTATATCCTGCAATGCGCAACTAATACTTGTGTAATGATTTGGTGACTCATAATTATGAGACGTTTTGTTCTTTACAAGGTGTTCATTAATGAGTAAAAGCTTGTTTGCATTGGCGGATTGCTGTGGTATAAAACACGTTTTCATTCCTCACTTATCAGCACATGCTAATCATTGTTAATTTGTCTGTACCTCCAGATTGGAGCAGGCCAAAGAGGATGAATCCAAAGATGCTCTGAAGGACCTGGTAAACTTGGTGACTTCTTTGAGCACGTATGGTGTGAGTGAACTGAAACCTGCCGGCCTGACCACTGGGGCACCCTTCCTGCTGCCTGGCTTTGTGGTCCCACAGCCTTCTGGGAAAGGTCAGTTCACCAGGAAATAGCAGGATTGAAACATATGACCTACTGCAGTCAAATGCAAATGGAAGCAGAGTTACAGATTACAGGAATTGGACACATTTAGATGTCGAGAACCACTGTGACACTGCACAAAACTATTTACACTTGTATAAACTCAGACTAGTGTGTGTGTGTGTGCGTGTGTTGAATTCAGATGTTCACACGAAACAGTTCCTTCCATTAGCAAGCTGTTGACCAATAACATGCAGTTTGAACAATGTGTTTCTTATGAATTGGGTTTAATTATGAAGCACATTTAACTTTTTTTAAACACAGGCTGCTGGTTCTGACACACTAACAACCCCTTAATTGCTATAAACCTGTTTTCTGCAAATATCTACTTTTAACTAGCAGAATATTCTGCAAAAGGGGGAAAAAACATCACACTGCCTTGTAAACGCAGAAAGCAAGCACTCGAGGTAGTCACTTTACGGTTCTTTTTATTGAAAACAACAAAAAAAAGGTCACTGAAAAATCAATGTCTGAGGACACGGCTTGTCAAAGTCACTTGAGGCCAAGAATGTGTGTGAGAGGCCTCACTAAAAACAGATCCTCAAGATCACGGCATGAATGCCACTAGCACAAAAACCGGCCATGGGACGAAATTATTCCCCCATTATTTTCTACTTCTTTTCTTTTTTTTTTTTTCAGCGTTCCTACTCGGTGAGTTCTGAGGAGGAATTAATACGTTAGCCTCAGTGGCTGTAAATGGCACTAATAGGAAAACATCAGACACCTACTGTGTAATCTGGTTAAGCTATTTGTTTGGCCTGTCCTACGCCTCGCCATGATGTGTTAAGTAGTGTAATTAACACACAATGGCTCCGGATAGCATTGTTTGCACACCCTGTCACATCAACCCTTGCTTTTCTTGGAGATGTTTGCCCTAGATGTTAAATGTATTTGCCTGAAGGAGGCAGATTTTGGTGGTTAAAATGCAAGAAGGAGTTAAAGAGATGATGTATTCTGAATTATGAGCTGTCAGAGTAGGCAGAGGCACACATTAATAATAAGCTTTTATAATGCCCTGCAATAATGACTGCCTTTCTCTGATGGATCCAAAGCAGAGTATGTGGTAGGTTTAGAAAGACATGGCTGAGCACGAGTCAGTATAAAAATTTACTCTCAAAATGATTATTATTTATTATTAAGTATTATGTTGTTGCATAACAAATTACTTTCAGTATTTATGTTGATCATTTTGCTTTCACCACACAGCATTAAATGAGGTGCAAAATGACTATGCATAAAAACAAGAGGTTGACTCAACACAGTAAGACAAGATTGCCACAATGTTGTTGGTATAATATTTTTAGCTGCACAACCTAGTTTTAGTGTCAATAGTAAAAGAAAAGAGCGGTATAAATGCTGCAGTGGCCATTACTGGCATGCAAGAAAATAGCTTTGGAAGTAATGGGTATAGATTTTTTACAAATGATAAATAACACGAACGTATCTATCACTGTTAAGCTTTGGAATTAAATTATATTTGATCTAAACAGTTACACAGGCATAGCATTTTATGCTGCTACATTTAATTGATCATAAACATCAAGATACCTGATGGAAAATTTTGGGGGAAAAAGTTTTTAACTGAAAAAATCTCAATCAAACTTATATATTGGAACTACCTCAGCTATGTGTATTCTTCTGAGATAAAAATGATGTACTCTAGCATTATCACGTTTTTGCACTTTACCCCATTTTTTCTTTTAAATGACAGGATGTGCTGTTGCTGATAAATTTCCTATAAAAGCATGCTCTGTAATTTTTATCCCTTGCTTATCTGTATTCATGAGCTTACAGAAAGCCTCCTATTGTCTAGGGTCATTCTCATTGATTGGGTAAAGCGAAGTATGCTACTTCCTACCTAGAAAGCAGGGGTAACTATGCTTTCTCTGAATCCTGGCCATGAATGACCATGGTATTGTCGCTATTTGAACCCGGGATAAGGATGAATAATTTACTGTTGCATCTAACACTTGAACATTTGTAGCTTTAGTTTCAAGACAAAAGTATAGTTTCCAGACACTGTATCATCTATAGGTTCCGGTAAACACAGTGTGAATGTTATCTCTAGTTAAATAAAATCTGTTAAATAAAGTTCATGATATTTACACCTAAATCACTTGTGCTCATGAACATGACTACCATATTCTTGAACTTAGTCTAATCCATAGGTATTGTGTCCTTTTACTGTATTGATCACCACTTATTCTACTGAATTTGTAATTTGTAGATTACTCTTGTTGCACTGTTAGTCCATGGTGCTTTTGATTTGTTTTGTGTTTTGCATTGTGGCATAGTAAAAAAAAAAATTACCTAAATTTCCCCCCCACAGGTCACACTGTCAGGAACATTCAAGCCTTCTCTGTGCTCCAGAACGCCTTCCTGAAGGCCAAGACTGGCCGGCTAGCCCGCATGGTCCTAGACGCTGTGGCAAACATTTACTCTGCCGACCACGCCAACTACTTCATCTTGGAGGCTCAGCACACACTGTCCCAGTTTGCTGAGCGAGTACCGCGCCTACCCGAGGTCCAAGCCAAATACTTTGAGCTGCTCGAGTTTGTTGTGTTTGTGCTTAACTACGTCCCCTGCAAGGAGCTGTTTAGTGTTTGCGTCTTGCTGAAGTCAAGCACGTCTTACGGATGCAGCATCACAGCCACACGTACACTGCTGAAGCTCAGCCGGCATCACGTGGTGTTCAGCGACGTTTTCCGTGAAGTCGGGCTGCTCGAGGTGCTCGTCAACCTGCTGCACAAGTATGCAGCTCTGCTAAAAGAGCCAGCACAAGGCCACGGAGAACAGGGTGAGAATCATTTGTCTCTCATCAGTTTGGACAATGCTAAGGCAAAAGTGCAAAAGACCACTTTTAAAGCCCCCTGATGCCTGCAAGGCAAAGTGCTGCTGAAATGAAAACACTCACAAGCCTTCACTTTTCTTTCTGCTGAATGTAGGTATGCCTATTGGGTTGTCATTTAAGGAAAAGGGATAGAGCTAAGAGACTATGTACTTGCTGGGGTTGGAGCCTATTTCTCATCCGGTACAATGTAAACAGAAGTGTATGATTTTTTAAATTATATGATTATTATAGAACCACTTTGTTGGCTCCTCCCAGCTCCAGGGTCCCTTACCTGAGTTCAGGTTATTCAGGTTAGCTGTGTCTGTGTAGGTTCTCTCTGGGTTTTCTGGTTTCCTCACACCTCCCAAAAACATGGCAGAAGGTTTATTGATGACTATAAATTGTCCTTGGTTTGAACGTGTGTGTGCATGGTGCCCTGAGATGGACTGGCGTTCCTGGGATAGGTGCAACCCTGACCAAGATATAGTGGTTACTTTTAAAAATTACAAATGGTAAATGGTCTGCACTTATATAGTGCCTTTTAACCTTAGCGGTTCTACGAAGCACTCTTTGTCACACTGTTTCTCATTCACGCATTCACACATGCATTCACACACCAATGGCAGCAGAGCTGCAATGCAAGGGTCAGGTTCAGTGTCTTGCCCAAGGACACTTCAGCATGTGGTGGGGCCGGGGATCGAACTGCCAACCCTGCGATTTGTGCACAGCCACAGCTGCCCAAATTGTGCCTTAAATACTAGAAATGTTTAAATACTGTATATTATGAAAGGATTCAGATGCATAGTGTATATACACACATATATACATTAGTGGTTTTATCTGTGCTGGTTATTGAAGTCTGAACAATAATTGACAATGTAAATTGACATTTGCTGTTTTTTCAGGTGATTCCAAGAACAATGTGGCAGAGGAACAGAAACAGCTGGCGTGGCTGGTCATGGAGACCCTTACAGTCCTCCTTCAGGGCTCCAACACCAATGCAGGTATGAGTGTTTTAACAAAAGTGCATCCCCTGTACATGATCTATAATTTATTTACTTTACGCACTGACTCCTAATATGTAATAATTCAGTTTTCAGGCAGACTTCCTGCAATGAAAGTGATCTGATTTAAAATTCTAATTTCTCCAATTACTCTATGAGCACAGTCTCAGGACTCCTGGTGTCACTCGTGGTGTTTCAACACAGAGGAAAAACAAGAATTTTTTTTTTTTTACCACTGACGAACTGAGGTCGAAATCAGGAGCTACTGTTGCATTAAGGTTACATAACTAGACACGCACCACCGCTGCTGACAAACTGTCCAAACTTACCATGTCTCTTCTCTTTTCCCCTGTCTCTCTCGGGTCTGTCTCGCTGCTGTTCATGGGAAGTGAAAGAGAAACCTGATGGGTGGAGGGTTGGGGGTTGCGATTTTCTTCACTGACTTTCGTGCCGTCACTTCTACTTATCTGACTCACTGTCTGTGTATGGGGAAACAAAAGATCCTTTTTTAGGACTTCATCTCTATCTATTTCCTCTGTATGATTGTTTTTCTTGTCCTCAGTTTCCCCTATGCGCTAGTTCTTCCTTTTCGTCCTCTCTTCCTTTTTCCTTTTCTCAATTATTCCTTTACTATTTGGCCTGCTCTTCTCTCTAGCATTTTTATTGCTTTGCAGTTTTCTTTGCAATCTCCCTGTCTGCTGTTTTAATTTGACTTTATACTACAGTGCTGTTCAATGCTCGATTCTGATTGTTCAGAAGGTGTCGATTAAATTTTTCTATAACAGTAGCTCAGACAGTGATGTTCATAATAATACACTCCTTTCAAAACATAACACAGGCACTTGAATGGCGGATGCTCTGTTATTTCTTACTTTGTCATTGTTAGTGTCTTCTGAAAACTGGCTTTTAGCCATGGCTAGTGATTTCTGATAGAAATGTATTTGAATGTAAAGCACTTTCACTGTGCTCAGGTTTCAGATCAGAATAACCAGACATGTTTCCCTCCACCCTTCCTTTTTTTTTTTTTGCACACACTTCTCAAAACATGCCAGCTTGCACATTTTATTTGGCATATGCAGTTCCTATGGTTTCTTTGACTTAATGACTTCTGCAAGTTACATCTGTGGGCATTTTGAGTTGTTTTTCAATGTTGTTTTCTCCAGTCATTAGTCCAAGCAGGTACCATGAAGAGCTTCAGGAAATTTGCATGATGCAGGATTTATGACCGTATTATTGGAGATACAGTATTAAGGGTGTTGTAGTAGTATTTACACCTGATAAGGCAAACCTGCGAGTGTTATTTTTACACTGGGGATGCCAAAATCTCTCTCTAGCTTTGCTTCTGGTAAAATAAATGCACTTTTGTCTGTGCTACTATTCACTGCAGGGTGATAATGCTCCTTATAGTTGTAGATAGAATATGACAGGTTTAAGCTTGAAATTAGTAAATATGTCTATAAATAGGCTTAATGGTCTTTTTATTGTTATATAATAATCTCAAAATGAGAACTATTCGATAACTGTTCCTTTATTCAAGATAGCTGCACTTTATCAGCATAACCATATACATCACCATATACCATAACATATACATCATCCTACATTTTATCACAAGTAAGTAAGTGATTTTGAATCTGTGAATTTGAATTTGATGATTTCTGTTGCAGGTCTGTTCCGGGAGTTTGGCGGTGCCCGCTGCGTGCACAACATAGTAAAATACCGTCAGTGTCGCGAGCACGCATTGATGATCATCCAGCAGCTGGTGCTCTCACCCTCAGGAGACGACGACATGGGCACGCTGCTGGGCCTCATGCACTCTGCACCCTCCTCTGAGCTGCAGCTCAAAACCGACATACTGCGGGTCAGAACACATACCCGCATAAACACACAACACATGTGGATTTGACGTACACCAGTATACGCTTCAAACAGTGACGTCTACATCTTAAAAGGAAATAAATTGCCCTTTGTAGTATTGTGAGGGGTTTTCAAGTTATTTTTTACTATAAACATGAAAAAAATTGAATGACGTTTGACCTCCCACATAATAATATAAGAACACACTCTCCCACATCTAGAGTAAAAAAAAATTTGTCACACCCACTAACCACAGACAAATGTACATACAACAGTCCAAACCCCTGTAATGGACAGTTAAAAACTAATTTTGCTTTTCATGGGTGGAGCGCTATACTGGTTAATCAGAGTTTGTCAAGATTTTTTTTTTTTGTAAGACCAAAAAACAAGTCAAAGAATCCACTTGGAGTGAAGTCATTATGTTCAGTGAGAGTGACTTAAAGCTTCTTTATTAAATCAAGGACAGAATAATCTCTGTAAAAAGCATTCCGGTCCTGTGCTTGGCTTTGAGGCTTGAGGTTTTGAACTTTAATGTTTCCCCCAAACAATTATTTTTAAATATCTAGCAGTGGGAAATTAAAGTTATAAAATTTGATATTACAGTTGTAATACAAAAGCACTAAAATGTGTTTATGCATTCTAAGATAAAAATGTTATATGAGTAGCATGTACAATATATACATTTTTAGAAAATGGGTTCTTCAAATTTTCATTGTATATTTAATGTTTATAGCTTTCTATAAGGGTGCTAGTCTATTTGTGGAAGAGAAACCCTCTGCTGTCGGGTTCTACATAGAACTTAAGGCTTATCCTGAGAAACATTCGTGTGATTGCTGTAATTTGTAGCAATGCATAAATGTATATTTATTAGATGTGAATTGGTTTTCTGATTTTAAAATATGTTTGACACTGTTTACATGAATATCAAAACTAAAAAGTGAATGATTTGCAATTCATCACGTTTTGAAGAATCACTATTAATGGATTAACTCTGCTAATGAAGTTTAACTTTAGTGGAGTGCAACTTTAGTTTTTCAAATGTTTAAATAATCAAGGCAAGTACAAATACTCAAAAAATCCCAAGTAAATACTGATCTTCATGTTTTTTCATGCAGGCGCTGCTGGCTGTGCTGCGTGAAAGCCACCGTTCTCGCACCGTGTTCCGGCGCGTTGGTGGCTTTGTTTATGTTACATCACTGTTGGTGGCCATGGAACGTTTGCTGGGCGCTGGCACACGGGTCGAGCCAGAGGCGAGCGGGCCTCTGGAGCTGCTGCGTGCTGTCTTCCGCACTCTAACAGCTGCCATGCGCTACGAGCCGGCCAACGCGCACTTCTTCCGCACCGAGGTGCAGTATGAGAAGCTGGCCGACGCCGTGCGTCTGCTTGGCTGCTTCTCAGATGCTAAGAAGCTCACCCCGGTGGCTACCGTGCCCTGCAACGCCATGGCCTCTAACGCCCAGGCCTTTCAGAGGCTCCTGGAGGACGAGACGGTGTCTGAGGAGAGCGTGTGCCCACAGCTGGCTCACTGCGCCAAGCTTTTCGTCTACCTCTACAAAATGGCCACCGACTCCTTTGACAGGTAAGGATGTGCCCGTGGCTGTTTGTCAAGAATGAGTTTAGAAAGCATTTGAGTTTTGCTATTAACTTTTATTTATTTATTTATTTATTTGTCGCTTTTTAAATGTGGTATTCTGTCTGTCTCCATTATGATCAGTCCATAAAACACAAGTTCTTTTTTAACATGTAGGCATTTCAATCTTACGTTTCCAAAGTTAGTGGGAGGTCCATTTGCTTTTGTAGTGCAGCTGTGCTTTAGCCTGTGGCCATTTCCTGATCATGTGGGGTGTGTGTGTGTTTCTGTGTTTATATACAAGACTGTACCAGTTCCTTTGTGTGTTAATAATCTTAAATTCTCTTCTCAGCTTGAACTAACTGCTTCCATCATTTTTATTCTTCTCTCTCTCTCTCTCTTCTTCTTTTGCTGATGTAACCCATGGCATCGCCTGGCTGCACATGCGGGGTGTGTGTTGCTTCACCCGGCTGTTTGTGGGGATTCTGATGCCTGTGTGTGTGGACTGGACGGTTGTGTTCTGTATGCTTGTTGTTGATCTGTGTGCACATGTGTGTGTGTGTGTGTGTGTGTGTGTGTGTGTGTGTGTGCGTGCGTGCGTGCGTGCGTGTGTGTGTGTGTGTGTGTGTGTGTAGTCGTGCCGAGCAGGTGCCTCCCTGCCTGACTCACGAGACCTCGCTCCCCTCTCCTTGGGGCACGCCAGCACTCACCAGGAAGAGGTACTGCGCTCTGCACTTTTCTGCCACCCTCAGTCACCCTCTCCATCTCTCATTCCTGCATCTCTCTTTATCACTCACTCTCTCTCTCATACTTTCTAACACAAATCTTATCTTTTATGCTCTATTCAGAGATCTCACTGCCTCTCCCCCTCTCTCTCTGTGTATGTATGTATGTGTGTGTGTGCGTGGTTCACCTCAGCCTGCTTTGTCAAGCTGTTCTGCTGGCTTTCAGCTTGCAGTTGCAAAATAAAAATAAAAAAGCCTCTCAACTAGTTGTGCTATTAGCTCATATCTCTTTAGGGAGTTGTGATCAGTAATTAACATTGCATCAAGGCAGATGTTTAATTGACCTACATCAAACTCTAGCCCTGTGGCCTCTATGGGTGTGAATTTATGCATAAATAGAGTGAATCACAACTTCCCACAGATTCCACATTTAGAAAAAAGCCAGTTCGTTACCAGACATGGTTCTAGTGCTGATGTATAAGTGAACACTGGGCTAGAATGAGCAGCCACATAACACAGTCTAATGTTTTAAACTGACATCAGTGTCGCGTATACAATGTCTGTTCCTCATTTTAACATTATGGTTATGAACCTAAGCATGTTCCCATTATCCATCTGTGATTAATGAATGTTTTTTTTTTTTTTATATGCGATAAAATGTTATAGCTGTGATAAAATGTAAGTATTAAACAGTGAGGGGAAATAAATATTCGGAGTAATATGTATTTAATTGTTTTGTCATTTAATATACGTCCATTGCATATATTCACTTCAAATTTACACACATAACGTCTTTTGGTGTATTCAGACACCGCAACTTACCAACATTAGTACATTGCCGCAAAGCTGTTGTTGGCAGTTACAGTTTTGACACGTCTGCGGTAAGAAGTAATTCACTTTTTTTTGTAGCTTTGTGGTTCATTTTTGGCCCACTCCTCTTAACAAATCCCTTTCAGTTCCCCAAGGTCACGAAGGTCCCTCTGACATCAAGTTCCAGTGGGATTCAAGTCAGGAGATTGGCTAGGCCATGCAAGGCCTTCTTAAGTTATTTAGGCTGTGTGTCTTGTTGAAATATCCATCTTCTCCCCAAATTCAGTTTCTTGGCTGATAGGATTAAACTCCCTCTTATATGTCCCAGTACATTGCTCAATTCATGTTTCCTTCAATGACATGTAATGCCCTAGTACTGTTTGTAGCAGAAGCAGCCCCATATCATGACGCCTCCACCACCGTGCTTCACTGAGGGTATGGTGTCCTTGGGATAATACACACAACCCTTCTTTCCCCAAACACAACAAGCTGAATTCTTGCTAAAGAGTTCTGTTTTTTTTCCCTATGACCAGAGTATATTGTTCCAAAGAGCTCTCGTTTGTCTAAATGCTTTTAGATGCACGACTCTGTGCTTCATATTTAGCAGAGGAGTTTTGTGTGAGGTGTATGGAGATGATTGCTCTGTAGCTCATTGTTTATTGTTCTCTGTGTAACTGTTGTTCTTGCTGCTTCCAGGTCATCCTGCAACTTTTGTCGAGTGTCTGCTGGCCTCACTCTTACCTTCCTCATCATTAGTCTGAGAGATTGATGTGAAATCTTGCCATACCTCTCAGGGGACGAGTAGTTGTGGTTCTTTTAGCTTTTTCCATTCAGGTGTTGTTTAATAATGATATCCCTGAGAGGTTTAGGAAACTGCTTCACTTATATCATTGGTACCTGTTGCATGAAATATTTACATTGGATATGCAGTATGCGCTGGAAGTATAAACAAAAGGGCCTGAATACTTTACACACCATTAATTAGGAGAAGACGTGGTTAAGAAATGGATGTGTCTTTGATATTCTGTGTGAAATAGGACTGTGTCCTGACCTTCTCCCTTCCACCACACAGACACGGCTACCACAGTTCCTCCAACGCAGCTCCAACCAAAAACCTCACGGACCTAAAGCTGCACCTGGGGAACCTCTCTCAGCATGCCTCCGATCCTGTGGTTATTCATGCAGGGGCTGTCCTGGCCATGTTGGACCTCCTGGCCTCCATCAGCTCAGACACCCAACCTGAGGTACACCTCTGCTCTGCCTTTAGCATGTCTCATAGTGCAACAGTTACAGGATAAATAACAAATCTACTCTTGTGCAGGATGGGCTTTTGTAGAATGTGATATTCTAGTTCTTTGTCAGGACTCCGTTTGCTAATTTACTTGCAATATCCATGAAGCTTACTTTTCCCCACTCATCAAGGTGACCAAAAATGCTAACAATGTCCTAGCTAACAACTGACTCACAGAACATTCTGAGGATGTTTGTTTTTGGTTCCTGAAATGTTCAGAGAACAAATGTTTTTTTAGTTTCCATTTGATTTTCCAGGAAAGTTTTCTTTAGCATAAATATAAAAATGTGTTGCTCACATTCTGTTACTGAACCCATACCTTTTTCACAAATAGTGCCAAACTGCAGAGTATTTTCTTGCATACAGTATGAAGGTGGTATGGTTAGGTGCTGTTATGGTAAGTTATATTAGTGGATTAGTTGAGCATGGTGTAATAAGTTTAGAAAGTTTACATTATGTGAACTGTTTTTATTTGCTGTCAGATTTGCCCAATGTATAAGACTGATTTCATGTTTAATATGAATGACTAGTCATGTTTAGCCAGAGCCATATCACCCTGCAGTTCTCGCCTGGTTTCCCACTGAAGCTAAGCAGGTTTGAGCCTGGCCAGTACCTGGATGGGAGACCTCCTGGGGACAACTAAGGTTGCTGCTGGAATTGGTATTAGGGAGGCCAGTAGGTTGTGGTCTGTGTGGGTCCTAATGTCCCAGTATAGTGACGGAGACACTATACTGTAAAAAGAGCACCATCTTTCAGAGGAGATGTTAAACCGAGGTCCTGACTCTCTGGTCATTAAAAATCCCAGGACACCCCTTCTAAAGAGTAGGGGTATAACCTCGGTGTCCTGGTAAAATTGGCCCTTATCTATCATGGCCCCCTAATAATCTGCATCCTTGAATTGGTTACATCACACTCCTCTCCACCTATAGCTGGTGGGTGTTCTGGTGCACTATGGCTGCTGTCGCATCATCCAGATGGATGCTACACACTAGTGGTGGTTGAGGAGACCCACCCCATACTATGTACAGTGCTTTGAGTGTCTTTCTTTTAGGCAAATGGAAAACAAACCTGCTTAAGATAATATAGTTCATAGCTTCACATGAACTGAGTTTGTTTAGCAAGAAACCAGAAATCCAACACTTTTAGGAAACTATGCAGTTTTGACTTTGCAGTATAACAAAAAAAAAAAAACAGCTTTTTTGGTAATTTTTTGTCATTTATGCATAACATACAACACTGAGGAAACAATTCTCTCTCTGTAGGCAACTCTGGCTTTTCATGTCCTTATGAGTGTGCTGTGACAGTCCTATTGGGAGACCGTTGATGAGAATTGATGAGCTGACAAAAGTTTGGAATAATCTCCGATGGTTCTCTCTATTCTCTCTGTTCATTGCTTGAGTTTCTGTCAGCTTCATCAAAACACGTCCCCATTGCTTCAATCACATTTTCTTGCAAGAGTTTTTTTTTTTTTTTTTTTTAATCTCTTTTGTAGCCAGCCATGATACCAAGACATCAATCATACAGTACTTTTCAAGCTGATTTTACCTTTCAATCTGACTGACAGGTTCTTGTGTACAGCTTAAAACATGCTCAGTTAATGTGGAGCTAAAAGTTGCCTTAATTAAAAACTTTAATGACAGTTATAAGATGGTCAGAAGTGCAGGTCAGGTTTGTTTTGCTATAAGGGAGATGGTGAGAAAAACATCATTGTATATAGGAAAAAGGACCTGCGTGTAACAGTATTAATAAAATGGAAGGTGTAATTCAACAGAATAGTCTAACATTACCTTTTACTTGCTTTGCATCCTGTTCGTGATGTTTAGTCACACTGGTAAATAGGACTACATTCTTTATTTAAACCACAAAGATCTTCTTGACTTGAAACCAGCTTTTAGACATTTTGTATACTGATATGATCTTTGATTGATCAGCCAGCTTCATTCCTCCTAACTGTCCTATTTCCCAGCATGCCTTGGAGTTGCAGTTGGCGGTAGCGAATGTGCTGCAGTTGTTGGTACACTCTGAGAGGAACCAGCAGGTGCTGTGTGAGTCAGGGCTGCCATCACGCCTGCTACAACGCTGCAGCTGCGCCATGAGTGACGAGGAGCACCCACTACACCCACCGCTGCAGAGGACCTTTGAGAGGCTCGCCTCACAGAACCTGCAGCCCATGGCACTCCGGTCAGTCTAAAACTGAGCAGGCTGAAAAATATAGCACTGCAGTATTAGACTGCAGTAAATTCTGGTGAAACGACCAAAAATCAGGTTCTAACCAAAATTGAGTTCTTGTGTTTTCAGTAAAAAATAAATAAAAATACTTTGATACCTCAACATAAATATACTTTACTAAATTGACATGTAAATGTTCTTAATCTTGCTTAGGATTTCTGCAAATATCACACTGGCTAAGGAGGCAGTTAAAACTGCTGAAATATATCTAAATCTATGTTAGATGAGCATGCTTTGTTTCCCCAATTTGATCAAATTTTTGTCTAGTTACATTCAGTAATGAAACAGACAGTCTTATCAGCTCGGTTTGTGATCAGATTCCGGCTGTCAGAATGTCCATGATGCTCCTACATCACCATCATCATCATCATCATCATCAAGACAAAGAAGAGCGGACAGAAATGTGGCTCTTAGTCTTAGCTATGTGTCTAGGGTTAGACTAAGTTGTCTATATTATAGCCTTAGCTGTACTGTTTTTCATAAAGCTGCTGGTCACATGACTAATTTCTCAACCAGTATTAAGTAACATCCATAACTGATGTTCAGCATCATATCACACCACAATGTTCAGTCTCTACTACGGTTAGCTAATTTCTAATTAGATTCTAATTTTAACCATAAGGGAAGATTTTTAAAAAAAGCTCCTACATCTCTTTATTGTTTAAGCTCAAAGATAACGCAAAATCTTTTCCATAGCTACTATCATAACAATCACAATTATTCAAATTGTACACATCAGTGCAGTCTGGAACGGATGAGTGAGATTATTAAAAGTCATTTCTGCTCCTTATCTCCTGATCTAGCTTTGATTCACTGTGTAAATAAAATCTTCCCAGTCAGTGTGTGCCTGATTATCCAAGCAGATCCCTGGCACTCAGAAGCTCACAGCACTCTGCAGGTTCTTTGTGTTAAAATGAAACCGATCAAATTTGTCAGGGTTCAGTATTATTTAAAGTTCTCTGTGGGTTGTCTTGGAGAAATACGAGGTCAGAATGGTGTTTTTAATTTTCCACGTGGCCGATTGGCCTTGACGAAGGACACAGACGCACTTCACTAGCAAAGTCTGTATCTTGGGCGTCTGCATCTCGTGTGAAAAAAGGAGTAGAAAGAAATTGTGTTCACTATGCATTTATCCATGATATTGCTTAAGTTCAAGCTGTCATGGCTTGAGGTTTTTATGGTGTAAACTGCTGTTAAAATTGGGCGAATTATTTACATTTGAAAAAGCAACCTATGCTTGCAGTGTGATGTCGCTCTTTACTGTGAAATCAGGAGGAACTCAGCCATCATTACCGAAACATTAGGGGTGTAATGACAAACCGATTTGAATCGGAAAATCAAGAAAAGTCCACGATATGGCTGCGTCGATTTACAAATTGATTTTCAAATCGGAAAGGAAAATGAATTACTTAATTCAAATGAATTAATTAATGCACAAAACAATGAGTGTACACTTTCCAAACAGCTAAAACAATGACCTGTTATTTTTTCATGTTTTGCATGTTTGTTTAATTGTTTTTCCTTCCACAGGGAGTTTTTGCGTTTAGGGAATCCTTTAAACTGCGGCGCCTGGGACAAAAAGCTTCTCAGGCAGTATCGGGTTCACAAGCCAAGTTCCCTGAGTTACGAAGCTGAAGCAAGAAGTAAGTAAAACAGATCATTTCATAAAAATTTTTTTTTAAAAATTTGGACCTATCATAACACTTCCTCTGGCTGGAACACAACACAACACAATTAAAAGCCAGACAGTTACCTGCACATCAAAGAAAGCACTTTTCCCTTATTTTCATGTTTCTGGCTATAGGAGTGGCCATAATTTTAATCACCCATGCTAGAATGGTTCAGTTTAATTGAGCTGTCTGGCCATTTTAAACACAAGAATGTAATCCCTTTAATACATTTCCTGAAGCTCCATTAGGACCAACCTAAAGCTGACCTTGATGAAGCATAAAAAAAGATTGTCTTCTGAGCTTTGACTGCTAAATGAAAACAGTCTTTGTAACTGCCTTTAGCACGTGGATGATTTGGCCTCAGTTTATGAGTGAATCTTGAAGGAACATTCACAAATACAGCGATCTTATCGCTGCAAGTCGCCAGTCGCTGTACTATGAAGTCTGAAGTCGCCAGTAGGCATTCCTACTACTTCATTCCACTTTTGATAACAAACCAGTTTCTTGCTGCTAAAATTATACATTCTGGAGGGAGAGTGTTTGTATATAAAATTCACCGGGGTATATATGCATTATATCCTACGAGATGAGGGCGAAGCAGTGTGTGCTCTTTGCCACTGGGGCCATCAATCTGCAGCGCAAGCACAAGCGCCGAACTGTCTGGGTCCACTAAACAATTCGGACTCGTAGGCAGCATGGCGGATCACGAATCACGTGCGCTCTACTGTCTTCACACCCCTTGGTAATCACTGCACCAAGTCACTCCAAATTTGCATAAAGTTAAACTTTCTCAACTTTGTTACATTGCTGGACACGCCCACACATAGTTGCCATATAGTTGCAATGAATGGTCTCTGGACGCTTTGTCGCTGCGAGTCGCCGTGTGTGTGAATGCACCTTAAGGCTTGGTCATTTATACTGGAAGCATTAGTAAGCTGATCTTAATGAAGTTAGTAAACACAGAGAGAAACTGACCATTAAAAACTTCTTTCCTCTGTTTTTTAGACAGCATGACCGCATCTATGGAGGGCTTGGGTATGGACAGCGTGTTTGCGCTGAGCGAGGAGAGCGGTTCGTACCGGATCAGCCGGAGCTTGGTGCGCTCAGCTGAAGCCAGCGCCGTGCCCCTGACACGTGTCAAATGTCTGGTGTCCATGACAACGCCGCACGACATCATCCGCCTGCACGGCTCCGCCCTCACGCCAGGCTTCGTCGAGTTTGATACAGCGCTTGAGGGTTTTGGGTGAGTGTTTAAAAGTTTGGATTTCTTTACAGACTCTGTTGTAGAATATTGTAATAGATGAAAATGCCTGTAGTATATCCGTATGCGTGTGTGGAGGTCTGGGAAAACTCATCAGATGTCGCTGAATTCTCAGACTTTCTCTGCTTATTACATACTTTGAAACCTCTAATTTAAGAAAATATCAATCTATTTCACCAAAATAATAAAATTTTTATGATTTACTTTCTAACCTTTTTCATATTAGGTAAATAAATGTGTTTTAATAAACGCAGCTTTGATCAAGTTGTTGCTCTACGTGCCAAAGGGAAATGAACATAACCCTAATAGCGGATCGAGTTGAATGCAGCATTATTTCAGCATTGACATAAACACAACCAGTGCTCAGTCAATTCACGAGAAATTAAGAGTCTTCTGTTCATCCAATGCTGTGAAAGACATTTACATCAAGTGATGAGGAAGAGACTGATATGGATGATGCTTATGATCAAAGTAATTAGTCATTTTCATGGTTGTATTTAAGTTATATATTTTATTTATTACAGTTGAGGTCACACCTTGGAGCATCTGCAAAATGTTAATTTTTTTTTTTTAAAATAAGAAGGCTCATAAAAATTACATTTTGTTTTTTTAGTTAGTACTGCCCTGAATAAGCTACTTCACATAACAGATGTTTACATATAGTCCACAAGACACAAATGAACCAGGTCAAAAGTTTACATACGCTTGATTCTTAATACTGTGTATTGTTTCAGTGGCTGTTTTTATGTTTTGTTCATCGGTGTAACTTGTTTTTTTGTTTAAAAATCTTATTTTTATTTAGTACTGCCCTTCAGAAGCTACAGTGGGGGAAAAAAGTATTTGATCCCCTGTTGATTTTGTACGTTTGCCCACTGACAAAGAAATGATCAATCTATGATTTTAATGGTAAGTGTATTTTATCAGTGAGAGACAGAAAAACAACAAAAAAATCCAGAAAAACGCATTTCAAAAAAGTTATAAATTGATTTGCATTTTAATGAGGGAAATAAGTATTTGACCCCTTCGACTTAGTACTTGGTGGCAAAACCCTTGTTGGCAATCACAGAGGTCAGAGGTTTCTTGTAGTTGGCCACCAGGTTTGCACACATCTCAGGAGGGATTTTGTCCCACTCCTCTTTGCAGATCCTCTCCAAGTCATTAAGGTCATTTTCAGTGCCCTGGCTGAGGGAAGGAGGTTCTCACCCAAGATTTGACGGTACATGGCCCTGTCCATCGTCCCTTTGATGTGGTGCAGTTGTCCTGTCCCCTTAGCAGAAAAACACCCCCAAAGCATAATGTTACCACCTCCATGTTTGACGGTGGGGATGGTGTTATGACTTGGGGTCATAGGCAGCATTCCTCCTCCTCCAAACACGGCGAGTTGAGTTGATGCCAAAGAGATCTGACCACACCTGACCACAACACTTTCACCCAGTTCTCCTCTGAATCATTCAGGCAAACTTCAGACGGGCCTGTACATGTGCTTTCTTGAGCAGGGGGACCTTGCGGGCGCTGCAGGATTTCAGTACTTCACAGTGTAGTGTGTTACCAATTGTTTTCTTGGTGATTATGGTCCCAGCTGCCTTGAGATCATTAACAAGATCCTCCTGTGTAGTTCTGGGCTGATTCCTCACCGTTCTTATGATCACTGAAACTCCACGAGGTGAGATCTTGCATGGAGCCCCAGACTGAGGGAGACTGACAGTTTCTTCCATTTGCGAATAATCACACCAACTGTTGTCACCTTCTCACCAAGCTGCTTGGCGATGGTCTTGTAGCCCATTCCAGCCTTGTGTAGGTCTACAGTCTTGTCCCTGACATCCTTGGACAGCTCTTTGGTCTTGGCCATGGTGGAGAGTTTGGAATCTGATTGATTGATTGCTTCTGTGGACAGGTGTCTTTTATACAGGTAACAAACTGAGATTAGGAGCACTCCCTTTAAGAGAGTGCTCCTAATCTCAACGCATTACCTGTGTAAAAGACACCTGGGAGCCAGAAATCTTGCTGATTGATAGGGGATCAAATACTTATTTCCCTCATTAAAATGCAAATCAATTTATAACTTTTTTGAAATACGTTTTTCTGGATTTTTTTTTTTGTTGTTTTTCTGTCTCTCACTGTTAAAATACACCTACCATTAAAATTATAGACTGATCATTTCTTTGTCAGTGGGCAAATGTACAAAGTCAGCAGGGTGTCAAATACTTTTTCCCCCACTGTACATAAGATATTTACATGTTTCCCAGAAGACAAAATAATAACAATTTACACCGATCACCGTGTTCAAAAGTTTACACCCCCCCTGGCTCTTAATGTATGGTGTTGCCTTCTTGAACATCAGTGAATGTTTGCACCTTTTGTAATAGCTGTGTACGAGTCCTTCAGTTGTCCTCAGTGTGAAAAGATGGATCTCAACATCATATAGACACTGCTGAAAAGGAGTCAAATATGCAGAAGATGCTGGAAAACCACAGAATGTGTAGGACCTGGAGGATTTTTCTGAAGAACAGTGGGCAGTTTAACTGCTCAGGACAAACAAGGGACTCATGAACAACTATCACAAAACATAAAAACAGTCGTTGATCATCCAGGTAACAACACGCAGTATTAAGAATCAAGTGTATGTAAACTTTTGCACTGGTTCATTTGTGTAAATTCAGTTATTATTGTGTCTTGTGGACTATATGTAAACATCTGTTATGTGAAATGGCTTATTCAGGGCAGTACTAAATAAACAACAAAATGTTTTTTTGTTTTTTTTAAATTATTTACATTTTGCAGATTCTGCAAATCGTATGTAAAACTTATGGCCTCAACTGTGCATTTTCATTTAAATGCGTATAAATACTTAACCAGAGTTTGAAACGCATAAACATTATTTCAGATTTTTTGATATACATACAAAAGAGATACATTTTATTCAGGAAAACGTGTAACTGATATAGAACTTAATCTAAATTAATATAGTCAAGGACAGATAAATGCTTTTAAAGCAGGTTTTTGAATGTCCTTTTATTTGCAAATAAAAGCAGGTGTTTTTTCCTTTTTTTCCTCTTTCCTTTGCTGTAGGAGCATTTGTTTTTTTGTTTTTTTTAACAAAACAAACTTGCTGCATTGCAGTCATAGGCCTTTATGTCAACAGTAAATACCCTCAAGATTTTTTAAGCAGGTTTTAAACCTGAAACAGTTACAGCTTATAAAATGTTTATTTAACTGTATATTTATTTTGTAGATAAAAAGCTGGTGTTTTGCTTCTAGTTTTTGTGCTGTTACGAATGTTGTGTCTCTTAATGTAGTCTCCAGCAGTATGTTCTCCTAGTATATTTCTCCACTTTCAAAGACAGACAATATCAAAACAAATTTTAAGGACATTCAGTTTTATTGGAAGAATACAGTCGTTTTTTTTTTTTTTTTTTTTGGTTTTTTTTAAGTAGATAATGTCACTTTCAGGTTTTACTTTTATCCAGACGTCAGAAAAAGTCCTGAAAGCATGTGTAAATCTTTTGACTCAGATTTGCAAGTGCAACGTAGAAAGCATTTGAAGTTCCCACCTGCTTTTGCTTAAGATAATCCAGGGATGTTGTGTGCACATTCTCCAAATAGCTCCTTTTGCTTAGATTTAATATTTGTTATGATTTATGAGGGCACAATGAGCCAGCAGCACTCCACATTAGTATTCTGCACTGCTCGTAATGTTGTATTGAATTTTATACTTTAGTAACTTATTGTAGCAAACATCAATAATCCTCCATTTAGTTTGTTATATTATAAAAAATTATTTGATTAGTGCTACCAATGTAGTGCTTGGAAAGCACAACCTTTTAACTGTCTGTATAGCAAGCTCACTGCTAGGCTTGTCTGATATAATTGATATAATGACTTCATCATCTCTGCATGATATTACACTGCCATGATATCCAGTGATGTTTACTCCGAATATGTATTATATTAACAGTCCTGTTAGCCTTTATACATTTTTCATCAGAGCCCCGCAATTTAACATGGGAGTAAGCTTATACAAGTTATCACTCAAAAATACGCCAAAGAGCAGTCTTTTTTTCCCCCAATAAAAGGGAGATGAGTCATGCATGAATCTGGAATGATTTGCCGAGGTGTTTTGAACTCTCCAATATTAACTGACACAGAGTGGAAGCCCTGCCCCCTTCCCCTGTGTCATATGCTCTCGAGTAGACTTGCGTAGCACTCTCACTTTCCGTGAAGATAAATGGAGTTTGTTTTGAGTTCATTCATATGAAACGTCAGTTAGCTGTATTTATTAAATATATATATATATATATATATGCCAGCAAAACATTTCAGCTGGAAAAGTTTAAGTTTTTTTGCCAAAAGAAAAACACGACGAAAATTTTGACCTAAAAAGTTTAAATAGTTCCACAATTATGTGTTAAGTCTAAAACTTTGGCCATTACATATGCTGGATTTTTTCCATTTGTTTGCTTTTTTTTGTTTGTTTTTCACTGTCCTGCTCCGATCAGGCGCTTTCAAACAGTTTGAGCAGCAGATCAAAGGAGGTAGAAAATGTCAGGCATGTATTTATTTGTCAGGAATATTTATTTATTTTAAACTGCAGAATCACCTTAAAATCCACCATCCAGCGGAGTTTGCGCAGTTGGCAAGCAGTTCCCGACTGCACAGCTGATAATATTATTATGCTCCTAATCTGAAATTGTGGAAATGCTGTGCTGTCTTTTTCTGGATGGTTAAATCATTTACTGAGATTTTTTTAATAGTACATTGTGAGCAGGGCAAAGCAATATAGCACAAACCTACTCAAAGCAGGTGTATATGTTTCTTTACAGAATAAGGTGCAGCTTTGCGTACTGTGGCCTACTTGAGTAGTAATGATTACATCTATAGGTATCTATGTAGAACATTGTTTTCTCTATTTAATTAAAATGAGTATATGGAATATGTGGAATGTAATTTATGGGCCTTCTGTTCTACAGTACTGTAATGTATACAGCAGATATCTGGACTCAATGTGTTGCAGTTATTAGAGATGAAGATTAGAGTGGTGAAAGGGGGAATTCTGGAAAATATGGCATCATTACTTAACATTAACGGCACTTTTATTTGTATATATTTAGAGGGCCAAGCACCGAAGCTGGTGCTTATGGTCATAACTTTTGAACCATGTATCCAAGAGGGTCAAGAGGAGTTCAACGCATCCTATGACGTCATTTTAGTTAGATTTTCCTAAAAAGTTATCAAAAGAATTTTGAATATTGCAAATAGTCTGCCCATATCAGGCCAACAAATCTGACCACAAAGCCACCAAACAGGAAGTGAGGCTGTATCTCAACAACGACTTTGCGCACTGGCACAAAACTTGGTAGGCGCCTTCAGGACCATGAGATGAGGCTATGCAACACATTTTGTGACAGTGCTTCAGCCCATTTTTGCTAATCCTCCTGCAAATTTTGTCCAATCATCACCAAATTTGGCTCACATCATCTTGAGACCTGTCTAAACAAAGGTTTAAAGTTTAAATCAAAGGAACTAACAGACTGGCAAATGCGTGAAACTACAAATCATTCTTGAATCCCTTTTCCTATAGTTGTGGCTCTGATTTCCTGTGATTGCTTATGCAACAATTGTAGCATGTCTGTGAATGTGCAGCTCACCAAGTCTGGGTGCCTGGCCCCTGAAAATGTTGCTTGCAGCTTTAATTTAGAATGCTGTCTGCTCTGATTTCAGCTGAATGTGATATTCTGGTCACGCTGTCCCACATTAGCACACACGCGCACACACACACACACACACACACACACACACACACACACACACACCCCTCCATCTGCCTCAATGAAATATTCATTTTAACTTGTGTCTTATCAGGACCGGCGGAGCGGCTTAATGGAGCAGACACAGCTGCACATGAGCTTCTGTGGGCTCACCGGGAAACGGAAAGGCATTAGCATATTTGTACCCCCAACACACACACACATGCACTCTATCTGGTTATGGCTAGTTTTTTAGTCACCAGTAATGGGTTTGAGGCTGCATCTGTTAGTCCAGGCTGATTATATCAGAAGCGTGTGTAGTTGGAGTAAATTGGACTCTGTGGGGACGATGTTGGCAGCTGTAATGAGTACTGCTAACTGTCTGATTTATCATTCCTTCATATCACAGAGTATTTCAATTTCCCAGTCATGGCTTTATTTTAATGTTGTTCTAATACATTATAGGGAAATCCCACTTACCTAGCAAAGTTTTAGGCAGACTAACTGTTTTTACTACTGTTTTTGTTAAATTGGCTCCTTACTCAACGTAATCTGTGCAGGAAGAACCCCTAGGCAAGCTTAAAAATTAATGGTGAAATATATTGGTGGTTTCTTAAAGTTAAAGTGTCAAAATTATGTTAGATGGAAAATGTTACACATTTTGAAGGAGGTTTTTGAAACCTGTTTTTTGAGGTTTTCGATTTTCTGCTTTTATTTGCAGATAAAAGTGTGTGCTTTTCTTTCCTTTTCCCTTTGCTGTAGTCCATTATTACAAGTTCACCTAAACTGGACAATTGAATATTGGGGGGGAATGTTAAATGTGAGTGTTGAGTGTTAAATGTTCTCTCATCGTGGTCTCTTCGTGTTCATCTCTCTATCTTCTGTTTTTTAGGTGTTTGTTTTTGCCAAGCCTGGCTCCTCATAACGCGCCGTCCAACAACACCAACACATCTGGAGTGAGCGACGGGGCTGTAGTCAGTGGCATGGGAAACGGTCAGTATCTACACACACACACACACACACACACACACACACACCTGCAAGCAATGAGTCAGCAGACAGTACCCGCTCCATCCCTGTCCATATCCTACAAAGAGATGCAGCTGCTGATAAAGATAAAGGAGTCAAGACAAAGTTGGACAAGAAAGGACAGGACATCCTGGAGTTTTAGAGAAGCAGAAAGCAGGAGTGAAGAGAAGTGGTGCAGAAAAATACTAAGCTGAGAGCTTAGGAAAAAATGACAAATTTGTATATGTGGACACGCATAGAGGTGTGTGTGTGTGTGTGTGTGTGTGTGTGTGTGTGTGTGTGTGTGTGTGTGTGTGTGCTTTAAGCCTCCTCTGGCACAGCACTGCTGAGTGGCAGCATTATGTAGTATTAATCGAGCATAGAACTTTTTAGATCCCTCGTTCTCTTTCCCATCTCTCTATCTTCTGCACAGCCCGGATAGACAGATGTCTCTTACTCTTCCCCGTTTTTTCTCTCCTCTATCCGTCTCTCTCTCCATCTCTCCATGTCTCTCTTCTTCTCCTTCCTCCCTCGGGAAAGTAAATGGATGTTTTCAGTATTTATAGACAGACTACTGCAGCATGTCCTCTGACCTAGTTTCCTGCGGATGACGTCATCACTCCCGCTGGATGAAGAATTTTCATTCACGTTCTCACAGGCAGCCTCAAGCCTCAGATCTCAGGCTCATACATTCCTGCTTGTCTTTGTTGCTCTGTAAGGTGTCTTGTTTTCTGTTTGCTGGAATGGAATCTGACCAAAACACGTTTTTGGTATATATATTTAAAAAAGTGAGCTGAATGACTGAGTGAGTTGAGAAACGCTGTGCTTTGCATTGTCAGCAGTTTTATTTTGAATGTCATATTAGTCACTATAGTCCATTTGTCCGTGTGGTAAACATTTACATAAATATTCTTTCAGTAATGGCTGACTAACCACTAATAACGTGGGTTGTTTTTATTTGCTAAAACGGAATGACGCCCCCCAAATACCATATCTAAGTATTTTTCACATTTTCCACGTGACCCTTATTTTTGTAATTGGTGGATTAATGGGTGAATTGCTGTGCTTTGTTTACAAAAAGCTTTTTCCAATAAAAAGTTTTGACCTAATAGACCTTTTTCCAAAGTAAAGGCACTTTTGCACTGATTAGCCTGTCAGTGAAATTTATATTCTTGGTTCATTTACTATTCGGTTTGATTTGATTTCACACTGCACATATTTAGCCACATGAAAATTACACCAAAAACATTGTCAGAGGAGCATGCAGGACTGGAAGTATATTCATAAAACATTCGTTTCAGAAATACAGCGATGGAAAACACTGCAAAGAATGACATCTTAGCAAGTGGAAATACCTTGAATATAGTCAAATCTATCTATAAGATTACAAGAAACCAAATATAAGATTATTAAACCTATTTCAAGCCATTTGTACTCATATCAAGCTATAAAAAGTCTTGTTCTATTGGCAGATAATTTTATTCATTTTAAGCATTTATTTCTAGAAAGAAGCTAAATTATCTGCCAATAGAATAAGAAAACTTAAAAGAAAGAAAGTTTGAAATGAGTAATAATGTCTAGAAATATGTCTAATGATCTTATATTTGGTTTATTGTAATCTTATAATAAGAAATACTATATTCAAGATATTTTCACTTGCTAAGATGCCATTTTTTGTGGTGAAAGGTAAACTGGCTTTTGTAAAGTGAGCTTATGAATAATACGGAATAGATAATTGTGTAAATAATTACATTGTGCATCCTGTATCTTTTGTTTCTTTTTTGTTTTGTTCATCATTTCAAATATAATTACATTTTGCATATAGTATCTGCTGTTTTTTTTTTTTTCTTACTGTTTTGTATGTTGGTCCAAATATAATTACCTTTCACATATCTTATCCACTGATTATTTTCTGTTTTGTTCATTACTCCAAATATAATTACATTTTGCGTACCACATCCACCATTTATTTTGTTTTGGACATCTGTACAAATATTCAGAATGCGTCACATTCCTGCAGCACATCAGCTCTGTCCGTTTGTCTCGAAGCAGGTGTTTTGATCAGTTTTGGCGTGATTGCTCTGTTCTCACCTGCACAAACAAACCACACCGAGCGGGAAGGTGCACCAGGGTTCGATTCAAACGGAATAAATGCTGAATATGTGAAAGCACACTAAATCTCTGAAATAAATACAAGAACATATAAAGGAATATATGTTGTCTTGTATTGAGCTACTTCTTACAAACCAGTCACATTCAGTTTTATGTTGAAATATGTAGCGTATTCCTCATTGCGTGCAGGTGAGCGGTTGTTTCCTCCTCCATCGGGCCTCAGTTACTCCACCTGGTTCTGCGTGGAGCGTTTCAGCACATCTCCACACACACACCCAGTGCGTTTACTAACCGTCGTGAGGAGAGCCACAGCGTCCGAGCAGCACTTCGTCTGTCTGGCCATCGTGCTCTCGGCCAAAGACCGCTCGCTCATCGTCTCCACAAAAGAGGAGCTGCTGCAGAGCTACGGTAAGCCACTTTTCTGTTCACGCCACTTACCGGTTTCATGACATACGCCAACATATTTCTATATTATGTTTATTTAGTAGTATTTGTGATCAATTCTAATTACTATTATTTCTTTTCATATTGCGTTTGTGTTCACATATCGTATTGCAAGACTCAAGAAATAAATCTAAAGAAATAAATCCCTTAAGGTCCAAGCTTAACATTCAGTTTATCTTGAAGATCATTATTCTGTAACTACTATGAATTATTCAGTTACTAGTGTGAAAATAATAGAAAATGCATATGAGAATGAGGAATGTAGGTCTGCACCTACGGGAGTTTTTACAGGAGTTAAGGCTCTGTGTATGACTGATATTGTGTATGTGGGTCAAAGATGGAACGGGGTTTTTAAATAGCAAAAATAATTCATTATAGTTGTATAATTATAAATAAAAGCTTTGAAAAAAGTCAATCATTTTAATTTATATTCCGACTGTTTTTCTTTGTAAAGATTACAATGAAGACTTGTGCTTTACTTAAACTTTCCCATAAACACATTTAATCGATAACAGAGAAGTAAGCACAGAATGTTGTATTTATGCCTGTTGTTAATTTTCAATAAAATAAATCAACTTTTAATGCAAATTAGGCACATCTTATCTTTAACCCAAATGTATATTCATAAGCATAGAGATTTATCCATTTTTTTTAATGCATTAGGTTGTGTGTTAGTTATAATTCTGTCTGTGCTCTGAGGCTCTGTGCATGGGAGATTATGCATGATGCTGTACTGTACATGTTTGTATTTTTATGTCTGTAGTATATCTCATTAGAATATATAGGCTTTTCAGTTCACTTTCTTTCATATGTGGCTCAGTATGTGTGACCTCACTTCCTGTGTGGTTTGCTCCACAGCGGATGACTTCAGCGAGGAGTCTTCGTTCTATGAGCTGCTGCCGTGCTGCGCCCGTTTCCGCTGCTCTGACCTCATCACCGAGGGCCAGTGGCACCACCTGGTGCTGGTCATGAGCAAAGGGATGCTGAAGAACAGCATGGCTACACTCTACATCGACGGCCAGCTGGTCAACACGGTCAAGGTGAGACACACAACATGAACACACTTTAAATGTCCTGGAGTTTAGTCACCAGATTCTGATTAGCTTTTTTTGGATTTTATAACGGTATTTTCCATTCAGTTGATCTGAAAAGGCCCAGTATAATTATATTCAATTTAGCAGCTTCTTCCAGGCTCATAATACAGCCCTTTTAAAACTCAATTATGGCTATTAAGTGTCATTACCCAGCTTTCACACTTGCCCAGTGTTGTTGTTTTTTTTTTTTTTTCTATTTGCTTGTTTGGTACTTCTAGAACTTGTTTAGTTCTGTTCAGGCCATTACTTTTAGATTTTATCACAATATAGTTAGAATGGATATAAAAAGCAACTTCATATAACCGATTTGCAAATATATCTTATCATCACCTAAATCTTTTACAGTATGAACATATTTATGGAAACAGACACACAAATCCTACCTGTTTAGGTCAAAATGAGCTATAATTTCTGTAATATACATTTTCACCCGAAGAGTATAATAAAGCTTTAAACCTGCGTGAAAGAATATCCAGATTGTGTAGGTGAATGAAAAGTAATTCCACTGTAAGAGGCATAAAATTATGGATGCAATACAGAGCCATGAAGATTTTAAAGCTATAAGCCTTTAAAATCTTAAAAATAAGATATGAATGCTATTTAATTCATAGTATTGAAATATACTATTACTTCAAATACCACAGATATTTCAGATATTCATGTTACTCATTTCAGTGCTCACTTTCAACCAGTCAAATTCAATTTGTGAAATCCATGTGCAGGTTAAGCATCCAGGCTCCCAAGGGATCGAGCCTGGAATCCTGAGGGACTGAACTGATTGGCTAGATATCATTTCAAAGTATTCCAGGCTCGATTGTCTTGTCACTGGGTAGCCCGGATGATTAACCTCTATTTTTGTGAATTGAATTTTGCACACTGAATTTGGCTGGTTGAATAATTTTTTTTTTTTTTTTTTTAATTAATAAATTTTAAAAAAGCCTGAATTATTGAATTGAAATTTGTGAACAAATTGTGGAGGAAAAAACTATTACTGCTAAATTTCGAGGAATAAATACAGGTGTGTGTTCAAACTAATATATTTCAATGCTGCGAATTCCATGGTGTTTAAATTTCGTTAATAAGAATTCAGTGGATTTTAAGATTTCAATCTCTGTTTCTTTTTGCATATAAATAAAATTGATTGCATATGTCTCTTGTAATGGAAAAGGATATAAAGAAATAGTTTTTTTTCTCATCAGTTTTTATAACTGAGCCGAGGTTAAGAATGTAAGCTATTCTGTTTGAACCTTGCTTGTACAGCCCTAGTGTCGTGTAGAAATATTTCGCACCTCCTTTGTGGTTTGCCTTTGATTCTTCTGATCTGACGTTAGATAAAGCAACAGAGCTAAACACCACACAGTCACCTCAAGCCACTTCCTCATTTCCGCCTCCTTGACTTCACTCTCTATCTCCCTCACTGTCTAGCTCCACTATGTACACAGCGTACCTGGAGGCACCGGGGCTGCCAACGCTCCTGTGTTGAGCACAGTGTACGGCTACATTGGGACTCCTCCTGCTCAGCGGCAGCTCTCCTCTCTGGTGTGGCGTTTGGGACCTACACACTTCCTGGAAGAAGTGCTGCCTGCTGCCAGCGTGAGCACCATTTACGAGCTCGGGCCTAACTATGTAGGCAGCTTCCAGGCCGTCTACTTGCCATGTGAGTCATTTTAGTTAAGCTTGGATATGTTTAATTCATTTTGCACATGTGTGTTTAGTGTGTATATGTGAGCTCATGGATTTTGCTCACTGTAAAGCAGTTTTGGGTTATTATAAGGACGATAAGGACGATCACATGGACTTTTCATTATAAGTAGGTTTTGAGGTAAACAATCTATGCTACTAATGTGGTAGGTTAAGATTAGATCAAGAAATGGTGGCAGAATCCTATAAATTCATACATATTTGAATGAAAATGTAATAATGGTATGCCATTTTAGTATGTAGTATGGAAAAGGTGTTGCCATAGCAACATTCAAGCATAGTTTCACTCATAGTTTCATGCATAAATGTCAATTATAAGAATCTGATACTGATACTTCTTGTATTTGGCTGATGATGTATCTTCTTTCCTCCACAGGTAAAGATTCGAAGACTGAGGCTGTTCCTCCATGTCCTGTATCGCTGGTTCCAGAAGAGAAAGTGTCTTTCAGTCTCTACGCCCTCTCCGTCTCATCTCTCACCGTGGCCAAGATCCGCAAGGCCTACAACAAACTAGACAGCAAGGCCATCGCCAAACAGGTGAACAACCTTCCTGTTCTGTACAAGGTTATGTATAGAATATAATTTTTTTTAAAACCCAGACACCTAAGATAATAAAATTTAAACCTAAAGATATACAGTGAAAACCTGTGAATTTAAAATGAAATCCTGGGAATATAAAATGAAAACCTGGGAATAAAATAAAAACCTGTGAAGACTGAATAAAACAGAGGCATCTATGCCCCCATCTGCTTTTTTAAATTATTATTATCAATTGATGTTATATTTAAAGGTTAACACATAGGTAGTCTTTGTCTGAATTTGTTCCCTATCAAATATTTAAGGTCTCAGTTATTTTGTAGTGATGTCTGAATTTTTAGTAAGCATTCATATTCCATGGATAGTTCATTGTATTACTCAGTACACACCAGTACCATCATACAAAGTTTTCTTTCAGCTTTAAATTTACTGCAGTGTTGATTCAAATTGCATTTGTGTCATCATTTCTTTACCTCTCAGTAAATAATATCAAACTTATTTGGTAAGAATAATGTCATTTTGTTTGAGAAATGTATTTTGTCAATTAGTATTCCACAAATGATTAAATAAAATCAGTGTTTGGCAGCAGACTTGGATTTTGGAAGGAGTTTGTAAGAGAAGTAAAGTGCTCAGTCAGCAATATTGCGGAATATCACCGTCAGCACGTCGGTGTGTCCCTTCATAGCCAGGTGTGTTATAGTACATGATGATGGAATTAGGTGCCAGATGATACTTTTGGGTAAAAGTCATTAAAGAAATTTCCCACTGTCAATAATGTATATAATCCTATGTGAAGGAGATGTTAATGCCCTAGTCAGTGTTTAACTGTAAGTGAGTGTTTAATATAACAGTCTCTGGTCTGTATTACCGAATTGCGGATGTGGGTGTGTGTGTTACACTGTGTACACCGATCAGCCATAACATTAAAACACCTGCCTAATATTGTGTAGGTCTCCCTTGTGCCACCAAAACAGCTCTGACCCATTGAGTCATGGAGTCCCCAAGACCTCTGAAGGTGTGCTGTGGTATCTGGCACCAAGATGTTAGCAGAAGATCCTTTAAGTCCTGTAAGTTGTGAGGTGGGGCCTCCATGGATCGGATTTGTTTGTCCAGCACATCCCACAGATGCTCGACCAGATTGAGATCAGGGGAATTTGGAGGACAACACCTCTTGAACTTTTGAACTCTTTGTCATATTCCTCAAACTATTCCTGAACAATTTCTGCAGTGTGGCACGGCACATTATCCTACTGAAAGAGGCCACTGCCATCAGGGAATACCGTTGCCATGAAGGGATGTACTTGGTCTGCAGAAATGTTTAGGTAGGTGGTAAGTTTCAAAGCAACATCCACATGAATGCCAGGACCCAAGGTTTCCCAGCAGAACATTGCCCAGAGCATCACACTGCCTCCGCTGGTTTGCCTTCTTCCCATAGTGCATCCTGGTGCCATCTCTTCCCCAGGTAAATGACGCGCATGCACCTGATGTAAAAGAAAATGTGATTTATCAGACCACATTCTCCGCTGTCCTTCCTTGGACCACTTTTGGTAGGTACTAACCACTGCATACCGGGAACACTCCAGAAGACCTGTCGTTTTGGAGATGCTCTGACCCAGTTGTATAGCCATCGCAATTTGGCCCTTATCAAAGTCCTCAGATCCTTACACTTGCTGCCTAATATATCCCACCCCTTGACAGGTGCCACTGTAATGAGATAATCAGTGTTATTTACGTCACCTGCCAGTGGTTTTAATGTTGTGGCTGATCGGTGTATGTTCGTTCAGGATGTAGTGTCAAATCAAAAATACTGAAACATACCTCTTTACAGCTGGCAGTCTCGTCTCATGAGAACGCCACTCCAGTGAAGCTCATCCACAATGCTGCAGGCCATCTGATCGGACCTGCCAGGACCATCGGCGCTGCTGTAATAGGCTACCTGGGTACGAATTCAGCATTGTTGTGAATCTGTCACTGAGAGTTTTACAGCTATGTTATTTTGGTATGTTAATTCTTCACAATAGAAATGTGGATTTCTCCTCGTCTTCCCCTGCAGGTGTGAGAGCCTTTGTGCCCACCCCAGTGGCCACCACGTTGCAGTATGTGGGTGGTGCTGCCGCCATCCTTGGATTAGTGGCCATGGCATCAGACGTGGAAGGGCTGTACGCAGCCGTTAAAGCTCTGGTGTGTGTGGTCAAGAGCAACCCGCTGGCCAGTAAAGAGATGGAGCGCATCAGAGGCTACCAGGTGAGCCCCACCCTGTTTATACAAAAAGCCCCGACTGGATTAGTCTCATCAAGACCATATTTGCCTCTCTGTTTTATTCATTTAGAAGCAGATCACTGATTCAACATCTCTGAAGTTTAAAATGTCTCTTTCCATGACAAAAACATGGGAGAATCACTAATGAAACTGAAACTTGATAGTGACCCCAGCTTGAACTCACTGAAGAAGAAAATGTGTTCACTTTACTTGCTGTAACAATTGAACTGAAAAATTGTGCTCTTGTAACTACTCTATTATGCATTGTTATTAGAACTGTTATAGGTAGTGTATCTTCTCTCTGTATCTGTCTGTAGTTGCTGGCCATGCTACTGAAGAAGAAGCGCTCACTACTAAACAGCCACATCCTGCACCTCACCTTTTCCTTAGTCGGCACGGTAGACAGCGGCCACGAGACTTCCATCATTCCCAACTCCACTGCCTTCCAAGATCTGCTCTGTGACTTTGAGGTATAACCCCTGGACTTTTGTAGCATTATTATATGACTGTGCAGTCTGTTATCTTTTCTTAAACCAGGTCTAGTTTAGGATCAGTCTGTTATCTTCTCTTTAACCAGGTTTATCTTAGGATTAGTCTGTTTCCTTCTCTTAAACTAGTCTTAGGTGATAATTCTGTTTTATACATGAAGCTGAAGAAGAACATGAGTGTCTGGATACTGTGGACTAGATTCAGGTCTGGAGGCAAATCTTGAGGAGCAGCTACAACTATACTGATTTATATACTAGTTGATTGGATGATGCAGGTATTTGATACTTCCTGATCGAGGTCTACATGTTTTCCCCACAGGTATGGCTGCACGCCCCATATGAACTGCACCTGTCACTCTTTGAACACTTCATTGAACTCCTGACTGAATCCAGGTGAGACTTTTCACTCCAGACAGGACGACTCTTTGAAACATTTCCTTTTATTAAATAATCTTGTTTCCCTCGTGGTTTTGTCCAATGAAAACTTTTATTTTTTGGTATTTAGATTAGCTGATGAATGTAATTTAATTTAGCTGGCTTCTTGTGTTGTGATTCCAGCGAGGCTGCTAAGAACGCTAAGCTCTTGCGGGAGTTTCAGCTAATCCCCAAATTGCTGCTGACGTTGAGGGACCAAACGCTGTCTCAGCCTACAGTGGCCGCCATCAGCAACGTGCTCAGCCTGCTTCTGCAGGGCTTCCCCAATTCCTACGACCTCCTCCGGTACACCATTCACCCTCACTCCATAAAGCAGACATCACCTTTAACAGTACAGAAGTGTAATTTTGAAAATATCGCCAACTTCTGTATAAGTATAATTTATTTTGTTTGAAATTCCCGAAACTTAAATTGTAGCTCTAGTTTAGCTTCATCAGATCAGAGCATTTAATTTCCTTTTGGCACAATGAAGCTAATTGGTTACGGTTTATAAGGACCATTAATATACTTAAGTGCATTAATAAAGCACCCAATTTTGAGTGTTTTCTGGCCCTTTTAAGCACTTTGTACTTTAATTTTAGGTTCGGCCAGTTCATTTCATCGACCTTGCCCACGTTTGCAGTCTGTGAGAAGTTTGTGGTTATGGAGGTTAATAATGAGGAGAAGGTTGATGGAGGTGAGACTGTGACCACACACATGATTCTGCAGACATCCTACATATGAACCGCGTTCCTGATTTAAATGTTAGACATGAAATGTACGACATGCTTCATTTCGGTATATACATTGTAGCAGCGTTAAAACGTTGTGAACCGAGATTTCCTCAGTCGTAGTAATTCTGACTGTCTGCGTTCTGTCCAGGAAACGAGGAGGATTTTGGAGGACTGCTCTCCTCTAACGTAATCCTGCTACGCAATCGACTGCTAGACATCCTGCTCAAACTGCTTTTCAGCTCCAAGGAGAAATGCACCGTTAATGCACAGTAATGTTTCATTTTTATTCATTAATGACCTTAAATCTAATCATTACAGTGAGCATATACGGTTAGGTGTCCACTAAAAGGAGTGCTTCATATAAAATTTGCATGCGTACGATTATTTTAGCACGTCTTAAGTGTTTTGTTTATATCGTCCAAGAACATTTCTCAAAGATAAGATAATCATAAAAGTATTATAAACAACCTAAGGCAAATGAAATACATGTCACAGAACCAAATGTTATCATCACTGCTATAATGTCTGAATGTGTGTTTACCTCTACTGCCTGCAGGGCATGTGAGGAGCTCGTGCGCACGCTGGGATTTGATTGGCTGCTGATGTTCATGGAGGAACACATTCACTCGAGCACAGTGACTGTGGCACTTTGGATTCTGGTGGTGCTGCTGAGCAATCAGAGCATCCTCTGTCGCTTTAAAGAGGGTCTGTGTGGAGGAGGCTGGCTCGAGCACACCGATTCGGTGCTCACAAATAAGATCGGCACCGTGCTCGGTGAGTAACGTAACACATTCCTATAGGATGGGAGTGTTTGTTCTGGTTTATAGGGCTGTACTTGTTTCCTGTTTTTTTTTTACATACAATACTGTTATCACAGTGTAACAAACTTTAAAGACGGTCAAGGAGGAGGCGGGGACCGGCTGAACACAAACATAAAGTTTAATAATAAACCAAACTCAATCAGAGACAGAAAACACACAAACGAAACACAAAGCACACGTGCGTCTCTCCCTCTCTCTCACTGGCGCTTCCAGCCACTCTTTTATCTCTCTCTCCCCCACTGATTAGCCAAATCAGTGCAAGGTGTGCATCCTCACAACTTGGCTTCTCCCTCCTCCTATTAGGCTGTAATATTAGACTAGACTGTTAGTATTAGACTGTAATTACCGTTCATCTAAATCTGACATCCACACTGTGACTTCACTGAAAAGTAAACTCCACTTTGCGTCAGTTTATTTCTTTCTTTCTGTTGTTTCAGGGTTTAATGTGGGTCGCAGTGCAGGCGGCAGGTCCACTGTACGCGAGATAAACCGCGACGCCTGTCATTTCCCAGGATTCCCTGTGCTGCAGACGCTGCTGCCCAAACACACCAATGTGCCTGAGCTTTACTTCCTGCTCATGGCACTCTTCCTGCAGCAGCCCGTCACTGAGCTGCCTGAGAGCCTGCAGGTACATGTCAGTATGACCTTTTTTCCCCTACTAATCATACTAACCGTGTGTCCTCGTAACTGTGTGTCCTCGTAACTGTGTCCTCATAACAATGGCAATGTGTCAACTTTCTGTCCATACCTGTACTGTCCCAAAATTACCCCTTTTCATGTGTTTAATTCCTCTGTCTACAATTTATATCCAATTAAAACACTGCACTGCACTGCATGCTTGCAGATAGAGGTAGAATGGTATAAAAATATACACAAATCAGAATCAGTTTTTGATATTTTGGAACAGCATAATAATTTTACTCGGAATTTAAATTACAGTTGTTGATCACAGTTATTTAGCCAATTTAGGAACAAAATATTTTTATTGATCTTTATCAGTGTATCATTTTAATTCAGCACAAAATATTGTAAGCCTATACTCCTTCAAATGTATTGATTTTTATTTACTGTATGCCACGCAATATTTAATAATAACAATAATAACAACAATAATAATAATTAGAATAATCATAAATGTTCAGCTGTGCAATATATTTAAGAAGGATATAGGTTTGGATTTCCAAAGAGGATGCAATTAAGAGACAGTGAATTAGCAGTGCAAATATTCAATTATTTGTTTAGACTAACTGCTAGAATACTTTTCCCAAATGCATTTTTTAAATGTTCTTAGCCTTTAGTAGTTTATCAGAACAATGCAGAAATAGCATTTTCCTGTTTATTATTTTTAAATAGGCAACTCTGTTTTAAAAGTGTTGTACATTTCATGAATTAACAGTACAGACATACTGTCACAGTTCATATGAACCATTTTTTACATAATGATCATAAACATTTGGTACTGATGCACATGCACACAAGTCCATTTTCTTCTTCTTTTTCTTCTAATAACCATAATATACTAAAAGAGAAAATTGTAGTGGGAAACAACATGTCTGTGGTTGCATTACGTTTGTGTGAATGTAATGTTTGGTATATGGTTATATGCGTGCATGTTATTTATGCTTATTGTACGACAGCATCCTTATGTGCTGAATATGCATTTAGTCAGCATTAGTATTAAATAATTTGGTTATTTATATTGAGTTGTCGCTAAGTGATTTCTTTGTACATGATGCATTTCTATTGTCGTCTAATTGCCGTCTAAATTGTCATCTGTTAAATTTATTTAAGTTGATATTACGTTATTAGACACTACACTGACCTGAATTTTTGCATTGAATTTACTCAGTAATGTGAAAGTTCTCATAACAGCTGAAATACAGAATGGAGAGAAAGTGACACGTTCCCTGTGTCTGTGCAGTTTGACCTGGACTCCATCTGGACGTTTATCTTTGGGGTTCCAGCCTCCAGTGCCACAGTGGTGGGCTCCATACACATTGTGTGTACCGAGGCAGCCTTCCTCCTGCTGGCCATGCTGCGCAGCATGCTGAACCTGGTGAGGCCTCAGCTTCTGTTTTCATTAGGCCTTTTTAGTGCTCTCAGAGCAATGGAACATTTAAAAACAATGTCTATATAATAATATATATAGTCACAATGTACAGGTGCATCTCAATAAATTAGAATGTCGTGGAAAAGTTCATTTATTTCAGTAATTCAACTCAAATTGTGAAACTCGTGTATTAAATAAATTCAATGCACACAGACTGAAGTAGTTTAAGTCTTTGGTTCTTTTAATTGTGATGATTTTGGCTCACATTTAACAAAAACCCACCAATTCACTATCTCAACAAATTAGAATATGGTGACATGCCAATCAGCTAATCAACTCAAAACACCTGCAAAGGTTTCCTGAGCCTTCAAAATGGTCTCTCAGTTTGGTTCACTAGGTAAGCCACAAACATTCATTGCCAAATTAGCTGGCTGTTCACAGAGTGCTGTATCCAAGCATGTTAACAGAAAGTTGAGTGGAAGGAAAAAGTGTGGAAGAAAAATATGCACAACCAACCGAGAGAACCACAGCCTTATGAGGATTATCAAGGCAAAATCGATTCAAGAATCTGTGTGAACTTCACAAGCAATGGACTGAGGCTGGGGTCAAGGCATCAAGAGCCACCACACACAGACGTGTCAAGGAATTTGGCTACAGTTGTCGTATTCCTCTTGTTAAGCCACTCCTGAACCACAGACAGCGTCAGAGGCGTCTTACCTGGGCTAAGGAGAAGAAGAACTGGACTGTTGCCCAGTGGTCCAAAATCCTCTTTTCAGATGAGTGCAAGTTTTGTATTTCATTTGGAAACCAAGGTCCTATAGTCTGGAGGAAGGGTGGAGAAGCTCATAGCCCAAGTTGCTTGAAGTTCAGTGTTAAGTTTCCACAGTCTGTGATGATTTGGGGTGCAATGTCATCTGCTGGTGTTGGTCCATTGTGTTTTTTGAAAACTAAAGTCACTGCACCCGTTTACCAAGAAATTGTGGAGCACTTCATGCTTCCTTCTGCTGACCAGCTTTTTGAAGATGCTGATTTCATTTTCCAGCAGGATTTGGCACCTGCCCACACTGCCAAAAGCACCAAAAGTTGGTTAAATGACCATGGTGTTGGTGTGCTTGACTGGCCAGCAAACTCACCACACCTGAACCCCATAGAGAATCTATGGGGTATTGTCAAGAGGAAAATGAGAAACAAGAGACCAAAAAAATGCAGATGAGCTGAAGGCCACTGTCAAAGAAACCTGGGCTTCCATACCACCTCAGCAGTGCCAAAAACTGATCACCTCCATGCCACGCCGAATTGAGGCAGCAATTAAAGCAAAAGGAGCCCCTACCAAGTATTGAGTACATGTACAGTAAATGAACATACTTTCCAGAAGGCCAACAATTCACTAAAAATGTTTTTTTTTTATTGGTCTTATGAAGTATTCTAATTTATTGAGATAGTGAATTGGTGGGTTTTTGTTAAATGTGAGCCAAAATCATCACAATTAAAAGAACCAAAGACTTAAACTACTTCAGTCTGTGTGCACTGAATTTATTTAAAACACGAGTTTCACAATTTGAGTTGAATTACTGAAATAAATGAACTTTTCCACGACATTCTAATTTATTGAGATGCACCTGTATATAATAATATATAGCCACAATGTATATAATAATATATATAGTCACAATGTATATAATAATATATAGCCACAATGTATATAATAATATATATAGTCACAATGTATATAATAATATATATAGTCACAATGTATATAATAATATATACAGTCACTGACTGCTGATGTATAATAATAATTTTGAACCTACTACAAAGAAATATAACAATCATTTATGTTAAACTAATACAGCTTTCTCAGGTTATGTCTTTGTTCGTAGGATAACATTTTCATCTATGGGTCAAACACGAAAATGATTTGCACTGTATAACAATGTGTAATATTAAAATAAATCAACGTTTATGGTCTCAGAGATGTCAAAAAGATAAAATTAGTAAATGGAAAACAAACTTGAATAGTAAATGTTTTTTTTAATTATTTCCATGCAAGAACTTAACACTGATAACCAGACAACAAAGTAGCTTTCATTTTAAAGCACTTTTGGTGGCATAAAGCCCATTTTTGTCAATTATCAAAAAATATTTTAAAAATTATATATGAAATTATTTCACACCTGTAAGGAACCGGATCAGGAATGTGTTTATTTATTTATTTCATTTAAATTCTTTTCATCTAGTTCAAGTATTTCTGTGTATTCCTATTTCATGCTCAGTTAATTCTTGTGTGTGTAGCCTTGGCAGTCGGAGGAGGAAGGCTCTTGGCTCAGGGAATACCCCGTCACACTGATGCAGTTTTTCCGTTACCTCTATCACAATGTTCCCGACCTGGCACCCATGTGGCACAGCCCAGATTTCCTGTGTGCCCTCGCAGCTGCCGTCTTCCCCTTCAATATCCGACCCTACTCAGAGATGGTACAGTCCCCTTTCACCTTTTTCACACATAATGTGGGAATTTTATTTATTCATTCATTCATTCATTCATTCATTCTCAACCTTTTTCTCAGGTCAGTGATTTGGATGATGAAGCCGGCTCACCAACTGAAGAATTCAAAGCCTTCTCAGGAGACACGGGCATGAACCGCAGTCAATCAGAGTACTGTAATGTGGGCTCCAAGACCTACCTGACCAATCACCCCGCCAAGAAGTATGTGTTTGATTTCATGAGGGTGTTGATCATGGAGAACCTGTGTATGACTCCTGCCAGCAAGCAGACGCCAATTTTAGACCTGCTGTTGGAGGTGAGATTGCTCCATATTCCGAATTTCCTTTTAATATTTGCAAACCGAATAGATTAGGCTATTATGTCTATTTTTTCTATAGCACATATGAGGATATCACACTTAGTTGTGATTCAAAATGCACATAAAGGCAGAACTACCAAACTCCATTAGTTAAACTCCATTAACTCTCTGCAATAATTAAAGCATCATTCGCACATGCTTTAGTTTCCCCAATACTGTAATTTAGTATTTACAATATTTGTACAGTTAGCATTTGTGTGCCAAGACTGATGTGATGTTTGTTTCCAGTCCTCACCCGAGCGCTCGACCAGAACCCAGCAGAAAGAGTTCCAGTCCTACATCCTGGATGGTGTGATGGAACATCTTCTTGCTGCTGATGTGCTTCTAGGTCAGGATTTCATTCAAATTGCGAGTACATGCTGGATCTACCCACTGTTCAACTTTAAGAAAATTATGCAGCACTCTCTCATGGTTATGAACTTTTCCCACAGGAGAAGACGCATCAATGCCAATCACGACTGGGGGAAATTACCAGGTCCTGGTCAACAACGTGTTTTACTTTGCCCAGCGGGTGGTGGACAAACTGTGGCAGGGCATGTTCAATAAGGAGTCCAAACTGGTGGTGGAGTTCATAGTGCAGTTGATCAGCCAGGTGATCCACAGTGATAAGGAACTCAGCAGGCTTCATTTCTAAATTTCCATATATATGAACATTTTTCATAATATTCACATATATGGTTACAGATTATTGGGGAAGGGGGTGGTCCGGGGGGAATGGTGGCTTAGTGGTTAGCATGTTTGCCTCACACTTTCAGGGTTGGGGGTTTGATTCTTGCTTCCACCCTGTGTGTGCGAATGTTCTCCCCGTGCTCCAGTTTTTCCTCCGGATACTCCGGTTTCCTCCCTTAGTCTAAAGACGTGTTGTAGGCTGACTGCAATTTCCAAATTGTCTATAATGTGTGAATGAGTGTACGATTGTGCCCTGCAGTAGGTTGGCACCCATTCATTTTTTTCAGATTATTAAAAAAAAAAAAAAAAAAAAAAAAACACTTCAGTGGACACAAGTGTCACTTGTTAATGTTACTGTATAGTGTATTAATGTCAAAGTATATGGTTTGTTCATGTTAACTAATGTGTTAAAAACTGTCAGTTAAGGGAACTTTAATGTAAAGTGTTAACAGTGTTACCATAGAAACAAGCTCCTTGTGCTGGCTGGCCTCTTCAGACAGTCAGAGCGAGTGAACCTTTCATACAGGCTGCGAGTTACATTAAAAACACATTATTAACACAAGTATGAAAAGAGTTGCCGAAAGCCCAAGGAGACGGAGTAAACATTGCATAACTTAGTGTACTTTGCAATAACAAGCAAAAGAGCAGACTTTTGGAGAATACTGATTGAATTAGCCACCTACTCTGAGGGAAAAGCAATCCCTTTTGCTCCCTGGATTTATAACCCTACATGTTATAATGTGGGGTTGTGCTGAAAAAAACAGAACATAATTTAGAAGTTATAAGAACTGAGATTATGTGAAGTTGCAGGAAATAATGGGACCTTTATTTAGCAGCTTAAACATTTCAACAGGATTTACATTCGTTTCCTTAAATTAGTCATTTATGTATATTTGTATGGCTCCTACCACAATCTCTCCCGACCGTCTATTTCTTGTTCTTTATCCTTCTTTCAGTTGTAATGTTTAAGACTTCATTCATGTCTCTTCACTAAATGTCATTGAACCAGTTTTTTGAATTTGTTGCAACTCAGTTATCAAACTTGTCATCTCATCCTCTTTTTTTCTTTCTCTTTGATTCTTTCATTAGGCGAAGCGGAGGTCTCAGGGATTGTCACTGGATTGCATCTATCACTGCCTGAATCGCACTGTCCTGTATCAGCTCTGTCGACCGCATAAGACCGTTCCCCAGCAGGTGGCGCTGCTCGACTCACTGCGTGTGCTAACAGTAAACCGCAACCTGGTGCTAGGACCCGGAAACCACGACCATGAATTTGTGGCCTGCCTGGCGCACTGTTTAATCAATCTACACACTGGCAGGTGAGCCATGACTATATGAGATATATTTTCAGAGGATAGGCAAGAAAAGTGTACAGATGTCAAGATTGAAAAGAGTAAAGATATTGGTGTATAAAGGTTGGAGGGTAGAAACAAACCTGATCTCAAAAATGGGATTTTTATTGGGTAGAGTTAAATTTGGGAACTGTTACACACAAGCTCAGTAATCAGCAATCTCACAAAACGTGTTCGACCATTTTGGGCCAGTCATATCCAAGCTTGCTCGTGTCTACCTGTGGCAAATGTTATCTAGCCAGGTAGCTTACTGGCAGGAGGAGATGAGGGCATGTCCAATCTGCCTGTTCATATACAGTGTATTAAATAAAAATTTTAATATGTTTATAGGTCACCTTTAGTAGCTTCTGCATATTTTAAATGGGTTAACTTTACAAGTTTAGGCTAAATGTTAAATGGAGGAGCATTGAGAATACTTGTTAGGATTAGATTGAAAGGTAAAATCTGAATTGAGAGGATTGTTGTCTTTTCTGCTTTTAAAAATAAAAGATGTCCTGTGGGAAGTGTTATTTAAAACAGTGCTGATGAATTTGCTTATGTCAGTCTGTCAGACATGGTCTTTGGTGACTGCATTTAAATGAGGTCTGAGCATTCGTATGTGGGTTGGAGAGTGTGCCTTTTTTCCTTCAACTGTTTCCCCCCCCCCCCGTGTCTCTGACTCACACTGGCACACAGCAGCTTGGCACAGATCATTGCGTTGTCAGGAGACGGTTACTAGGCTGACTCAGAAATCTCCACTTCAAGCTCATGTAATAGTTTGTCTGAAGGCAAAGATAACACTTGCACTAAATCAGAAACAGGAAAAACAAAATCAGTCATTGTGAATAGGCTAAAATGTAATTACTCTGCCATTTACCTGGCTGGTCTGACAGCGGAATCAAAAATCAAGTGCAACACTGCATGTGCATGCAAAAGGTGTTTATTCTTGACTTGTTAAATTATTTAATAATGGCTGTCAAAGTCAAGAAAATATGCTTTTACAATTCACTTGATTTGCCCAGTTCTGTTTTTAAGCCTAATATTCCAGTTCACTGCATGGCACTGGATGTCCTGTTTAACTCTGGAGTCTGAAGAAATACTTTACTTTACTATTTACTCTGTTTCTGTGACTATTTGTGTATTATGCTTATCACTGACTCTCTAACTTTGTTAAAGGTGACTTGTGTACTAAACATACCTACTGCTTGCACATTTATTTAGGGTGTAGGTTGATTCAGAACGTTCGAATGAATAATCTCTTTTACTTTATAGCAACTGAGCCATATCTGCTATCTGACTCCATTTACAGCTGGTTGCTGCCTGGATTGTATGCTGTTAAGATTGTAACCACTTCGCCTGAACATGCAATTGTTGGACCATATCTGATATGCAAAATAGCACATAACACTTTGTGGTGTTCCGGCTTTCCAGTTCTTTGAAAAGTGCAACGTGACCTGGACTAAACTCACTTTTTTCCCCCCCTTCCACCCATTTTAAGCTTGTTGCTCAGGGTCAAACTCACCTGGACTTCATTCTTTGTCAATAAAATGTTATTTAGAGACACATCAATCTTAATGTTTCCGTAAAGCCGTAAGGCTAATTTTCATGGCTCTTGCAACATTAGATGTGTCAGAGGTTCATGACATCACTCTTGTGTTGTGTTGCAGTAATGTGGAGGGGTTTGGGCTGGAGGCTGAAGCTCGGATGACCACCTGGCATGTCATGATGCCATCAGAGAACGAGGCCGATACACAGCAGAGCCAGGATGTCAGCGAGGGTACGACTGTCTGTTACAACAATCTCACAACAAGGCTTTAGGATTAACAGCCACTGAAATAGTCTTTGCTCTGTCTCTCTCTTGCTTATTTTGAAAGCCTAAAAGACAAACTTAATATAATCTTATGTTCTCTTGTAAGTCTTTTAATTATACTGTACCCTCTCATTGTTCTGCTCGTTCATATCCTGTTTCAGTTGTGTATTAATTTGGATAAAACCAAGTGAATAAATGTCAACCAGGTGAATAAATCTAATGTAAATGGCAATAGGTCGTCAACTGCTGCTAAAGGCAGTGAACCGGGTATGGACTGAACTGATGCACAGTAAGAGACAGATGCTGGAAGACATTTTTAAAGTCTCTCTTCCTGTCAATGACCGAGGACACGTGGACATCGGCACTGCCCGGCCAGCGCTAGAGGAACCCGCAGCTAAGAGCTGGCAGAACCACCTCGGTGAGAGGAAACACATGCACACTATTACATCTGTTTTACTAATAGACACACACAGAGTTGCTGAATCAGGCAGCAGAGCTTGAAATCAGGAATGAAATAAATATATCCATTAGCCATGAGTGTTGTACTTCACACATTTTATTCACATTTCCACATAAGGACCATACAGACCTGTGTGTTTATATAAAGCCAGTCTTTGTTTTTTTATCTGTCCTGTTCAGCCCATGAGAAGAAGTGTATCAGCAGGGGAGAGGCTGTGGCTCCAGCAAATCAGTCCAAACTGTCTCGGGTGAGCAGTGGGTTTGGCCTGTCTAAACTCACAGGCGCACGGCGGAGCAAGAAAGAGAGCGGCATGAACAAGAACAATCTCTCAGCACAGGTACTGAAAATTCTGACATCACAAGCTGTGGTGTTTTAGTGCTAAATATATTAAAGTTTCAAAATATGTTCTATTTAAACCTAAAAACTCTGTGAGGTTTTTTTTTTTTATTTGTGTACTTCCTGACTTCCTTCCTTCTGTCCATCCTTCCTGCCATCCTTACTTCCTTCCTTTCTTGCTTTCTTCCACCCTTACTTCTATTAAGGTAGTTGCAGTTTATTACTTTAACTTTTATTCTATTTTTATGTTTCATTACTGACTTCCTTCATCTTCCCTTTCTTTTTCTTTCATTCTTTCATTTTTTTCTTTTTCTTTTACTTTTACAGTACCCTTCCTAACCTTTCTTTTCTTTCCTTAGTTCTTTTCTTTTCACTTTGTTTTGCTTTTCTTTCCTATTCTTTCATTCCTTTCCCTACTACAGCTTTTTTTAATCTGTCTAGTGTGTGTGTTATTGGCATTTTTAATTTAGTTGTTTATTACTTTATTAAATTTTTATTAGTCTTTTAGTTTTTACTCTGTCTTGGCCATCACTTGTAAAAGCACCCCGAGATTTCACTGCTGTTGAAAGGTGCTATATAAACAACCTAACCTTATTATATTAGTCATCTACACTTTAATTTGCCTGAACAATTCATTTACAGCTCATTTGAACTAAATGTGCAGAAAACTTTTTTCTTTCCCCCCAAGGAAACCTTCCAGTGGATGTTCACTCATATTGCGGTGGTGCGGGATCTAGTGGCCATGCAGTACAAAGAATACCAAGAGGTTAGAATCTCACAGAGCAAAAAAATGCGAACATGCATTTCAGTCCTGTATGTTTTGATCAAATGTGACCTAATTGTCATCCAAAACAACAACTAGAGCTGACGCCTGAAATTTAAGTCAGCTGATATTGATTTTTTTGGCAGATTCAGATTTAGATTTCCTGCTCTGAAAAAGCTGCTTAAAAATGCTGTTCTGGTCACTGCATTTGCAGCTTCAAGGTTAAGTCTGTGACCTCAGATAGTTGTCAATCAAGAGAGGTGACATCAGACTT
This sequence comes from Cranoglanis bouderius, assembly GCA_023630585.1. NCBI lineage: Eukaryota > Metazoa > Chordata > Actinopteri > Siluriformes > Cranoglanididae > Cranoglanis > Cranoglanis bouderius. The sequence continues at coordinate 15,452,652 of CM042549.1, read as the reverse complement.
GCAAACAATGATGAGAATATCAGAGTTTGCAAATCTGTACACAAGGCTCTTAATTCATCATTCTTACAGCACAAACATTAAAGGTGCAGTTTGTAATGTTCTAGCATTAATCATAATAAGGCAAAGGCAGTTAGAAAATGGGGTTTACAGTAGTGTAGATGTAGTGATTCTGCCCAGTCCTTTCCATTATAGACTTCTATTTCATTTTTCCACCCCACAGTCAGAACAGAGTTGCTCAGCTCTGAGACATTCTCTTAAAAAGGCACATAATGAGGGATATGTCATTTAAACAGAAGGGGCAGAGTCATTGGGAGGTGGGGAAAGCTTTACTTGCAATTACATGTTTTACACTCAGATGTGGCTCTAAGATCATTTCTTCTAGATTAAACAACCAACAAATATCTGACTCACCTTGGAGTTATTGTTTCACTTTTACATCAATAAGGAATAAAACACATCAGGACATGTTGTTTAAGGAAATTAATGAATGATAGGGTGTCGTGCTACTATAATAACTATGATAATTTTCCAACAACAGGACATCTCAAAGTGTTTGATTCCTCTTATACGGCAGCAATTTGCAAATACTAACGATTTTTATTTATTAAAGAATGTCACATCATACTTTTTATTCCTTCTTATTTACATTTAATGTTGTGGAACATCCACAAAACATGTTACGTTAACCTTCTCTCACTTGTCATGTCACTGAGAAACCATGAAGCCCTCCATTCTGAAAATGTGGCAGAAACTTAGTTACAGCTTTACTTCTGACTGTTACAAAGCACTGACACTGGAGACTCCTTCCATAAATGCTAAATAAACGTCATCCTCACAGAGTAATTCACCATATTAATGATTACACACCTTTTTTAAATCTGTTTACATGGACCGTTTGCCATGTAAGTCCACATCACTGGCACTACTGAAACTTTCAACATTCAACCTTAATGCAGACATGCACGTTAATTTTTTTTATCTCATCTAATACTTTTTATTATTATTATTATAACAGAGGCAACAGAATGCACTGAAGTATGTGACTGATGAATGGGCAGCAATCGAGTACGAGTTACTCCGTGAGCGAGGTCTTTGGGGACCTCCTATTGGTTCACACCTAGACAAGTTCCAGCTGGACATGACAGAGGGGCCCTGTCGAATGAGGAAGAAGATGGTTCGCAATGACCTGTTTTATATCCATTACCCTTATGTGCCAGACAATGAGCCTAACAACAGCTCTCAGGTAGTGTGTTTGAGTGTGTCACTGTGTGTCTGTTTTTCACCCAATATCAGTTCAATTTAGAGGCAATACTTATTCTCTTGTAGTCATATCATTTCCTGTTATTCACAGTGATCTCCTGAATCCCTCACTTCACTAACTTGAATAAATCTGGGTCTTCCTGGCTTATCAAAATTTTTGAGAGTTTGATGCTACTTGTCTTGTTTCCTTTCTTGCACAATTTAGCAATTACCACATGACAGGTTGATTTTTAGCACAGTGCAGGATAAGAGGAAGTCTAGAAATAACAGTATTTTTAAAACAGGCTTTTAGCCAGTCTGTATCTTACACACATTCCCTCCTGTCAGACTTCTTTTCCAGTACCCTTATTGGGGGCAGCAGGCTGTGTCCCAATTCAGGTATAACCTGGTCTCAAGAATGAATGATTCAACAATTATTTTCTTCTGCTCACTGAAACACTTGCATGATGCTAGAGTGGCCAAAACCTAGACAGTTTCTGCCTTTAAAAATTCTCTGTTGTACCAAAAATATCTGGATATATAAGGCTTATCTTCTTCTGTGAGCCCTATGTGTTGCGCTGTCTGTGAAAATGTTTCCACAAGGCTGATGCACTGTTCTGAACATAGGAGGCTGAAGCATATTTATATAGTATATACTTTGGCTTTTGGTGCTTCTCACTCCTGCAAATCATTTGAATGCATATTAACCCGTTGTTAACTGATCTGGTTCATGCATAGGATGGAACTGCAGTTTAATCATTTTCACATTGTTTAACATTTCTGTATAATACATTTTTAGGAATAGGAATAATAAATATTGTAAGCTAGGGGCACCAGTTGGCCTTGCAAACAGGATGGTACTAATGGGTCCTAATTGCAAGTGTGGTATGATTTTGAAATAATTTTTACTTACTACTACTTCTTGCTTTGATTATTCAGTTGTTACTTAAAACTGTTTCAGCCATTCAGTGACCTGAATGCCTGAGGATTTTTACAGACATAAGATCTCTGCTAGCTTTGATTAAATGTTTCACAACATGAAAAACAAGATTCTAATTCAAATCTTGCTCTGTTCCCCAGAAACCGGTGCGTTACCGGAGAGCCATCAGCTACGACAGTAAGGAGTACTACATGCGCTTGTTGTCGGGAAACCCGGGCATGTACCAGCACTCCATCCAGCAGAGCACAGAGGGAGAGAGCACGCAGCAGGAACCAGAGCATGGCGAGGACACCATCGCAAGGGTCAAAGGTAAACACCCGTCCAATTAAGACCTGCAGTATTGGAACTTTTGGTTCCAGTAGACAAAAAAAGTACCAGTAGTTCCAGTTGAATGTTTTGGGAGCCTGCTTAAGATTGGTAACAGGAACTAATTGACCTGCATACTATGTGTGCTTACTTTTTAAGTGGCTGCACAATGAGATGCAAAAATACACAGTGACAGAATATGTTACAAGTACAACACCAAAACCCGTGTACACATAAACCAACCAGAGTACTCAATTGCACCATGATGTGCCCCAATACGCAAAGGAATTCCAGTAAATATTCATCCTACTTTTTGCTGAATGTAAGTTTAAGAAATTTGATAAATCTGAGGTCCTGCTGTAACCTGTGAGCATTATTGGTCACATGAAAACTTTCATTATGTTTAGTAGCGATTCTAAATAGCTTAAAGTTATAAAAGGCTTTCCACTACCCTTCTCTACGTCTTTGCTTACAACCACACCCCCTAGTAGAGCTTATGGCTGTGATTGGTCAGTGATTGCATTTCAGTGTTGTGCAATTCCCACACATGGATAGAAGTGAAATGCAGTGTAGTTGCAGTGGAATTGCATTTTTGATGCTTGGAAAGCAGCATTCATCCAATTGTTTTTCACTGAAGAGATCAAGCAATGTAAGAACACAGCAACAAAGGTTTGCTTTTCAGCATGGTATGTTTTCCTCATGTCACTGATGAAAACAGTGCAGATTGTTTTACTCTTCTATCTGAAAATACCAGGAGATGCTAAAAACCTCTCCATTTCCTGCCCTAAAATATTTCCTGGTGCTACTTCATGGCAAAGGAAAGGGACAGATGTGTCAGGCTAAACTTCTTTGAACTTGAAATGTTAATTGGTTCTTTCTTTCCTGGATCCTTTAATGTTCTTTCCAGAATGTGAATAAATGCCACCACTGGAAATGGAGAGAAAAGAGTTTTAATAAGTCCTTCCTTAAGAAAGTCTCGATACACACCATTCAGTGCAAACTGGACCCTTGTGCGCTAATGTTCTCCAGCAGTCAGGTTATTACTGCTCCGACTGTGTTGTTAAATCACAGCATGTTGCTAATTGTTGTTTGGTACAAGGCTGCCTGATGCAAATTGAAGACGAATAAGAAAAAAAAAGACACATGTAGACAAATGGAAGGGTTTAGAAGGCAGCAAGGCAGATGAATTTACCTTGAAGATATTTTGCCTCTAATCTACTAATCAATTCTGTTCATTATTCCCAAAATAATGAAGCACCTTGGATGACTGGCTTTTTACTGGCTAGTTACCTTTTTAACTACAAGCATCTTTCAAAGACATCCTGATAACATTCCTGGTTAGACTTAAATGTGCCATGATAGATAGTTTTGATAGTGGATAGCCTGTGTGTGTGTGTGTGTGTGTGTGTGTGTGTGTGTGTGTGTGTGTGTGTGTGTGTGTGTGTGTGCAGGTCTTGTAAAAGCTCCTCTGAAGCGTTCCCGCTCCACAGCGGATGGCGGAGATGAGGACGGCCCAGAGCAGCTACAGGAGCTGCTGGAGTGTGGAGCTGTAGACGAGGAGCAAAAGACAGACAACACCACCCTGCTCCGCCTGCTGGAGGAGGGAGAGAAGGTTAATCAATTCAGTCTTTTTTTTTTTTTTTTTTAATCTGGTTTAAATTTTGTGTTAGTCATGTTTGTGTTCAGTATTCTAATTTGTCCTGCCCCCATTTTGTTATGATGACATTGCAGTTGTTTGTGTGCATATATTAAAGGCCTTGTTACCATGTGTGTAAACAGATTCAGCACATGTACCGTTGTGCTCGGGTCCAAGGGCTGGACACCAGCGAAGGCCTGCTGCTGTTTGGCAAAGAACATTTTTACGTGATTGACGGCTTCACCATGACGGTCACCAGAGAGATCCGAGACATCGAGACACTTCCTGCAAAGTGAGATCCAAATCTTTTGGCTGTAGGGATTTGTTGTGTACATATTGTTACCTGCATCAATCCAGTAAGATCTGTTTTGGAAGAACAAACTGGAAAAAATTTCAGACAGCATTGTTTTCATTAAGTATGGGACACTAAATGTGATTTTCTTAAGTCTGTTAAAAACCGTTTATTGCATACAAAGTGATACAGTTTTCAGTCAGTCCTTGGGGTGTGTTTTTATCATTGAATTTTAGTCTATTATGAATAGCACCCATTTTTTTTGTTGCTTTTGTTTTTGTTTGACTCAGTGCAGTAGTTTTTTGGTAACTTTTGTCACTGGACACTAACAAATGTGGACTGATTTTTTTTCTTAATTTATTTTAGTGGCCATTTCTAGGTTAGTAACACTTGTTTATACGATTATAGTTTGTGGACACCTGACCATCACACCCTTGGGCACATTCGGTGTTCCAGTTCATCCAAAAGGTGTTCAGTGCAGTTGAGTTCAGGGCTCTGTGCAGGCCACACGAGTTCTTCCACACCAACCTTATCAAACCTGTCTTTATGTAGCTCGTGTTGTGCACAGAGGCATTGTCATGCTGGAACATGTTTGAGCCTCTTGGTTCCACTGAAGGGAAATTGTAATACTACAGCATACAAAGACATTCTACACAACTGTATGCTTACAACTTTGTGGCAACAGTTTGGGGAAGAACTAGAGATGCACCACTTGCAATTTTTTGGGCCGATTCCGATTTCCGATTTTTTTGTAAGTGTGACCTGCCGATACCGATTTTTGTCGATTCCGATTTTCTTTCTAAGAACTATAATTGACAGCATATACAAACAAAAATCTACTTTTCTTCAATGCAAAATTTTAATTTCATAATAAAAGAATTATTAAACATTACAATTTCCCTCGAACTGCACTAAGTTACAGGATCTTCTCTCACTTAAACAACTCTTAAAATAAAGAGCTCTGTGACTGGAAAGAGGTAGAAATAACAATTAACTGAAAATGTAAAGCTGCTTTATATAACAAAACAGACATAATTTTCCACTATGTTTATAAATTGACCTTTTTCTCTTTTTTACTCGTCTCACAAAAGTCCAAAGATTACAAGCCTATGAACAAAACTGAAGTGTACAATACTCTTCCAAATATTAATAGGTGCAGTGGCTAATAATTAAATAACAAGTGTAACCAGTAGAATTAGTTACTGCTCCTTTAAGGCGGAACGCAGTCGGTAGACGGAGCGCGAGCTATGATCATCGCATGTATGCATGTAAAGCCTGGTTTTATTTCTGTTGCTCTTTGCCCTGTTTTATTTATGTTCAGTAACACAGTTGTTAGTGGAGTGTTTTGCAAACTGCCCCATGTGTGCGGGGGATCGACAACGCTGATAATAAACCACTGTGAAATATCAGATACATGAGTTTTGCTTACACCTGGCTACAACCATTCAGGCTATCCGGCCTCTCTGTGTAAAGTGTTACACAAGTATAAGTTACATGTATACTTGAGCATTAATGGAAAGTTTTTCTTCACAAACAGAAGCATCTCTGCCTTGTCACCTGATAATCGGTTTCTCCTTTCATCTATCACATGTCCAGCCAAGCTAAACAAGCAATCACTTTCAACACTTGTACATGGAGCAGAGAGGTAGGGGCTCGGGCAAGTGGAGCAAGCACAGGGAAACGATCTTTGTTGATCCTCCAGTAGGTCAATGGGTTTTCGCGTTTTTGCCTACGACATGTTTACATGCGGCTGTGAGCGTGGCTGTGACGTTATTGTCTGTGCCGCTGGCAACAACACGGACCAGCTCGGAATCGGAAAGACGTAAGACTGACCAGCCGGTCACCGGTCCGGGCCGAGCATGAGGAAAATCGGTCGATTCCGGTCCCTGGCCGGTCGATCGGTGCATCTCTAGGAAGAACCAAATATGGGCATGATGATCATGTCTTAATCGCCCATTGCTAGTTACAAGCTTCTGTGGAAAGCCACAAACCATGTTATTGTGTTGTATATTTATCATACCATGAATTTTCTAGATCATTCCACCTCTAGATGCAGCATTTTTATTTGGGAATGCTAAAGAATGTGAGATGATCTTATGGTATAACATTAGCAATACAGAGACAGGACATCTCCTCTGTAATGAAACTCTTGTATCCATATGGCTGTAATTTAAAACTGAACAAACACCTGCCTATGAGCAACTTCGATGTTTGCATCGTGATATGTACACATTATTGGATACTGAATTTATTTATAGAACACTAAAATCATGATAGTGTGGCATATGCTAATATAAAGTGAGGCTTTATACCTAGCTGTAGCTGCCATGGTTGATTTAATCAGTTTACAGGCTTTTTTTAAAATAACCTTTTTCTTTTTCCTTCTAACAACTTCCCAGTATGATGTGATAGCAAATGCATGTCTTAGAGACTCTTCTAAAGCATCTATCATTTCTGCAGCCAAAGACGACTAAATACTGCAAGTAGCAGCAGCCAAACATTTTCTAATGCGAGAGGCAACACCTGTCTATAGAATCAGAGATTTTTCTATCTAGACAAGTCTAAAGTAATCGGCCCCCCCTGTGTTTATTTTTTAAAAATGCTAATTTGGGCTGGAATTGTTTCGGTGGAGGAAGGAGAAAAATTTCAACATGGGAGACATACAGAAATAAAATCACCTACAGTGATAGATTTAGCAAGCCACCATATGTAGCCAAATAGGGCTTATAGTTGATGTTTCTATCATTTCCCAGCATGCACGAGCCAATTATCCCCAAAGGAGCCCGACAAAGCCAGAGTCAGCTGAAGAGGACCTGCAGCATCTTTGCATATGAAGACATCAAGGAGGTGCACAAGCGCCGCTATCTGCTCCAGGTAATAAAAGCAGAATGTAAATAAACAACTGTTTTAAAATGGATGTCCTTTTTCCTTTGCCAATCAATGCTTATTCTGTTACAGCCAATGGCAGTGGAGGTGTTTTCAGGCGATGGGCGAAATTATCTCTTGGCCTTCCAGAAGGGAGTCAGGAACAAGGTTTATCAGAGGTGAGGTGTATAATGAAGAAACTGCCTCAAGTTATACAAATGTCATTCATTCTTATTAATGATGCATTACTCTGTTGTTTTATTTGTAGGTTTTTGGCAGTTGTTCCCTCATTAGCAGACAGCTCAGAGTCAGTCTCTGGTCAGCGGCCCAACACTAGTGTAGAGCAAGGGTACGTCCATGAAGCATGATGCTCATATATAACCTCAGACTGCAAATTAGCAGACACGGTTATCTGATTTGTGTCGTCTTATCTAGGTCGGGTCTTCTCAGCACTTTGGTTGGAGAGAAATCAGTAACACAGCGGTGGGAGGTAAGCTGTTCAATCCGTCGTGGAATCAGTCAAGTTGGCTGAACTTGATGTGTCGCTGCTCATCCGAGAGGATTCACTCATTTTGATGAACTTCTAATCTGATTATAAACCTCTGATGAGTGGAAGAACAACTTCAGCATTCTCCTCCCCTTGAAATATTACTACTAGACATTAAAAATGACTTGGATGACTAAAATTGATCACTTCTTATTTCTCAGAGAGGAGAGATCAGCAACTTCCAGTATCTAATGCACCTGAATACACTGGCCGGCAGATCCTACAATGACTTGATGCAGTACCCGGTCTTCCCCTGGATCCTGGCTGACTACGACTCTGAGGTAAATAGCCCTGGGGCATTGCTGGGATAACCAGTGGTATAAAGCCCTATAATGTTGTAATTTTTGCCACACTATATCTTCTGGTAGTTTTTTTTTTAATTGAATAGGCTAAGCAATTGTATATGAAGCATAATTTAGCATGGTGAAGAAACAAGAAGCCACACTTTCATCTCTAAAATAAAAATATTTACATTTATGACATTTGGCAGACGCCCTTATCCAGGGCGACTTACATTTATGTCATTTATACAACTGAGCAGTTGAGGGTTAAGGGCCTTGCTCAAGGGCCCACAGTGGCAGCTTGGCGATGCTGGGGTTTGAACTCACGACCTTCTGATCAGTAGTCCAATGTCTTAACCACTGAGCTACTACTGCCACAAAAACCAGAATGTACCTGAGTTAAATTGCTGAAACCTAAAAATAATGCCAACGTTAAGGTTCTTATTATTATTCGGACAATATTGTCTCCAGTCTGTAACTTCGGTCCTTAAAATGTCTTAATTTGACCAAATTCAATATGAGATTTTAGGCTTTTTTTCTTATCCTAGTAATTTTGTGTTTCTTAAATCTGTTTTGAAAAACATCACATAACACACACTGAATAATACAAGGTCGCTCACATGAGGCAGGGGCGTGTTTTAAAGTAAGGCTAACATTAGCTTCCTGCTGTTGAGCTAGTGCACACTGAGACTCTTTGATGGTGGAAAATGTGAGTATGCCATAAAATATTTGAAACACACTTCAATGGTAAGAATATACATAAACAGACACATGGATTATTGTAAATGTTTTTGTATTTTGTGTGTCGTCATTGCAAATTAGGTCCTAGATTGCATTTAATGTACCGCTAGAAACTCTTTGTTTGCTAACACTACATTTATAAGATGTTAAGCCTAGAGGATATAACTAGTCTTTACTGCCTTCCTTAAAATTAATTTTCTCATTCAACAAAGTTAAAGAAAGTTCTGCTGCTAATGTAAACAATTACTATGAAACATCCACTATGGCATGACAGGTTGTGTGTCATTACAAAGGAACCCCAGGTCTCAGTGATACCTGTATAAATGATATTCCTGTAGGAATCATGCTGGATTTCTGAAATTATCACACTGAGCCAAACTTACATGAGAATTTAATGTGTTCTGATCATCCATGATATGTGCCCAGGAACTGGACCTTAATAATCCAAAGACATTCCGTAACCTGTCCAAGCCCATGGGTGCTCAAACGGATGACCGACTGATTCAGTACAAGAAGAGATTCAAAGACTGGGAGGATCCTAACGGTGGGTTCAGACAATAGAGGCATTTGTTAACTAGAGTTATATTTTTGCTGGGCTCAGTGATGAGCATGTCTGACTGATGATTCTTGTGTGTTTTTGTTTAGGTGAGACTCCAGCGTATCATTACGGAACTCATTACTCCTCGGCCATGATCGTGGCGTCTTATTTGGTGAGAATGGAGCCTTTCACGCAGATCTTCCTCCGACTGCAGGTGAGTGAGGAGCATTTACTTTGTGCTTCTGAGCCTCTCAAGCCTCTTCTAAGAGATCAGCAGCTCGAACAGTAGTGCCATCTGTAATCCAAATCGCAGGTTTATATCAATGGGCTTGTTCTAAAACATTAGCGATTCAGTAGTACAGCTTCCACACAGACTTCTATGGTGGACACTCCACATAAACGAATTTTAAAAAGCATGTAATCATTGATATGATGGAGTTTGCTGAAAGGAGACGTTTATTCAGCATTTTTTGGAAGGAGTCTGCAGTGTCAGGGCATTGTAACGGTCAGAAGTAAAGTTTTCAGCTTTCACAGCAAGGTCTTGAGGATTGAGGTAGCATGGCAATCTGCATTTTTGCATTTCATTAGCTTCAACAGAGAAGAAAGGCTGGTGAAGGAATAACACTTTATAACTGTTTTAAGATAAGTGAAACTTGTTTCAGGGAGGTTCCACAACGTTAAACGTAGCTATAAATGGATAAAAAGTATGGCATGTCATTCTTTAATGAATGAAAAATGGTAATCATTGGAACACTATTGTGGTATAAGAGCAATAAAACAATTCAGGGTGTGCTTTTATAGAAAATAATCAACTTCAGGGTCACACTATTGCATCGATGATTATTTCCCTATAACAGCATGTCCCAAAGCATTTTATTCCTTATTATTCACTGTTACAATTGTGTAGTTTGCATATTTAACACAGCCAGTTGCAATCATTAAGGAAGCTATAGTGCACTTTGCAGTTAGGCCCTGTCTTTTTTTTTTTTTTTTTTTTTTTTTCACATTATCCACACTCTGCAGTTTTAGGAACAACTTTGAGACAAACTGTTTGCACAATAAGAGCATCTTCCTTTCACTCTGGAAATATTTACATTGCATTGTTTTTCTCTCAGTCATGTTATTCAGAGTGAGTAAACAGTCATAAATCAGGATGCCTTCAGGCTGCTTGACAGATTTTTGTGGATAGAGGAGTCTGCATGTAAATGTATAACCAGTGGCTTGTTTCAGCCCTTTTGTATATTTGCTTCTACTTGTTCTTTTTCCCCTCTGCAGGGAGGCCACTTTGATCTGGCCGACCGGATGTTCCACAGTGTGCGGGAAGCTTGGCTCTCTGCCTCTAAACACAACATGGCCGATGTCAAGGAGCTCATCCCAGAGTTCTTCTACCTCCCTGAGTTCCTGCTAAACTCAAATAACTTTGACCTAGGTAGCAAACGTTCTTTGTCGCAGTTCCTAAGCTCATTTTTGGTTTGCACAGAGGTTAATGTGACATTGTGTGGATTGTTCTTGTTGTGATGCAGGAAGTAAACAGAATGGCACAAGACTGGGAGATGTGATTTTGCCTCCATGGGCCAAAGGAGATCCAAGAGAGTTCATCAGGGTTCACAGACAGGTGAAAAACATCCCTTCGCCTTCACTTAATTACAGCACCAACGCTAATGCGTACACATAATTTACATTGGACTGTGCTATAATTATGAATTGAATCGGATCCTGCAATGTTCATATATGCAGAGCAGTAACGGTAAAAAAAAAAAAAATTTTAAAGCAACAGATATAAGTAAAGGAGAAACACATACATTCACGTAATTTGGAAAATCTGCCCAAAAAGTAAAATGTGTTAGTAGTAAAATATGTTAGTAACAAACAATGAACTTCAGATGAAGACATTTATATTTGCATTTATATTTCTGCCTCTGTGTCTTGCCAGGCGTTAGAGTGTGACTATGTCAGTGCCCACCTGCATGAATGGATTGACCTCATATTTGGCTACAAGCAGCAGGGCCCTCCAGCAGTGGAGGCTGTAAACGTGTTCCACCATCTCTTCTATGAGGGCCAAGTGGACATCTACAACATCAACGACCCTCTGAAAGAGACGGCCACCATCGGCTTTATCAACAACTTTGGCCAGATCCCCAAACAGGTGCTTGACAAAACGGATTTGAGCACAAAAATCACCCACAAACCCTGCTCTGTCTCTTCTTAGGAGTTTTTATAAGGCTGCTTTAATACTAGCCACTTTTTTTTCTTTAATATTCTGACATAATTCTAGGGGAAGCAACAACAAGCTTTTTGGTCACAGCAAATCATTTCCAAAGTTATTTTGTGTCCAGGTCACAGCTCAAGAAACAAGCAATAAAAAAGGACCATGGAGGACAGAACTGGTATTAAAAAAGTCTTGTTAGTGAGCTAATATAAGGAGCTTAATGATATATTCACTCAGAGATATTTCAGTCTGTATACAGTGGTCTAAATACTGAGCCCAAATTCTCATGCAAGCTGCCTCCTCCTCACCATAGTTAAATCTTATCTTTTACTATTATTAATAACAATAATTCCCCCATATTAGCCTTACTAAGAAGGACTGCTAGGATTCATATTCAAATTGCATTGTGGGATTGATTTGTTGTAGTGGCAAGAACTATTTGCATCAAGCAGATAATGCAAATTGCTGTCTTTTGGTTTGTTTAAATGTTGCTCGATATGAACTAGCAACAAGATGTGGACTAGTGATACAGAAGCGCTTCCTCAGCTTGCTTTATGTTTCCCAAATATTCTATTTTGAATAATAGCCTCGTTATTTCGAACGTCACTCAAAGCTCGTGTGGACGTCACAGATTGTTGATCGAAAAGTAATGACAGATTGATCACCGATAACTGGTGTGATGTCACATACTTTTACAGTAAATGTTATCAACAGCACAGATTAATTATGCTTAATACTGTTATTTTGCTTTTGTATTTCTAAAGTATGAATGTGTGGATTTCATTGCAGCTGTTTAAGAAGCCTCATCCCCCTAAGCGCGTGCGCAGCAAGTCGAACGGCGAGATCCCCGGCATGGCCGCCTCCGTTAACTCCACTGCAGACAAGATCTTCTTCCACCATCTAGACAACCTGAGGCCTTCTCTCGCTCCTGTTAAAGGTACTGTGGGAAGTCTCAACCAGTAATCAACGTGCCTGAAGAATTACTGCAGACTTCATTGAAAGAATAGTTTATTGAAAAAAAATTACAATATCTTGCAGTGAATGAGAGATAATGAGAAGTTAGAAAATCACATTAAAGAAATATTTAAAAAATAATAATAATATTGACACGTTAGTATGAAACAGCATTATGTAAATGAGATCATCTTCCTGTCTGACCCCAGACAGCTGTTTTAAGTTTTTTTAAGTACATTTTAATCTTGTTTATCTAAAAAAGAGATTCATATACTCACAACCCTTTAAGTCAAACCCATTTATATATAATCTCTCTCTCCCTCTCCCTCTCCCTCTCTCTCTCTTGCATATGTGTGTGTGTGTGTGTGTTGCAGAGCTGAAAGAGCCTGTGGGTCAGATAGTATGCACTGATAAGGGCATTCTGGCTGTAGAGCAGAACAAAGTGCTTGTTCCTCCTGCCTGGAATAAGACATTTGCCTGGGGATATGCAGACCTCAGCTGCCGGCTAGCCAACTACGAGTCTGACAAGGTCAGCAACTTTTGTACTCTGTAAACCTCAGCCTGCAGTGCACAGCATGTGGAAAATACCTATCTAAATTTTTGTGTTGGAGAATAATGGGCATTAGTAGAATCCTCAAAATTACAGATGTGAGCATTAATCTGTTATTCTGTGTAAGTAAGGTTGGAACAGTATGAAAAACTTAACATCCTGTTATAGGAAAATAATCAAGGACAGGATGGTGTGATGAAGCAGAGTTTATTATTTTCCATTAACAGCATGTCTTTACATGTTTACCACTGCAGTTTGTGAACACAGATCTTATTAAGTAAGGAGTGACATACTTGTTTATCTGTTTATAGTTAAATTTAATGTTTGTTCCTGTTATAAAGTCAACAGCTATAGGGCTACATCCCAAACACACTCAGTAGTAATGACACCAGTGGTGTACTGTTAAACTTTGTGGTTTGGTACGCAGCCCAAATATTCGTGTCAGTTACTACCTTCCCACCAAATTAGAGAACAAACAAATGCCTTTCAGACACATCTTTTGTTAGAGGCCACAGCTTGGAAATCTCATATTATTTCCAATTAGGTTACATTTTTCTTCATGTTTCAAATAACACCACTTCACAAGCTGCCCCTAAACTTGATGGCTTGGGTTGAGACATTACTATTGGCTTCCAAATAAGGGGGAAAAAATGTTAATAATTCAGTAAGTGTGTTCTGAATTTCACTCTAGAGCTAACAGTGCCCCCTAGTGTCCATATGTTAGTTAGGTTTATTTACTCTTATCCTGACTAGTTTATGTTTCTGTTCACTTGTTCTTTGTGCGATCTGTTGCTTAACAAATCAACTTAACCTTTTGCAGGCAGTAATTGTGTACGAGTGTCTGTCCGAATGGGCTCAGATCTTGTGTGCCATCTGTCCAAACCCCAAACTGGTGATTACTGGTGGCACAAGCACAGCTATCTGTGTTTGGGAGACGAGTCCTTCTAAAGAAAAGGCCAAGACCCTCACACTCAAACAGGTGAAGGATTACAATAATTAATTGTATTTTTTGAAAAGATTTTTCCAACATGAATAATTGGCTTAATTGCATTAACAACATTATTTATTTAAAAAAAGAACACATTAGAGATGTTTGGGTTGTTATGAACCTGATGGAACAAGGTTAAAAAAAAGTGTTTGTTTTTTGTTGGTTTTTTGTTTTTTTTAAATGATCTTTGAAAATATGAAACAAAAATATCTCATGACATAACCTCCATGCTTTTTATACTGTAAATGTATGTTTCCATAAATAGCTGAAAATTTTAAGTAGGATGTATTGAATGTTTGAAATGTATTGTGTTACATAAGGGTTAAATTACAAAGTAACCCATGTATTTATGTCTGAACTCAGTGTCAGCTGTGAAAGTGAATACATTTCATACCATTTACTGTTCAGATGTACATATACTGTATGGCCAAAACTATGTGGACACATGACCGTCACATCCAGATGTGCTTGTTGAACATCCCATTGGAAAACCATGGGCATTAATTCGGTATGGGCAATATGGACTTAAAACTATATCATATTATTTTCTTCTATAAATTTATTGCGTTAACGATATCAGTGACGATATAAATATAGTACCATTGACCACTGTTTTTGGCTACAAGTGATAGCTGCACGTAGGGCTGTGACGATGGCAGATTTTTACCACCGCGGTGAGAGTGAAATTTATATCAATATATAATATAATATAATATATAATAATAATAATAGATATACTTTTATAGGGTAAATTAAATCAAATAAATTAAATAAAAACCTACATATAAAAAAATTTAATGAGGCTTTATTTTAGCACTTCAGTCAGTGAAACAACTCAATGCAGCCTTGTTGTGTCGTGTTGTTGAGAAACAGCCTGGGGGCGCTGTGGGATACTGTATTGTGATTGGAAGAAGAACACAATGGCACGTTTCTCTCTCATTAGGGACGAATCCAAAATGTGGCTCGGTTGTCATGGCCACCGTCATAGCCCTAGCTGCATGCAGTCTTGAGAGCCTCAGAAACACAAACATTGATCCTAGCTCCTTGTTTAGCGATAAACTCCTCCTCAACTTCACGTCCGCCTTCCGCCATACTTGTCTTCGCTCTGCACGTGAACTGTGAATGGGTTGCAGACCGTCGCACACAGAAATACGTCATCAACTAGGCTTTATTGTTATTATCACGGGATGACTAATCCTTATTGTGGGGAGAATTTCTTCCGGTATATCGCAAACTATAAGATTTCGCGCATTCCTAGCATTGGAGTTGGTCCCTCCTTTGCTGTTATCATAACCTCCACCGTTTCGAGGGAGTGTGGCTGTGGGTTTTGTGCTCATCTCTGTCACAAGCGCATTAGTGAGGTCAGGCACTGACCTGAGGAGACCTGGAGTGCAGCTGATGTTCCAGTTGCAGCTGATGTTCCAGTTCATCCCAAAGGATGAACAGTGGGGTTGAGGTCAGGGCTCCGTGCAGGATACTTGAGTTCTTCCGCTCAAACCTTGGCAAACCATGTCTTCATGGACCTCACTTTGTACACAGGGACATTGCCATGCTGGAACAGGTTTGTGCCCCTTAGTTCCAGTGAAGGGAAAGTGTAATGCTACAGCATACGTAGACATCCTATACAATTGTGTGCTTCCAAGTTTGTGGCAACAGTTTGTGGAAGGAACACACATGGGTGTGATGGTCAGGTGTCCAAAAACTTTTGGCCCAATAGTATATGTATACAGGAAAATGACAGAGACTTATTTATTCCAGGCTCTGCTGGGACACACAGACGCTGTGACGTGTTTAACAGCATCCTCTGCCTATCACATTGTCGTGAGTGGCTCTCGGGACCGAACGTGCATCATCTGGGACCTGAATAAACTGTCGTTCGTCACACAGCTGAGAGGTCACCGTGCTCCAGTGTCCGCACTCTGTATAAATGAGCTCACTGTAAGTTTGAACTAACACTTTTAAAGCAGTGTAGTAAGTTCTGGTCTACTGTACGTCCTAGCCATCTAATCAAATCTCACACTGACTGGTTCCTACACAAAATGTTTTCTGACTGGGGACTAATGACAGCAAACATAAAAATGTATGACACTGTAAACTATTTTACATTTTTAAACCTGTATTACACAGGGAGATATAGTGTCCTGTGCTGGAACATACATCCACGTATGGAGCATTAACGGGAACCCCATCGCTAGTGCCAACACATTCACCGGGCGCAGCCAGCAGATCCTGTGCTGCTGTGTGTCTGAGATGAATGAATGGGACACACAAAACGTCATCATCACAGGACACTCAGACGGTGTTGTCAGGGTAACCGCCTCCTGTCATCCCATAATTAAGTGCATTGTTGTCATTCTTTCCATTTTTGTGCATTTGTATAGAATAGATGTAAAGATAATGTGGGACTTTAATAAATGGGTTTGTCTTGTAGTTCTGGAGAATGGAGTTTCTGCAAGTCCCAGAAACCCCTGCACCCGAGCCAATCGAGCCTCCTGATGCTCCAGACTGCTGTGCAGAGGAGAAAATCGGTAATGCTGTAAAGCCTTTTTGGGACAGTGTCCATTGTTAAAAGTGCTATACAATTAAACTGAATTGAATTGAATTGAATTAATGCAACTCCTGTCCACCAGTACACTGGTAGATTTTGTTAGATTGTATTAGGGCTAGGCAATGTGACAATGTGATATCAATATTGTGAGTATTAATTCACAAGAGATATCACAAGTGTCATCAGGATTTTTATTACATTTCCAGACTCTGTTTAGTTAAAATGTATATTTTAATTTGCACTTTTTCCAGTTAAATAGTTTCTTTTTTGTAAATGAAAGTAATATTGAATTCAGTTGTTCACTGACACTGCTGCTTTGCTGGCAGAAATATCAAATCTATATATCATGATACATACCATGTATCGTATATAAAATATCTTTAAGTATGACATATTTTGGTCATTGTGTACTCCTAGATTTTATAATTCCAAATATCTAGGTGAGAAAGTGTGGCCATACCTAAAGCATAGCAAACCTCACTGCTAGACCTAATAACATAAATGTGTGATGGTAATGGCTGTTATTTATGTGAATGATAATGTTGAGCAAAGTACTGAAATAATGAAAATAATGCTCTTATCTGGGATGAGCACAGGACAGTCTTCATGATTACGCCAGCAGTTCTTAGGTACAAATCCAGGTGAGATTATCCTCTGAGGCAAAGGTGGGAGTGCTCAGGTTCCAGGAGGTTATGTTTGTGTTAAGGTGTACATTGGTGATACATTAAAAAGTTTTACTTTTAGTCATCTTAAATTAGTTCCTGGAAAGCATCACAGACCAGTCGTGCTTATCTAGAATCATATGTTTTACACCCACACTATTATGTTGCAATTAAGGACTGATCCCAATGCATAATACCTGCTCTGATAATACCAGCTTCATAATACCAGCTTCAGTCTCCTTTACCTTATTACTCATTTGTTTGTCTTCCAGATGGGCGGGAAGCTGCAGACGAGGACAGCAGCGAATCAGAAGCCGAGGAGGCCAGCGGGAGTCAGGAGTGTAAAACACAGGCACCGAACAGTCAGCCTGGGAGTGGCTCTCACAGACCCAAGCCTCCACGCACCAGCTTGGAGGACTCAGGTCGTTGGTCCGACTCACTCAGCGTCGATGAGAAGGATGGGTTTGTGTTTGTCAACTACTCAGAGGGCCAAGCCAGGCCTGCCAATCCACCCACTAACCCCCACACCAACCCGCAATCCATGCTACAGCCCCTGCAGCCCAGCAACATGGAGTCACGGCCCTACAACAAACTCAGAGCAGGTATGAAAATGTATTTCACATTAAAAGGATACTCCAGCATTTTTCATCCAATACACTGAATCTGCAGTGTGATTACCATGGGGAAGAATCGAACACGTTTACCTGTAATGGAAAGAAGAAGAAAAAAACAATAGAAAAGCCTTGGACTGAAAACTTTAAATGTGACTTCAAACAGAAATCTTGGAATGAGACAGATCTGTGAGAGTGTCTTACAGTGTTGTTTTTAAGTTTTATCCAACGCTGGTGCAGTAAAAAGTATGTTGGCAGTCTGCTACATACTACAGGACTTAATTAAATCCTGTGAATCATTAGCATCAGTTTCAGGCTTACTTACATAAGAAAAAATTCCCTTTGAGGACTAAACCTAAGCTGTTCAATGGTAAATAAATGGTACAACATGGTCTCACTCTCCGAAGCCTCATTCCTTTTAGACATTTAATACAAACCTCAGTTTCAACCATGCGCTCATTTCCATCCACACTACTTCCAGTCTGGTATGTAGTATTACAGAGGAATACACAGCATTCTTCAAGCTGACAGATTTCATTCTTTGTGGTGGTAGCATGTCTAATGGTTGTGGGTGTGAGGCTGGCAGATCTCATAGCTGAGCTTCTTGTTGCTGTTTGTGTTTTTTCCCCCTGTGCAGGCTACAGATGGGAGAGACAGCTGGTGTTCCGGAGTAAACTCACCATGCACACAGCTTTTGACCGCAAGGACAATGCTCAGCCAGCTGAAATCACAGCCCTCGCCATCTCAAAGTAAGCTCTGTTTGTTTCTGAATGTGTTAAGGATAAAATATACATATATGTCATAGAAAAGACCTTGGAAAGGTTTACTCTGTGGCTTGAGATCAGTAATCTAGAAGTCAAGTATATTGGTGATGTCACATATAATTAACAGTAGTATTGACATTTTGCGACATTACAGCAGTTAGAATGTCCTTTAAGATTTTTTTGTAATTTTAAAAATCTGGTTAAAGTATAACCAGGCAAACACAGAAAAGGCAAAATTGCTAGGACCGACATAAACCTGTGCTCCATCTGTGGTGGAATACTGTTATCACATTTGACGCCAACTTTATAAATGTCATATCATCATAAGGCGCAGATCATTATCATTATTATTGGCAAATTAAAAAAACAACTTTGTCAACAAGCATTTTGAATAACAGAAATAACCTGTATAACTGAAAACATTGGTGGACACATTCCCACACAGAAGTTTGCATAAATATGAGGATTACTATAAAGTAGCCAACAACTCATGAAGCTGCTTATCTGAGTTGCAAAGAGCTTTAAGATGATAACACCATCGCAGTCACCTTGACTTATTATAAATTATTACATTTCATGACCCAGATGACTGAAAACATTCAGCACCTTCTTGTTTTTTCACACTTTTCACTCATTTTTGACCACCAACATATATGTGTGCGTGTGTGTATTAATCTAGACAGACCCCAGACATTTTTTGCCGTTGTGTTGGATCATGTGATTATATAACATTCTTGTGCTATCCTCAGGGACCACAGTAAGGTGGTGGTGGGCGATGGGCGAGGCCGCGTGTTCAGCTGGTCGGTGAGTGAACAGCCAGGACGCTCAGCTGCCGATCACTGGGTGAAGGACGAGCAGGTGGAGGGCTGTTCAGCATGCGCTGTGCGCTTCTCACTCACCGAGAGACGCCACCACTGCAGGAACTGTGGCCAGCTCTTCTGCCAGAAGTAAGACACACCTCAGCTTGGTTTGCAGTTCACTTTGTGTAATACCGAGGGGAAACGTAGAATCAGATACTGGATTGAGATCGGTTTAGCAAAAATAAGTATTTGGGACAGGGTTCATTTTTGATTTCAAGACACAGGTTTTCCAGCTCGAAATTAAATGTTACAGGAAAATGTTTGTATGTCATTAAAGAAAGCAGCATATTACATAAGAGACCACTTTCCAGACGAAAAACACAATGAAGGCTGCTGGGTTTTGCTGCAAAAATAAGAAGCAAGTGCAACAGTCAAAGTCTCCAGAAGAACTGTGGCTGGTTCTGCAAGATGCTCAATAAAACTTACCAGCTCATTTCCTTATAAAACTGCACACAATGTACTGGAGACTACAATTTGTATTTTTATTTTTTTGTCACACCAAATATTGACTTTGTTTCTTTTACTACTGTTTACTGCTCTTTATTGTGTTTTTTTTTTATCTAGAAACATTTAATTTCATTATTTTTGAAGGCATCTTTGCTCTACAGCATTTCTTTGCATGTGCCTAAAACTTTTGCACAGTACTGTAAATACGTAGTTCTAAAAGCGACAAATTTTTCTGAACTGAAATATGTTGCTGTTTTGCATATGTCTCAACTAGAAGTAAAGTTATACGATTTTAAAATGTGGTTACTGCCAAAAAATGAAAATTTGCATTTAAAGAGTTCACCTCTGACATTTTTCCAAACATTTCCACATCATTTTGTGGAACTACTTTTTTTTGGCTTCTTAAAGTTGAAGTGTCAAAGTATGTTACACACACAAAAAAAAACAAAAAACATTATGACCAGAACCAGATTATTCATTAATTTTGGCGTCTTACCAGAATTCAGCTGGAACGACATCCGACAGTCAGGGTACTGACTCTGTTCCATCTCTTGCTATGCAGTGTGTTAGCTTCACTCAGAAAGGCACCACCATGGGATGTGGGATGTGTATAAACTAGACTGTGTTACTTTGCAGTGTGATTTAATGCTCTCTCTTCGGCTCTTGTAGGTGCAGTCGGTTCCAATCTGAGATCAAGCGGTTGAAGATATCTTCTCCGGTTCGTGTGTGTCAGAACTGTTACTACAACCTGCAGCATGAGCGGGCCTCGGAGGAAGGGTCCAAAAACTAAAACCATCACCCATCACTCAAATCACTCCCACTGACCTGTACCTTCCTCTACAGAACTTCATTACTCTACCACAAATCACAGACTTAGGCTGAAATCAAATCACTAATGCTCCTTATTTCAGATCACTGGTAGTCATTTCTCTTGTCAGCATTAGTGTTTTTCATAAACTGCTAAACATTTTAGATTTTAGGAACAAAAACTTGTGCAAAACAAGATGATGTTTGTTAATATTGTAAATAGCAAAATGGTCTTTTTAACTAGAACTGAAAAGTCATTATTAAGAGAGAAAGAAGTAAACATTTTGCCTGTAACATAGCATTATAACATACCACTCCTGACATTAAAACAACTAAAAAAAAAAAAAGCGGTGTCATGAGGCACAGCATCCCGGCGGGTATAATATCGGGGACAATGAATGTTAATAATAAATGTTTGTGGGTTGGCATTATTACCGTGTCTAGTTATGCAAATAATTTTGTTTACAGTGTGTTAACATTGATGTGTTGCCCACAGTATCAAAGCCGTTGCCAGTAGTTTAGTGTTGTTGTTTTTTTGTTGTTGTTGCCAAATTGCCTTTAAAACATTTTAACATATTTATGAACAAAAGGACATTTCGTTAGTTCTGAATCCCACACATGCCTTCTTTAGCATTCCCAGATATTTAATGTAATCTTAATTTCATAACATATCGTGATATGATTATATGAAATGCACATCTGGAACTTTCCACTATTTCACTATTGTTTTTGTTTTTTTTAATTGAGGCTTAATATTTACGCTTAATATGTCTTGTTCACTACTAAATGTGATACGAGTTAGCTTTAATATTTCTCTCAACACTAATGCAACTGATAAATGAGAAAATCAACTTTGAAAATGACATTTTCAAAATATGCCAGAGGAACTCTAAATATCCCATTTGCTTGACGTGTTTGAGGAATAACGTGTGTGCCTCAGTCTTGGAACAGTTCAAGAAAGACTGTCCCGGAGAATTCAGTGTTTTATTGTTAGAAAGGGATTCGACGTTTTGATCTGGAAACTGGAATCATGGTTTCTTTATACGCGAAATGATACGTTATATTTTTCTTTAATATCTGTTGTACTTCTTCAGTGGTACTGTGGGCAATACTGCATTGAAAGTGCTGCTTTGATAATTAGGAAGAGACGTATTTTCTTTTTCTTTTAAAAAATGAGAAACAAATCACGTTAAAGCAAGAAATATTACATGTGCACAAGTCCTTTATTCATATTCTTCCCCATACATTGCCATACATTTGAATCTGCACTCATTATGATAATAATTATGATTACTGTAAATTAGTGTGCAATCGTAACATCAAAACTCAAAGGCCAGGTGGCTATATCAATTATTTTCGCACCTTTACATGTACAAAAAAAATATTAATGATTATGGTTTTATCAAATGCATTTTTATGTTGTATGCTGTCATTTTAAAGTGGTTTGTTCCTTTACAGCCAGATGAACTGTATAAAGTATTTATGCAATTACAATGTTTCCTTTTTTATGATTGATTATTGTACATTTTTCAGCAAGTTGGGTTACTTGTTGCATGTCTAACACAGCTGACTTTCTGTGTCAGTGCATTGTACATGTTTGGCATTATTACTTTTTTTTTTCTTTTCATAATTTCTATGACATTATTAAATGATTTGATTATAAAGCCCTGAGAGATGTGTATAGAGTAGACTGATATGCTGAAACACTCTGGGTTGACTTTTGTACTCCATATATGAAAATTAAGGCGTGATCAAAAAAAAAAAATAACGAAAACAAAAAAGACAGATGGGTTCCTTTTTTGGTGGTCTTGTGTTAGACTGCATTACTACAGTATCTGATGTGCAATCTGTGGTAGCTGAATGTTCATTGTGCATTTGTGTTTAAGTACAACTACATGCCCTCCTCCTTCCTTGTAGAGTAACCCCTGAAATGTACTGTTACTATAATGCAATAGATCTGGTACTCATATTTTTAATTTAATTTCAATTAAATCCTCGCTGTTTACCACCAGGAGTGTTTTAATGTATTTTCGGTCATTTTTGAAATTCAGCATGCTCACCAGCCTTGACAGGCCCTTCAGAAAGCACATCATGAGTGATCAACATGACCTGACATTTCACCTTCAGGATACATGAAGGATACACTCTTGAAAGAAAGAGTTCCTCAAGGGTTATTTGGGTTTTTAGCATTCTAAAGTAATTCTACTTTGAAACCTCAGTTGTAGAGTTCTACACACTTCAAGCTCCTCTAGAGGGACATTCCAAAACTTTTTAGAATGCCACATGGTACCTTTTTCTTGTCTGACCCAGATCTTTGTTTGGGAGAACCAGAGAGGAATGTGAATCAAGTCTGAACTGATGGGCAGGTTAACCAAAGATGTGCTTTACTTGACCCAATCACCTGAACCAGAACTGGTTTTCTCCCACGATCAGACAAGCAGCCATGACAATAATTCAAGAAAGCACATCAGTGATAACCACAAGCTGGCAGTTCACCGTAGGGCCACTCTTGGATAGGATACCCTCTTGGAAGAAAGAATTCCTCAGGGGTTATTTGGTTGCTCATAGGTTATTTGCTTTCTAAAGAAGTGCCACTCAGAACCCACAATGAAAGAGAACCTACAGTCATAGGAATCTAAATGGTTTAATGTTTTACCAAGAGGGATCCCAAAATATCAATCCCTATTCAATGCTGACTTGATCATGTTCACAGAGTTTGTTTGGGAGAACCAGAGATAACCGTAAGTCAAATTAACAGACAGATTAACCAACGCTATGCTTTACCTGACCCAAATCACCTCAACCAGAACAGTTCTTGCCCCACGGTCAGATGAGCAGTCATGACAACACTTCCAGAAAGCACATCATCAAGTGATGACCAGGACCTGGCAGTTCATTGTAGGGCCACTCAAGTGATACTATTGGAAGAATGAGTTCCTTGCGGATTATTTGGCTGGTTACAGGTTCTCAGCTTTCTAAAGAGTCACAGGAATTGTAGGGTTCTACATGCTTTAAGGCAGGGCTGTCCAATCTTATCCAAAAAGGGGTGGTGTGGGTGCATGTTTTCATTCCAACCAAGCAGAAGCCACACCGGATTTGAATGGAAGCTAAGATCAACTGATTAAACAGGTGGAATCAGGTGTGGTTTGATTGGAATGAAAACCTTCACCCACACCAGCCCTTTGCAGATAAGATTGGACATTAAGGGTTCCCGCAAAAGGACAATCCCAAAAGGATCCCAGATGGCAATTCAGTGTTGACTTGTAAAGGCCAAGAGAATTTGTTTGGGACAACCAGAGAGGACTGTGTATCAAACTATCACACACATTAACCAAAGCTTTTCTGTACCTGGCCCAAATCATCTCAAACTGAAAAGTCTATATAGTAAATACTGAATGCGAGTAAATTGCTAGTAATCAAATTTGCATTTTCACAGAAAGACCAAATGGGATTTGAGTATCTGAAAAAATGGACTTTCACACTGTGAAATGAAAACACCAATTCATAAAATGAGAATCAGGATAATCCAGCCAGCCAAGAGGCATTAATCATTTAAAAATCAATTTTATTATACCACAGTGCTGTTGAATTCTTGATTCTGATTGGTCAGAAGCTGCTGATTAATTTTATACAGTATAACAGTATTAATTCCAGCAAGGTTTACATTGGTACGCTTGTTCTATCTAGTACATTATCATTTCTATAGTAGTAACTTACTCAGGGACTTATATGGCGGACATGCCACAATAATCTAAGGGTAATGATAAATATTTTTTTAAATTGTGGTGTTGTTAAAGAAAAATGTGTAATTATTGACATGATTAGGTTTTCTGTAAGGTGTTTGTTTAACATTTATGGAATGCTTTGTAACGGTCTGTAGGTTTTCCGCCATGGGAAAGTCTTCAGGACACTTTCCGGTTTCTCATTAACTTCGAGAGAGAGAGAGAGAGAGAGAGAAAGAGAGGCTGGTACAATAAATGACTGTCTATAGCTGTTATAATGTAAGTGATAAGCACGGTGGCTTCATTGTTAGCATGTTTGCCTTGGTTAGGAGTTCAAATCCCACCTCCACCCTGTATACACGGAGGGGTTTCCTCCTGGTACTCTCTTTTCCTCCCCCAGTCCAAAGACATGATACAGTGCTGTGAAAAAGTATTTGCTTTTCCTGATTTCTTCTGTTTTTATGTATATCTCATACTAAATTGTTTTAGAGCTTCAAACGATATACAGTTTTTATTTATTTATTTATTCATTGAAGCAAAAAAAAAGTTATCATCAATGAGAAAAACTAATTGCCCCCTTAAACTTAAAATCTGGTTGTGCAATCTTGGTAGCAGCAATAACTGCAACCAAACCCTTCTAATAACTGGAGATCAGTCTTTCACTTACTTCTAGGACTTACTCCTATGATTTGGATCATTGTCTTTCTGCATAATCCAGTTATGCTTGAGTTTCAACTTACGGACTGAAGACCGAACATTCTCCTTTAGGATTTTCTGGTAGAGAGCAGAATTCATGTTTCCCTCAGTTATTGCAAGTTGCCCAGGCCCTGAAGCAGCAAAGCATCCCCACACCATCACACTTCCACCACCATGCTTGACCGTAGGTATGGTGGAATTCGGTGTTTGGTTTATGTCAGTTGTAACGAGACCACTCAGAGATCCAAACAGTTCCGAGATCCAAACAGTAACGAGTAACGAGTAACGAGTAACTGTAACGAGATCCAAACAGTTCCACTTTCGACTCATCACTCCACAGAACATTCTCCCAAAAGGTTTGAGGATCATCAAGGTGTGTTTTGGCAAAATTCAGACAAACTTCAGATTTAATGTTCTTCTGGGTTAGCAGTGGTTTTCACCTCACCACTCTTCCATGGATGCCATTTTAGCCCAATGTCTTTCTGATACTGGAGTCATGAACAGTAACCTTTATTGATGCAAGAGAGGCCTGTAGGTCCTTTGATGTTGTCCTTGGGTTTTTTGTGACTTCCTGGATGAGTAGTTGCTGTGCTCTTGGAGGAATTTTGGAAGGTCGGCCACTTCTGGGAAGGTTCACTACTGTGTGAGTTTTTCCATTTGGAGATAATGGCTCTCACTGTGGTCCTTTGGAGTCCCAGAGCCTTTGAAATAGTTTTGTAACCCTTCTCAGACTGTTGTATTTCAATCACCATCATTTCTGCAATATCTTTCAATTTTGGATAGTGTGTTACTGGATAAGACCTTTTAATCATCTTCATGCTGTTGAAAATGTTCTATTTAAGTGTTGATTTGATTGAACAGGGTTTGCAGTAATCAGGCCTGGTTGCGTCTAGTCCAGCTGAACCCCATTCTGAATGCAGTTTCATAGATTTGGGGAATTAGTATCTATGGGGGCAAATATATTTTCACACAGGCCCAGTTGGTATTGGATAACTTTTTTGCTTCAATAAATAACATTTAAATCAACATAAATATCATTTAAATTAATTGTATTTTGTGTTTACTCAGGTTGCCTTTGTTTTATCTTAGATTTTGTTTTAATTTCTGAAACAATTTAGTATGAGATACACAAAAACAGAAGAAATCAGGCACTTTTTCAAAAAAAAAAAAAAAAAAAAAAAAAAAGTTTTCACCAAATTGTCTGTTGTGTGTGAATATGTGTGTGATTGTGCCCTGCAATGGATTGGCTCCCTGTCCAGGGTGTCCCCCACTTTGTGCCCCGAGTTCCCTTGGATAGGCTCCAGGCTCCCCTTGTGTAGGATAAGTGGTATGGAAGATGGATGGATGGCAAAACTGGTAGACTATTTTGAATTATTAGTAAATTATTTTCCGTCTGCCTTTTAGTTGACCAAACCGATCAATAAATTTATAAATACTTTTATTATTATTATTATTATTATTATTATTTTTACATTTCCTTGCTATTGTGTTATTTTCTTTTGATGTAATAAACTGTTTCCTTTCTACCGGCATTTACCAGCTGGTAAAGATGGTCTACCAGTTTGACCAGCTCGGCCTGTGTTTCGGCAACTGGTAGCTGATCAGACCAAACTGGATTTTTCAGCAGGCTAGGAGGCGGGGTGTAGTTTGGTTCCTAGTGAAGTGCACATGTTTTATAGTGGATTTCAGATGTAAATGCTGTTGACCAATCTGGCAACCCTGTTGTTGAGTCAGTCTGTGTGTGTGTGTGTGTGTGTGTGTGAGAGAGAGAGAGAGAGAGAGAGAGCGCGCGCGCGCTAGCTGCTGCAGTGACACAGATCTGCGGATATAAACAAATGCACGCATTTTATTCCGGAGTCTCTTACAGACATACTGAGGATTTTTAAAAACCCATTCGCAGGCTGTGTGGCACTTCATGGTCCATGTTGGTGAAAACAAGCCGCTTTTGGGAGCTGACATTTATTTTAAACCCTGTATTTTGAACTACTTTCTGCATGTGTGAGGGAGAAATAAGGAGGCAATGACAGAGCTGAGGAAGCGCGGAGGAGCGGGAGGCGGAGAGCCTGACAGCACTGACAATATCAGCGATAAGGTAACCTCACACTTACTATTACTAATTAACGCTAGTTTTAGCTTTCTTTTCGAATATGAATGTTCTTTTAGAGCCAGCTAGCCTCAGCTAAAGTAAAGCCTGAAAGCTTAACGTTAGTCTTTGTAGGCTTACTTAGCAAGCAGGCTAGCAGAACTCAGTGGTTATCTGCTGTATTAAGCAAATGAATTAGCCAGCTAGCTTATAGTACTTATGGGGACTAGCACAAGGTTGGCGACTGTTTACATTAAACAAACGGACAAACAGATTTTTAATTAAAGCTAGTCATGTTTGCCATTGATTTACAGCGCAGATATCGATAACTTATCGAGCTAGTTTTGACTTGGCAAGAGGAAGTAATTTAGCTGAGTAATTGGTCTGTCTCTGCTAGATTCACTAATATTCTCAGTGTATGTATATATGACTGTGCAGTTTATTAACTAGTTTATATGCTCTATTGTCTGAATAAAACGTCAAAAAAAATATTAGCCTTCATTTGCTTGTAGACTGAGTCATAAAGTATGTATGTGTTATTTTTTCGTTTGTGTTTGTTTTTAACTGAACTGAATGGCAGAGCAGTATCTCCACTGATAGGACAAGGAGAAATGCACAGGTGATGTTTTGCTCAGTGCTTTGGTTTGCCTCATTTCCTGAGTGTCAGAAATAGAGCAGCTAATAACCACTGAATACAAGAAACAACACAATAAGCTGAGTCCATCATGCATCAAAGCATGCCAGGATACAAAGATATGACACTATCCATCCATACCTACCATAGGGAGCCTATCCCAGGGAACTCAGGGAACATCCTGGACATGGTGCCAACCCATCTCAGGACACAATTGCACACACACTCCAGACAATTTGGAAATGCCAGTCAATCTACAACACATGTCTTTGGACTGGGGGAAGGAAACCTGGAGGAAACCCCCGGAAAGCACAGGGAAACTCGCCACATACAGGGCGGAGACGGGATTCGAACCCCCAGCCCCAGAGCTGTGAGGCGAATGTGCTAACCACTAAAGCACTGTGCCTCTGACATTATTGTTTATTCATTAAAGAAAGACATCATATATTTATATGTTTATAGTGACGATTAATGTTGTGGAATGTCCACAAAATAAGTTACTACCTTAAGGTTAAGTTACAAAGCACTGACACCGGAGACTCCTTCCATAAATGTCTCCTCACAGAAAAACTTCATATCAACAATGACACCTGTTTTTAGTCCTTTTATTGTGTGTGGAGCATCTGCAGTACAAGTCTGTGTAAGTTGTTACTACATGTTAGCAACTTGTTATAATGTATTATACGTTAACAGCTGTAGCGTATTAGGGCAAGTGCATTAACATAAACCTTGGAACAGGAACTACTGTCCAAGCTGCTGTTATCGAAAATTAATCAACATCTTCTGATCAGAATTGAGCATTTAACAACACTGGGGTATAACATTATTTTAATCTGCTATGAGCTCAACTAGAGCTCATACAGGGCTGAAGTAACGTCAAGAAACTAGTAACCAACTCTAAATATTGGTTTTGAGTTTATAAAATATTGTTTAATACAGAGTGTCCCAAAAGACTCTATACATGGGGGACAGTGTTTGCCAGCACCATGTCGGTTGTGCCTTCGTCAGTGGATGTTCGTGGACGTCCACTTCTCGGTTGGTCCCAAGACTTCCAGTCGTTTTGAATTTGTTAATAAGTTTGGTACAGTGTCGTGTGCGATGTGCTGGCCATGTTTCCTGTTACAGTCCATCGCAACCTTGGACATTTTGTTAAAAAGTGTTAATTTCCCTTATGTATGAAGACTTTTCTGGACACTGTATTTAAAAAAAATTAAAAAATCATGTAATGTGCAAATGCACACTCATTTAACAAAAAAAAAAAGTTTTGTTTTGTAAGCATTCTGATCCATAATGGAGGATCTAGAAAAGATCTCTGTATATATTATATAAAGTAGGATGGAGTCAGGTTCAAGGTGTCTACAGTATAAAATCTGCCTGACGTGAGGGTCTGAAATTCCTTGCAGAGTGTCACAGTATTGCACTGTGTAGCAATAAAGCACAGTATCCTTTTTTTTGTCAGTATGTGACCCTGTACGTAACCCTATTTCTCCACATCTGTCGCAGTCATGTGTAAGACTAGTCTGTACCTAAGTTTAACCACATGTTGTGCCATAATTTGATCATGACCTAATTTGATCCTATTTTGATCATGGCCTCATGTGAACATGCAGGCAGTAACAACCTAGGGACAAATATAAAAAAAAAAAAAAAAAAGTGGTTGCTTTTTATTTTTTATTTATTTATTTATTTATTTTACATAACCTAGTTCAGATGAATTTGCATAATTTTATTGCCTTGATGCTGAGGTACTTTGCATGCTCTCCAAATGTCTTTTGCTGGGGTTTACAGCTACAGTATATCAACATCATATAGCTATCATATTTAAAATTATATAAAAAATTACTCTTAGTTAAAAAAAAAAAACCTATTATAGACTTTATTAGACTTATTTATAATGTTATCTTAGACCTGTTTTTTTTTTTTTTTTTTTTTTAAATATCCCAGCACATGTAACTCCCATCTTTGCTCTTAACATTCAAAAAGCAAGCTTGTACATCTCGATCGAAGAATCGCACAGTGTCATTTTATTGTATTCTCGCAAACCGTGTTGTCTCACAAGCTTTGTTTTATACTGTGACAAGCTGATGTTCTCAAGGTTAAATTTCCACATCATTAGCCCTCTCTCTTTTTCATAAACCAGCCTTTTTTTCTCCTCCTCCCTTATTCATTTTTGATGTGTATCTTGAATGCAGCGTGAAATGAATGTGACTGTTCAGAGCATATCCGCGCTGGCCTTTTTTTTACCCGAAGCAAAACCGCCAGCTTGTCTCTATGCTGGTACGACCTACTCGATTTACTATTCAGATGGCAAAATACTGTCTATAATGTAATTCACCATGGTGTGCTGAGTTTAGTTCCAGTTTTTACACACCTGATCTACACACATAATGTCTTATTTGGACAAAGTAGGCAGTAAAATGGCTGTAATAAAGGGGTAAACATTTAAAGCCATTCAAATAAGTAAGGTTGTCTGTATCAGGTGTGGCTGAGTCGCCAGTGCTAGTATCTGGCTCAAACTAACACGTCTGTATTATAGCTAATCAAAGATCTCAGTAGCACCTGAGTTTTAGAGCTGGGTATGTTGGAGCTGAACTCATAGGCATGGTAGATGTGCAGGAATGGGGTTGGGCATACACAGTCCATGAGCAAGTGGAATTTACTAATTAAAAGCTGTTTTAGAGTCAGTTGCCAAGAAAACAGGTTATGCCAGCCCAGGTACTCCTACACACTCTTTGCTAAAGAAGACTTCATCACAGTAACTCGCCATATCATTGAAGAATATAGGCCTCATTTATTAAGATGGATACAAACTACTTTATTTGTACATTTACATATGAAGAGATCTTGATAGATAGGGTTCAGGTCATATAACTGGCAATGAGTTGCTGCAAAAAATATATACGGATTACACTGTCAAGTTTAAATAGCTTGTTTATTTCTGGGGTGGTTTTAGCTCAGTGGTCAAGACATTGGACCTCTGACCAGAAGGTTGTGAGTTAAAATCCCAGCATCACCAAGCTGCCACCACTGGGCCCTTGAGCAAGGCCTTAACCCTCAACTGCTCAGTTGTATAAATGAGATATACTGCCCTCCACTAATATTGGCACCCTTGTTAAATATGAGCAAAAAAGGCTGTGAAAATTTGTCTTTATTGTTTAACCTTTTGATCTTTTGTTAGAAAAATCACAAAAATACTCTGCTCTCTTATAGCCACTTCCCATTTTGTGAAGCTCAACAACCTTTTGCCGCACATCACAACTATATTCCTTGGTCTTACCCATTGTTATGAATGACTAAGGGAATTTGGCCTATGTGTTACCTCATATTTATACCCCTGTGAAACAGGAAGTCATGGTTGAACAATTTCCTGTTCCTAGTCACCCAGGTGTACTAAAAAAAAAAAAATAGCAATGGGAATATACTTCAAATACATTTTTCTCATATGAATTCATAGGGGTGCCGATAATTGTTGCACACCTATATTTAACAAAGACTTTTTTTTGGATAAACCTTTATTGTGTTTGCACTTGTTTGATATCCATGAGAGCAGAGTATTTTTGTGAATTTTTTTAACAAAAGATCAAAAGGTTAAACAATAAAGACAATTTTTCACAGCCTTCTTTGCTCATATTTATCAAGGGTGCCAATATTAGTGGAGGGCAGTGTAAATATAAGTCACTCCGGACAAGGGCGTCTGCCAAATGCCATAAATGTAAATTTTGTGAAATTTCATATTAATGACTTTAAATCAGTCCAAAACATATCTACAAATGAATACAAATAAGACAAGCCATTCAGTTAGAACAAAAAGAAAAGGTGCCCTATAAAAGGAGGAACACATGCTGCGAATTTTGAGCCACATTACGGGAAGATTTTACACATACTGTGCTTAGGAGGCACTCGTTCACTGTTTAGTCATCATTTCTGTTTTCAGCTCTCTGTGAGCATTGCCTTTTATAGAGTTTTGTGGGCGTCACTAAAAGAAAATCATCTGTGCTTTGGATA
This sequence comes from Cranoglanis bouderius, assembly GCA_023630585.1. Taxonomy (NCBI): domain Eukaryota; kingdom Metazoa; phylum Chordata; class Actinopteri; order Siluriformes; family Cranoglanididae; genus Cranoglanis; species Cranoglanis bouderius. Next base: position 15,420,727 of record CM042549.1, on the reverse strand, counting down.
CTCTTGGCAATTCACAGGTTATTGACATTCATAAACATCAGAAACTTAAATTTGAAAAAAAAGTTTGGAATTTTTGAATTCAGTTTGGCTAAGAATCTTACTAAATGATTGATAAATCAGGCCCAATTATAAGGAACATAACAAGTAATAAGTAACACACGGAGGAATTCCTACTCAGCATCCAGGTTTTTCTGCCTCATCTGCAGAGTGAGAAGTGGGCCAAGCTGTACCACACTTAATGAAAAATAAGAGGCTCAGATGAAAGTGTGTTGTAGCTCTGAATCAAAATGATCTCTCCAGTTCATATGGAATGAGCTGGAGATTGCGGTTAGCTGTCTAGTCTCTCTGGGTTAAGTGTATTTGCTTAGCACAGGGCCTCCTGGGTGAGGCTCTGCTAGGGTTGCTCTCTTTTTGCCCTGGGATTAGCATAGTCTCATTTCGGCAGCAGCTGATCAGCGTGCCAGCCTGGTTATCTGCCTCATTCACAGAATGAAAAAATAGAGCGTAAGGACTTGTCTGAAACTGAGTAATGTTTAACAACACACATTGCTTACAATGGCTCTGTGTACATTTACGTTTCCCAGAGGTCATGATGTATATCACTTTACCAGATACATTAGATGCTGACTGTTGTTACTGTCGTTACTGACAACAAACGTAGATGTATGGGTTTAAAATGAGAAGTCCTGGGTCGAGGTCGTCCATAGAGTTACGTTTATTCATTTGGCAGGTGCTTTTCTCTAAATTGAGAATAAAAACCCTAATATAGAGCTGATTGCTCAAGGCTCAGGGCCAGTATTGGCTCTCTGGCAATTTTGGCATTTATTTTAAACTTGTATCCTTTTAATCATCACTTGAGTGGAGATCAGAATTATTTATTATTATTTTATATAATATTATTGATATATTATTTTATGCAATATTTCTTTAGTGCAATTCCACTTATCTCAAGTACCCCGAGTCTTTGTATTTGCTGTTTTGAAAGAATGGGGAAGTGTGATACTTATTTAGCTCCTTCACCACTCTTCACTCACACTGCCTTACTTTCCAAATGCCATGCACTGACTTTATGAATGCTACAGTCAATAAAATAAGTTGTGTTTAACCTGCATAAAACTCAGGCTTCCTTGGGCCTTAGTGTCCCCTCATTAAAATGTTAGCAGTTAAAGGGCTTATCTTACACACATTAATCTGAAATTTCAGACTTGAGTGACCCCTCTTGTCAACTCAGCTTGCACCCAATTGCCTCTGTCTAATGTCTAATTAGATCCAAGGAACATTGCTTTGAGTCAGTTACTAATATTAGCTGAATTTATTTTTCATCTTGCACACTTCCGGCCATACTGGCTTTCCCAAAGAGTTTACAAACAATATGTGCAAATCAGACCATTCCCTGGTTAGTTTTTGGCACAATATCGCAGTTTTCTGCTTCAGCTCAAAGCCAAGATACAGGGTCACGATCAGGAGCAAAGACAAAAACACACTAGACGGATCTGGAGGAACTGAAATAGCACAGTGTTTGGATTAGATCCACTTGATCTGTAGCCAAGTTGAATTTGAAATATAACGAATTTCCCCGCTTTTCTCCTGTGCAGATTAAATTCAACTTTATAAAGTGCTGTGTGAGTTGAAAAATTGCTTCAGACATTTACGGCATTTGGCAGACGCCCTTATCTAGGGAGACTTACATTTATTTCATTTATACATCTGAGCAGTTGAGGGTTAACAGTAGCCCAGCGTCTTAACCACTGAGCTACCATTATCAGATCAAATATCAGTATTTTAAAGCAGTGGAGCTGAAGAATGGTTCCACATATTCATGTATTATTCTGTTTTGGTTTGCAAATTATGCTACCAAAATACAACACATTACTGTTTATTTAACAGGGAGCAGCCTGCTTTGTTTGCTTAGTCTGCACAGGTTCTGGTTTATGATATGTCTTATAGAAAAGAAGGGGGAAAGTCCTCTCAACCTTTCATAACATATTGATTGACAAATATAATCGTGTTTTAGGCCGAAAGGACGTATTTTACAGGAAATCCAGATTATACATTTATAGCAGGTTAAGGAGACAATGTTAAAGCTGCATTCTATCAATGAAGTAAATTCTCTGAGGACAAATCAGGTGTACGCCTGTCAGACCTTCTGCATTTCTGTTCTCAGTGGGAAACAAGAGAACAAATACAATATGTCCAGTTTTTCCACTGAATAATGGAATGAATACAAAATAATTGTTTGTTTTACAAATATATTTAAAATGAGCACAAAGATTTTTCCCCATTTTCTCCCCAATTTTGTCACCTGCCAATTCCAACCCACCAGCCAGCTCTCCCCTATAATACCGGAGAGGGTGAAGGCTAACAAGTGCGTCCTTTGAGACACATGAAGCCAGCCAATCCCATCTTTTCAAACTTCTGCTCATGCTGCGTCATGGGGAGGAAAGCATTATCTGCATTCTTCCGCATACATGAGCTCACAGATGCACACGATTGGCTAGTGTCGCTGTGATTGTTATTGGAGAGATACAAACTCACGATATCCCAACGATAGGGCCAATGCGTTTCTGTTATGCCACTCAGGAGCCTCTAAAACCATCATAAATTGATGAAATTTCATCACTGGTTGGCACCAAGCATGCTAAGGGCTCATGTTGATGTTACATAATTTGGTAACATGGTTACATGTTTCTTCAGGTGCGTAACTGCTTCCCTGGAACTAAAGCATGTACCCACACACACCGGCACATTCTATATGCCTGTATTATGTTAGTAATGTTAGTTATGAAGGTTAGAGAGAAAAAAAAAAAAATTATGTGTATTTTATGAGAAAAACAGCCGGAGCGGGACTTCCCCATGTTGTGTGTTACACACAGCCCCATACATATTTCAAGCAGGCTGCTCTATATAGTCTCTGGTTTCGTGGTGAGCGGTTACAAATTAGCCCCACATTATTAACATGGCTACAGTGTACAGACATTGAACAGATTGACAATAATTATCAGGTGAGTAGAACTAACCATGGCCAGGCTGTTAAAAGCCTTAAAAACATCGTTTTATCTTTGTGTTTGGTCAAAACTGTGCAAGGATTTTGTGACTCAAAATTCACATTCATTTACCCAATAAATTCTTCTGCTGAAATGACTTCTTAATGTTGTGCAAGTACATCCAGGACAGGTCTTCCTGACTGTCGCTGCTACAGTGTTAAAGCATATTCTCTTCTATTCTTTCTCTACTGACTCCTCGCCAAGTAGAGAAAGAAAAAGGAGTAGGTGACCTCCCCCAGAGTCGGGTTTGAACTTTGCTCTACTGTATCACGCCAGCTCGTGTTCAGTGGAGTTGCTTTTCTGCCTGCTCTGAATTTGCCTAGCATTTGCTTGGCTTTTGCTCTCTGATAAAGGGTCACGAAAGTACAGCACTATTACTTTGTCTGTATCTCATTGACAGGTAAATTTGTGTGCTGTGATTTTCATACAGGCCCTGCAGTGCATTGCGGTGGTAGAAGGTTGATTGTAGCTATAAGTGTAATGACAGTGTCAGTCAGTGTTGTTCTTAAAGCTACATGTTTTGTTAAAAATGAAAACAGATTTTTCTAATTGAGCGAAGAAACAGTAAGTGCTGTGACGGATCAGAATTAGTAGGAGATTTGTACGCAGGCTTAATACGCCACCTCAGATACATCAGACATCATCTCTAGCTGAAAAATGTCCAACTAGATGTTGACTGGCAGGAGCCACAGCCAATCGGATAAGAGAGAGAAGGAATGAGAGCATGTGAGAGTGTAAACAAACCAAAGAGGAATGAGAGAGTGAAAGGGTCCGGTATTATACTATAAAAAGAAAATGGATTCAGGTGTGATGGAGTTTTGGCTTTTTCTTCTTTTGCATTTTCTAATTTGTTGGGAAGATCAGGACTGATAGTTAGCTGATGTATTCTCATTGGGACATTTCTGTTGTTAACCAGTTGTTAAGCTCTTTTAGCTAGTTGGATTGTAGATAACATTGCATTTCAAACTTCAAATTGGGCAAGCTTACAAACTGGGTTTGTGTGTGTGTGTGTGTGTGTGTGTGTGTGTGTGTGTGTGTGTGTGTGTGTGTGTGTGTGCCTGCCCGTGTTCTGTGTGCAGGAAGCAGATGGAGAGGACAGACTTGGCCTGGCCAGTGAAGGGGAAGGGGACGTGGAGGGCGAGTGTAAAGCAGACACTCCTGACGTGCCGCTGTCCAATGACAACACTCCACAATGTCTCAACAAAGCCCTGGAGGGCCTGTCATCCAGGTAACCCTGTCACTGTCAAGTCTTGTAAACTGTAACTTCAAAACAAGAAAATATAACAGAACCAAGAAAGACTGCGGAGGTGTGTCAGTTTAAATATTATTTATGATAGGGATCACAATACTTCTGAATTGAAGTTTCCTTGTATTTTTATAATAAATAAATCAAAATTGTACACCATGTACGTGTAATCAAGTTCTATTTAACAGGAACAGGAAGACAGGGCGGGACATATCGAGTCGCTGCTCCCCCCTTTTAAATAGCCAATACTGTTTCACTTACCTCACAGCCCGGGCTAAGCTGTACTTGACAGTTAGTACCATGGATTTTTACAATGTTCGGGGCGGGACACTTCAGATTCTAGAGAGCATTTGATTGGACAGAAAATCTGATGAGAAGCTGAAGGTCAGAATGATGTCATCAAAACTGTTGATCCGTATTGGTGGTAGTGAGAGACTGTACATTTTAAACGCATATGTCTTCTAAATGTGAATTTTGTCATTGTTTTGGAGCACAGTAGCTTATAGATTACCTTAAGGCTAACAGATTCATACTAAAAGCCATACAATTTTGATTTCATGGGGACTTTTAAATGTATAATAATCGCTGTGTGTTAGAGGACATTTAGATACACTTGTATTTGTACCAGATCTAAATCATTTATCCAATTGGATGCACCTGTGTAAAAAAAAAAAAAAAAAAAAAAAAAGAAATCACACTCCAGTCAAATCCTCCATCTTTGAACTGCACTGGACATCTACACTCCTCCTGCTACAGTGACTACTAAAACTGACTAAATCTGGGCATGATGAAAATAAATAAGATGACAAATGTACTGTAAGCATAGAATAATACCCACATTCCCTGTACCACGGAGCATGTTTGTGGTTGTAAAGTGCACTGGCATTTCACTGGCTTTCTGTTTTTTTTCCTGACCAAACAGCTAATATCCAGTAAACCAGAAACAAAATCTATATATTGCTATCCAACAACTATCCACTTGTTGTTAGGGATTTGCTACATTTTGAAACAACCACTGCTGTCTGAGAGCAATGCTGCACACGCCTGCCTTCTTCAGAAAGCTTCTTTTATTCAAATAAGAATGCAGATAGAGTGGTATTTGCTATTTAATGATAATGAAATGTTAAATCAACATGGCGTCATAATCGCAAGAGGATTAATAGGGTCTTTCCCCTGGGGGACGAACAGCATTCGTGCTCTGTTCAGTGGGATTTGCAGCATGGAAATTTGCTGAATGGAGGCGCCTGGGCTTGTCACCATTTCTGATGACTCGTCTCTCACTCTCTCTCTCTCTTTCTCTTTCTCTCTCTCTCTCGCTCTCTCTCTCTCTCTCTCTCTCTCTCTCTCTCTCTCTCTCTCTAACTCGCTTTCTTTTTATTGACAGTATCTCGCTTATGCTCCATGCCTTCCTGGATGACTTGCAGCATCTGTACCCACACTGAGAATGTTTTACTGCACTGCAGCCCAACCCATATTTTTGACTGTGGTCGCTTTGTTTGCTTCATGAACACTATCCTACGTTGTGAATGAACAAATACCTTCAGTGGGGATGTGTGCTTCTGTGCCATTTTACACACTCATATTCCTGCAAGTCAGGAGAGTGGGATATTTTATTGCTGTTAGGTCTGAACTGATTTTCAGGCCAGTAGTCAAATCTCTGTTATACCACAGTGCTGTTAAGTGCTCTATCCTGATTGGTCAGAAGGTGTTGATTAATTTCCTGTACCAGCAGCTGTGATGCTAGTGTCGCTGCCAGGCTTATATTAATGCACTCATTCAAGTACTTTTATCATTTCTGTAGTAAAAATTTACACATGGACTTGCATGGCAGAAGTGCCACATGAAATCGTAGATATGATAAGTTTACTGGGGGAGCACGGTGGCTTAGTGGTTAGCACGTTTGCCTCGCACCTCCAGGGTTGGGGGTTCAATTGCCATCTCTGCCCTGTGTGCGTGGAGCTTGCATGTTCTCCCTGTGCTTCGGGGGTTTCCTCTGGGTACTCCGGTTTCCTCCCCCAGTCCAAAGACATTCATTGTAGGCTGATTGACATCTCTAAATTGTCCGTAGTGTGTGAGTGGGTGAGTGTGTGTGTGATTTTTCCCTGCGATGGGTTGGCACCGTGTCCAGGGTGTCCCCCGCCTTGTGCCCCAAGTCCCTTGGGATAGACTCCAGGCTCCCTGCGACCCTGTATAGGATAAGCGGTACAGAAAATGGATGGATGGATGGATAAGTTTACTGTAAGGAGATGTTTATTTAGCATTTATGGAAGGAGTTTCCAGTTTCAGTGCTTTATAAAAGTCTGAGGTAAAGCTGTAACTTTAGGTTTTCCACCATTGGGAAAGTCTTCAGGGCAATGGGCTTCGTGGCTTCTCAATACCATGGTGGGCTGCATTTTTTTTTTTGTCTTATTAATTTTATAGTGTTAAAAAATAATAGCGTAAGTGATAACAGGAACTTGTTTTGCAAGCATTCCACAGCATTAAACATAACTGTAAATGAACGGTAAATAACTAAAAAAAAAAATGTAGTAGTTAGCAAATTGTTGTGATATAAGAGGAATAAATTATTTTCCATATTATTTTCCACTTTCAATAAGTATCTCCACTGCTGTTTACCACAGAGCACAGAGTACATTTATTTATAGTCCCAGCTTCAGTTTTGCAGCGTTCCTGACCTTGTTAACGATTAATTAAGTTAAAAAACCGACCAAACACTAAGGCTAGCGATTGCAGCTACAGTCGACTCAGCTTCAGGTTGTAGCTTTTCCGGTGTAGTGACATAACGTAAAGTACATAACACTTAATATTTGGTTGCATATTCCTTGCTAGCAATAGCTGCATCAAGCTGGCGACTGACTAACGTCACCCAACTGTTGCATTCTTCTGTTGGCAGTGTGTTTTGGGTCATTGTCTTGCTGCATAATAAAGTTCCTCCCAATTAGATTGGATGCATTTCTCTGTAATATTTTTTCTCCCATAGACAGCTCTCTGGTCTTCATGTTGGCTTATCTTTTTTTAACAACAAATGCAGTCCTCACAGGCGAAACCCAGGGCTCAAATCAAGAGTAGAGATTCGGAGTTATTAATTGTTTAAACAGTTTCACAGGGCACACCTGGGCAACAAGAAACACCTGTCAGTCACATGTTCTAAAATGTTTGATCACTTGAAAAATGGGTGGGCTCAAACAAAAGGTGCCATGTTCTGAGCTGTTTAACACGTCGAGATGTAAATATCAGGAATTCAAATATGAAATTCTGATCTATTGTCTCATATTCATCATTTGATCTCAAACTCAAATGTTTTGGCCTTGCCATTTCAGTACTTTCAGAGGCAACTGTATCTGACCTCGCCCCCCCCCCCCCCACCCCGATGACAGGATGATGGCATATTACACATGATCTGCCAAGCCTAGTATAACAGACAATGTTCTACTGGCTTTTTATCATAAACATCTTTTCTTTGGGGTTAAGAATGAGTAATGATTTCAAAGGAGACTCTGTGGCTGCATAAGGATGGTGAAATGCAGTCACGAGTCCTGCCATGTTTGGACTTCTTCCTTTACGTAAAAGGTCAAAATGAAATCATCACTGTATGTTATATGGTTTGATTAGGGATTTATGTTACCGATGTCCTGGGCCACAAACTTCACTGTTGCTCTTTGTCTTTAATTTTTAGTGTTTTGGCATTAGTATTTAATATCCATTTGGTTTAAGTGTTTTGAAACAGAACATGCAAATGTTTGCAAATTAGCCTGGAGAAATGTACGTATGTAGTTTTCCTCATGGTAGCACCTAAGAAGTGAAAGCAGTGTATGCTTTTTGTATCAAGCAAAAAAACAAACAAACAAAAAAAAAAAAAACACAATTTGTGTAAAGTGTGTTGAAGAAGTGAATTCAGATTTGAAAAACACTTGTTTGTAAGGTTTGTAAGTAAACAACAGTAATAGAGAGGTTTGTTATTTACCAGAGGTTCTTAGTCTCTTGCAACACATGATGGTTTTAATGGCTCTTCTGAATCATGTACTGTAGAATTCATGCTTAAAGTCAAGTGGTAAAAGCAGTTTCATTCTTTAGTTATGCAGTGCACTCATTTTGCAATCTTATGCTCGTATGTGATGCCACTGGACATTACATCGGAAACCACACACCCACACATATTTCAACAGAGAAATATTTATACTCCCTGTTTCTATGTGGAGTTTAGGCTTCCTAATTCTGCTCCAGGATTTTTTTTTATGGAGTTAGGTAGTAGACAAAGCACACTCCACAAAATTGGGAACACATATTCACCATGCATATTTTTTAAACCAAGTGGCCTCCCTATTGTTTGTTACGATAGTTTCCCTGCTGTCAATTCAATTCAATTACATTTTATTTGTATAGTGCTTTTAACAATGGACATTGTCACAAAGCAGCTTTACAGAAATATATAAACTTAGGATATAAATTTTAAATATACAAATGTATCCCTAATGCTCAAGCCAGAGGTGACGGTGGAAGAGAGATGATATGAGGAAGAAACCTTAGACTTGAGGAACCAGACTCAAAAGGAAATCCATCCTTATCTGGGCAACAACGAATAGTGCAATTATAAATTATTTCCTTCTAAAACTGTGTACTGCTTGGTGAAAAAGGGCAATTGTTCACTTATATAAATTCATTATAGATTTCACATGAAGTCTATTTTGTTGAAGTTATCAGCTGTTCACTGTTGGAGACTTGACTGCAAAACTGTTCATATCGATTGCAGTCCAAAGCTATCATCATGGTTTTTAAGTGGTACCATCCTCAGTAATCTTATTGATCTTTGGCTGTCCATGTTGGGCGATCCTCAGCAGCAGCGAGTGATTTCCAAGTTATGAGAACTCAACAACAAGAAGGGCATCAGGATAGATTAGGCAGGTCCAGAGATTAAATCAAATGTCCTCCCCATTGCTTGTCTTGATCGTTTCCCTGCTTTCACATCCCTGATTCTAGGCTCACTGTGGGTTCAATAATGATTTGAATAAAGCATGTATGTGACCAAGACATTTGTTACTGATTTGTTTTTGTCTTTCTTATTCATACAGATGGAAGAACTGGTGGGTACGAGGGATTTTATCACTCACGATGATCATAGGCTTCTTTCTTATCATCTATTTGGGACCCATTATGCTTATATTTGTGGTAAGTATGCATTTAACCCCTATCTCTTTCTGTGGTGGTAAACAATCAAGACAACACCTGGTACCTAACTGTGACTCCCAAAGGGTTCATAGGATCAGTGTAGTTCAGCGAAGTGTAAGTAGTAAAACCTTTGGGGGCATGCTAGTATAGGAACATAATCAACACTAAGGTGGTGTGATGGGGAACAGAGTTACTGTTACTACCCCCAGGTTGATTAGTTTCTAATATCAGCATGTGCTGAAGTGTTTCATTTCTCTTATACCACAGTAATTTACCAACGCTAATAATATTTGATTTATTAAAAAATGACACACAGTACTTTTTTTTTTATCCATTTCTAGTTACATTTAATGTTTTGAAACATCCACAAAACAAGTTGGTGCCTTTTATCACTTGTTCATGTTATATCAGTCATTCCCTCACCAGTTTCCCCCCCCCCCCCTCTCTTGAATTTATTAAGACAAAATACAGCTTCTCATGTTATCCAGAAAATGGAAAGTCCTCTGTTCTGTGATATAAAACCTTACCAGATACTGTTTCGTAAATCTTATATGTAGCATCCGGTGTACCAATCCCTGTGAATGAGCTGTTGTAAACAATGAGCGCATTAATATTTGCCTTGCAGTCAGCACTACAGTCAGAGCTGCTGTTTATAGAAAATTAATCAACACCTTCTGACCGAGCACATTGAAGAACAGCTCCGTGGTATAACATGCTTTATTCAGCCAAAGAGCTCTAGACTTGCTGAGCAGTAAGATTTTAGTAGGAGCTCCTGTGAAATACTGTGCACTAAACTGATGGGTTTATAATAAACTATCCATTCAAATATGTGTATGTTTTTTTTTTTTTTTTTATAGGTTATGACTATTCAAATTAAGTGTTTTCATGAAATCATAACCATCGGCTATAGAGTTTATCATTCCTACGAACTTCCATGGTTCAGAACACTGAGCTGGTAAGTGAAAATGAGTTTTTATGGCTTAAGTAGAAAAGGGCAGAATTCTGCCTCTTTGTCTAGTTCCAATCCAAATGTTTTGAAAAAAAAAAAAAAATTTAATTTGGTAAAACAGAAAGGTGAATAATTACACGTTTCCATCAATTACTGTGAATATCCTTGGGGGGCGCAACAAGATGATCTGATCTGTTTCTATAAGCCATGGTTCCTACCTTCTAGCCTAGTGAAAAGCACTTTTTTTTTAGAATTTCTTTTCCATTTCTCCAAATCTACCATTCTGGCTGCATAAAAGCAAGTAGATGGAAACCCTACTTTAGTCACCCACTTTCACAAATACACACACACACATACACACACACACACACACACACTTCCTTCCACCATATCTGCCCATAGATAAACTAGTGATTAACTGGACTTGAGCAAAGTGCACTTCCAGGTTGGTGCCTGACATAAAGTACCACCTCCCACTTTAACCAAACAATAACATTTCAGTAGTATTTGTAATAGAGGACAATACCCAATGAAATTCTATTCATGTTTTAAAAACAATATGGTGATAATGGACACTAATAAAATATTTTTCTACATTTCAGGTACTTTTTGATTTGTGTGAACTACTTCTTTTATGGGGAGACGGTAGCAGATTACTTTGGTGCATTAGTCCAAAGGGAGGAACCGTTGCAGTTCCTTGTTCGTTATCATCGCTTCATTTCTTTCACATTGTACTTGGCAGGTGAGTTTGACATGGCAGTTACAAAAAACTGTTTCAGGTTTCAGTCTCAGATTTCAGGCTGCTTATAAAACTCTCTGGGTTGAATCAAAGTGAAGTTGTTTTGGCCTTTTTGATCAGTCTTTTTATTGGATGATAACAAACTTGCTATTTTGAAAGTCTGGATTCATGTTAATATAATTGTCTCTGTTGTTTAGAAACAACAGTAGGGGCTGTCTATAATTCAGGCATGATATTTATAGTTATTAGAACCAGCATGGCTGAACACAAGTATTAATGCATTTGTATACGATCTGATGGGTAACTAAATGTAATTCAGACATGGCATTGAATACAGTAAAGCTCTCTTTAGTTCATGCGAGGAACATTTCACTCAGTTGGGCACTCATCTAGCATTCACTGTATACACTCACCGAATTCTACAGTAACTCAAATAACAACTCTTTACAACCGTGGTGAGAAGAAAAACATCTCAGAGCATGCCAGGCTACAACAGCCACATCGGTTTGCCACTCCTGACCTGGCAATGTTTTTCCAATCTTCAACTGTCCAGTTTCTGAGATGCTTTTCTGCTCACCACGCTTGCAAAGAGTGGTTATTTATTGTATGGTCTAAAACCATCTTATACCTAATACCGTATGTTGAATCTTTCCCACTTCTCTATTATGTAAGTATTTCTTATTGTGTATTAAAACACCCCAATGTTCAAGTAAAACTGACTGCATGTTATTTGCTCTTCACAGGTTTCTGCATGTTTGTTCTGAGCTTAGTGAAGAAGCATTACCGCCTGCAGTTTTATATGGTGTGTACCACTGATACAGCATGCATGCACTAACACAGACACAAATCTTTTCACTTTGTCTTGTTAACTTGGCAATTTTAGAAGCACTTACGTGTGTAAATACAGTACTGTGCAAAAGTTTTAGGCACCCTATTTTTTAGTACAAACTTTGTTGTAGATTTTTTATTGTATGACTTCTACATTATCAAGTCAGTACAAAAAACATTTTAGATTCCCAAACATTAGTTCTCTAGCACAAAATTAAATGTTACAGAAAAATGTTTGTATGTCATTAAAGAAAGCAGCATATTACGTAAGAGACACTTTTCAGACAACAAAACACAATGAAGGCTGCTGGGTTTTGCTGCAAAAATAAGAAGCAAGTGCCAACAGTCAAAGTTTCCAGAAGAACTGTGGCTGGTTCTGCAAGATGCTCAATAAAACTTACCAGCTCATTTCCTTATAAAACTGCACAAATTGTACCGGAGACTACTATTTTAATTTTTTTGTCACACCAAATATTGACTTTGTTTCATTTACTACTGTTTACTGCTCTTTACGGTATTTTTTTTTTTTTCATGTAGAAACATTTAATTTCATTATTTTGAAGGCAAAATAATGCTCTATAGCATTTATTTGCATGTGCCTAAAACTTTTGCACAGTACTGTATATGAAAATAGTTGTGCATGTAAAACATTCCATGTCTTTGTGATAAGGTTTATGTGCTGAATGTTGCTCAGCAACATGACAATGCTTCAGTTAGAGTGAAAGATTTATTGGCTGCAGAAGTGCCAGTGCATCGATTAGTTGCAAGCTCTCAAACACTATAAGAGAATTTAGCTCACACATTACTTCCTTAAACTGCATTTATTTCACTGGAAACCAGTAAAGATATTTCACAAGGATTATTTATTTCCTTGGTATTTAGTTTAGATAAACTAAATTACTGCACAATGTTCTATATTTTAATTAACCTCATTTCACTGCGGCTTATGAATCAGCTACTGAGTGCAGATGTACTCCTGACCTCGGTTTGCTAGTCCTCATGGGCTAAACTACCATATTGTAGTGACGTAGATGTCTGAGGTTTTTTGTTCCCATGTGCCTAATTGTAATATGTGTAACTGTGTTCATTTGGTAAATCAGAGATCACTGTTATTATCTTAATAATCTATAAACAAATGATCTGTGCTGTCTTTTTCTCACCTCCACAAAGATACCACACTTCTGCCCATTCTCTTTTCTTTGGACTGCCCATTCTTATATCGCTGTACACATTAACTGTTGTGAATGTTTGTAAGAGAATATGCTTGGGTATTTTAATTGACTTATTTTAACTTCATTGTCCTCATCAGCCAAATGTTGTCCTTGCTGTTCCATTAACAGTGTATATGTTTGTGTGTGTTTGTGTTTGCCATTCCAGTTTGCTTGGACCCATGTGACTCTGTTGATTGTGGTAACTCAGTCTCACCTAGTCATTCAGAACCTTTTTGAAGGAATGATCTGGTAAGCAGGAATCACACCCAACCTGACAGACCTGTCTCAATCTTTTTTCACTCACACGCTGAAACAGTCAAAATATTTCTTCACTGCACGTCTTTGTTCCATTCTGTCCAGCTTGGATGTTAATGTGAGCCTTGAAATATTTTCCTAAACAATGTCTGAAAATGTGTTTAATCTTGAAACTCCAAAAACTACCTATATAAGGAATATAATATGACAGGGCATGCTGTTGTAGGAAAATAATCAACAACATGACAGTGTGATGCAGGGCAACATGAATCAGAGTTACTCTTATCTCCCCAAAGTTGATTATTTTCTGATAACTGCATGTCACTATGTAATTGTGGAATGTCTGTGAGACCAGTTAGTTTCTGTGAGACCAGTTGTTCCCTCGCCAGTCTCTCTTTTTTTCTTACTCTAGACATTAATAAGACAAAAAAATTGCACCATGTATTAAAAAATAGAAACCCACAGAAAACATACAGTGCTGTGAAAAATTATTTACCCCATACTGATTTCTTCTGTTTTTGTGTATATCTCATACTAAATAGTTTTAGATCTTCAAAAAAAATACAACATAAAACAAAGGCAACCTGAGTAAACACGCAATATAGTTTTTATTTATTTATTTATTTTTATCGGAGCAAAAAAAGTTATCCAACACCTATCACCAATGTGAAAAACTAACTGCCCCCTTAAACTTAAAATCTGGTTGTGCCACCTTTATCAGCAATAACCTCAAACAAACGCTTTCGATAACTGGAGATCAGTCTGTCACTTACTTCTAGGACTAGGACATACTCCTGTGCTTTGAATCATTGTCTTGCTGCATAATCCAGTTGCTCTTGAGTTTCAATTTACGGACTGAAGACCGGACATTCTCCTTTAAGATTTTCTGGTAGAGAGCAGAATTCATGTTTCCCTCAATTATTGCAAGTTGCCCAGACCCTGAAGCAGCATAGCATCCCCACACCATCACACTGCCACCACCATGCTTGACCGTAGGTATGATGTTCTTTGTGTGGAATTCTTTGTTTAGTTTATGCCAAATGTAATGGGACCCCTGTCTTCCTAACAGTTCCACTTTCGACTCATCAATCCACAGAACATTCTCCCAAAAGGTTTGAGGATCATCAAGGTGTGTTTTGTTCTTCTGGGTTAGCAGTGGTTTTCGCCTCGCCACTCTTCCATGGATGCCATTTTAGCCCAGTGTCGTTCTGATAGTGGAGGCATGAACAGTGACCTGTATTGATGCAAGAGAGGCCTGTAGGTCCTTTGATGTTGTCCTTGGCGCTTTTGTGACTTCCTGGATGAGTAGTTGCTGTGCTCTTGGAGGAATTTTGGAAGGTCGGCCACATCTGGGAACGTTCACTATTGTTCACTATAAGTTTTTTCCATTTGGAGTTAATGGCTCTCACTGTGGTTCTTTGGAGTCCCAGAGCCTCTGAAATAGTTTTGCAACCTTTCTATTTAAGTGTTGATTTGATTGAACAGGGTTTGCAGTAATCAAGCCTGGTTGCGTCTAGTCCAGCTGAACCCCATTATGAATGCGGTTTCATAGATTTGGGGAATTAGTAACTACGGGGGCAAATACATTTTCACACAGGCCCAGTTTGGTATTGGATAACTTTTTGCTTCAATAAATAACATTATCATTTAAAAACTGTATTTTGTGTTTACTCAGGTTGCCTCAAGTTACTCAGGTTGAATATAATGTGAATATAAACACTGTTTTTCTGTGCAACAGGTTTATTGTACCAATATCGATTGTCATCTGTAATGACATCATGGCTTACCTGTTTGGCTTCTTCTTTGGAAGAACACCTCTGATTAAGGTAAGTCATTGTATAAGGTTAAGATGTTGTAGATGACTTGTAGCAAATGTGTGGCAAAAAAAATATGTGCAGCCACTTTTAAAATCAAACTCTAATGTTTCCATTCAGCTCTCTCCAAAGAAGACCTGGGAAGGCTTTATTGGAGGCTTCTTCTCCACAGTTGTCTTTAGCTTCATTGTAAGTTCATCAAGTTTAAAAGTAGAATATTAACAACAGGGGAATAATGCAATCCTTATATGCAGTGTTTCTTTGCATTCCAGTTTGCCTACCTGCTGGCCCAGTACCAGTATTTTGTATGTCCGGTAGAGTACAACAGTGAGACTAATCGTTTTGCTGTGGAGTGTGAACCCTCAGACCTGTTTGTGATGCAGGAATACACTCTGCCTGTGATGGCACAGAATGTCCTGCGATGGGTAAGAAATGTTCATCTGTATGATGAAAAGAATCAAAGGGTTCATTGAGATGACTCATTTGGACCAAGTAGGCATAAAGAATATACAGTTTTCAGTAACCTAAAGACGTAGAAAAAAAAACAAATAAATAAATAAAATAAAAATAAACAGGCTATGGTTATAAGAGTTGAAAGGCCTGAGGGGGAAAAACAACAGTTTGCTTTAGAGGGTTATATTATATCAAACCCTCTTTCTGTCTGGTTCTTTCTCCACAGAAAACGGTGAAACTATACCCATTTCAGATTCACAGCATTGCTCTCTCCTCATTTGCTTCACTGATCGGACCATTCGGTGGCTTTTTTGCCAGTGGATTCAAAAGAGCTTTTAAAATCAAAGTAAGTCTGACCATTTTCTTATCATGGTAATGTTATCACTCCGTGTTCTGGCTTAAATTTTGTCCACATTGCATTTAACATAGGTGTAGCTGCTTATTTCCAATACCAAACCAGTGTTTCATGCCAATACAGAACATCAACTCGGTGCATCTCTAGTCAGTTTATTTCGTTTATTTAGGATTCTGCAGTCGAAATGAAACCATTCGGACTGAGGAAGAACATGTAACATGCAAAACATAACCACTGATTTTGTTTCCACAGGATTTTGCAGACACCATCCCTGGACATGGTGGTATCATGGACCGCTTTGACTGTCAGTATCTGATGGCCACATTTGTCCATGTTTACATAGCAAGCTTCATCAGGTAAGAGTGTGTAAGCCCATGGGGACTTCACCATACATACTGGTTATTAAATGTCTTTCTCATCATATAGATAAACTTCTCCAGCATTACAAATATTACACAAGTTCTAAAATAGTCACATTTTTGTCTACAGATCTATTATTAAAATGATTTAATAAATACATACAGGGATGGATTATTACATTGTGGGCCTCTGAGCAGGAACCTAATTAGGGCCACTCCTCACATCCCACCACACATGAACCAATGCAGGGATCCCTGATTGCCCCACACACACACGCACACACACACACACACACACACACACACACACACACACACACACACACACACACACACACACAAATATGCATACATTAGTGCATTACACATCCATTAGGAGTATTTGAGTCACTGTAGTGGTATGCAAAAGGCAGTCTTACCTTAGGCCACTTGCTTTTCACCTCGCAAACTCATCCATCAATGTACAGTTCTTTAAAAAGTTATCACTCGATGACTTGCAGTGACAGCATGTTGAGTCTTCTTTGGCCCATTTTAGCTCTGATTCTGACTCATTAAATAAAATGGACATTCTCTGGCTTCTCTTTAAATTTTTACGTTTTTTTATCAACCTACTTAGCGTGGGTTTACTGTTATCCATATTTTTTAATGTGACCATCAATTGGTTACAAAGTCGAGCGCTCCCCTACTGGACAGGTCTGGTAATCCATCCCTGAATACATGACATTGCAGATCAAGTTTATATACTATATGTCCTGTATGTGAATGCATTTTTAGAGCATCAGCTAGTGTATAATTATTCAAAAACGTTAAAAATCTTGTAAAAATGGTCACACTGTTTGTATTGTTCTCTGCTTTATATATCACTTTGCTTGTGTTTCCTCATTTGTAAGTCACTTTGTATAAAAGCATCTGCTAAATGAATAAATGTAAAAGTATAAAATTCTTTTTGTGTATCAGCAAATAACGGGTATAATAATATAGTATTTTTATTAATGTATGGTTGTGGTAATGTATGATCCTGTTTAAAAATGAATTCATACCATTATAAAATGTAATAAATATCAATTCACTAAATAGATTCAGTATCATCTTAATAATATTTTTAATATTTAATATATTATATATATATATTCATTAAAAATAAATAAATAAATAAATAAATAACTGACTTGCTCTTTGCCTTTCAGGGGTCCGAACCCCAGTAAGGTATTACAGCAGCTGCTGGCCCTGCAACCCGCACAACAGCTCAGCATTTTCAACACACTGCGCAACCAGCTGAGAGAGAAGGGCATGCTGCTTCCTGCTGCACTGGAGGAATGAAGAAACACTCATTTATTCAGCACTTCAGTTAGAACAGTAAGGTTTAGCTATTTATCAGTTCACACAACTGTGGATGCACAGCCATCACTCTAGAAACTCTGAAAAAAGTCTGTGCAGTAGACTTTTCCTCACACATCCATTGCAGAAACAGCTCTACAAAAATGTGACCACAAGGGGGAGGTGTGCTTCTTCTTCTTCTGCTTCTTCTGCTTCCTCTTCTACTTATTGTACTGAACTGCATGTGAGACATGTCTTCCTACAAACAGAAGGAAAGATGGAAGAACACAGTAAGTGAAGTCAGAGGTCTGGAGGTCTGAAAATAGTTCTTAATGCTGAGTTCGGGCATTGCACTGATTTTAAATTTGATTGTAGTGTAATTTATGATGAGTGATTGAACAGCAGAAATAGTACAGTTTGCTTCTGCAATAATTCTAAGCTGTCACATGTGAGATGGGTTGTGAGATGCTACATTATGCAGGATTAGCATGATGATAATCGTATTGGCTGCACAAATAATCAACAACCTAAAACAGCATGAGTCGTACAGTTATTTCTAAAAGTACAGTTACCCATCTCTCTATATACTGTAAAATTCCACAGCTGTAGGACTTAGCCTTGAGAACTACACACTTGTAGTTATGTATTAATGTAAATAGATATAGATGATACTAAAAGATTTACAGTATAATATATAACATATAATTGTAAGACTCAAGATCCTATACATGTTATAGGAATGAAAATATATGCAAACACTAGATTTAACATTTTTTTAAATAGAGATTTAGCATGATTAATCTTCTGTGTGAAGGACAATAAGGCGAATGAATGCTATTTTTGTTTTTTTACGGAAGATGAGAACTAAACACTCAGTTCTCTAACCTGTCAATAAATTATTTGTAGTGCACTACAAAAAAAAAAAATAAAAATATTGCAATCTAAAAAAATCAGGTTTTTATCATCGAACAATGATATCTTATGGTAGAATCAGTGTGTCTTTAAAGGAGATAGTTTGAGATACAGAGTGAAGTAGAAAAAATGTGTGCATTTACTGTTAACTCATCTGGTAGCCATATGAGTGTGTGTTACATTAATGGATCCAATTATAACAACAACAACCAGCAGAGCAGAAGTCCTTCCTGTATACCAAAGCACTATCTACATACTAGTGTCTCAAATAGATCACACTATACTCCTGTGCAAAAAAAAAAATAAATAAAAAAATAGGCGAGATGTTAAAATATTAAGCTTTTAATGGTCTTAACAGCAAATCATTCATCAAAATTGGCCAGAGAATTAGCAAGAATTAAACAAATGCACTGTGCCTCCATGTGCTCGTTTACTTTTGCTGTAGTGAACTGTTTGGGGAGAAGCTAGAAACGGAAATTTACTTATATAGTCTTCATGTACGCAAAGGTAAAATCATGATGATGATTAAAATATTTGGTGTAAAATTCAAACTAACACACGTCTGGGTTTACTAAATTAAAATAAAGTAAAAATAAAATGAATAACATAAAAAAATAAAAGGTGTCAGCACGTTTACCCACAAGGCTTAAACATTTTTTAAAAATCAAAGGGAAAAGCTATCCTGTACTAAGTTACTTTATCTATTTGTTTCCTTCTTGCTAATTTCCTGACCAATGGTTTGTTGTCAAGAACATTAAAAGCTTCACATTTTGCCATTTTGGGCTTGGTCCATTTTTTCCCCCCAGGAGTGTAAAACTGCAAAGTCAAAGACTCAGATATCACCTACGACACATTCATACTGGAATACATGAATAAACTATTAAAAATATGTAACGGCTCATATTTATAAAGCCATTTGACTTAGTGTCTAGCACTTTTCTAGTTTTCCTAGAGCAATATCTTCTGCTCAGTGTGCTCACTAAACTTCAGCTATACATGGAGACAACAGAAATCAAGTTGACTTGATGGAATTTTGGGACCAGACCTACTATACACTTTTAATCAGTGGATATGTGGCTGTTATAATTAAATCTGTTATAATGTGACTCACCATTTTCCCTTTTCATTCCTTTCAGCAGTTGGTTTACATGTTTCTCATTTCATTATTTCCTCTTTATGTCTGCTTTTTAAGTCAACCTGCTGATGAAATTAACATTTTCAGTTTTGCATGTCTAAAAGACGTAACCAATTCAGACCAAAAAAGATAATACACCTCTAGGCCAGGTGTCTGTAGCTTCAAAATCAAGTGATGCTACCAGAATTCTGAGTTACTGCATGGTTTACATTGTTGTTCAATGTTCCAGCTTACACTGTTTAACAACAATCAGGCTTCAGACACTCTCATTATCGTCATATGTTATGATATTGTAATGTTATGCTTTGTACCAAAAAGTTGGGCTCATGTTGTACTTTTGTTTTTAATAATTATTTATGGGTTTGATTTACAGTTTATTTTTTAACATAAATCTAAAGGTTTTAAATAGGGAATATTTAACAGTTACCATGGATACATGAACAAAAAAATGTGTTGGGGGGCAATTTCTAAAATAATAATAATAATAATAATAATTATTATTATTATTATTATTATTATTATTATGTGGATATGATTTTAGAATAAAATAAAAACCTTACATTTTCCCCTGCTTACATCTTGTTTCTGATCTGACTGATTCACTCAGTATCTATCCAACAACAATACTCAAAGAACAAAAAAAGTAAGAACACAAAACCACACACGTGAATACATTTAAATCCAGGTTAAAAACATACTTGATTAACTTAGTATCTTTAGTCTTGTAGTATTTATCGTGGCTTTCGAGTAAATTCTTTTTTAAAATACAGTACATTAGTTTCTTAATGGGTTTTAACATAAATATCTTATTTTGTCATTTTTTTGTTGTTTATTGTAATGTAAGACCCTGCTGGGGATTTGAATACATGCAGCACATTTACTTTAAAATATCTGCGTGTTTTAGCGAAGTGTTGTGTTTCAGCATACAGTTTTCCAGTAGAGATACTGGCTCACAGGGTTTAAATGTTCTCCCAAGGCACTGTATGTCTGAAATGCTTTGTGATTATGATTTCAGTCCTCAGAATGCGAGAAGTGTTGCGTTACCTGGACTCATACAGTCAAAGTTATCATTTAGCCCTAAGCAAGATGGCCAGAATAACTCATTTTGCCACAGCACCTCCTCAGGTGGAGTTACAATGGCAGCAGAATAAACAACTGCTGTTGTCTCTGGTGTCTCTACATGAACTCCTCCACATCGAATGTGTATAACTGTGAATAAGTATATGATTACCGACAAGTAATGAGGTTTGATGAGTTTTACTAAAGAGTTTTTCATGAATGTGTTTCATTATACAATAATATGGATTAAACAACACAAATGCTTGCAGACAACAAAGCATATACAACAAAGTGTTTAAATGTTTGCATCCCTGTGATCTCTGGGTGAAAAACATTCATATGTATCAACAGACATTACAATTCCAAAAAAGGAAAAATGAAATGTGGTGTATCCATCAATAAGAGACAATCCAAAACATGAGAAATAACAGAAACATAGCTTTTCCTAATTCATTTTCTCTTACGGTGAGCAAATTCAACTATATTGTAGCTCACTGCTCCTCATGTCAGCAGCAGTTTCAGTAACTGTACCATTTCCCTGTACACTTGCAACAAAGACTTACTCACAAATGCATTCATTTTAAAATGTACAATCGCCATTACAGGAAAAGCTAGCTTCCTCCAGTCCAGCTTCAATTTTTCGTAGTCTTCATGTCATCATTCAAGTATTACAGTACAGTAAGGTCTGCACACATGTACACAAAATATGTAAAGTATGTATAATTTCAAAATAATGTAATAAAGCATCTTTATATCAAAGTAATGACTATAAGTAGCAGAAAACATTGAAATCAAATTAATATTTGGGGTGACCACCATCCGTTTTCTTTCCGTCATGCAAAATTTTATAAGGAAATCAACTGCCACGTGTGCATATGTGCCTTCATTCATGTGTAATTGGGGAATAAAAATAACACACGTTTTTGTTGTTTATTGTTTGAATGTCCTTAATACAACTGCATAATAAAGATATTCATCTTTTGAACAGGGATTAATGGAGTTGTTATGTATTTGGTTCTTTGGTGGTGGGGGTGGTGGGGGTGGTGGGGGGTCTAGTTCAAATGGCTATAAAACTGGCTAAGTTCTGGCAACCACATGTGGGCCATATCTGTACCATCATTCCAATTATACAAACTTGGTGCTTTCTATAACCACTTGGTCCTGAGCTTCTGGTCTGTGGTTACATTTCCTCAAACCAAATTACATTCAACTTCAGAGATATGCTAAATGAATGTTGATATTTTCAAAATGAAATGACAGTCCCATCACACAGTTATGCAGGAGACAATTTTGTTATTTTAGACATTATATTTCACTTGTATTTTCATCTTGCCTTAAGTACTTACAAGATATAAGCTTATGGGTTCAAACGATTAAACGAGTTTAACACAACACTCCTAGACCTCAGATTTCATCATGCTATTTAGTGAGACTTTACCTGATCCAGCTTGTATAAAAAAAAAAGTTACAGCATTAACTCTAGGACGGATTTAGCAGTGATATTCATTCTTGGAATAGAATTTAGCTTAGTTCCTATACATTCTTTCAAAATTTTAAAATGATTTAAAGTTCAAAGCCCACAAATCACATTACGTACTATTAATTGACTGCTAGCCGATGTTGTGTAGTTATAGGAGTGGCAGGTTAATGTTGTCAAAATTCCTCCAAATGTACTTTGCAGAAAGCAATTACATATCGGATTGCAAAAGTTTATAGTGGAATCCTTTGTGAAAACGGGCCCTTGCTGGATTTTACCATGGGTTAACCACGTCCTGCTAGGTGACAATGTCTGTAAAAGGCACGCGAGCATCCTCCTCTTCCAACAATGCACTTCTTCCGTTAGTTGTCTTTGGACAAAACAGCCACCTCAGCGTGGCCAGCACCATTTGCACCACCAACCTCAGCAGCAGGAATGCAAACGGAACTGCGATCTGCATCAGGTGGAAGATGGGTGAGCTAAAGCGGCTGAGGATGCATGTAGAGAAAAATGTCCCAAGCGCCACACAGGGGTAGAGCAAGAGCTTGGCGAGCATGAAGGTGTGCTCTCGGCCTCCGTGATGCACGTACGGGTGGAGCGTCTCACGCTCTGTGAAGAGTGCTGTAACCCACATGGCCAGCTGAAAGAGGCCGGCGAAGAAAATGATGACACAGCTGATCTGGATGGCCTCGAGCTCGTTTTGAGAGCCGCGAGGAAATTCATGTGTTAGCTGGTAGGCTAATGGCAGGCCACCTATAAAAGCTAGGGAGAAAGTGTTGAAGAGACCCATTAAACGTGTTGCACGAGTCACATGCAGGAAGAGCGAATGGTGCACGAACCACAGTAGGCCCACTGTGGCGAAGGAGCCGAAGTAGGCCAGGTACTCAGGACCATACTCGTGGAGAGCAGTGATGAGGCTGTCGTCAAACTGCTTCTTCACAACAGATGGGTCCGGCACGTTGTCCTCGCTAAAGGCAGTATGAGTGGACATTTATTGGCAACTGCTCATTAAATATGCATGTAGACTTGGGTCAAGTACATATCTATATGCTACAAAACAAGTAATAGATTATACCTTAGTTATGTTTTTCTCCAATTATTTAGCATAGACTTAACAGCACTTTAATTATTAATAATTAGGCAATATAATAATGTTTGTTACTAAAAGGCACATTATTTTAAGATGTATTATCAGCATCACAATAAACTCGCTGCCCACTACCTGCACATTCATGCAATTATCCAATCAGCCAATCATGTAGCAGCAGTTGAATGCATAAAATCATACTGATTTTACAGATCAAGAGCTTCAGTTAATGTTCACATCAAACATCAGAATGGGGAATACATGTGATCTCCATGAACCATGGCATGGTTGTTGGTACCAGACTGACTGGTTTGAGTATTTCAGAAACTGCTGAAAATGCAGATTTTCAAACACAACAGCCTCTAGATTTTACACAGAATGGTGCGAAAAACCAAAAAAAATATATATATATCCAGTGGATGGGAACACCTCACTGTTGAGAGTGGTCAGAGGAGAATGACCAGACTAATTCAAGCTGACAGGAAGGCTACAGTAACTCAAATAAGCACTCCTTACAACCGTGTTGAGCAGAAAAGCATCTCATATCACACAACATGTTAAACCTTGAGGTGGATGAGCTACAACAGCAGACCACATCAGGTTCCATTCCTGTCAGTCAAGAACAAGAATCTGAGCCTACAGACTTATCAAAAAAAAGATAAGGCCGGTCTGGCCTGCAGAACTGCCGCTCGGTGCATGTTTTGTTCTTTTCCTTACCATTCTGTGTAAACTCTAGGGACTCCTAGGTATGATCAGCAGTTTCTGAAATAAACAAACCAGCCCACCTGGCATCAACAACCATGCCACTGAGATGACATGTTTCCTCAGTCTGATGTTTGGTGTGAAGATTAACTGAAGCTCTTGTCCTGTATCTGCATGGTTTTATGCATTGTGCTGCTTTCTCATGATGGGCTGATTAGATAATTGCATGAATGAGCAGGCGTACTGGTGTTCCTAATAAAGTGGGCAGTGAGGATATATCGGATGTATACTGGTAAACATAATATAGATACAGACCATATATCTAAGATGAGAAGAGTGGCTACAATGGCATAAACGCCGTCACTGAAAGCCTCTACTCGCTCCTTGCTCAGTGGTTCACTGGGGTGGTACGTATAAAAAAGCATGGGGTCTGGAGTTTCCTCCACCTGAGCTGAGGAAACAGACCGAAGCCTACAATTAGTTACATATAGACAAATAATTTCCACTTCATTTAAAACTTTTACATCTAATGCTTAGAGTTTGCTGTCTATGGAAGCAACTGTAGTTCCGTATGGTACTTACTACCAATGGCTTTAGTCCAAATCCATTTCATAGACTGAGATATATAGGGAATGAATATGACAAGAGCCAGCAGGACATACGACTGAAAAAAACAAAAAGCAGAATTTTAGAAAAGGTTCAAATTTCAGTTACATTACTGCTGCTTGTGACTGTTATAATCTCAGGCTGTTTCTAGATCTAGTATGTCTTGTACAAATCCAAACTATAATATTCTATAACATCGTTGTTTAGCTTATTCTAAGAAAGCAGTTTGAGGGTTTTATTTTAGTTATCAGACCTGTAAGACATGCTGAATTCCTCCACTGTGACTCTTAACGTGTAGTACGCAAATATTACTGACCAGTTTAAAATAGATGAATGCAAAGATGCCAGCGAAGGAACACATTATAGGCACTCTCATTATAACTTCAAGAATATGGCGTCTGTAATAGGCCTGATTTTCCGACATCTGGATGTGCTCATTTAGGAGGAATGGACGGCTGAACCCATACAAGACAATAACCGCCTGTGGATGAAATTTTAGCAAAGAAGGATTGTTTAACCGGCGTACAGCATTTCCATATACAGAAATGAATCTATAAGGTTACGTCACATAAAGAGGTAAATAAAAACTTCTGTTTAAGTTAACATTGTGTACTAATTGAGATTTTTTATCTTTATATTACTGACATACACTGCAGTTTGTCAGTAGATTGTATCTACTTTTATTTTATATTAGCCGTATAAACTGTCTATAAAGTCTGAGTTCCGTACCTGAATGAGACCGATTATAATGACGCAGGCACAAAAGAGCAGAATGCCAAGGGTGTTATTTGGGAAAGTTGCCATCAGAGAAAACTACAGGAAATAAACAAAACAATCGTATCAGTCACACCATTGCTTTTGTCGGAACATTAGAATTCCTCTAAATCAAATGTGTACGAAAAAGTAATGCTGAATGTGAATTTATAGTGAAAAAACATCATACTGCGAGTTATTACAGTATTTCAAAAATATCAGGATCTGTTTTCTCTAGTTTTACTCACTGTGTATGGTAGAAAAGTGATCAGCATCATACAAGCCTGAAATAGTAACAAAAGAGGAAAATGTTTGTTGGAGGTAAAAGGTCCGTCAAAAAATGAGAAACTGCAGCGTGCTTGACATTTTGTTACTATGTTCAGACGAACTTACTAAATTAAGAAGTGCAAGTGTGTCATCGATGCGTTCAATGACCTGAAACAGTCTGAAACCAGACAAATTGAGGAAATGAAAGAACGAACATTCAACATTGTAAGATATAAAATACCCCCAACCTAGTTTCCTGAAAGGCCAAATGTAGACTGTAACACAATAACTATGTACGTTTTCTCTCTACTCACCTTATATGTGCTGCCCAAGCAACTGTCACTATCAGAAATGTCATCAGGTACACCGCAATCTTAGTGGTTAAGAGCGACTGAAGGCTTTCTGTCAGTTCCTGTGTGTAACAGTAATATTTTATTAGCATGGGGGGGTTGAGTCTGTCTCACTTTGGCATGTCTTCGATGTTAGTCAAAAGTCTGGAGGCATTTTATACACTTTGATGTGATGTGTTCATAATATACAGTATTTGGTTAGTACTGATCTTGGCTGTATGCAAACAGTAGGTATTTTTAGGAAGTACTTGATATTTGGTTTGCTATTTATGATTCATTACTTACAATTTTGTGTCTGACCATCCTATGAACATTTGATTAATCCCAGTTTTATTCTTCATAATGTATTTAGAAGTTTGCTTTTTTTCCCCCTTTTCTTTTTTTTAAAGAATGTTGATAAATGAGGAGTGTGCAAAAGCATGTGCTAGTCAGCTTTAACTCATTTCACACTACTGATATAAGTCTGGGTATCGACCAATACTTGATATTTATATACTTTTAGGAACTGAGCTGATGCTGTGAAAGCTTATGTTGCTGTGAGTCATGTCAGTTACCATCACACACATTCTCAACATAAAATACTGTATGTCAGTAAATCAAGTGCAAGTCATAGGTCTCGGGCAAAGAAAAAATGGCGATGGGACTATAATAACAAACAAAAGCAATTATGCTGTAACCTGATAATGCCAAACCAAAAATATAATCATAAATAATGAGTAGTAATGCACAAATTCATTAATCTGACATAAATACTGATATAAGAACTTTGAGTATCGTCCCAATACTGACATCCTAATGGTGACTGAGCGTCTTTCTGTTTTGTTTCCAAATGATGCGAAACCTCAGAGGTGATAGTGCCGTGGTATAAGACAAGTTGTTTCCCGGGTTTATGTGCAAGATCGGTGCTGTGCCTGTCAAAACTCTTCAGCTTCTTAAAGGCGCTGCCTTAAACTGAACTCTGTTTACCAAATTCAGTCTGAAAATGGATCAAATCTGGTCCAATACAAAAACAGTTTCAGACCAGCAACTACTCCAAAAGCAGTATAATCAGATCAGTACATCTCAGGTAATATGAGCAAAAATGCATGCATGTTTGTGTGGGTTTCCTCTGGGGTCTGTGGTTTCCTCCAACCTCCCAAACATACGCAGGAGTGAATTCTCCTGCTTTGCACCCAGTGTTCCTGGGATAGACTCTGGGTCCACCACAACCGATTACTGAAGATGAATAAATGAATGAATGATGTCTAACCTATCTTACCTCATTGTCTTGAAATTTTGTATGGGCAACAGGTAATATCTGCAACGACAGAAATTCATGAACAACTCAATAGGCTGCCCCACAAACATAATGCGCATCTGATCTTCATAAGTAGTTGTATGATTTATTGTACCATGACAGTGGCGATGATGGAGATGAGAGCATCACTGTAAGCCAGCAGGCGGTGTGAGGACTGTGTGCTGCTGTATCCATCTCTCTCTGAACCTGTCACGCTCCCCATAAACGAATGCGAATCATTTCTCGGCCTGTTCATCTTCTCCATCTCTTCGTCGTCATGATGCTCGATGATTTCGCTGTCGTTGTTTTCTGCCATGGCAGCCGCTGCGTCTCACACATCCATGCACAGCGTTTTGTTTGCAAACAAGAACGACGTTTCAGCCTGGACCGCGCATGCGCGGTGAGAGACATCTGCGTCTCAAAAAGATTACGGGTTTACTTTGGTTTGTTATTGGTGTGTAGACATGTAGACTTTAAAATATGTATATTCAGTTAATAACATTAAACACAATGGGAGTTTAAGTGTAGAGAATTAAATAGTGGAAATGACGCAATGTCATTGCACGTGACCACTCCCATAGGCCACTCCTACTCAGCCGCCTGACTCTCCCGGAAGAGGCTAAACTATCCCGTATCCCGTATTTTTTTCTTTTTTTTTCGTTTATAGGACATTTCTGGAGCCGGAAAGTTCAGTATTTTGATAAAGACACCCCGTCAAAACATTTCTGCAACAAATGCCCGAGTCAGTATATTATATTTTGATCTGTTTGATCTGGTCATATTGTCAGTGGTTTAGGAGTAGATGTTAAGAGCCACGCCCCGCTGAGGTCATCACAGATGACATTTTTAAATGACCGACTATTAAAGCTAAAAAAATAAAATAAAAAATAAAAATAAACTTGCAGAAATGCTTGAAACTGAATTATTTGGGGAACTTGGAATGAGAATTTTCTCTGACTCTAAGTCTAAGCCACATAATATCGTACAAAATAGTTTGTGTTGTGCGCCACCACAGACCCATATAGATCCTTTTTTATTTATTTATTTATTTTTTACTATTTGTATTTAATTCGGTAGTATGAGTATGTTTAGTTTTGGAATAAAGGAAAATGAAGCAGGCTGTGTGAGGCTTGAGCATGCGCAGACGGTAGATTGTCCCGCGACACCTGTCATTATTTCCAGTAGCCACTGGAGGGCGCGCTGAACCCACAGAAAATCACGGCAAGTTGGCTCAATTCATAGGTTTTTAGTTCATTTGCATACAGATGGATTAAATTAAAGAAAACCTTGTGGCTCTGTTATGTTATACGGCATTTATTTTGCTGTTCCCTTAGAGGGAAGAATCTCTGCAATCAATACAGAGTTCTTCTGATTGATCATCTTTATCCTATGATAAAACATTTCTATCCTGATGGGAGGGCTCTCTTCCAGGATGACTCCGCCTCCATCCATAGGTCTCACTGAATTGTTTGATGAGAATAAAAATTATATAAATCATATGCTCACGTCACTAGATCACAACCTGAACACACTTATGGGAGATTTTGGACTGACATGTTAGACAGCACTCTTCAGTCACCATCATCATCATCATCATCATCATCAAAACACCAGCTAAAGGAATATCTTTTGGAAGAACTGTGTTGTTGTTGTTGTTGTTTAGTACAGTTCCAGAGAATCATAGAAATTTTGTCAAGATGCATTAAAGCTGTTCTTGTGGCTCGTGTTGGCCAAACACAACAGTCAAAATTGTCCCAATATATTTACAATCTTTACATTTAGGTGAATTAGACCCAGTTGTCTTTCAGTTTCTTCATTCTTCATATAATTACACAGATAGTAAGACAACTGGTCCTAGATCAGTAGACCTATTTCTAAACAGTAAGGTAATATTAATAAGGCATATTTGTACTCCGTGCTATATAAACAGACTGTTTTCACAATCTAGACTGAAATTTTCAGGCTGGAAGCATGTTGACACTTTACTTCATTAACACGCAGCAGAGATTTCACTTCATAGTATGTGACCTCTGTGACCTTTAATCATCTATAAAACCAGTAAATTTCAGGAACTAAATTCACTAGGTTGTTCAGCATGCGGGATCCTTACAATAGAGGATGGAAACGAAGCAGGTTGTGCAACAAGATAATGAGGGATCATGGAAGCTCTTTAGTAGTCTGTGATGTTGTGAGAAAGGGTGTGAATGTATACTTTTATGACATTGATACTATGTCTAGGTATGTTGAGAGTGTCATTTTAAACCATTAAAATAATCCACGTACAGTACCATGAAAGAAATTCAGCTGTTCAGTTGATAAAAGGAACCACAAAAAATGGCCTAAAAAAGGCTCTCTACACCTTTACCCCCTTTAAAAGTGAATATGATTATGCAATTTATTCTTCAATTCAATTCAGTTTCATTTGTATAGCGCTTTTAACAATGGACATTGTTCCAAAGCAGCTTTACAGAAATATATAAATTCAGGATATAGATTTTAAATGTATGAATTTATCCCTAATGAGCAAGCCAGAGGCGACGGTGGCAAGGAAAAACTCCCTGAGACGATTCTTCTAAATAACTATGTTGCAATCTAACTGCTAGTAAACTAGCCTACATTTGTAACACAAGTCAAACCTAGTGAGATTTCAGCAAACGAGCCTTGATTTACTTTATTATCTCAGTAATTTAATAAACAATAGCTAAAACTGTCAACATATAACATAATCATCATCCATATTTTAGTCTCCAGATCCACCTTGACCCTGACCAGGATAAAGCAGTTACGGAAGGTAATTAATTAGCTAGCTAGCTTAGCATGCAGATTTTGTAGCTAAACGTTTCTGGGTATCTCGTCATCCTGTAATCTTTGACATAATTGCTCCAAAGTTGTGGAGAATTTTTTTTTTTTTTTAAACAGAAGTGCTAAGAAAGCACTATGACTGTGATAATAAAATTTACCTAAACACCAATCTACATAATCAGAATCAGACATCGAACAGGGTTCGTTGTCTGATATTTTAGAGCAGCGGTAATACTAATGTTCTGGAATTTCTAACTTCAGGAAAAGCTACTGTTATGCTGTAACAGTGTAGACAACATCATTTGTCACAATAATGCTTTATTAATGTAATAATAATAATTTAATAATGCAACTATTTTTAGGCAGATATCTGCTAAAGTATTTCATTGTATCAATGTACTTAACTGAGTAATCAGTTATAGCTTTAGTGGTCATTTACTGTTATTTTCATAGCAAAACCACAGCACACTGAAAACTATGACATTAGATTGTAGTTATTATAATGTGATTTATTTTCCCTTCCACAACTGTGCATAAGCAATAACTCTTTTTCAAAAGTGTGAGAGCATGTCTGACCCCTAAAGAGATGTGAAGGATGTTTTATGGGCAATCCCGATGTGAAGGATGGAATAATATCTTAATAAATGTATGTCCTGTTGTGCAACGAGCATCCATTTTGTTCATTACACCCATTAACAATTTAATGGCAAACAGTGTCAGCATCTGCATTTGTGTGGAAACAAAGCTCGGCTAAAGTGCAGTGTCCTCGTCTGGCACCCCAGAGCTTTCTGGATGTTATTTATTCGTTGCTGACGATGCACTTTCCTTCACTCCTGAGCTTAATATCGATGAGTGAGTTTGCGGTAGCTGTGTGCAAAATGATTCCTGATGGAGGTCAATTGAATCGTAAGTGTGTGGCGTGTCAACACTGGTCAACACTTGTGCCTGTACTATGAGTAAGTACAAGTAAGTTCAAATGTCTACTCGCTCTATACTTTTTCCAGGAGCAAAATTCCATTCAGAACACCTGGAGTTCTACCTTTTTATGGCTGCTCACAAAAAGAATTTGCTAAATACAAAATATCAAGAATATGACGTTTAACACTCAGGGCTTGGTTTGAGGTGAGATGCAAGAGTATGCCATCTGCCTCTTCAAATCTGCCTTCTCATTTTCCATCTCCATTTATCTTACTATATCATTGATATCAGAATATCTATCATCAACACCCTTCAGAAATGACAACATGAACACCACTGATAAGCAGTTAAAGAAACCTGATCTCTGGTACAATTTCAAATGAATTAGTCGTGCGGCTGCATTTTGTTAAACTGAATACGAATTAAGTCATAAGATAACGTACTTGCCCATAAACCATAACGTAACATTTCATACATGTGAATAGTTTGAAATTTGTTTGTGTGAAACCATGTTGGGGAAACTGTAGGTGAGACAGTACATTTGAATTTAAAGTCTTGGGGATCATCTGCCAAATGCCATAATATTAATTTTAGTGCTGATATACTACACCAAGCTGTAGAAGTAGATTCAAGTAGATAATTCAGCTGAACTGCGGTGTGAGTTAAAACATGACGAAGTTTAGGTTGTGATGTACTCCGTAAAATCAGTTATACCTTCCCATTAGAGGAGTCAAAGGTAAAGAATAAAAAAGCATACATGAATCATGAGTATGATTCATCTGAGAAAATTATACAGTGCCCTCCACTAATACTGCCACCCTTGGTAAATATGAGCAAAGAAAGCTGTGAAGAATTGTCTTTATTGTTTAACCTTTTGATCTTTTGTTAAAAAAAATCACAAAAATATTCTGCTCTCATGGATATCAAACAATTGCAAACACAACACAGGTTATAAAAAAAAAACCTTTGTTAAATATAGGTGTGCAACAATTATTGGCACCCTTTTAGTCAATACTTTGTCAAGATAACAGCTCTGAGTCTTCTCCTATAATGCCTGATGAGGTTGGAGAATACATGGCAAGGGATCTGAGACCATTCCTCCATACAGAATCTCTCCAGATCCTTCAAATTTTGAGGTCCACGCTGGTGGACTCTCCTCTTCAGTTCATCCTACAGGTTTTCTATGGGTTTCAAGTCAGGGGACTGGGATGGCCATGGCAGGACCTTGATTTTGTGGTCAGTAAACCATTTTTGTGTTGATTTTGATGTATGTTTTGGATCATTGTCCTGCTGGAAGATCCAACCATGGCCCATTTTAAGCTTTCTGGCAGAGGCAGTCAGGTTTTCATTTAATATCTGTTGATATTTGATAGAGTCCATGATGCCATGTATCCTAACTAAATGTCCAGGTCCTCTGGCAGAAAAACAGCCCCAAAACATTAAAGAGCCACCACCATATTTAACCGTGGGCATGAAGTACTTTTCCATATGGCTACCTCTCTGTGTGTGTGAAAACCACCTCTGGTGTTTATTGCCAAAAAGCTCTATTTGGTCTCATCTGACCCTAGAACCCGACCCCATTTGAAGTTCCAGTAGTGTCTGGCAAACTGAAGATGCTTTAGTTTGTTTTTGGATGAGAGTAGAGGCTTTGTTCTTGAAACCCTTCCAAACAACGTGTGGTGATGTAGGTGACTTTGGATTGTAGTTTTGGAGACTTTCTGACCACAAGACACAACTAACTTCTGCAATTCTCCAGTTGTGATCCTTGGAGATTTTTTGGCTACTCGAATCATCCTCTTCACAGTGCGTTGAGACAATATAGACACACGTCCAATTTCAGGTTGATTCATAACATTTCCAGTTGACTGGAACTTCTTAATTATTGCCCTGATGGTGGAAATGGGCATTTTCAATGCTTGTGTTATTTTCTTATAGCCACTTCCCATTTTGTGAAGCTCAACAATTTTTTGCCGCACATCACAGCTATATTCCTTGGTCTTACCCATTGTTATGAATGACTAAGGGAATTTGGCCTATGTGTTACCTCATATTTATACGCCTGTGAAACAGGAAGTCATGGTTGATCAATTTCCTGTTCCTAGTCACCCAGGTGTACTAAAAAAAATTTAAATATCAATGGGAATATACTTCAAATATATTTTTAAATATAAATATATAATCCAGTGATTTGAATTACAGCTGGTTCTACTGTCAGAGCTGCTGTTATAGAAAATTAGCACTTTATGACTAATCAAATTCAATAATACAACAGTTGTGTGATGTAAATAATTATAAGTGTTACATTTGTAACATTCACAGACTCAATTTTTAATCATCTAAGGCAGGGTTTCTGGAGAGCCAGGGACTAGCAGATTTTTTCTGATTTCCCTGCTCTACCACATTTATTGAACTTGGTAATTAAATAGAGGTTGGAATACGCACTCTATAGCAGGAAAATCACAAAACTGCCCTGGACTCTGGCAATGAGTTCAACGAGTTCAACACCCATTCTCAATTCTCTCTTCAGACATACTGTATGTCAGCATAAATTTGGCCACCAGGTGAATTCCCAATTTCTACCAGGTACCAGTCACTATCTAATCTTTGGTAGATCAGATCTCAGCCTGCTGCTCCAGCCCAACACTGCAGAAGTAGGTCAGCACCGCATTGACTTCCTTTCCTCCTAATCTATAACTTGCAGAGTGGCTCTTAATTGCACTTTAATCCTTACATGGTGTGAGCAGCAGAGGAGAGAGGTCGAGATGGTCGTCAAGGAACATGAGCTGCATTAGCATAAGAAGTAAATCAAGGAGAAGTCGGAGAACGTGAGCTGCATCAGCATGAGAAGAAAATCTGTTAGAATAAACAGCAGAGAATGATTAGATGCAATCAGATAGATTCTAATGGAGGGCAGAAGAACTCGAAAATAAGTTTGTGGAAGAAAAAAGCATTTTTTATAGTGACTTTGTGGGGATTCAATTATTTGTAAAGGGGTTCGAGGGTGTTTTGCAAAAGGAAAACCCATCATTGTAGAGTTGTTCATAGATGTCTCAAAAGTAACAAGCCTTAAGGAGTTCTAGTTTTTTAAGTTTCACTCAAGCTAATCTTAGCGCACTCTAAGGAAATAGTTCTAGCAGTTGTACTAAAAGGGTCTTTATTTCTCCCTCTAAGGGAACCGCTAATGGTTATGTGAACCCTACACTCTTAGAAAAAAAAAAAAAGATTAAATCTGGAAAGCTAAAGGCTAAATCTGGAAGTGACATAAAGTGAAGAAATCACATAAAATAATAATTTTAAAAAAATTAAAACATCACTTCATATTCAATAATTCAAACAAGAGCCTCCAAGTAGCACAACATAAAAGTGTGTGGTCATGTATGTGGAAGAGGGTAGATAATGCTTTCCTCTGAGTGTTACGCTGCCCTTGGATGCAGCAGGATCATCAGTTCAAGAAGATGCAGTTGGCTGGCTTCATGGATCTTGGAGGAAGCACATGTTAGCCTTCACCCCCCGGTTGGTAGCTGTAGTATGATAGGGGAGAGCTGGCTGGTGAGTGGGAATTGGCAGGTGACCAAATTGGGAAGAAAATCAGGGTGGGGAAAATTCAACTGACTGGTGTGTTATTCAGTGCTAGTTTCTATGTTGTTGTTTTTTTCTTTTTAACCTATTTTTATTTAAATGATTTACATGGAACTGGGAAATGAAAGGTTATTTTTTTCAGTTTAAAATCTAATTCCATGTTTTTTCTGAGACGTTTAAGGGTTTTTCTCTTGTGGGTGGTGTGAAAGTTTTCAGCTTCCTCTTGGCAGTGTGATGAAATGAAACCAGGGAAGTCCCTTTCATTCTTTGAAAAAGGTCCTCACTTTAGCCTAGTCCAGTTTGTGGGTGTTGCAGTATTCCTATGAGCAAGTGCTGGTGCGGGAATTTTCTGATTGACAATGTGTCTATTGAGTAGTGAGTGGCATGATACATGATACTCTCTCTCTCTCTCTCTGTCTCTCTCTCTCTCTCTCTCTCTCTCGCACCTCAGGACAAGAATGTCAGTCACATAATTATGTATTATGAGTATGTACTTTTTCATTACCAAGACATTTCACAAGGTCCCACATGGTTACAACATGATCCACCATTTTACTTTTTCTTTCAATTTCAATCATATGAAACTGAAGAATGTCCAATCACATCACCATCATTTGTTCAGATGTGTATATATTTCTCACAAGATCAGATTTATGAGGTCAAACCTAAGCAATGTTTTAAAGCCTTTACTTCTAACTCATTGCAGCTCATTCAACATATGCCAAGCATGATTTGATTCTGAATACATCACTTCTTACATTTCCAACATGAAAGTTATTCTGATTTCAAAGAACTTCTGCCTCAGATACTGCTATTTATCCGAATAGAGCATACTGCAAAACTAATCTACTAACGCAGCATGTCTGGGACACACTGACTCCATGATAATAACAGAACTGGTGGGTAATCACACATTTGAGGAGCAGAAGGTTTCAGTCTCCAGAGTATCTCAGAATGACACCAAGTATCAGCTCATCCTGGTTCCAAGTAACAGCCATGTAATCACCCCAAACCTGAGCAGAATTAATGATCTTTCTCTGTTTCCCCAGCTGTTTGAAATAGTCAGGACTTAGATCTTTTGTGGCAGTTTTAAAAGGCTATAAGTAATGAAGCAAGAGAAATGAATTGGTATTCAGTGGGCTAGGATACTTAAACATCAATGGGCACAGCAGTGGAAGTGGCAATGAATGAAATCTAGATTGGTTAGCTAACCAGACTCCAGTGGTATTTAAACCATCACAGTTCATTGTTGACACAAGTCATAGTGTTTGTAATCTTCAAAAGGTTTGTTCAAACTGTCATGAAGATATGCATCATCCCATTTTCTGACAGCACCGACACAGCCCTTAAGGAAAATTAAGCATGGTTTTACCATCTCTCTCTCTCTCTCTCTACAGAGAGGACAATCAGAAACCTACTTCTACCATACACAAATAGCCTTGTTGCTTGGAATGAATATATGGTCAAAAAAAAAAAAAAATCAAGGTAGACAGAGGGTTAGAATGATGGTGCAAGGAAGAAGGTGCCAAAATGTAGATGCACAAGAAAAAAATGAAAACAATGTGAAAACAATATATGAAACAAATACTTACATATCACAACCACAAAATGAAATAACCTTATTAAAGGCAATTTCATGCTTCTGAAATTTTAGTTTTTGTCACACTTGACAGCTACCTGCAATATACAGTAATGCCTTTTGGCTTGAAGAATGCCACATCTACTTTTTTCGATGGTTCATAAGGCTAGTCTTGGCTGCTGTATTTAATAGCACTGCTTACCTGGATGACATTGTGTTTTTTCCTGTGGACTGGCCCAGTCATGTAGAACTGTTATGCACAGTTTATGAGAGGTTGAGAAAAGCTTCCTTGACCTTGAATTTAGCAAAGTGTGAGTTTGTAAAAGCTACAACAATTTATCTTGGTACACAATATGGGCAAAAGTTGGTGGACACTTGACCATCACACCCATCTGTGCTTTTTTAACATCCCTTTCCTCATTTATTCCTTACATTGCTATTATAATAACCTCCACTGTTTTGGGAAGGCTTTCCACTAGATTTTAGAAGGGCTTGGGACACATTCCAGATCATCCCAAAGGTGTTCAGTAGGGTTGAGGTCAGGGCTCTGTGCAGGTCACTTGAGTTCTTCCACACCAACCTATGCAAACCATGTCTTTAGGGACCTTGCCTTGTGCACATGCTGGAACAGGTTTGGGCCTCTTAGTTTCAGTGAAGGGAAACTGTAATGCTACAGAATACAAAAACATTTTATACAATTGTGTGGTTCAAATTTTGTGGCAAAAGTTTGGGGAACGTCTACATATGAGTTTCATGGTCATGTATCCACAAACTTTTGGCCATATAAGTAGGTAATAAGTAGGATGAGGACATGTTTGTTCTGTGGAAGAAAAGGTCATGGCCATCAAACATAATCCAATCCCTTATACTTGGGTGTGAGTTACAATAATTCCTTGGTATGTCAGATTACTACCCCAGTTTTTGTAAAAGAGTTCCTGCATTTATGGCTCCCCTTACATCCCTATTAAGCCCATCTGTGTGTTTTGTCAGCATGCATTTGCTAGTGTCAAAGCTTTGTTTTGTAACATTCCATTTAGGGCATTTGGCAGACACCCTTATCCAGAGTGACTTACATTTATATATCTGAGCAGTTGAGGGCCTTGCTCAGGGGTCCAACAGTGGTAGCTAGGCAGTGCTGGGGTTTGAACTCATGACCTTCCAAACAGTAGTCCAACATCTTAACCATTGAGCTACCACTGTCCACCCCGCCACTTGTACCTTCTGACTTTTTAAAACCTAATAAGTTGGAGCTAGATCCTACTTGTGCTCTTGGTCCAGGAGCTGTGCTGATCCAGGAAGACATTGAACAGTTGGACATCATATGACATCTATATGGCTATGACATAGTGGTCACATGATGTATTACAGCAATACTTGACCAAAGTGACATTCACAAAGCAAAAATACAACTTGTTTTGTGGCATGTACTCTATGAAAAAACATGGTGAAGATTGTAGATGTGGATGATTAGGATCCTGAGTTGCTAAATTATTAAATTAAAAGGAGGTGCAGTGCAGATGCTAGCTGCTGTGTGCAAGTTATTTTAGTCTGCGGTTTGGAGTGCAGGTTTTTTTTCACTCTATTAATATTAATGGTGTTTTTTTTACCCTTATTTTATGGCAGCCCCACCTCCCTAACATTCCAACCATCCACACACACACACACACACACACACACACACACACACACACACACACACACACACACACACACACACACACAAAATACTTGAGCTAGCACTCATGCACTCATGTGAAAATAAAGAAATAGCAAAAAAAAAAAATCACTTCTGGAAAAAACCCCATAAAAAAGTAAAAACAGGATTACACGAAATTTCAATTACCCCACTTTAGCACCCAGACAAAGATGACACAC
Source organism: Cranoglanis bouderius (assembly GCA_023630585.1). Lineage (NCBI taxonomy): Eukaryota > Metazoa > Chordata > Actinopteri > Siluriformes > Cranoglanididae > Cranoglanis > Cranoglanis bouderius. Next base: position 15,382,614 of record CM042549.1, on the reverse strand, counting down.
CATAGCACAGCCTTTTCAACCACCTGCCCCTCTGAAGCAGCCAGCAACCCATAAGTAGACTTGTAAGTCATATAAGCACATTTTCCCAAATCTAAGAGCCTCCCAACTGCATTGCTCCATCCCTAAGAGAGCCAAGAGCGAGAATATGACTGTCACTGTGAGTTAGGGCTCATTTACTAATGGGCTGATCCTGACTCTGTTAGCTGCCGGGAGGATAAATCAGGGAGGGCTCCTGATGCAGTGTGGCCTTGTTTCTCTGGGCTTTATGACTCTGAATGAACGCCAGTTTTGTACATGGCCACAGAGGAAGAAAAGAATGAGCTATATGCACAAGAGTCTTTGTAGAACAAATGAATAGTTGAGTTTATGTCTATAGTATTGCACTTGCTAGTTTTTCATGCTATGTGCACTTGACCACAACCTCATGCATAAAAAAAATCCCCAAACCATCTTTTACTTCCTGTTTTCCCACTTTCTCATTCTTTCCCTAAAGAGATTTCCCAGCAGGTGATCACTCTGTGATGTCTTGAAGCCTGGTACCCAGCACCCAACCACTGTGAAACCATATGGAACTCATCTCATGCTGTCTATGGAACTCATCACATGCATCTCACACACACTGAAAGCAGTATGATGCCATCATCCAGATTACACCGCCCTGCATCTAGAAAAAAAAGTTTATGCTGTTTTGCAAATCACACTTGTTTTTACCTATTTTGGTCATGCTGAGTTCAAATATGCCACTGAAAATTCCCTATCACGTACTGTTTGCCCACAAAATAAGAATGAAGTTTTTAATAATTTTGCTAAATTTATATTGCTTTCAGGGTTTTATTTAAATTGGTAGAAGCTGTCAAATTTCACTATTATTATTTATTAATTACAACAATAGGCACACAAAACATAACACTTGTTTACAACATGAACAGCAGACAAATAGTCTGTGAAATGTTTGTGAAAATCTCTAAATAAAGATATTTCAAAAGACAAACATTATAATAATATGCAGAGTGCTTAAGGAGTGAACTTCCTTTTGAGGGATTTTCTGGAATGGCTGACTTCTTGACAATCTCTCTGAAGGCACCAGCAGTAGTCAGCCATCATGTTCACATTCCATCTACCATGGTTTGTCCTGGTCACCCAGCTTCATTCCAAAATATGCAGAATATGCCTTTTTTTTTTTTTTTTTACAAAGTCTGTAATTTTCTGCCGTTGTTTGGATGTTGCAAAACACCCATAGATGTAGCAGAAATCATCTGGGCCATGCTTGCATTTACATCTTTCACTGGTCATTATAAATCCATGAAATCAGGAGTTTTGTGTGCATGTAAGTGTGCCTAGCATTCATATAAGGGCTAATCAGAGGAAAAGTGATAAATGTTACTCACCTATTGTACATAAACATAGTGTTTCCTGTGTTGGTGACAGTGTATCTGGCAATAGCTCTAACGTTTATGGTCCATCTTAGGCAAAAAAAGCTCTACACTGGACATCAGGCTTTGTGAAAAATTGTGATGTTCTAGAGCAAAACTAACAGCATATCTGGACTCAGCATCTAAGTATTAGTAAGAAACAACTATCAGATCCTATTCAGCAAATCTGATGCAGGGCGGTGTTATTTTACCAACTGTTTTATCATTCATATTTGGTAATCCAGAAATGTGTTCTGTCTGTGCTAAAGCTTCACAAGTGGAGTTTTTAGGTGTGTGTACGTGTGTAATTAGAGTGTGGCAGCCGGTGGAACAGCAGGCGACCTGCACATGAAAAGCAGTGGCACACCTTTCTCAATCAGGTCAGTCCCTAACCAAGCCCTACTGAAACACAGGGATGTCAGTGTAAGCTCTGCTTGCAGATCCAGGTATTGCACTGAGCACACATTCCATCTGGCAGTAAAACATTTGTTTGATGCTTCTTTAACTTGGTGGGTCTTATAAATATTGCAGGGAATGTATTACCTACACCTACTTCAGCTCTATTTGTTATCGTTGTATGAGGTACAATAAAATAATGGTATATTAAAATATTTTACATTTTGGGGCTAATTTTGAGCCTTCGGGTACTACGAGAGTATACTTCACTTTGTTGCCAACTTAATAGGTAAACCGACCTGTCACAGTCTCTCCCTTTGTGTTGCCATTCCTATGTTTTGGTTTTCTGTTCTAGCCCTGTCTCTGTCTCAATCCTGTCATTGGTTTGTTACCCAATTGTGGTCACCTGTTCTGTGTTTGGTTCTGGATTAGTGTGCCTTCTTTTATCCTCAGTGTGTCATTGACTACGTTTACATGCACATCAATAATCCGATATTAATTGGAATTTGGCAATATTCTAATTAGTATTGAGGCTTGTAAACACCACAATCCGATTGCCCGATTCAGATTAAGACAATATTCTGATTCCCCAAATTCTGATTCCCACCCCTGGAATATGCCTGTCTTAATCGCAAATTTGTTGCATGTAAACACCTTATTCAGAAAATTCACTGAAAGGAGACATATGTGTATGCTCAGTCCACAAGGAATTGTGGGTGCTAACAGATGCTTAGCTGTAGGCTAGATATTTAGGAATGGCAACTCATGCATACTTACAAAAACCATGTGTACAGGAATATTCGGAATATGGCTGCAACCCGAGTATAGACCTTAAATCGAATTTGATGTGCACGTAAACATAGTGGTTGTTTGCTGTGAAGTGTTGCTGATAGTACTGTACAAATTGCCTTGTTTTCCAAATTTTATGTCACCCTGGTTTGAACTATTTTCTGTAAACTATAAATGTAAATGCAGGTGGTTAAGGGTCTTGCTCAAGGGCCCAACAGCAGCTTATTGGTGCTGGGACCTGAACCCACAACCTTCTGATTAGTAACCCACAGCCTTAACCACTGAGCCATTTCTGATCATGACAGTGTGATTTTTTTTTTCAGTCTCTAACTGCAAAAAAAATGACAGCCGTGCAAATTCCCTATGGGTCTGTGCTATTTATTAAAAAAGCAAGAATGAAGGGTAATCCGTAAAGCTATAACCCATGAGACAGATTATGCCATCAGACTATCTCTGCCCATCTGTGTGCCATGATGTGATGGGATCCTGAAAGGTCATGATACACAACGGATGGACCTGACTCTGGTGATAAGGTGCTGTGTGAACAGGGAACTGAATAATTGAATTAAAAAGTTATTCTTTGACAGTAAATAAGCCCAATCACCAGTTTCTCTGGCAAACATATGCACGTGCACACAAATTAGTATCTTCAGTGCATCTCATTTTTGCCCTAGCTTTGTAAAGTATTCATTTACAGCTATGCATAGTCACATTTTTCTGGAGAATGTTTAATATTTACCACTGATGTTGGGATATGATGATTGTTTAAAGAATTCAAAAGGCATTGTAATTATGCACCAGTTAAGGGTTGTTAGTACACCTTGCCCAGCCATAGTAATGCATTATGAAATGCATTAAAAAAAAAACAAGCACACAGAAACATATTTGCCAACCTGCAGTAAGCTGTTATACTTTCAAATATTCATTCAAGATGTTGATACCTGGGGGGCACAGTGGCTTAGTGGTTAGCACGTTTGTCTCAATGGGTTGACACCCTGTCCAGGGTGTCCCTTGCCTTGTGCTCTGAGTTCCTTGGGATAGGCTCCAGGCTCCCCTGAAACCCTGTGTAGGATAAGCGGTATGGAAAATGGACGGATGTTGATACCTTTCTGAAATACATGAAGGGCTTTAAAATGATAGGAAGTTACAAATGGTAAAGCCACTTTGTCATATGAAAAAGATGAAGATCACTTTTATGTTCATAGTAAATAGACTCATTGTAAAGATAGCTTCCTGTGACTTCATATTTTATCTTTAAATATGCAATTCTGAACCAGAACTGGATCAGTGCAACATTACAAATGGTTTGAGCAATGAGGGTGAATATTATTTATTGACTCATGGATCTTGCTGAATGCAATAGTTAGTTATCTTTTGTCATTTCAATACATAAAGTAGTTACTTTACTTATGCACCAGGATCAGTGTCAAAAACCTGAAACCAATGAAATGATTTAGAGGAATGTTATAGTATTGGCAATACATAATTAGGTTATTCATAAAAAATGAAATAAAAAACCCACTTCTACTTCTGTGGCAGCTCAGGACCTGCCTGATTCATGATGCCCTACTTCTGCTTGCGAAAACTTGCACATTAATCTTAATAATTAATATGTGATCTTCAGTGGTGTCCAAAATTTATTTTGGAATGAAATTCTGAGTTTACTTTTTTTTTGTTTAATCTTGGTCTCATGTTGGTTTCTTTTCAGTTTGGTTTAAAGTTTCCTACATTACCCACAATGCTGTTGTACTACCTGGTGTTAGTGGCATCAGTGGGAATTAGCCCTTGCTTCATCTCTATCTGAAGAGAGTAATCCAACAGTGCTTTAGTCCTTTAATCAGTCCAGGTCTCTCACTTCCTCATCTATACACTCTACTCAAACAGATCAGGTTCCAAAACTTCAACTTGCATGCTAATCTTGCCATCAATGCCATTGTGATTGTCATCTTGTAACTAGCCAAGCTGAGTCTCTGCCATAACTCAGTGTAACTGTGTTGTATAGCTGTATTGGAGGCCAGTGTACTTCCATCTTGGATTTCTTGTGAATATGCCATTGAATAGGGGACATGGTGGCTTAGTGGTTAGCATGCTTACCCCACCCCGCAAGGGTAGGAGGATCAAATCCCAGCTCGTGTGTGTGTGTGTGTGTGTGTGTGTGTGTGTGTGTGTGTGTGTGTGTGTGTGTGTGTGTGTGTGTGAGAGAGAGAAGTTTGCATATTCTCCCTGTTCTTTGGAGTTTCCTCCCCCAGTCCAAATACCTGTGTTGTAGGTTGATTGCCATTTCCAAGTTGTCTGTAGTGTGTGTGGGATTGTGCCCCATCTAGGGTGTCACCCTCATTGTGCTCTGAGTTCCCTTGCATAGGCCCTGTGACATCAGCAAGACAGAGAACTGCTAAGTTTTCACAGGAATAACAAAACCAGCAAATTTTTACCACAATCCCTAAGTACAGAATAAATATTTCAGTATAAAAATATTTAATGTGTTTCAAGGTGGAGTTTTTCTTCAAGAACTGGACTACTGAGATCTAGTGTCAGCTGTGTTATGATAACAGCACTTCAATGCTATCAGTGTGAAATTAAGGAGAAAAGAAGCTCGAGCTGTCAAAAACTGTATGTCTTTGTTATTTTTATTTTTTATTTTTACCTGGAGATGACTCTAGTCACTTTACTGTCTCTGGCCCCGCCCCCTCCTGGCGCGCGCGCACACACGCACGCACACAAACACAGAGCTGCACGCGCTCACTCTAACGGTTTATTTAAACAGCTTTTGTCCGCGAGGAGCGCGAGTTTAACGGACCTATTCACAAACGGCTCTCAGGCTTGATTTTATTCCGTTTCCCGTCGTAACAGTGTGTTTGTACAGTATATATTTTTTTTACATGGTGAGGGGAATGCTGCTGATGCTGAACACATTCGGGGTACAAAGAATTAATCTTAAGAGAAACTACAGAGAACCGGCGGAGAAGACTACCTGTGAGCTTCGGACGCAAAGAATTAACACACACACACACACACACACACACACACACATATACACACACTTTTATGGCCAAGTTTTTCGCAGAATTGCTGGCGTGTACTCTGCCAGAAAAAGGCACCTCTCCTGTGTTTGAGGTAAGAGCAAATAAAACCTAGCCTATAGTTTTAGCCCATAATTAACTGAGGCAACGTTAGCTAACTAAGTTAGCGTGTCGCGCGCTGCCCTGACGTATTGAGAACTGTTAACTGGTTTCTTGTCTCTCAAGACAAACGTTATAAGCGTGTTATAATGAAATATTCACAGTAAGTATTCAGCACTGCATTAATACGCTGGTCAGTATTTGGGCCAGTGTTTCACCTCAACTGTACTGAGGATTTATCAGCTCTTTTCCCTGAGAACCAGGAAGTTGTTTGCTAGGAACATTTGCAGAGAAACTAGCTGTCATTCATTCATCCATCCATCCATCTATGCTGAGCCTATCATGGGAACACTGTGCATGAGACAGGAATACACCCTGGATAGGACACCAGTGCATCACAGGGCACAACACACACACACACACGCACACCCCAATGGATATTTCATAGCCAATCCACCTACTAGCATGTTTTTGGGAGGTAGGAAGAAACCAGAGAACCCCAAGGAAACCGACACAAACACATGGGGAATGTTTGAAACTCCCCACAGTCAGTAACCGGAGCTCAGGATTGAACCAGGAACCCTGGAGCTGTGAGGTGGGAATGCTAAAAAACTGGCTGTCATTTTGTTCAATCAGGAACGCATCAATCCCACATTTAAAATTTTTGGTACAATTTCAATATTAGAGCTCTGAGTATCACTTGATACTCTGCAAGCTTCTGTTGTCACATTATGGGAAACAGCAGCGGTATGATCACAAAACGCTTCGAGTCTTTCTGTTATGTGTATAAAATACATCAGAGGATCATATTATTTCAGTTGCTGTCTGAGAGCGATCCAGCATTTCAGGCTACTATTGGGTGGGTCTCTAATTTTGTTTGTTTTATTTTAGGATAGCACACAGAAGGCAAGTCTTTATATAAAAATGTTTCTACATTTAATTCATGATCCTGTTCCACATAGAAAATAAGTGTAAGTGGTTTGATAAGTTTGGTGTAATGAATGCGTGTTTAGGTAGCTCAGTGGTTAAGCGGCTGGACTACTGCTTGAAAGGTTGTGAGTTCAAGTTCCAGCACTGCCCAGCTATGATTGTTGGGCCCTTGAGTAATGCCCTTAACCCTCCCCTGCTTAGTTGTATAAATTAGATAAATGTAAGTTGCTCTGGATAAGGTCAAATGCCATTAATGTAAATTAAAAATCAGCATACTGCTGCTTTGATAAGTTCAGCCTATGTTGGTATTTTCTTCAAAATCTTAAAATGTAGGCCTACATCACAACTAACATTTTTCCTTCATTTCATAACGTTTATGTGTGCCACCATGTGAGGAACATTCTTCATCCCATCCCACCAGCTGTGGGTTTGAGTGTTATCCTGTACTCACCTCTGGTTTGTGTGTCCATGTTCAGTTCTGACCTTGGTCTACTCTGGTTCCCCTATAATCCCCTGGATGAGACCTTCCATCAACCAAATCACAGAGCTGTAGCTGCCAGTATTAAATAATTTCAGTGTGATGCTGATGGTCCTAATCCATCTCTAACCATGGCTAAAGTGAGTAAAAAAATAATTGCTGCACATTTTTGCTGAGAGATTGGGATGTTATATGAGAGAAAATTTCAGTTGGATGTGTACAAGGCGGATTCCTGTGATTCTGCCATGCCTGTCTCTCATTATGGACTCTTCAGTATCTCTCTATTACTTTCTTCTTTGGTATAATACCTCAAATATTTTTGACACAGAATTTACTGAACATGTAAGTACTTCTGCAGCAATGATCACCTTGACAGTTACTTACAGTCACAAATAGCTTATTGGAATTTAGTATATATTTTTATCTTTGAAAAGTTTCACAAATTTTAAAATAATTAGATGGAAACATGCCCCCCCCTCTTGCTTTCCATCTCCTTTTCTCTCTCTGACAGTTAATTCTAATCTGATAAATGAAACTAATCACGTTACGCAGGGTGTTATTAACCTTTACTTTTGAGAGGTTTTCAATGGTTCTTACCATGTTTCATGTCCCCATTACTCTTTTAAATACTTCATCAAACTCAAACTGAGGTACCAAAAAGATTATTTTTTGTTTAATCTGTTGATCATGGTAAAGCACCTGTCAAACCTCCTAACCCAATAATGTTGCATGTGCCTGCGTGTTTTATCACATCAGCAGTGGATTGGACACCGCTGATAGATGGACGCAAGGCAGAACAGCAGGACCGTGTAGAGTTTGGATATGGCTTTGGCTCTAGTTCTGTCCTCATTAACACCCTGCAGTCTTTCGTTTGGCACCCACCGGGGGTCTGTTCTGCATCGTCGACACACACACGCCCATACACATAAAGAGGAATATTTCTAGTTCTCGTTATAATTCTGTCCTTTATTCCTGTTCTTTATTATTACTGATGTTTACTGGCATTTCTACATGTTTTCCACTCATGCATGCATATAATACACATAAACACATTTGTTCTGTTATTGTATTGTGTGTAGAGATGGCACAATACCACTTTTTCTTTTCTAATACCGATACTGATACTAAAACTTTGAGTGTCAGCTGATATTAACACCCATCCAATATTTTTTTCTTTAAAAACTAAGCTTTAAATTATATATATATATATATATATATATATATATATATATATATATATATATATATATATATATATAAAATTCCTGTCTTTTCATTTGATACAAGATCAAATCAAATTGATTCTTTTTTTATTTTCTTGATATTGATCTTGGGTATCAGATTGGGGCCGACTCTATTTGTGGATGAAAGTAACAAAAGTTAAAAATAAATAAATAAGGTTGAAAAATACATTTGGGGTGGGTTATGGTGGTAAAATATGATGGTGAAGTAAAAATTGTGTTCATCCAAAAAAATAAAAAACAATTACCACCATGTTCTGTTGCTCATCATCTATCATTCATAACATTCAAAATAGACAGACATAAGGGACGAAAAAATATTTAATAAAAATGAATGATTATATAAAACCATGTAAAATAATAAAATGAATTTGGACATTAGATAAGTGGTATGATAATCAGAATGTTATTGGGAGTTGAATTAGTTACAGTTGTGATATTTCATATACTGTAATCTCAAGTTACTTTCACTAATACTTTAATTGTTATATACTCAGAGGTCCCTGTGGTTTATAATCTGTCATAATCTGACCATGTGTCACATCTTAATGTCCCTGTTCTTTTAAACAATGTTATGAGAAAATTTCCTGGGGCTAAAATCTCAAGAAGCTGATCTGAAACTTTGTCTTAGCTCATTGTCAGATTCTGTATAATTTCTTATATCTAGCATAATTTTTATGCCTTTTAAGAAATCCTTAAATTAATTAATTAATTTATTTTTAAAATTCTGTTCTTTGTTGTATGTCTCTGATTAGCTTAAATTGCAAATCTTGTGCCATAGAACTACAGGACTATTCTGTTCTTTGGAACAAAACACTAGTTGCATGTGTGAAAAATACCACTCTCATACAGCTATTTGCTCCTGGAACCTTCTTGCTAAGTTCTAACTGGATTTTCACTGGTTCTGAATGACAAGGAACCCTGGAGGTTTTTCAGGATTCAGAGAACCACAGGTCCGTATGTAACTAGTTGTTATTTTATCACTCCTAACTACCAGGGGTGGTAAGAATCACATAGATAACACATGCCATGCCATGAGGAACTGATCTTATCACCTTGCAGTTGTTCCACTTTTCACCATTTCAAAGCATACCAAAATGTGTTTATGCAAGTCACATGTGAGTAAACTGTCCTCTAATTGGTCAGAGAGCTCCTGTTTATGTTCCGGGGTCCCGCCCATAGTGGTTATCCATCCAGATGGATAGACAGCAGCTCTGTGAGCTTATTGTGACTTTCTTTTTAGCTGTAGTTATTAGAATTTATCTAATTTATATGTTCCACATATAAATTAAAGCCCATCTCATTGAGATACTCGCTAAACACTTTGTAAACCTCTGTGTTTTAATGCGTTTTTGAAAGTTGTTCAGAAATATGTTTTAATAAGATATTTGATCTAAGTTAAACTTTGTTTTATGTTGCGAGCTATTAGCAAAACAAACACGTTTTTTTATGTAACGCAGTTCCCATTAAGCATTGCTATACAGGTTGCTTCATTGGTCCGACGAATTGCTTTCTCACCACAAGCAAACTGCTCCAGAGTTTGTTTGCAGAGTTTGTTTGCAATTGGTTTTCTCCTCTGGTTCAGTTCGTTTAGACATATATGAACACGGCAATCGCACTCGGATCCTGTTTTGGTGCGGATCTGAGTGCGATTGCCGTGTTCTGTCTAAACGAACCGAACCAAGGGAGAAAATGCACCAGGTTCTGAAACAAACGGTCCAAATGAGTCAGGTGTGAAAACGCCCTTAGACAGATAATATGGGTTATTGAGAAACAGTACCTGGGTTAAAATAAAGAGAATTTCAGATGAACACATATGAATTTGGAAGAAGCCAGTTTAAGGCATGTTTATAGTAGCTGTTGAGGTGGTTTAGGATAATGCATCTCTCATACTAGTGAGAAATTTAAAATATTTCAAATTATTGTCCAGATTAACACATACTCAAATGCTTGGAAATAGTTATGCACAGGTAACCCTAGAATATTACAGTGTTTAATTGCACTCACCTGCTACTTAAATAGGAACACCTATACCTGATCAATCATGTGACAGCAGCACATGCAAAAAACAAACAAACAAAAAAACAGGATAGTTTGTAAAAAATATCAGGTGAAATCTTCAACTGTTCAGTTTAGGTGAGTCTGTGCCCACTGTAGTCTCAGATCTGGTCTTCTCCTGTTGTAGTCCATCCACCTCAAGGGCCGGCATGTCGTGCATTCTGTTTATCATGGGTGTAAAGAGTGGTTATTTGCATTACCATAAGCTTCCTGTCCGCTCAAATCTGTCTGGTCATTTTCCTCTGACCTCTCTCATCAATAAGGCATTTTTGTTGTGCGTGAAAATCCCAGGAGCTCAACAGTTTCTGAAATACTCAAAAGAGCCCACAGTCAAAGTGACTGAGGTCACATTTTCCCTGTTTTGATGTTTAATGTGAACATTAACTGAAGCTCTTGACCTGCATTTCATGCTTTGTGCTGCTGCTACATGATTGGCTTTTGGATAATAGCACGAATGAGCAGAGGTACAGATTTTCCTGTGCCCGGTGCCCGGTGAGTGTAGGGCTATCATTCTTATCCTGTGTGCTACACAGCTATTTCCAAGTGCATTCTGTTGGCTATTTCATGCACTTTTCAGAGGTCTGGTTGTCACTGAAATTTTCGAGATGAAAGGTCTTTGAAGCTCTTATCTCTTTTTGCCCCCGTTTAAAACTGTTAATTGACTTTTAGTATCTGAAGCAATTTTCACTTATCTGAAGCAATTTTCATGTTAGTGACAGATATGTGACTTCAGGGTAATATGACAGTAATATCGAATGTCTTTTGGTAATTGAGCAATACTGAAAAGTTAAAGTAGAAAGTGTAAAGAATAGCTAAATATATTGTATAGTCAGCTCCAGAATTATTGGCATACTTAATAAAGATGAGTACAAAAGGTTATGAAAAATGGTTTGAATGCTCTGGTTTGTCTTCACAGTGTAATCTGGACAAACTCCTCTGCTTGATGCCAGCTGTCAGTCTTCTTTATTTCTCATTATTCAGGAATGAAAGCTCAGGCCAGTATCTCATGTGTTTGAAAATGGATAATCATCAGGCACTATGTACCAGAAGAGGGACATGTCACTTTCCCACAGCAAGCTAATCAGAGAGGATCTTGCCAGGGTGCAAGGGAAAGTGAACGGATTAGTGCTAAGGAGGTTGCCAAAGAGATTGAATTTAGCTTTCCTCTTGTGATTTCTCTTTCTCTGTCTCATTGCCACTCATTGCCATATGCTTTATCATATGGAATTTATGCTTTTGGTCATTCGCTGTTGGTTTGCATGAACACAAAATCTGTGGCTTTTAAATAAACCCAATCAGCCACAAGGGGGCTGTCTCCTTTCCTAATTTGCTCTCTTTTTTACAAAGCACAGCAGGTGTATACAATAGTTTGTTTGTCTTTCCAGTCCAGTTCATCTGTACCAAAGGATAAGTCATATCTATTGAAAGTCATATCACAGTCATATCTATTAAACATTTTGTTCTCTAAATCAGAGGTTCTTAAATGTTTTACTGCCAGGGAATCCTCTAACGGTGAAATCCACAGACACTCTGTGTAGATTTGCAACTTCATAAATATTATTTATTTTGTCTATTTATTAGAGCTATATAGCTTTTTATAACTTAACTTTCCACCATCAGAATACTAGGTTGACGTTATTTAAAGATTTTTGAGTTATTGAGATTCGGATTAAACCCAGGGAGCAGTCTAATAACTACAAGAACTTATGCGATGTAACAAAATGTTAAAAGAAAAAATCACCAGTATGAGCCACTACTCTAAATAAACATCTTTAGAGATTTTCAATGGCCACTACAATTAAATTTAGATTAAACTATACTTCAAATGATATTCAAACCTGGTGGCTTAGAATGGATGTGTAGTGATTTACAGCAACGTTAGGTCTACATTTGAGCATTAGGTTTATTGAAACATCAGTATGTACACTAATCCAAGGCCAGATATGAATATGTTATTATTAGTAGTATTAGTATTATATATTATATATACTATATATTATCATATAGTATTATTATAAAATCCTTTTTGTGACATTAGACAAACTGTTTTGTCTGGCTCATTAACAATATGACTGTGACTAGAGCTGCGACATCATTTGAATACTATCTATACACTATAAAAAGCACCAATTTACTCCCCTTCCTCTGTCCTCTTTATCACATGCTACAAAGTGCTGTTGCCTGTGTCTTGTCACACCATGACACTGTAAAGCTTTCACAGCAGGGCAGAGCAGAGGTGAACACACTGTCAGGTCATCAGGTCCTAGCACGACATATCTCATCTTCCTGACACCTCCGCACTCTTGTCATTCTCTAGTCTAGGAAATTGCTTCTGTAGCTTTCTATTTAACTGTGATGGAAGTGCATGCAGTGCACTTGCATGTAGTGCAAGCAAGTCCAGTAAGTTTCCTTCCATGAATAAAAATGAGTGTGGTCTTCGTGTGTGCACCAGAGAAAAGCATTTTTTCCTCTTCTGTGTACAATATGTGCAGTAATCACTTGCATGCTAACTTCTCTGGCTTTTGTAATCATGGGTATTTCATAAATAGGAATCAGAAGCAGTGGAAGTTAGAGTTTTCTAGAACAAAGGTTTATGGAGTTTAGATTTGTGAGCAATGCCGTGAATGGAAGAGTGGTGATGGTGATGGTGGAACTACACTGTTGCTTGATTTTGTGTTCATTGCTGCGATTGCAAAATCACAAAATCCTGGAGGGACTGAATGACTTGACAGTTGCCACAAGCAAAAATAGAGAAGAATAAAATGGTTAGATGAGTTGTTTTATTATTATTATTATTGTTGTTGTTGTTGTTGTTATTGTTATTAATAATAATCATAATAATAATAATTAATGTTTTATTTTATTTAGTCCCCAAAGTCGATTTGTCTCTTGAAGTATTCCTGTTTGGGTCACACTAATACACAGTGAACAACAAATTGTGCAGCATGTGGCCTCATTACCAACCTGACAAGACTGGACTATATCATTCATCTTTACCCCGACTTGCCCGTTCTTCCTCAGTAATCATGTGCAACCTTCATCTCGCATGTGCTTGAGACAGGCTGCAGTTTATTTTCGGTCCACTGCCACTCTGATGATTATAGTCATGTAGTCGCATGCAGCCATTATTTATTTGTGTTTACCTTTCTTTAAAGGACATTGACCTGAATTGTATCTGTTTGTTTGTATTTTTTTGTGTTGAACATAAATGAAAATATTCTTTGTTTAGGCATAGCACAGCCTATTGTGAAAAAAAAATAAAAAATTAGGGGCCAAGCACCAAAGTTAAAAATTTATTTATTTATTTATTTATTTATTTTTGCATGTTTTAATTTACATTTATTCATTTTACATTTATTCATTTACATTTTCATCTTCAGTTGTCATCTTCTTATTATATTTTAACAAGGGAGTCTATGGCAGGTCATAGAATGCTTTGTCCAATTTTGAAAATTGGCTCAGTGATAAAGCTCATTCTCAGCTACCTACACAGCTAGTTTGTTATTCGCCTCTCAAGAAATAGTGCCACCAACAGGGCAAATTTGGACATATAGTTGCGATAACAACTCAGCAAGGCAGCCTTGTATAAAGGCAATTCCACTTTCCTCCAATTCTTTCGATCATGGCGAGTGGTATTATTTTTCACCATATTCAAAATGAATTTAACAGCGAAGTCACCAAACAGGTAGTGAAGGCATATCTCTGCAATAGTGTGATGTATTTAGACCAAAACTCAGCAAACTATGAGTAAAGAACCAGGACACCAAGAGGTCTTGTCTAAATTCTCCTCTAGGGGCGCTAGAATTCACAATTTCTAAAAATAAAAAAAATAAAAAATAAAAAAAACTTCTCATAAGTCATGAACTACTTAACATCAAATCATGATTCTTCATTCAGTTGCGCTGATGGCCCCAATGGCTTCTAATCTTCCATTGTTAAGGGGAGGGGCCAGAAAGTGCTTTGCCTCTTAATTGCTGCTTGCAGCTGTATTTGCTTATTGTTTTGTTCATAGTAGTGCACTCGTGTATCGAGCTAAATGTTATATTATGACAACACTGACTTTGTATTTTCTACACATGTAGTCACTTCGCATAGGCTGCTATAATCAAACAGGTTTGGGGCCATTGGTATTTTTAACTGTTTCATATAAGATATATACTAATAGGGTTCATAAGTTGCATTAAATTAAATCTAGTTCAAATAAGATTATTTATGCATTTGTTCATTACAACGAATGGAATTTACACAGAGCAGCAAAAATGAACAAGGAAGCTGACAATAAGAGGAAGTAACCTTCATTGTGTGGAAGTACTATGTATTTCGGAAACACGTTAAACCAAAGCAGGTGATTTGTCAACACTATTTTGCATCTGTTGCCACAACTAAAAGCACCAGAGAAGAGCACCACAAATTGAATCAGAAATGGCACATGTGGAACATTTTGTGAGCACAGTAGACAGCTGAGCCTCAGAACAGAGCCTTATATAAAATTTATTGTGCACTTCATTACTCAGAGTCTGGCTTAAACTTTCTGCTTGCAAACAGTGTTTTTCCTGAAGGATTAGAGGAAAACCCTGAGAAAGTGTTAGCTACTCAGGGCAAAGATGAAAAACATCAAGTCTGTAGAACAACAGATGATGAGACAAACATGATTAAGGTGTATTTTTAGCAGAAGAGCTGCAGCAGCAAGTGACAGCTTCCTGATCCTCCATGGAGTGGAAACAGTTTAACTCCTACCTGCTGTTCACCTCCCATAGACCGTCTACAGGAGAAAGAATTGCTAGTTAGTGTTCCAAGACTGACCAAACCAGCAGGTATTTGTGTGAACCTGCTACAAGTTGACAGTTAGGGAGGCTTTTTTTTTGTGCATTACTTGCCAAGGGTTGTGTCTAAAGCCTTCAGTGGACTAAAAATTCACAGAACCTTTCTCTCATATTCTCATCTAGTCAGGATAGCCAGTGATAGCTGTTAAAGGCAACATTTTAATTTAAACAAGGGTGTGAGGGAAATGGTCTTATTATTATCCAAGACTTGATGAACACAAGTTATAACTCAATTGAGATTCTCTTTTTAGAAACACAAGAACAACAAAGATTTTGTTCTCAACTGTCAACTGTTTTATTACAAGAGGTACTTACAAACAGTTTAGAGAAGTAGTTCAGTGTTTTTTTAATCTGTAATGTATTTAAAATGTTTTATTTCTGCTATTTATTTATTTATTTATTTTCCTAATTAAAATTAATTAATCTAAGGTAGCCAGTCAAATCTTTTGAAGCACAGTGTATTGTTAACGTACTGATTTTGAGGATATCAGTACCGGTACTAAGCAGGTACTTGATCATTGATTTATTGTTGTATAGTATTGATTGCCCTAATTACCCATCCCAATGCACTCTTTTCATTGCTAGAATGATTAGCTCAATAATTCGTTGATTATTATAATTTTTTTTGTTGTTTAAATATATCACAGTATTTACAGCCAAGTTATTATAATTAATTATTTCCGGTGTTGTGTAGCCCTAATTGGGTGGGCACTGCATGGCTGTAGGTGCCTGTGTTTTGATACCTGGCTTCACATTTCAAGCGCAGAGTGAGAAAACATACAGTTTCACTTTGTCTCCCACCAAGAGCTAATAAAGTGAGAATTAAGAGTGTGGAGACGAGTGTGTTACTGCTTAGAACCCTACTGCCCAGCAGCTGCATAAACACACACACCCCTTACCAGGAGCTGAATTAGCACACTTAACACCAGAAACACTCAGACACACCCAACTCCTTCAATAATGCATGTCATATAGAGAGGGGACCACTCCAGTCTAATTACTGCATCTCCTATGCTCACTGTCACTGTTTCTTTGTTTCTCTATGTCCCATGGTTACCTCAGTCTACATACTTTTTTGTAGACTCTCAGCCCTACTTCACTGGGGTCATGGCCACAGCTTCTGAATCACATGAAAGGCAGATGAGGTGATGTATCTTGACGTGCAGTCTCTAGAAATTATAACATGGTTCACAATTATAGCGTAATAGTGCCATGAAAAATCAGGCAAACAAATACAAAGCTGTAGTAGTGTTGCATACCGATTTATCTTTCTAAAAGGCACTGGTTGCCTGGTTACAGCGTGCAGCCTCAGATGTCTTTCACCCTCTAGTCTTACATGCAGCCTTCTTGTTACGTTGTGTGTATGTGTTTGTGTGTGCGTATGCATGAGCTTTTAAAAAGGCTTATGACCTAAGTCTGTGAAAGTACAAACATTCTTTAGGTAATGGACCACTGACGTGTGTGTGTGTGTGTGTGTGTGTGTGTGTGTGTGTGTGTGTGTGTGTGTGTGTGTACAGCAATGAGTGGGTTGCCAGAGAGGGTTATGACTCAGATTTCACAAGCTGGAAGTCTAGCCTGGAGAGGCAACAACAATGTAATGTGACTGAATATTTGCTTCTGATGCACTCTAAGCTGTTAAGATGTTCTACATTTCCAAAAACAATGCTGAGAAGATAATACAAAGACTGCTTTGCATCATTTATACTAGGAGTCGTCAACTGGTGGACCTGATAGTCCTGATGCGGACCCAGCAAAATGTTTAATCAGATTGAACTGGAAAAATCCTGCAGCAAAGTTTAGAAACATGAAAAAAGCTGCCCGTAGTTCAGCAACTCCAGTTTTCTAAACATGAACCTGAATGGCTTCAGTAGCAGATCACATGCATTCATGTAAAGTATTTAGCTGAAGGCAGCTCATCAGACCAGAGCTTAGCTACAGGGCTAGGGAATCAGAAAAGGGTACATTTTCAGATTATCATAGATTTCTAAGATTAGTATGTTTTCGGATCGTCCATCTGTCTGTTTGTCTGTGCTTCTGTCAAAGATTCTCCTTAGTGCAATATCTTAAGAGTGAGTAGCTGAATGTAGGATTTATGTGGAATTATAATTGTATCCAGCAGATTTTGGAATTGTGCCTCTGCCCTGTGTGTGTGGCGTATGCATGTTCTCCCTGTGTTTCGGGGGTTTCCTCTAGTTACTCCAGTTTCCTCCCCGAGTCCAAAAACATGCATTGTAGGTTGATTGGCATTTCCAAAATGTCCATAGTGTGTGAATGTGTGTGCAGTTGGCCTTGTGATACGTTGGCACCCCATTCAGGGTGTCCCCTGACTTGTGCCCCAAGTTCCATGGGATATGCTCCAGGCTTCCCCGTGACCCTGTGTAGGATAAGCGGTACGGAATATGGATGGATGTATGGATGGATTTTGGAATTGATCCAACAGCAACATCATATGTCTGAAATAGTTTTTCTTCCATAGCTTCCTTCCTGTTTGTCATACAGAGATGTTACATGTTCAGGAACTCACGGTCCATTTTCTGACTACGATTTTTGTCAGTAGTCGATCCATCTCTCTGTTTGTCTGTCCGAGATCATTGCTGGCGTGATATCTCAAGACCAAGTTGGTGGATATTTGTAGGGTTTAAATGGAATTATCATTACAACCAGGAGATGAATTGATTCGATTTTGGAGTTGATCCAAAGAGGGTCAAGGTCACAGCAAGGTCAAATGTCTGAAATAGTTTTTCATTAATAGCTTTCTCCCTGTTTGAAGTATATTTTAAGGGAATGATGCAAATTAGTAACAAGAAGCAAAAGACTTCGTAGTGGAGGCATCCCTGTCAAAGGCGTTGGCATTGAGCTCTCTGTGATGCTAGTCAAAGTGGTAATGTGGAGCACCACTATGAAACAAAAAATAACCACTTTGAACTGTCTTATTTATAGCCTTAAATTAATTATTAATGATCATGCATCAAAAGCTAAAAGCTGTTTTTAAAAAAGCTGTTGAAAAGAAGCATTAAAAGCTAACTCATGTAGTCATGCTAGTTGTTTATTCAGACCTTTGTCAGAATTTGTGTTCCTGGACCTTATAAATGCTGATTGTATAGATGGTTATTAGGGTCAAACCTGTTAGCATTTCTCAATTGAAAACTTTCTTAATATTTTCTCGGTACTGAAACCTGATTCAGGGAGTGTTGCATATGAACTCAGCTTGTGATCTAAAATTCAGATTATTACAGGGTGCCGAATGTATTTAGATACAGAATCTGTGTGCTAAGCTAGGTAGATATTTTACCTAATAGATATGAGCAAAATCATCATGTTTATGCTATATGGTATATGGCATGGCATTTAGTGTATTAGTTAAGAGTGTGACAGTGCAAAGCAAGATTCTGATAATCATACTGTGGATAATGTCTATATGTCTATGTGACAAAATAGTTTACTTGCAGTTAACTAGCTGACTAATTGCTAATAGTACTATTTTTTCTAGAGTAATATACAGTTGTGCAGTGTAGTGGGGCCAGCAGGTGATGCTGTTAAGATAGGGACGTTTCAAATTTGCATATCTTATGCATATTTGCATTCTTGCATATTTATAGACCCTTGCATTCTTTATGAAGGTAAAGGTGTAGATATATTATTAGGCCATTCTTAATAGTTTATTGTACATTACAACATATTAAACCATTTTATAAGTTCACATAGATCACTTTTATTAGTTTAAAATGATATGGCCAGGGATACCGCAATAAAAATGCCAGCTGTAATCCACTGCATTAACACTCAAGTTCATAGCTGCAGTATGATGATATTGAAAAAGTAAGTAACTAGGACATTTATGCGAACAAGCATCAATGGCTATGGATGTTTTCTTCCCTCATTTACCAAAATCTCATGATAGATATAGTGCGAATACAATTTATACAACAATTTGTGCCAGCTTTCTCCTACTCTGTCCATGCCTAACACTTCATATGACCATTTATGGTACATGGGTATCAATTTGATATTGTGTAATTGCATTCAGATATGTTAGGCTTCTATGAAGTGACTTGCCCAAAGCTGAATAGCACAATGATATCATTCGGGATTGAACCCCTGACCTCAGAGAGAGTAATTTCACAGCTACACACACAGTATGTCTGTTAGTGCACCATGTAGGAATCTGTTGCCCACTCGTTTCCTCCATCAGAGAGAGCGAACATATGTACAAGACAATAATCTGTCTCTTTTGTTCTCCACAGTGCAGAAGTCAACCCCATGTCGGATTGAGGCATGTCTCCAAACAGCGGGTATGTAATGCCTCTGTGATTTTCTGTTCAGTTTGAAAGACGGACGTCTCCTTAAGGCAGATTCCTTAAGGAAGATTTTTTTTTCTGACTATCAGTGAATTATATGCCATGTTTTAATAATCATGCTCATATGTGCTTATAGTCAAACACATAATGTATTATCTTGTTAACTGACATGCATTAAATCCTCAAAATCAACTACAACTGTATATGATTCATCAGTGGTGCATAAAGTGCTTAATTTACAATAATTGCCTGCCATAATTGGTTAATTATGCAAATGAGGCAGTCAAGTGAATTTTGATGAAAAATTTTCCCCTGCATGCCTGGTGGTAGCATAACTTAAGTCTATAAGTGAGCAGAAACAAGCTCTTGATCAGAGGGCATACCTCGCCTCTACCCCTGTTACACACACACACACACACACACACACACACACACACACACACCCACACACACACCACTCAAGTAGTCAAGCTCTGGAGGCTCAGCTTTGATCCTTACGCGCACGAGAGAGAGAGAGAGAGAGAGAGAGAGAGAGAGAGAGAGAGAGAGAGAGAGCACGTTGCAGAATGCTTGAATGCAGGCTTTCATCCTGCCGCATTCAGATTCTCGTTCTGGCAGAATAGCTTTTTTTTTTTTGCCTTTTAGAGAACTGGGCACTGAATATAACTCAGTTTTGGGTTTAACCACAGTTACAGCCTCCCCCTGATTCTTTTTGGGGGTTGGTCATGTACATCTGATTAAATGTGAGCTACTTTTCTTTCCCTTTCTTTTTAAGACCTGCAAAAGTGACAAATATATGTGGATTTTTATTGTATCCACTGTAATCTAGTTGTAAATGTTATGTAACATTCATATAAAAGTTATGATTTAATTTTGTGTGGTGTAATGAATAATACCCTCAGCCCTCAAGAGGCTTTGAAGGATCATCATTTGTACTGTGTGGGTCTTGTATTTCACTTCATGCTCATTGTTTCCTGAAGGCTGTGAAGGCTGGGAGTGGGGTTTTTAAGGCGGATTGCATGAGCTCACCTCTCCATTGTTCCAGTGACACCTCTAGTGAAAGCCAGGCAGGATGTGCAGGAGGGCTTCTTGTAATAAAAAATATTTTATATATCTTCAAATCTTTATGAGCAAGAGAGTAAATACAGGACGAATTGTAGTTAAATGTTAAATATATGGGGTTTTGCTTTATTACATAATATAGATGCAGTCTTTTCTTACTGAACAATGATTCCAAGCCATGCATGGCCTTTTATTTGATGAACTCTACCTTGGATTTATGGGCCCAGATTATATCCTTAAAAGACAGGGGAAAAAAACTGAAAAATCTGAAAAATTGCACAGTAGTAATCCTGCAGCATTCAGGAGCTGGTTGTTGTGGAGCTTTTACTGGCTGTAGGCACCACTTCTTCCCCCTCCCATGTGTCTCCGCTCATAAGACTGTATTCTTTTGTTCCTATTCCCATTTAACAAGGGACAGAAAGTGGATTCTTGAGTGAGTCAGAGAAATGTCTTTGAGAAGCTAGCTAGAAATGGCTCATCACATACAGGGAATCTTTAAGACACGGTTCTGGATCATGGCCAAGCAGACAGATCTACTGAATTTGTACTGCTCGTTAATGTTGACAGGTACAAAAGTGTCTAGCTTTGTGATTTATCGGCCCTGAATTGTGCTGTGCTAAAACACATAACAATCAGAACAGGGTTTCGGTGACTAAACCACCACACTGCAAGTTTAAGATGACTACTGAACACACTAGTAATATGTTCATGTCACATCACGTTTTAATATGAAATATGAGCAAGTCCCTGGTGAGCTAATCAACAGTCATATTACATCTTGTGACCTTTTATATCGACCACATGGTGATAGTGCTGGTGCTTGTTTTCATGTGTTTCTGATAATTTAATAGACCATTTTTATTTTGATCACATTATGACAAATGCATACCACAAATTGATCTTAAAAAAAAAAAAAATAAATAAAAATAAACTTTTTCAAACCTGATAAATATTACATGTAATTACTTATTTAAACCCCAGTGGAGAGCAAGCTGTAAAATCCAGTTCTTTAATCTTCTAGAAATAATCAATGTGAGACAAATACAACAAAGTGTAGCTGGTTTAATGTCACAAATGATTTTTCACTGGATTTCCAAGGGTCAAAGTCAGTTCAGGTTACACCCAGACAATATCATGATTGTCTTTTCTAAAACAGAAGCTGGCATTGCCAATTTAATTATTCCTTCTGTCCTTTACCCTGTAACAGTGATAGTGATGTAGTTTAATATGGTGGCACAAAACAAAGACTTCTCTGTATAATATACAGTACCTTTGAAGACAACCTTCCCTTGGTGTATAAGTGTATTTGTTAATTTGTTATGAATATTTGTTTATTACACAACAATAATTAATTAGTCTCAAAACAAACAAACAAAAAAAATCAATACCTTAGGTTTATTGTAAAAGGACCTGAACTGGGTCCAGAGAGAATGAACGGATGAAATGAAATGCTCTCTACCTCTAGGATCTAACTGATTGATTGACATGACTTTAGAGACCTAATAAATATGGGTCAGTAATGTGAACCATAATGTTAGTAATCAATTAGAGGTTAGGAACCTTCAGCAACTGGCTTGAGAAATTAATTTAAAGTAGCAGTGTGAGAAAAAAGAAATAAAAAAAAAACTTGTTTGTTTTACACATGAAAGTCAAAACTAATTGATGATGGATTAATCTGTAGACATAAAATATATATGTGTAACAACCATATATGCTCATGTTAATAAGTCTGATTGGGTTGGAAATCCCAGTACACAGTACGTTCATAAATCAAACCCACACAAATGTATTGATTTTCTCTTTTCATGTCACAGAGGGCCGAGGGTTTTAATGGCCATCATTACACAAGAGCATGCAGAGCTGCACCTTCACTCAGGCGTCTGCCAACACACTACTCTAGATGATTAGAAACAGGAGGGCTGACTTGATTATATCTGTCTGAGACTTGCTTCTGCTTATTGTCTGTCACTAACAGCAGAGCTAAGATTAGCTTTAGCGACCTGTTTCTGGCTACATGAAGCAGCAAAAGTGGTTTCAGATGTAGGGTGGAAGTGAGATAGAAAAGATGCTCAAGTTATGTTGAATGAAATGAATAAAAGTCACAAGATAAGAATAAAGTGAATAAAAGTCACAGATGTGATCAGGGATACCGCCACAGGGGGGACAATTAGGGGATATGTCACAGGTCCAGGCCAGGTGGGGCCCCAGGAGGATTTGGTAGTCAACTGACATGCAAATAAAACCATCTGAAATACGTCTATTTGATCAAAATATCATGGTCAAAAATTAAACACAAACCTATTTCACTGTTGCAACTCATCGGCTACGTTAATATGTCTCCAGTTTTGTAAAATGGTTTGGTGTGGAGCTTGCTAGGACAAGATAGGGCAATGGACAACATGCAAATGACTGTTTCTTCCAGCACTGCTAATTAATGCATACCCCATTGGTTTGGTTTGGTGTCATTGGTTTGCACAGTGGTAAGAAGGTTTTTTAAGGTAAGAAACTGTTTCTTTCCTTGGTAGAGCACATCAGAAATTCCTCAAGTTTTCAGCCTATAAGAGACAAGCTCAGCAGCAGGTGGTGATCCAGACTGTGAGTCAGAAAATAAAAACAGTGTATCTGATGGAGCGTTGGAAATCCATGCAGTTGAGAAACCAAAAGTAGAATCATTACTCCACCATGGTGTCAGTACAGGGTTACACAGCATTTATAATGCATACAGGGGTGTGCTCTATGTGTCAAGCTAGAAATAGTAATGTCTGTTTAATAGTATAATGATAATCATGTGAGTGATCAGAGAAACCCAGCACACCTATTACACAATCATGCATCCATTTTAATGGCTTCAAACATAACATGTGTATTTGTGTGTGTGTGTGTGTGTGTGTGTGTGTGTGTGTGTGTGTGTGTGTTATAACTGACTACATGACTTAGATCCCCACTCTGTTTTACACTCAGAAGCCCAGAGCTGACCAGCACAGATTAGAGATCAGCAAAGCTGTTCAGCAAAGTTCCAGTCAGGTATCCTTCAGTGGGTTGAAGTGGCTATGTTTAGTCTCAGCTTAAAAATAAAGTAAAAGAGTTTGAGAAGGAAGAAAATAGGTACTGAAATCACAGTCTAAGGAGTGATTCAGTTCTTTTATTACAAACAGAATCATATTCTTTCTTCACATCCTCTGGTTCTGCAAACAGCAAACAACCCTGAGGTTACACATACACTGATTAGCCTTAGGACTTACCTGAGGAGAATCAGAGATGGTTTCAGTAGAGACAGCCCACTGCTTAAAATATATAAGGGCAGCATGGTGGTTGTATTATGTAAAAAAGAGATCACCTTTCCTGTGTGAAATGCCTGGTTAATGAGATTCATAAACTAATGCAACCTGAGCCAATGATGACGCATTATTTACAACATTTTTATCAGAGAACAGATTCTGAATCCATGTTTGAAAGGTCATCGATCCATTTCAGGTTTATGGGTTTCTCCTTATTGAAGTAGATAGCTGTCTGGTCTTGCATGACTGAAAATATCTGTCTGGGAGTGTCGCCAAGACGGCTTCAGTGTGAGTAAGACTCACTTTACTATCAGGACTTTGGTATAGTACGGGAAATAAATCTTTCCATTTGTTAATATGCAAGGCTGCAAGTTTCATCTTTTGCAGTTTTATCCAGTGCATCTGTGAAATAACTTGAATTACTTGTTATTAAAGTAATTATGTTATACCTAGGGGTGTAATGATACACAAAATTTAAATTACAATGATACAATGTAATATGATAGTGTGTTGATACGATACAATTTCAACAAACATAAGCATTGCCTGAATATGTGCCTTAACACATGTAATATTATAAAAGTACAATAATTGAACCTTAATGTGTGATCCATTCAGACTCAAGCAGTGTACAATGAAGCAAAAGCTGTGCATTAGAATGGAACAGAATGAAACATGGATAATTAGACATTAGCTCTCGGGCCACTGGTGTGTAGGGTTCCAAGGTCTCAGCAAAATGTCCACTTCAACTATATCTTCAAAAAAGAACTGATAGATTTCCACACAGTTTGGCACTGGAAAAGGGAGTCTTTTTTTCTTAGTATTTGCATTGTAAACTATCCCAATTTGGCATAAATACCATAAGCCTGCCAACCCTCATGTCAATATCTCTCTCAGAAATTGTCTTGTTTTGTACCATGTCTGAAGCACAGGCCAGTTTATTTCACATTCAGCTGTTGAGCAGAGTGTGTGTGTTATTAGTGGCAGTTAGTTTTCCTGGAGTATTGGCTTGTGAAAAACACTGTGCTTAGAACAAAGGCATAAAACAAAGGCAACCTGTGTAAACACACAATACAGTTTTTATGTATTTATTTTTTTATTGAAGAAAAAAAAGTGATCCAACACCTATGACCAATATGAAAAACTAATTGCCCCCTTAAACTTAAAATCTGGTTGTGCCACCTGTAGCATCAATAACTGCAACCAAATGCTTCTGATAACTGGAGATCAGTTTTTCACTTACTTCTAGGACGAGGACTTACTCCTATGCTTTGGATCATTTCTTGCTGCATAATCCAGTTGCGCTTGAGTTTCAACTTACGGACTGAAAACCGGACATTCTCCCTTTGGATTTTCTGTTAGAGAGCAGAATTCATGTTTCCCTCAATTATTGCAAGTTGCCCAGGCCCTGAAGCAGCAAAACATCCCCACACCTTCACACTCCCACCACCATGCTTGACCGTAGGTATGATTTTCTTTTTGTGGAATTCTGTGTTGGTTTACGGCAGATGTAACGGGACCCCTGTCTTCCAAACAGTTCCACTTTCGACTCATCAATCCACAGAACATTCTACCAAAAGGTTTGCGGATCATCAAGGTGTGTTTTGGCAAAATTCAGACAAGCCTTAATGCTCTACTGGGTTTGCAGTGGTTTTCGCCTCGCCACTCTTCCATGGATGCCATTTTTACCCAGAGTCTTTCTGATAGTGGAGTCATGAACAGTAACCTTTATTGATGCAAGAGAGGCCTGTAGGTCCTTTGATGTTGTCCTTGGGTTTTTTTGTGACTTCCTGGATGAGTAGTTGCTGTGCTCTTGGAGGAATTTTGGAAGGTCGGCCACTTCTGGGAAGGTTCACTACTGTGCAGAGTTTTTGCATTTGGAGATATTGGCTCTCACTGTGGTCCTTTGGAGTCCCAGAGCCTTTGAAATAGCTTTGTAACCCTTCCCAGACTGATGTATTTCAATCACCTTCTTCCTCATAATTTCTAAAAAAAAAAGTTCTATTTAAGTGTTGATTTGATTGAACAGGGTTTGCAGTAATCAGGCCTGGTTGCGTCTAGTCCAGCTGAACCCCATTATGAATACAGTTTCATAAATTTGGGGAATTAGTAACTATGGGGGAAAATACATTTTCACACAGTTTAGTATGAGATATACACAAAAACAGAAGGAATCAGGATGGGAGCTAATACTTTTTCACAGCACTGTAGGTGTAGAAGGTATGACTGCTGTTTCATGAATTGTTTTAGACCACATGCTGCTGGATTTGCAGGTTCAGGCACTTTGTGCTCATGCTGTGTTGGCTTTTCCTTTATTTAAGACCTGGACTTTAATTAGCTAAATGAGCCCTGCTCTTCTGCATCGACATTAAAAGGATATGATGGCCATTAATTTCTGTGAAGACATCTGCTCACACGCGTAATGAATTCACCTGTTTTATTATCATCATTTTTCTCGTAGCTTGGTCATTAAATGTCATGGTTTTAAGGTCTCCAGTGATATGCAATCCTTTGAGTGTGATGTGTTTGAGAAGGGTTGTTAAAGCAATTATTGATGAACATTATTTCCCCTTCTTTTACATTCCTTATGTTGAATCATTCAGCAGATGCTTCTTATCCAGAGTGGCAAAAGATAAATGTTTAGCATATGTAGGTGTGTCCTTTCATGGTTATCAACACTGAATATAAAATGTGGAGCTAAATGTTGATGAGTAGCATACTGGGAAAGATTTCACTCCGTCTTCACCAATGCAAAGGGTACTAGTGACATGAAAATGTTTGAGAATGTTTGAAATATGAAGGTTTTTTTTAATATGGCATACTGCCAGTTCTGTTTTGCCAGTGTATTACATTTTTCATGTATTTAAAGCAGTTAAAATTCATTTACCTCAATTTAGCTTACTGAGAAAAGACTGCTTTAATACAGTTCAGTATAGACAATACTGCTTTAATACCATTTTTATCATTACCTATTCTGTCAGTGTGTAGTTTTAGTTACACACACATTTACAAATAGAAAACAACATAGTCTTAGTCCAGATATAGAAGGTGAAAATGATGCCTAGTGTTAGCAGGCTTTTTGGAGACCATATTTAGCCATCCTAAATAAAACGTACAAATGCACAACTGAGCTAGACTAATTATCCATTCCTAGTATAAAAAGCTTAGATATATTTCCTGTGTTATATTTTTGACTCCACTGGTTACAGATATGTGATATTATTTTGTCATTTACTGAAAATAGCGATCAGTTAATCAGAAATACAACATAAAACAAAGGCATAAAGATATCTAACACCTATTATCACAACACCTATTAATACCTATTATTATAAGTTATCTATCACCAATGTGAAAAACTAATGGCTCCCTTAAACTTAAAATCTGGTTGTGCCACCTTTAGCAGCAATAACTGCAACCAAACAAAAATGCTTCTGATAACTGGAGATCAGTTTTTCACTTACTTCTAGGATGAGGACTTACTCCTATGCTTTAGATCATTGTCTTGTTGCATAATCCAGTTGCGCTTGAGTTTCAATTTATGGACTGAAGACCGGACATTCTCCTTTAGGATTTTCTATTAGAGAGCAGAATTCATGTTTCCCTCAATTATTGTAAGTTGCCAAGGCCCTGAAGCAGCAAAGCATCCCCACACCATCACACTGCCACCACCATGCTTGACCGTAAGTATGATGTTCTTTTTGTGGAATTCTGTGTTGCTTTACCCAAGATGTAACGGGACACCTGTTATCCAAACAGTTCCACTTTTGACTCATCAATCCACAGAACATTCTCCTGTAAGGAGAATATAATCATCAAGGTGTGTTTTGGCAAAAAAAAAAAAAAATTGCTTTAATAAATAACATTATCATTTAAAAACTATATTTTGTGTTTACTCAGGTTGCCTTTGTTTTATACACAAAAACAGAAGAAATCAGGATGAGGGTAAATACTTTTTCACAGCACTGTACCTCAGTCATCATCTGACTAATGCAAATGTCTGTGGTTGGCATACCAGCAACTGAATTATCACCAGCAAAGACATAATGAAGCATCCCTGCTCTTGGCAAGTTAAGCACATTAGATGGAGACAAAATTGGTCCAGAGTCTGAGAGAAACATTTTATAAATGCTGCCAAGTGGCAAATGACTTATTCAGTTACTGAAACACAAAGGCCCATGCACAGCTCACTTAGTCATTTATCAGGTAAATACTCCAGCAGGTATTATGCTCTAAAATGTCACTCACCTTAGAGACTGTTTGACGTTGAGCATTGTGACCTGTCAGCAGTTTGGCATTTGTTCCTGTGATGGTAGAAACCAGACATGCAGTCAGGCCCTAGCACAGACCTTTTTGGACAGTTTGCTCTGGATTTTTTTTTTCTTTTTTTCTTTCTTTCTTTTTTTACTTCCACACACACTTGGGCAATAAATTAGACTGAAAAGCTCAAAGTCTGGTATTTAACACTGCCTGTCAGCCTGTCAAAAGGTTTTTTGGCTTCATGCTTATACCAAAATGGAAACCATCACCAGACAAGAAGATAGGTGCTAATTAAAAAGTGCTAGTGGATTTGGAGGGCAGTTTTTCCTCCTATTCAGAGGATGTTAACAGTGGGAGGTCCTATCCTTACTATCCCACTGGAGAGGCAACAGCCACTTTTTCCTCAACCTAATAAAAGCTCTGAGGATTGAACAGGTTTAGAGACGTGTTAAGACAGAGGTGGATCTGTGCCTGAGATTATGTTAACGAATGCATGTTGAACTGCAGGACTGCACACCAGAGGAAGTCAATGCACAAGATTAGTGCAGAGGGCTGAAGGCCGGTGAGAGGAGCTTAAAGGATTAATATTAACAACACCAAAAGCCAAACTGATTTTTTTTTTTTAGCAAGGTGCTTGTTCTTTGCAAGCATCAATCTTACCTTTATGGTCTTTGAATACAGGCAATGTGTATGATATCTCACTTGAAAATACTCCACGTCATACAGTGTAATACATATTTCAAATGATTGATCTAGTGATGAGTAAAATGCTTAAAAATTATGATATACAACAAAACAACATCCATAAAACACAACAATATGTTTGAAGCGGAAGTCTTGTGCAGTTCCAGATGTTTTGGCGTACAGCTATCAGCGAACACAGGACCACCTGTTGCTGTTAAATGACTTGATTTCCAGTCTAAATTAAATATTTCATCATCCAAGCCTGTTAATGTCATTGACAGTTATTTTCTTCCAAGTCCATGAATGATTTCGTGTTCCTGTAAAAAAACAAAAAAAAACCCCAAAACACAGGGAGCCTCAACATGTTAATCAGCCATGATAGACAATTTGTCTGGCATTAGTGTATCATGATTTGATTGTTGATTGACCAGCTGCCTGAGGTTATTAGTCATGACTGGTATCCAATAGCAACTGACTAGCCAAGCATGCTGGGAGGGCGGAATGGTGGAATTTTAATGAGTGCTTGTTGGCTGGGGAGGGAATGATTTCTCATCTGCTTTAGCCACCAGCTTAAGACAGACCTAATCATCAAACCCACTGGCCTTCTGTCATCTGCATGACAATCTGGAACCTGATAAAATATATACAGCATTCTTTAATCATTTAGAAACAAGGGATTCTTATGAATAATATAGACTAATATAGGGATAGTATTAATAGAGTTTTATTTTCATTATACTACAGCATTGTTGAATTCTCTAATCTGATTGGTCAGAAGAGGTTCATATATTTTCTATAACAGCAGCTCTGACAATAGTTCAAACTGTAATTCATATTATAGGTTTATATTAATGTTCTTGTTCTAATATGTTATCATTTCTATAATAACAGATCATTCACAGGCACTTGTATGGCAGATACTCTATATAATCTAAGGCTAACAAAAATGGATTAAAAATGTGCTGTTATTTCACAAGGGAAAAACAGCAAAAAAGAAAAAAAAGAAAAAGAAAAATGTATTCTTGTTGATATTGTGAAGTTTATTGGTAGGAGACATTTATTTTACATTTATGGAAGCAGTCCCCAATTTCAGCTCTCTGTAACAGTTTTCCACCATTGGAAAGTCTTCAGGACAGAGCACAAGCTACGTTTTTCTTGCCTTATTAACTTCAAGAGAGTGAGAAATGACTGTTATCTGACTGTTGAAGTTATCTTAAAGATGTTCCACATCATTAAATGTAACTATAAATGGTTAAAAAGCACAACGTTATTGATTAATAACTTAAAAACTGTAAATATTGGCGAATTTATGTGATATTTGAGGAATAAATCACTTTTGGACATGCTGTTATTGGACAATAATCCACATCACACCACCCTGTATTATTTTGGATTATTTTCCTGTTCTTACTTGCGATAACTGGATTACTGAGTTTGAAATGACTGTGATAGTTTTGTCAGGTTTTGCACTCTAAGCCCCACTGAGTGAACCACAATGGAGATAGTATTTATACACTGTGTAACAGTGCATTAGGAAGTCCCTATTTGTTTTAATTCTTCAGTGGCATACATATTGATTCCCAGCATCTGTTGCTGTATTTTCTGTCCCCTTGAGTGCTCACCAATCAGTGCAGGTTTTTCTAGGTCAGCAGTCACTATCAATCACACTCCTTCATTTGATGTAATGTAACAGACTGGATTGCCATGGCAACAACAACAAAAAACTTTTATGTCAGTATGCCTTTCCTTAGAAATATGAGTTTTACTCAGAGGGAGCCTGATATAACACTCAGGGATTTGTGTAGCACTGGAATGATTTAGCCTCAGTGGTGCATGGTCATGAAAAATTTCATATAACATACAATACTGAAGAGAAGCAAGTCTGTGTCTGCATGCACTGCAAAAAATGATAGCAAGTAAAAATATCCTGAATATGGGCAAATTCTATTTAGCAAGTGTTTATTTTTATTTTTTTTTATCTGCCAATGGAATAAGACAATGTATAAATGTACCTCTATGACAATGTATGTCTATAAATATAGGCTTCATGGTCTTATATTAATTAGATAATAATCTCCTAATGAGACATATCATATCATATATATATATATATATATATATATATATATATATATATATATATATATATATACATACTACTGTGCAAAAGTTTTAGGCGCCCTATTTTTTTTTTAGTACAAACTTTGTTATAGATTTATTTTATGACTTCTACATTATCAAGTCAGTACAAAAAAACATTTTAGATTCCCAAACGTTAGTTTTCTAGCACAAAATTAAATGTTACAGAAAAATGTTTGTATGTCATTAAAGAAAGCAGCATATTACATAAGAGACAGTTTTCAGACAAAAAACATAATGAAGGCTTCTGGGTTTTGCTGCAAAAATAAGAAGCAATTGCAAAAGTCTCCAGAAGAACTGTCTGGTTCTGCAAGATACTCAATAAAACTTACCAGCTCATTTCCTTATAAAACTGCACAAATTGTACTGGAGACTACTATTTTTATTTTAATTTTTATTTTTTTGTCACACCAAATTTGTTTCATTTACTACTGTTTACTGCTCTTCACGGTATTTTATTTTTTTTTAATGTAGACACATTTAATTTCATTATTTTGAAGGCATCTTTGCTCTACAGCATTTCTTTGTAATACACAGTACTGTATATTTGGATCATATTGGAATATAATGTAAGCCTTTCCATATTACATATTTTACGTACAATTTCAAACCACCGGCGTTGAACGGCTCTGCTGCAACCATTTTTGAGTAATAGCTAGAAATGTGGTATTTTGTGAAACCATTAAAGAGACAAATTATGCATTTCATTTCAATTCACCTGCTTGTCGATCAGCCTGGAGAAATTTAAATCAGAGTTGAAATGTAAATTATGATGATTTGTGTGTCTGAATGAGCACATGGTGATCACTGTACTAAAAGGTCAGTGTCAATTAGATATGCAGTTTTATTTTTTCATGACACTAAAATACAGTGCTGTGGGGTGGGAGAATGGATAGATGGATCTGTCTGTCAGTCTATCTATCTATAACATATAGTGTTTGACGAGACATGACGGAAACATCTGGACTTAATTTTGTTTTATCACAAGGGGCGTTTTAAAACCTGTAAGTACGACAAACTGCCTGTCTGTCCTAACTGAAAGATCTGAATTATATGACCTAATCCTCAGCAATGTGCTGTCTGGACACACACATGCTTCAGTTTTTTAGATTATATTCAGGATTACAGTATGGTGGTGACTGCTGGTGATGTGCTGCATAACAGATCTAAAGTGCTCTAAGCCTTCTCTTCAGGCCTCTCAACTTCGATCCTTCACCTCAGCCTCTGCTGCTTCAAATACCAGCTGCACTTGCTTTAATAAGGGATGATGTTCTTTAGGAAACTTATGTAATATAACACTCATGTAGGCAGGCAGAAAAACAGAAAGCATTATGGTGTGACATGATGGACATGACAAATGTTTTTGAATGAAGATTATAGTTTAAAGATGAGGACTGATTTGATTGTCAAGAATATAATTGAATCTAGACCAGTCATGAACACAGATAATAGAAAACCCCAGCTTCTAACTTTTTAACAAAACACAGGACATATCCTTGTGAGTGAAATAATGTGCACCATAGGATTGGTCCATGGAAGCATTTGGGCCAGTTATTAGGATTTGTCACTTGTCACCATGTCATAATCTACATAGAATTGTGGATTTGTTTGTTGCTGTTGCTGAAATCGTGGCTTCGTGTTGTGCGCATGCATAGAAAATGAACGGTCAGAATGCAGGGTAAACTGCAAGCCCTTTTGCATGAGGACGTCTTTGTTTTTAAAAAAATTCGTAAAGCATATACAGTATATTGCAACATTTTTATTGTTTCATTACGCAGCAAAACAGGGGCACTGTGGCTTAGTGGTTAGCACGTTTGTCCCGGGGTTGGGGGTTTGATTCTTGCCTCCGCCCTGTCTCTGTGGAGTTTGCATGTTCTGCCTGTGCTTCAGGGGTTTCCTCTGGGTACTCCAGTTTCCTCCCCCAGTCCAAAGACATGCACTGTAGGTTGATTGGCATTTCTAAATTGTCCGTAGTATGTGTGTGTGTGATTGTGCCCTGCAATGGGTTGGCACCCCGTCCAGGTTGTCCCCCTTATAAATGCACACACTGCTCTGTAAAGAAAAATGTTTGTTTTTGTTCAAGAGGGAAAATGTTCACAGGCAAGCTGTTGAAACTGGAAAACCCAAGACTGGCTAACCTTCCTTTGTGTGTTTCTTGCAGCGAAAGGCTGCTTTGATGAAACTCTGACTCAGCTGTTTTATATGCACTACTCATTATGGATTGGCGACTTCCCCTAAAGATGAATTTAATCTGGTTCCAGATTCCAATAAGAAACTGGTTTTTGTGTATAGTGGCCTAGAACAGTGGACTGGGAGCAGCTTTTCAAGTGGCCTTGTGGACACTTAGGTTAGATAATAAATACAATAAAAATTTAGTTCTCCATTCAGCTTGTGCTTTTAACATGGAAGAAAAGCGGGATGTCTCTACATTTCAAACATGTGTGAACAGTTGCTTTAGTGATGTACAGTGCCTTCTAGAATTATTGGCATCCTTTTTCAATATAACTTCATTTTGATATTCAGCCACAGAGAAGTGTTTTTGTACATTAGTTGTATTTAATGTCACCTCACAAAGTTTGAACTGAAACTTTTCATTATTGGTCATTCAAGCTATGTTCCTAAAACATATACTACTGCTAAAAAAAACTTCTTTGCTAAAAGTCGGAAGACAAGACCCACTGTTTGTTTGATGTAGCATAAGTGTTTTGTTCTGATGATGTAAAATGCGAAAATGCACCATCTAGAATTATCTATTGACCAGGCTGTTATTTTTGTGTTGGGGGGGAAAAAACACTCAGGCTGAGCTTCTAATACCAAAGGAAACTCCTTGCTAATGTGTAAAAATAAAGTATTAGTCTGCTTGGATCAATTTACAATAGAACAAGTGAGACATCGGAGGAGTAAATTAAGTAGTGTGAGTTTTGTTCTAGACAAAAGAAATCTATGTTTAGCCTGAAGGATCTAGGGAGTTTTTTTATTCCTTTCATTTGTCTCTTTATCTTTGGTAAAAGAGGTTGAGTCATGCTTAATTCATGGTGTATGCTAGCTCTTGGCAGGCCTAGAATTGATTCAGTTAAGAGAGATTAAATTTGTTGTCAATTGTTAAATTTTTCAGCAGGATAATACATTTGAAATTTGCATTTTTGCACTTCCTCTGCTTTTCTATTGTGTACAGTTTTCTCCAAGACCTCCTCTTTAAGGTATTCAGCTTAGGAATTGAATATAGCTTATAGTAATTTTGGCTATGATTAATTTTCTATAAGAACATGACTCTGACAGTAGTTCTGGCTGAAATGTAAATGATAGGAAGGACTGAATGTTATTCCTTACAACACAGCGGACTCAAGTGTTTTATTCTGCTTATACCACAGTGATTTGGCAATGATTACAATTTTTTTATATGAATAATAAATGACACATCACGCTTTTTAACAGTGTATAGTATTATCGCTTTATAGCCGCGATAAACAGTCATTCCCTCACCAACATCTTTTATTTCTCTTGAAGTTAATGAGACAAAAAATGCAGCTTGTCAGAAAACTTTTTCATGCTGGGAAAATTGACAAAGCACTATGACTCTTACAAAGCACTGACGCCTGAGACTCCTTCCATAAATAAACAAAAAAAACTTCACCACATCAATGATTATACAGTATCTCACAAAAGTGAGTACACCCCTCACATTTTTGTAAATATTTTATTATATCTTTTCATGGGACAACACTGAAGAAATGACACTTTGCTACAATGTAAAATACAGCTTGTATTTGAGTGTATACTGTGAGTGTACAGCTTGCATAACAGTGTAAATTTGCTGTCCCTTCAAAATAACTCAACACACAGCCATTAATGTCTAAACCGCTGGCAACAAAAGTGAGTACACCCCTAAGTGAAAATGTCCAAATTGGTTCCAATTAGCCATTTTCCCTCCCCGGTGTCATGTGACTCGTTAGTGTTACAAGGTCTCAGGTGTGAATGGGGAGCAGGTGTGTTAAGTTTGGTGTTATCGCTCTCACACTCTCTCATACTGGTCACTGGAAGTTCAACATGGCACCTCATGGCAAAGAACTCTCTGAGAATCTGAAAAAAAGAATTGTTGCTCTACATAAAGATGGCCTAGGCTATAGGAAGATTGCCAACACCCTGAAACTGAGCTGTAGCACGGTGGCCAAGACCATACAGTAGTTTAACAGGACAGGTTCCACTCAGAACAGGCCTCACCATGGTCGACCAAAGAAGTTGAGTGCACATGCTCAGCATCATATCCAGAGGTTGGCTTTGCAGAATAGACGTATGAGTGCTGCAAGCATTGCTGCAGAGGTTGAAGGGGTGGGGGGTCAGCCTGTCAGTGCTCAGACCATACTCCGCACACTGCATCAAATTGGTCTGCATGGCTGTCGTCCCAGAAGGAAGCCTCTTCTGAAGATGATGCACAAGAAAGCCCGCAAACAGTTTGCTGAAGACAAGCAG
Organism: Cranoglanis bouderius; assembly: GCA_023630585.1. Taxonomy (NCBI): domain Eukaryota; kingdom Metazoa; phylum Chordata; class Actinopteri; order Siluriformes; family Cranoglanididae; genus Cranoglanis; species Cranoglanis bouderius. Next base: position 15,347,177 of record CM042549.1, on the reverse strand, counting down.
ACTAAGGACATGGATTACTGGAACCATGTCCTGTGGTCTGATGAGACCAAGATAAACTTATTTGGTTCAGATGGTGTCAAGCGTGTGTGGCGGCAACCAGGTGAGGAGTACAAAGACAAGTGTGTCTTGCCTACAGTCAAGCATGGTGGTGAGAGTGTCATGGTCTGGGGCTGCATGAGTGCTCCCGGCACTGGGGAGCTACAGTTCATTGAGGGAACCACGAATGCCAACATGTACTGTGACATACTGAAACAGAGCATGATCCCCTCCCTTTGGAAACTGGGCTGCAGGGCAGTATTCCAACATGATAACAACCCCAAACACACATCCAAGACGACCACTGCCTTGCTAAAGAAGCTGAGGGTAAAGGTGATGGACTGGCCAAGCATGTCTCCAGACCTAAACCCTATTGAGCATCTGTGGGGCATCCTCAAACGGAAGGTGGAAGAGCGCAAGGTCTCTAACATCCACCAGCTCTGTGATGTCGTCATGGAGGAGTGGAAGAGGACTCCAGTGGCAACCTGTGAAGCTCTGGTGAACTCCATGCCCAACAGGGTTAAGGCAGTGCTGGAAAATAATGGTGGCCACACAAAATATTGACACTTTGGGCCCAATTTGGACATTTTCACTTTTGTTGCCAGTGGTTTATACATTAAAGGCTGTGTGTTGAGTTATTTTGAGGGGACAGCAAGTTTACACTGTTATACAAGCTGTACACACACTACTTTACATTGTAGCAAAGTGTCATTTCTTCAGTGTTGTCCCATGAAAAGATATAATAAAATATTTACAAAAATGTGAGGGGTGTACTCACGTTTGTGAGATACTGTATGTTTTTTTTTTTTTGTTTTTTTTTAAAATCTGTTTATTGTTAGGCTTAGATTGTGCAGCTTGATGTTTTAATGTACTAATCTAATATGAAGTGAACTTTGAGTGCTAGATAAAAGCCTTTTACAGTTAAAAAGATGTATAAAACTGAATAAATGCCTAAATGAAGGCCAGATCCGTTTCTTACTGATGTGCTGAAATGTTTGAGTACAGTACTCCTCTTGTACTCAGTTTTTCTCGTATTCTCTCTAATAGCCTACTAAGCAAAGTCATAAGGGGCAGTGGTAGCTCAGTGGTTAAGATGTAGGACTACTGCTCATAGAAGTCGTGAGTTCCAATCCCAGCACCACCAAGTTGCCACTGCTGGGCCCTTGAGCAGCTGCTCAGTTGTATAAATGAGGTAAAAGTAAGTCGCTCTGGATAAGGGTGTCTGATGTAAAATAAATCTTACTGTCTTCATTTTCTTCTAGTGAGGTTTAACACTCAAAGTGAACATTGAATCTTCGATGTCTAGAATTCAGATCATTCTTTGGTTGAGTGAGAGGAACATGTGACTGTGTAATAGGCAGATCTTAAATGGTGTCGATTTCGGTGCCATTAACCTCTGTGTGACTTTAAATAATGTGTGCAGTCAAGCAGATCAAGGTAGCTGGCACCTCTTTGAAATACATAGCTCTGTGTACAAAGGCCGCTTTGATATTATATTATCATATATTATAGTCTCTATAATGGTGTAGCACACACCTTAGAAGATTTTTTTGGGTCTGTGTGCAGGGTTCTGTGTATGTGATTAGTGTTGTGACATGGTCAAAGGAGGAAAGCAAGACAAAGAAACAAAGAACTCATCTGTTTATTAAATTATAATGTTGGGGGGGGGGGGTGTTTGGGGTAGAAACTGGTGGGAACAAAATGTCCTCACAAGGAATATCTGACATTTTGGCTGGTCCTCATGAGGAAAACTGATAGTAAGGCAAGTGTGTGTGTGTGTGTGTGTGTGTGTGTGTGTGTGTGTGTGTGTGTGTGTGTGTGTGTGTGTGTGTGAGAGAGAGAGAGTCAAATAAAATAGCTACAGGCTATTTTTCCCAAGGCAATGATTATTCCCTGGAGAGAGAGTGTGTGTGTGTGTGTGTGTGTGTGTGTGTGTGTGTGTGTGTGTGTGTGTGTGTGTGTGTGTGTGTGTGTGTGTGTGTGTGTGTGTGTGTGTGTGTGTGTGTGTGTGTGTGTGTGTGTGGGACAGAACAGGTGCAAGGACTGGCTGACGCTCTCAGTTCTGTGACTAATGGGGTACAGAGGAGGAGAGGGTGGGAAGGTACTGTCTCACACTGACCTGAAGCTTCTGACTCGCCTGAGTTCATCATTAAACCTACACGCTGTATCAGAATCTAACACAAATGAGACATGGTTATGAGACCCCATCTTTTTTTTTAACTCCATGTTTTTTTTCACTAGTTAGTCAGGACTTTTTTGATTTTATATACAATACAGTTCAACAGTTCATTCAGTGATCATCAGTAAGCACTTTATCTTGGTCAGCGTCATGGTGGATCCAGAGCCAATCCAGGGAACACTGGGCATGAGGTGGAAATACACTCTGCACACACACACACACACACACACACACACACACACACACACACACACACACACACACACACAATCACACCTAGGTGCAATTTACCATAGGCAGTCCAGCTACTGGCATGTTTTTGGAGGTCAGAGGAAACCAGAGGAACTGGTGGAAACCCACACAGACATGAAAACAACGTGAAATTCCATACAGAGAGTAACCTGAGCTCAGGATCAGTGAGTTGTGATGTGGCAGTATTACTTGCTGTACCATCATGCCACCCAATAATGCAGTTTTAAGGACTGTGTTTTTGAGGCAGATGAGTGGAAAGAGAGATTCACATCATATTACCATCAAGCCGTGTGTGTATGTAAATTCATGTGTTTTTAATGAGGTTGAAGAGAACAGCCGCATCTCACTTTTAAGCCCTTCTGCCTGTCTGACTTAATGAATGATGAATGAATATACCTGTCTAGCTAGATCATAATGAATCACAGCTGGCAAAGATATGAAAGCTATACATTGCCCAATAAAATAAGGCTGGGGCCAACTAATCGCTTAAATTCTGACATTATAATGTCCTCTGATTACCACTATTGAAAATTTAACTCCCGTTGTAAAAAGTTGTATTAACTTAAATCAAAATATTGGTGCTCTTGCATATTTTACAAGACAGAAACACACATTTCTTTGCTTTTTGCCAACAACTTTATATGATCATGATGATATGCTCAAAATTGCATGCCTTAAATTAAAGTGTGTTCTGTTTTGAATCTTAATACAATCTTTGCCATTTTTTTCTAAACAAACAAAAAAAGAAAGTATAGGATGTCATTATACTAACTTTAGATAATGCTTTAAAATCACTAGGTGTTAAGGTTTGATTAGTGAGTTTAGCGTATGATGCAAGTCTTGGATACAGTGCTTTGCATAAGTATTCACCCCCTGACATTTTCCATATTTTTGAGTGCTCCTGGTTCTCCATTTTTTTCAGCCAGAAAGACCTACCTATATAGTACACATACACTATATGACCAAAAGCATGCGGACAGACATCTGACCCTCACAACCAGATGTGCATTAATATCAAACGGGTCCCCCCCTTTGCTGCTATAACTGCCTCCACTCTTCTGGGAAGGAGCGTGGCTGTAGGGATTTGTGCTAATTCATCCACAAGAGCATTAGTGGGTCAGGCCCTGATGTTGGGCAAGGAGGTCTGAGGTGCATTCCAGTTAATCTCAAAGGTGTTCAGTGGGGTTGAGGTCAGGGCTCTGTGCAGGCCACTTGAGTTTTTCTTCTACACCAGCCTTCGCAAACCATGTCTTCATGGAGCTCGCTTTGTGCACAGGGGCATTGTCATGCTGGAAAATGTTTGGGCTAGGCCTATTAGTTCCAGTGAAGGGAAGTTGTAATGCTATATAAAAAGCCATCTTATATAATTGCCATCTTACACAATTGTGCGCTAATTGTGTGCTTGTACACAGTACTGTATGTACGAATATCCTTCAGTATAATGTGTGATTTAAACCCTTGAGAATTGTTAGGCAGCATTCCCTCTTATGGATGATTTATTAAATCTCTACACTTTCACCATGTAAATGACAAATTCTGCTCAACTTTCCTTCACACAAATTTCCTATCAACATTTTTTTAGCAGAATTGTTTAGCAGAATAACACACAACTGATTGCAGTTAGCAACCAAATAAATAGCCTCTTAGAGCAAATGTAGTACATAAGATAAGACTATGCTATTTGAAGTTTGCTTCTGTAGTTTTGTTCCAATTGTAGCTTATGTAGTTAGCAAGTAAGGGCATATTTTAGCTTCTAGGCTAGTTTAATTCAAACTGCTTGTCTAAATCATCACACAATCGCCTCAAAAGATGCAACAACATTTATATGAAGTTAGAATCATGAAACAGTTGTATGTCAGATAAATCCACGAAAACAGCACAATAAATTCATAATTTGTCTACCAATTTATGTTAAATTTCACAGGCATCCTGGTGCTTTAAGACACTTTCTATCCTGTGTTGATGTGTGAGTTAACATCACATACATTCATGGATAAGAAAAAGAAAGAAAGAAAAAAAAAAGAAATCCAATTCTATATTGAACCATAGTTACACCAACACAGTGAGTGAGGAGTGAAGGTGTGGAAAGATTTTCTGAATTTAGGATGGTAATTGGTTAAATATTTTATATCTTCACCTTTTCCCTGTCTGTCTTCTCTATTATATTCCCTTTCTCTTCCTCCTTTCTCTCTCGACTCCCATTTAAGCGATAGTACTGAAAACAGAAATACACTGTAAGAGACAAACCTTTGGTGAGATGAGAACTGTGTTACGGCTGATAATTCTCTTGTTTAGGACTAACTTGTTTTCTTTGCCATGTACTACACACTATTTTATGCAACTGTGTACAAATAGTGAAGAAATCTTCTCATTTCATATAGGAAACGATAAGCAAACCATGGCCTTTTACATAGCAATTACATGCTCTTTGATCTGATCTCCACACCACTAGACAATAATGTTTTACTGCACATAGATGCAAATAGATATTTATCATGCATTGCATGAATTTGTGCGATATGAGGTCTGGTTCTTTGATTCCCACCACTTGTTTCGTTTCAAGTAAATTGCTTTGAGCTTCTGTTCTTTTGGAATGCGAGATGCCAAACAGCTGTGTTTACCACGCTGCCAGTTACTTTGCCCACATCTCTGCTTTTAGTGCATCTAAATTTAAAGCACATGTTTATAGTGGCTCTGAGGGAAAAAAACAGCCGTCGCCCTGTAGTATAAGAACCAAAACATCCCAGGCCAAAACAGTGCTAAATTCAGACACTTCGTTGCATAAGTGATCTATTGTCCTGTGGTCCAGCTTCCTCTCTTTTCCAGGAAACAATCTGGTGCCATTTTCCAGGCTTCTTATTGTGACAGTATCAGATTAAACACAAAGATGAGACGATGACAGAGCTGAACTCTGCTGTGTACTAAACAATCCTGCGTTGCAGACGTAGTAGATTATTTTTGTATCACTTCACAGTGAGATGCCTTCACTCTCGCTTTCATGGGACAAACCAAGCCAGGGCCAGCTCCATTTGAGCCAGCTTTGTGTGGCATTTGGCATGGCATCTGTGCCATCTGTCTCTACATTTTTTCAGGCCCCGGGGGCATTACCAAGACTGTCAGGAGAGCGGAGCATGCAGTCTCTCAGGTCAGCAGGAGAACTGAAAACTGACCTAGATAAAACCATTTTCAGCTGGTCTCTTATAAAAAAAAATTAATCTGATTTATGTAATGGAATGCATTGGATATGTTGTGCCATGTTCATCAGACCTCTTCAGCTTTCTCTGCTTAACCTCAGGCTAAAGACAGAGTCAGTGAGGCTTCTCTGATAGACTTGAAAGGTTTCGAAAGGAATAGGTCGTATGTAATTCGAGCAGATTAGTGCATTTCTATGTGTGTCGGTTTTGGGTGGCTAATCAGTTGCATCTTTGCATTGTGTGATAGTGACATCACTTCGTGAAATTCACAAGTAACGTGAGAATCCCTGCTGAGTGATGGTAAAAGTAGCATGCAGTCACATTGTCGCTTGACTGAGCAAGTGTTGTGCCCATTTGTTGAATAAATTCAGGAGCGCAGGGTCAAAAATGGGCTTGTTCAGCTGTCTCACTGGAGACAGTGTAGAGTAGGACCACCCCTGGCTGGCCAAGAATACTATTTCTAACCCTAGCCAGCATGTCTGATGATTTCTAAATACTAAAAGTATTTTAATAGAGCTGGCGAGTGCTCTGTAGGGCTATTTAGATTTAAATATATTTTAATTTTTATATCGCAATAATTAGGAAACCTTTTATTATTGTTTATGGTGCTATCATGATATTATATTAAAAATATCATAATGTTAAATAACACTTAGATTAAAATATCCTGAAATGGTGGTAGCTGTGCTAATCCAGTGCGTGTAATTAATTTTCTTTTTAAAATAATTTTTTACCTTTAGGGACATTTGTGATGATTCTTACAAATCTCAAATTCTCAAAATGTGACTTGCTGTAGACTTAAGGCCATAGTGACCACCTTCAATGTATTTGCACACTGGCAAAGGGCAAAGGGCAAGAAAATACTATATGCCTGATAGCTGCCATTTCTATCTAAAGATCAGAAAGTACACTAAAAAGACATCTGTGACGTCTCATGTGGTTAGTGTGTTGTTTTATGTAGCACCATGGTCCTGGAGGAACGTTGTTTCGTTTCACTGTGTACTGTACCAGCTGTATATGGTTGAAATGATGTATGATGAAATGTGGAAATAAAATACCCGATGAAACTTAGCGTTGCGATATACTTTATTTTATTATCAAATAACTCTCCTGTTAACAAAATACGCACAATACATCACCTCGCAGTTAAACATGTTGAGAGAAAATAAAGACGTTAGCCAGACGTAAATATTAGTACTTGCGATGCGAGGAGGCAACAACCCCTAGTAGTCGAAACGTTAGGCAGCGACCTGTTGGTGTTTTGCCGAGGTCACAAATACACAAGAGGATGTTTAGCATATTTACTGCTAATACAAGTTTTGCCAACCTGACGTGATTTCTGAGCGGATTTTTTTTTTTTTTTGTCATTATTTTTTTATTATTGCAAAATAGAACATGGTCAACAAGTGTGACAACTTAACTATATACAAAACCAGGGTTTGCATATGTAAAGAATAAAAATAAGATAATAATAATAAATAGATAAATAGTAATAGATAGATAAAATTAAATAAAATGGGGAGGGGGGGTTATGCAGATAACACCAGCACGGATCTAAGATTCCATCTGCTCTTTCTTACTGGACGTATAGAGGGAGCAGTAGAGCTGCTCTAATGAGATATTGAATGGGAGATTTTCCTAATAAATTCTGCCCATGCCTTAAGTGTTTTTGGTTTGGCTTTATTAATTCTCGCTGTTGTACATTCTAACAATGCAATATTTTTGAGTTCTATGAGCCACATTTTAAATGCTGGGGATGTAGGTTCATGCCAGATTTTAAAAATGATCTTTTTGGCCGCAGTTAGAGCAGTGTGTAGGATCCTTCGCTGGTTAACATTCAGATTGAGCTCAGCATCATCATTCAATAAACAAAGGCTGGGGTGTTTAAAAATAACCACGCCACACAGCTCTGACAAGGCTTGAAAAACCTTATCCCAAAATTTACCAATACTTTGACACTCAAAAAACATGTGCATATAGGTCCCCACAGTATTTGAATTACAGAGTGAATAGAAAGGGGTAGGCAAGCGCTTCATTTTGTGCAGGACATATGGAGTAGCATAGGCCTTGTGGATGAGTTTGTAGTGTATTAGTTGGTGGGCGAGATTTTTGGACATTGTTGGAATACTTTCCCAAATCCAGTCCCAGTTTGGTTTGCAATGCGCCAGTTCCTTTTACCATATAGTAGTGATAGGGAGTGTGCCGCAGCACTGCTTAAGTAGTCTGTTATAAATAAATGACACTGCTCCTTGTACCTGAGAAAAATTCACACAGTCCAGCAGAGGATGAGAGTCCAGGTTACAGTTCCACGGTACGCCATAAGCATGCATTGCGCTTCTCAACGTTAAATACAGAAAGTAGGAATGACTGCGGAGATTATAGCAGTTTTTCAAATCTTGAAAGGACCTTAAGCCGTGATGGTTGAATATATCACCCAGAACATGTACACCTTGATCAGACCACTGCTTGAAAACAAAGGGTTTATTACCAGATTGTAATGATACCAGAAAGTAATGATTATGCCAAATTGGGGATTCAGTTGTAAACTTAATAGAACTTCCCATAAAATTGCAGTCATCATGCCAAATTTTAAGAGAAGTAGCCACGATTGAGTTTCCAAACTTCTGGGCTTTCTTTGGTAAACCTGTAAATAACACATCTTGAAGCCGATGCGGGAGCACTGCCGCTGGTTCGATATCACGCCAAGCAATCTTTGTATCAGTCTCTAACCAAACCTTGAGAGAGAAATACAGCTGGAAGTTTGGAAGTGCTAAACCTCCTTTGTCAGGTCTTCTCTGTAGCGTTTTAAGTTTAATTCTTGGGCGTTTCTTGTTCCAAATGAATTTTATAATCAAGGAGTTCACTTCCTTAAAAAAGGTTTTATCCGGAGAAAGAGGGATCATGGAAAACAAAAATAAGAGTCTAGGAAGGATATTCATTTTGATAATTGCGATCCTGCCTTGTAATGAAACTAGAAGAGCATCCCATCTCTGTAGGTCTCGTCTGACAGCAGTGACTAAGGAGATGTAATTTTGTTTGACAATAGCGTGCAGTGTGGGAAAGATCTGAATTCCTAAATATTTAAAAGTCTTACTAATTGGAATCGAGGTGGACACTAATGCAATATTGGCCGATGCTGACAGGGGCATTAATACAGATTTTTCCCAGTTAATTTTGTAACCTTGCCAAAATCTTTAAATATTTTAAGGCATTGAGGGAGAGAAGTGGAGAGGTTAGACATATGCAGCAAGATATCATCCGCAAAAAGAGAAATGTAATGTTTGGAACAGCCTATAGTGATAGGGGAAATTATGTGATCCTGACGAATTGCCTGCGCCAAAGGCTCCAATTAGATTGCAAATAGCAATGGCGACAATGGGCAACCCTGTCTCGTGCCTCTCTTCAACTGAAAAGCAGTTGAACAGCATAAACCTGTAGATACCCGTGATTTCTGTGATTTCTGAGCGGATTTTTTAGTCATGTTCATTAACAGTTATACTCTTCATTGCTGATGCTAGCTACATGGCTAATATATGCTAACTTAACAGGATATAAATCGACTTCTGGAAAACTACTAATGTGATTTTAACTGTTAATCAAAACAGAAAAAGGGAATGTTAGCCACACAACAGTACACTATATTCTTAGCCAGCTGTTTATTGACAGGAGTGCAGGGTAGTAATAGTATTTGGACTCATTTTTAGATAGCACATCTGAATTAGTGCGATGGCCATGTCCTCATTAAAAAAAAAAGACCATAATCTGTGTAATTGTCTGCTAGGACACTAAGTGTTTAAATCTAGACTGTTTCACAAGTCTTAAGAGGGAAGTGATTTGTACTGGATGTTACGAGAAGGGCCTGGGAACAGGCTAAGAATAGAAACACTAAACAGTGCTTCTTCCTCAGGTGGCTCCATGTTGTTTATTGAGACAGGAGGTGGATGGTGGGGAGATGGCAGCTCTCAAGCACACATAGAGGGCAAAGGGGACAAGAAGGTGGGGGAGTTGAAGGCTTGGGTGGGACAGAGAGAGGTTGTCTGGGTGTTGCTGCCTGTTTCCCTCCATTTCCTAAATCACCCCCGACACACACACACACACACACACACACACACACACACACACACAAACAAACAAACACACAAAATCCTCCAGCTGGACTGGTCTGAACAAGTTTCCCACATGCCTTCTCCAACCCTCCTGTGAGCATGACATTTATTTAGAAGGATTCACTGGATCAGATTTTTTATTATTTTTTTTATTTTTATTTTTTACAAATTAGTACTTTTTGGTAATAAACAATGCACGATGGATTCCAATATTAAACTTTTGTTGAGTCATATCAGCTGAAATCACTCACTCATTTAATGTCCAGTCAAGATCTAATTTTGCACAACATTTAGATCTTACTGGATTCACAAGAAACACAAAGTTGTGTCAGCCATATTCATTTATTCACAATGGGACCATTGACCCATCAGACATATGGCTTGCACTGCTTATTCCTTGGACACTTCTCCATCTTTTGCCCTCTGCTCTTTTGTCAAGACATTTCTCCCACTCTGAGGCACCTATATAAAAGCTAATTAAACTGTCAGTGCTGTTCTCTGGACACCCAAGTGACAGATGGACTCATGACTCTGTCTCCAATCCCCTGATTGACTTAGCAGATCCCAACTCCACCCAACACTCCAACACCCAGATGGGAACTGGACAGAAAATGGCTTTCCCAAGAAAATGATCAGTACTTTTGGAGTTTGGTTAGGTTAGGGACAGCTGGTTAAGTACTCATGTAGTGACACAAAACACACATACATCCATGTTCGATATGCTGTCTATCTGCTTTGTGGGTTTTCTTTTAAATAAAACCATAAGGAGGATTTTACTGTGAGTGAACAGTTGTCAATTTATAATCCTTAAAAAAATGTGATCATACAAAAATAAATGATTAAAATGTGCTGTGATTGTGAGAGGCTATTGTAATATACATTTTATGTCATTTTATTACAAGTTATACTACATTTTAAATTCATATGACCTGAAGTAAGCCGTCAGCCCACATATGTTTGGGTTTTCTATCTGAGTGTGTTGGACAGGAGACCGTGTTCTTTGCTGGTCCATGTGTTTTGCATTTACTGCTCTAAAACTTAACTCTGCTTAACACCTGCTTTTTATATGCATGGGTGTGTTGTATCTTACATGTAATCATAGTGGCTTGCATTAAAAATGTTCACCACTAGAAGCAAAGAATAACCGGTATATTTCCCACTGTAATTATGCAATTTTAACATCAGATGAAATAAATAGGTTAATTCTGTCCTTGTCTTTTTTTCCCTCCGTCTGCATACATTTCAGCAGATCTTATCCGTCTTCATTCAGGACCTGTTTTCTCATGCAGGGCATCAGAGCGAGAGGCAGTGGGGGGAGATCTGAAAAGTCTCAAACGAAGTGTTTAATGGGTTATTAACTGCTTTCATGATCCATATCAAAGATAGGTGAAACTGGGAAGAGTGTGTTAATTTCAGTAACGGTCGCTCCTGACAGAAGAGCTAATTGCCACACCTTGGTAGCTGAGTAGAAATTTGTATTTGAATGGTTTTGCCAGTTGCGTGTGGTGGGGAGTGCCTCTCCCGCCGCTATACTCATGAATAATTAGTAAATTCCACTTTTTCAGGAATAGCATTAAAGCTGAAGGTTCACTCCTGATTTCCAAGCTGATTGACATAATGATGTTATTTATGTAAGTACATGAACTGTAAACCTCTGTGTGGGGAGATGCACTGAAATTACAGCTGAAATATATACAGGCCACATTCCTGGCGAATTAAATCCATTCATATTTCCATATGGTGCTGATCAGATGGATTGAATTTGACAGTGATTGACCCGACTGAGACTGGGAGGCCACGTGTGTGGTCATATCACTTTACTCCGAGTAATGTAGCACTGGTTTGACTGGGGCAGGAAAAGGCAGATGCCATTCTTAACCTATCCACCATGTAGATTCCGTGGAGCAGTAGGTGTAGCCTTCAGACACAAGTAAAAATTTAATGATGAACATATGATCACCTGGTTATAATGTATATTTCGGTTGGGTTTTATTATTTGGTTTCTGTGTATATAATATACATTTTTATCCTGAGAGATTGTTTTTGCTGAGTGCAGAAAAACAAATGTAAATAAATAATGAAAAGATAAGAAATAATTTCAAGGTCTAAATAAGCATGGAGTCTGTATCAACAGCGATAAAATCTTACCAGAACATATTGGCTTACTTTTTAGATTTAAGAGATTGAGTAAACAGTGCCAGTTAATCCTATTTTAAGTTAGAGAGAAAATAACAGAACAGCCCTGTTTTGAGAAACACAAATTCAGCATCCGTAAATGGATTTTAATCTCAGGAAAAACTTATTTCCTGCCTCAACAAGTTACTAAATTCAAGCAGTGATTCACGCTCATGTACAGCAAGTCCGAGCAGACGTTTCCAAGTATGAAGTCTCATGATGTAACACGTGAGTATCTAATGCAGCCAGTGAGTAACGAAGCAGCAGACCACACTAACCTGCCTTTGCCCTGGGTATACATGGCTGGTTTTTGGCACAGACTCAAAAACCATTTTAGCAATTTGTCTAATGGTTAGTCCCATTGAGATATATGGGTGACTCCACAACTGGGGTGCCATTTGCTACTGATATTACATTTACAAATGTGTGTGTAAAGGAAAAACTTTTTAAACATAAATAAATTGTTCTTCATAACAACCTATGGGCATGGTTCAGTCAAATAACGCACAACGTTAATAAAACCTCTCTACAGCACATAGAAAACAGTATTTCTGCCTATCTCAGCCCACTATAACTTCACTTTACCTCGAAATATAATGATTTTTGCATTAATGTGTGAATCCATTTAACATATTGTGCTTGAAACATCTTTTTCCATGACTTAGCCATTATAGGTTATGAAATTTTTTTTTACATTTTAGTGCCCTACAGCTCAACCCTGGTACCTGAACACATTCACTACTATGAAATATTTGGAATCATCCACAAGTCACATGTTCAGCATCATGTTCAACACGTTGCATCATCATTTTCATCATCACTTCCTGACAATCATTTGAAGAAGGAAAGTTCTCAACCTTTTCTCTTTTATTTTCAACGATAATGTAATACTGACCGATGATGTCACTTTGAATATACAACCCTGTTTAACCCCAGATTAGACTGAAATTAAAGCTGTAATTATAAATGAAAAAACGTAAGTAAAGCATTAGAATGTCCTTAATGTCCTAATGCCATTAGCTTGGATGCTCGTTAACATCATTTTGTGTATTTGCTAATTCTAGTAAAGAAAACTCAACCCTGTTACTTCAAACATGAGAAAAATGCATTCATTGTCAGCCAAGAAACTTTAAAAAATTCCGTATTGTTGCCTGCAATGAGTTAACCAGTTAGTTAAATGCATGTTTTCTTAGATTCAGTGTCACAAATCTATTTAATGGGATAAAAGGCACCCCAATCAAGGCAGACCTGCTTAAAAAAGGCAGCAACGTGTTATCCTAAACATGACATGAAACAACATGACAACAGTACATAAAATACACTACAACAGTAATTTCAGGTAAAAAAACCAACAACTACTACTAATGCACAGTGTGTAAATGCAAGCTAATAAATTACTCATGTAACCTAACCAGGCTGAATTGAGGTCGAGCTGCCAGAAAGGCAAAGGCAAAAATACGCAGAGCAGAATTCATATGTGAAATGTAAAGCGGGCAGGAGAACATTTTGTGGCATTTTTCATCTGTTACTTCAAAGCCACTCTTACTTAACATGGATGACAGGAACAGTTCTGCTTTGCCTCTGGGAGAAGAAAATGTTCCTCTAAACAAGGATCAGAATGTAGCAATTACAGTAATTACAGTAGTTGTTTCATAGTTTCTTAGATGTGTGTTTTGAGTACTACGAAAGACAATGATACGTTTGTGAATTGAGGAAAGAAAAGTATATTCTAATACAGGAACAGAAAGGTGGCACACCTTCAAAGAACATGATCTGAGGGCATTATAATGTCATGTCTCTGTAAACAGCTTCTATTATTAACTCCAAAAGCGTCATAGGTGTGTGCGTAATTGTGTGTTGTTGTTCTTCAAGCACATTGTTTTGCATGTCTCGTGTAAAATGAGCATTTCTTTACTTGGCTAATGCCACGAAAACACTTCTTTAGGACACTTAGGCTAGATTCACTAAAAAGATATTCTGTAGTTTCTGATGAGTGACACAGTCGTAACATAAAGTGTCATAACAACAAAAAAAGCCTAAATGTAAACAATAACATGGTGAACAACTGTTTTACGATTTTTTCCACCCTCACCCATTACATTTCTCACCCTCAGCATTACGCTCTGTCAGGGAGCACTAAGCAGAGGTGTGAGTCCCCCAAGGAGGCCTGCAGAAACAAGGTCAGCTCCACTCAGAACGAGATCATTCTCTGCAGTTCAGAGGAAATACTTTGGTGCACTATAAACCCACCACAGAAGCATTTGGTTCAATTAAATTTTATTTGTATAGAGCTTTTAACATTAAAAATTGTCACAAAGCAGCTTTAGAGACATCCATATGTAGATTTAGATCTCTAATTGAGGTAGCCAGAGGTGAGAGTGGCAAGGAAAAACTCCCTGAGACAACATGAGGGAGAAATCTTGCAAGGAATCAGACTTATAACACAGTATAGTCAAACCTACTAAGAGTGTTGAAATGATGTTCAGTATGAGGATATTGTGAAGAAGAGCAGTCTTTATGATTATAGCACTCATTCTTGGGTATAAAACTTGGTCATTAACTGATTTTGAGAAGTCTTTCCCAATCTTTCCGGTATCCATGTGGAACCTTAATATACCTCCTTCTCCTTAATGTACACGTACCAGGCTATGAAATGCTTCACTTCTTATACGGTCCATTCTAAGATGCAGTAGCTATGTTGATTACCACACACACCTCCACACTTCAGCCGCTCACAAAGAATACGTTCTTCTCACCAGTAGTTATGTAACTGTGGGCCTGGAGTGTTGTGATAGTGCTGAATGTGCTGAATGTGATAGGTCTGAGCAGTTGATATTGTCAAAAGTATGAAGAAGGATGTGTTGCCTTGGCAGGGTCTTTTTGGATGCAGACTACGGAGATAATTCAGAGACTTCTTTGTGGTTCCAGGAAGCATGAACCCCTGCTGATCTGTTCATAGGCAGTGTGAATGAGACACATTTCCACATAGAATAAGCTAAGATTCCATCCTAAGTTTTCTTCAGGTGAAGGTGCTGAAAATTTTAATATTGTCTACAGAATCAAGAGAGGACATCAAGCTAAGTACAGTCCAGATAACTGTGTCATTGTTAGCTAATAACAAACACTATACTGCCATAAATCCTACTTTTTCCATTTTCAATACAAAACCAATATAAGTACTGAGTATCATCTGATACTCAACAGTAATGGAAAAGAACCATCCTTGTGATAACCAAGCCCATTCCCTGCTTTGTGATGCTAAACTTGTCATGCTATTTGATGACATTATGTATTGACATGCAAGATCTGTATCATGCCTTCACAGCATATAAATACCTCAGTGGATTGGATCAGATTTAACATAAGATATAATTCATGTTATGACTGCAGCACAATCCAGCATTCAATGTAGGCCAGTTTCAGTCACAGTACCAATACTGTGACTGTTACCACTGGAACACTATAATCAAAAGCTATTTTTAGTGGCAGTAATACACAAATAATTTTAATACACAGATTTAAAAAAAAAAAAAAAATCAAGTAAGCAATTGTATTTCAAGCTACTAATGAAGCATACCTATTAAAAAGTAACCGAATAGATGACCTCTTATCTTCTGAGCTGCAATATGAGAAGAAAAGCCTTTCACTGAACTTTTTCTGGCATCTGTTTTAGTCCTTGCGGCAGCTTAGCATTCAGGAGCAGGTCATATGCCATTATTTGGTACTTGATGTCCTGAAAAACAGGATGAGTCCACAGTAGCAAATATCATGTGTAACAAAGATCTGTATAGGTGAAATATGACAGAAATGGATCACAGCCAGGGTTGAATTTGAACAACCCTATATAAAGATTGGTGACTTAATTTTTTTCCTTTAAGTGTGTGACGAGGAACCAATATAACTGTAGATAGCTGTTTTAGTTCTTAAACTTTTTGAAGCTATGTACTGCTTAGTATTGATTTATATCATTAATATTATTCAAATTTGTACATTAATACTTAGTGTATTTATTAGAGCTTTCTATTCCTGAACTTTACACTGATAACACATTAGCTACAAGTTGACACTAGTTTTTAAGCCCATTCATTCCAAGTCACCAGTCAAATAGGCTAATAATTATAAGAAATTTACAATAAATATAATAAATCGACATGATAATGGTGGGTTGTAATTTAACTTTTTTTTTTTTTTTTTTTTTTTAAATCATGGTTCCCTGGGGATCCCCGGAGCTCACTTTGAGAACCACTGCTGTATCTGGAAACTCCAGAAATAGGAATCGCCAAATACTGTGACTGAAGTAAATAACGCAGCACTTCACAGAATTAGGTTCATTATGCTAAAGGGAGATAAAAACCCTGCAAAAAAAACCTACGGAATTCACCACTTACAAATATAACACTTTCAATTTCAAATCAATTCCCCTTTCCCAGATTGCTGAAGCGTTTCTTGGGGCAATCACCACTGAGACCGGTCACGCGCCTACGCGGGGGCGCGCGGCTCTTGTGATTGGCTTGCTTCAGCTCGCGCGTCATCACCTACTATCACGTCCTCAGCGCGCGCTCTTTCACCACACTCACTCGGGCGCGAGAGCGGAGAGCGTGTTCTGTATTCACCTCGGATTTATCCATCCTCAAGACAACGCGTATTTTGTGGATCTATCGGTATTTCTTTGGGTTCTACACTCAGCAGTAGGCGAAAATACCAACCCAATAAACAGCGGGGTTGGAAAGTGCAGTTGCGTGCGTGCATGTCCAGCGGCTCTTGCTGCACTTTGACACTGAGAAGACTACGGAGTTGGACTTCAGCCTAGAAGACTCTTTGGAGGTGAGATCATTGGATCGATTTCATGTGCCTTGCCCGGACCACACCGGTCTGGTTTCCGAGTATACATTATAAGGTGTCGTTTTGTTCTGTAAGCCTGTGCGGCGTCTTGTGAGGAATAAATGTTTAAGCTTTAAGGCGATCGTGCATGCTCTGAGAGAAGCAGTGGAACCTGCTGAGGCGCATGCTTGTGTTTTTCCTTCTTGTTTAGGATTTGCATTTAAGCATTTTCATTAAAACCAGTGTTCTGTCACAAACCTCAATGCTTTGGATCTTTGGTAATATTAAGAGAAAATATTCAGCCTTTTCAGGATTTCAGATATAAAGCTGCTGTTTTACAGTGTATCATAAGTAGCTTGTAAACACAGATCATACAGGCGATTTCATATCAGTTCTACTGCCTTGTCCAGTTTCAGAGGTAATGCGTGATGCTGAAGAAGGAATAAATGCTCCCTTGTTTACAGGCTGCTACAGTCTATTACCATACTACTATGTGATAAGTGGATTCCCTCTTCATTAGAGACTTCACAAATATTGGCATTAATCTCTACTCCAATAGCAGGTTCATATCAGCTTTCCTGGAGGAGCATCTAACTTTTATATGACCTGAATGTGAATTGAAGTTACATTTAACACTCCACTGAATGTGTTGCAAATGGTGTTTATGCCTTCTAATAGACTAACATGAACCAATGAGATGTTAGACCCCCTGATTAGTGTATGCCAGGTCACTAGAAGGTTCTTGACAGTGAGCAGCACAATTACGATTACAAATCTGCAATGCTTGCCAAGGCATTATCCCCAGCATGACATAATTTAGTTATAGTCTCAGTGTAATCAGATCTTCCCTTTTTCCCAGCAAGAAACACAAACCCTCACACCTGCCTAACGTGCTGAAACAGAAACCTAAAACCAAGTAAGGATGTTGTTTGTCATCTTGAGCATTAAAAGAAAACAGTGCAGACATCAGGAACAGACCCGTTGCAGTGTGCCCACGCTATATTAATAGTTTAATTGTTATAATTAATATTATATTGTTAATTGATATAATTGTACTATAATAATAGTTGACTTGTTACCTAACTACTGTAATGCTATTGGCTGGCTATGTTTTTTTTTTTTTTTTACTCTTCTACATCTTGTTGCAAGCTGAGATTCCTGAGGGTTAAACTACTGTAAACAAGGAGGAGCTCTGTTTGCTTAGTTCCCTCAGAGTGCCTTTCAGCGCCAGCTTTGGCACAGCTGGTTCCAGAGAAGTGTGGGAATTATGTGTTTCTTCATGTCACCAAGGTAATTTTTATCCTGATTTGTGGCCCTAGCTAAACCTCTCAGTCAGTTCTTTGCACCTCATGGCCAGGGTGAGGGTCTTTAGACCAGTGAACTTATGTAGAGAAAATATGTACCACACCTTATGGTGGAGATGGGAGTACCACTGTTTGTTTGAATTTTTTTTTATCCACCTGATACTAATGTGCTGATGTGTGTGCTGAATACAGATAAAGGTTGCCCACTACAGTTTCCAAGCACGTATAGGGAAGTGTCAATTTCCATGTTGTTATGAGTTCCCCTTTTGAAGAGAAAGTCCCTTATGACTTCTCTCGTCACAGGGAACATGATCGGCATGTGACTTTGATATAAATTTCCAGTTTTGAAACTGCCATATATAGAGTCTTTAGACTATATATAGAATTTATGGTCACAGCTAAAAGAGTAGTGCGCCAATACTTGTGGTTTTCTTATTTTGGTTTGTAATCAACCACCCATTCCATGATGAAATTTTAAGCTATCAGCAAAAAACCCAGGATCATCTTCAATGGAGAAACAAGCCATGACCCTGAGTACTTGCACCTGCAACCGAAGAGCAAACACAGTCAGCTGGCCTACTAGTAATTAGCTCCTGCTTTGTTTTACGCTCTTGTAGGATTAGCTTGTATGGCAGCTGCCACTTCTTGCGAGTCTGAAAAAAGTGGTTTGTGCTAGCGAGGACTGGTTTTCCTTCCAAATCGTGATGTTATCTTTGTGGCCCATGGAGAGATGCGCAAAAGATCTTATATGTTGTCCACTGGCAAGTCATCTGTTAGCCAGTAAGTAAACAAAAGAAACAGTTACTATTGAGGCATGTCTTCTGTAGTTGTTTGTGTCTCTTTTGTTGGCTAGAATCAACCCTGGCAACGACAAAAAAATCACCACATTTCTTTGAAACTTTGACAATAGTATGTTTCTTGACAGTAGTACTAATATACTACTTGAATGACCTGATAGTAATGTTCACATGTTTACATCCAGCCTGATAATCCAATAATAATTATATGGATAGCTCAATCATTCAAATAATTAAATTATGCATACTAAATTTGAATTGAGATAAATCCAAATAAAATTTCTATTTAATATTCTGTAAAATAAAATAATATTCTTAAATATTTAGATGACAAAATTGCTTTTAATCTAGACAATTAGAGTACTTTTATAGTTTATTTGATTATTTATTTTTGCATATATACTGTATTTGTGCATTTGTGTTGCAACCATCACAACATGGTGGCTGCAAAAAAAGGGGGAAAAAAAGAACAACCCAGTTCATGTTATGAATTTTAAATGATTATTGAGAGGTTGGATGTGGTTGGATTGAGTACCAAATTAGTATTTCTAAGCAGAATGATGTGGGGTATGTTTTAGCTGAGACTGACATATTCTGAGACTTGTTAAAACACAAGCACAGTGAGGTTGAAACTTGGATAACACGCTAGACCAATGTTAGCTAGTTGTTACACTGTAAGCATTTAAGTATCTTGTTGCTATGGTAACATTGACACACTCCTCACAAACAGCTACATTTTGTTGGGGAGTTTTAAGATATATATATATATATATATATATATATATATATATATATATATATATATATATATATATATATATATATATTTTTTTTTTTTTTTTTGCGACAATTGACAAAGTAATCATAGTCATTGATTATTGTTCCGGTCTCTTCATCTTATTGATGTGGTGAGATTGTGGAACACATGCTGCAACAGATGCGTGTGGGGGCACAGCTCTGACTTTTAGCACCCATTTTAATGCAAATCTCTGTGGTGTTATGAAAAAGGCGAGAAGAGGGGTGTGTGGATAAAACGTATGGCAACCCCCTATTCCCTGCACACCCGTGTCTAACCCTGGCACTCTTACGCCTGCAGCTAAAAGCAGGCCTGAATAGGCAGGCGTCCATTGGGGCTGGCCATTATTTCAGGTCCCTGGACACCTTGTGCCATGACTGAGAAGGCCTTTATTGAGAGGCCCATGTGTCCTCCTGAGGCTGTCCACCGTCTCTAGGAATCTGTCTGCTCCCATAAAGCAGCAGTGAGATGGCAGTACATATCATCCTAGGACATTAGCGCTTGAATTAACATTAGGCTGAATACAGAACACAAACTCCTTTGACTCAGGAAGCACCCGAGGTGAAGGGTTGCACGAGGCAGATGTGAGAAGTATGTGGAACGAACCACTTCATTTCTTAGTGCGACCAGCTTAAATGTTTTCAGAAGCACTCATTCTCATAGGTCAACATGTTCTGTTTGTCTCATCTCAGTAAATAGGTTCTCTGTGTTGAGCTGTGCTGAGTGGCCACGTGAATTTATAGTGAATTAAATGCATGATTTTGTTCCTAAGCCACCGTAGGAGACACTATGTCAGCAGTGCACACAGTCCTGTTGTGCTGTTATGGTGGATTAGAAAGTTTGTGTCTGTGAGATCATGTGCATTCAGAGCGCTTCAGAGTAAAACGGGCAAGGTGTTTGCAGATCTAGATTAATCATATAGGATGTATCCCCATGAGTGCCCTTCCAACGAAGAGTAATTTTCCACTCAACTTACCATAATGATTTCAGGGACCTTGTGTTTCACGCAAAGGTAAACAAAATCTTGACTAGCAGTGTGGACTGCCATTTAAAAAAACACCCAAACACACCACAAATGCGGCTTTCAAGACTCCTTAGAATGTGGACTAATTATATCCTGTCTGGCCTTCAACAGGACAAAATGCCTCAAACACCACCATTTCCAGCAATGTTTGGGTCCAGTGGCTACAACAACAACCTCTACCAGACAAAAGAGGAGGACTACAGCGGCTTATATTACCATGACAACAACCTGGTGTCAGGGTCTCTGGAGGCCCTCATTCAGCACTTAGTCCCCACTGTGGCTTACTATCCTGATGTGAGGACTGGTTTATCTGTCCTTCAAACATAACATAGCATAGCATATACAGTCAGTAGTCAAGACTAATCATTATTCTGTGCATTAACTGTGTGCTTATTTGAATAGGGCTTAATTAATTCTACCTCTTTTTAACCCACAGAGGACATACATCTTCACATTCTTGCTCAATTCCCGTCTTTTCATTCATCCACATGAGCTTATGTCTAAAGTTTGCCATTTGTGCACAGACCATCAGAAGCTCAGTGATTCTTCAGCAGAAAAGGTAATGATATACTGTGATCACAATAGCATAACCATAATCACACACCAGATTACATGAATACCAGAATTTGTGTCTATTTTTAAAACTGGATAACATATTTTTCTCTGATTTTTATTAGTTGGGAATCAGAAAACTTGCTCCCAAGATCTTGCAGTTGCTAACAGAATGGACAGAGACGTTTCCTAATGACTTCCGGGATGAGAGGATGATGAGGAGCCTAAAAGAGTTAACACATCGATTGAGCACTGGAGATGAGGTGAGTGTGCCTTCAAAACTGTGCTTTGGTTAAGATATGAGTATAACAAACTCAAATGTTTGTTCTAACTATGAACATTACCGTATAGCACCAAAAGCCAACAGTCTGTTTCTCAAAACCCCACTGCACGTCCTAAAAAGTGGTAAACTACTGGAGGTCACAACACGTGGGGTGAAGCAAGAGTCACTTCTTGGGGGGGAGACTTCTCCAGTTCTCCAGCAGTTTGTCATGTCTGACAAGGAGAGAGAGAGAGAAAAGAAAGCGCTATTGTTCATCTGGTTTTGTCTCCTCTGGTGCTCCTCCACACACTGCATTTAAATAGTTCTATTAGAGCTGACTCGAATGTCACTGCTTTTGCATTTATTTTCTCAAAAAGGGGATTTTTTTTCCTACCAAAAAACCCTGCATATTGTTAGTTGTAAACTTCACATAAAGTGGACTTGAAATATAGTACACCCCAGTGAGTAGCACTGGTTCTGCATGGGATTTACTTTTTCATGTTTCGTGGATTTATTTATGCCACATGAATTAGGTTCAAATTGTCCCCTGTCTCAGCTGGTCCTTTTTTTGTTATGTGCTTAGGAAAACAATTCCCATCTACAGCAAGAAAACCTGATTTTGCAAGATATCGAAGGAAAAATAGATTTAGCAAAGCCTTCTGCAGTGGTCTCATGCTGCTTCTTGGTATTGGCGTAATAGCTAGCAGCAGGAGGCTAGTTAGGGCAGACCATTGAAGAAAAGGAACACAAACCCATGAGCTCAGTGAATTAATATTTCACTCTACCATGTGGTCTTTTTATCAGGTGCACCTATGAGAAATCAATGTGGAAAACATACTAAAGGACACTGCTTCAGCATAATCACAAGAAGCGTTGCACTTATGATTTCCTATTAGATCTGTATATTTGACTAACTGCAGACTGATGGCAGTAGGAATGCATTCATTCATCGGATCAATGTTATGTCTATTCAATACAGTGTAGCGTCTGGCATTGTAAGTATCATTTCTAACATACGTGTTCATCACAAGTGCATTCCTGCTGCAGTTTCCAGTTATAGCTTGTATGCTTTTCCTTCATCTATACTTTCTTATTTGTCCTGAGACAGCCAGTAGTAAGCAAGAGCTTGACACTGTGCTGCAGAACTTGTTTTTTTTTTTCTGGAGCCTAGAATAAACACTAACATCTGTCTCCAGACCACAGTTCGGTCTTTAGAGTCTCAGTGCGCTGAGACTGTCATTATGGATGTGGTCATCTATATAGGGAAGGCAGAGCCCAGCGTAAAAAAGCTCTGTGATTCGTGCCTGATTGGTGGCTTCAGTTCACCTTTTGCACAGGCCGTGTTTACGCCAGAGCACAGCACGTCCTGCCACGAGGTCAGCTGTCACATATGCCAACGTGAAGCGAGGAGACGGCACAGAAGCGTCTCTTTCCACAACAAGCGAGAAATTCCCTGCTGCTTCAAAATGTCAACCAGTTATCTTCATGAATTGTTTCTAAAAATAATCACCCCTTGCTCTTTTTTTGTGGTGATGCCAGAAGCTTTCCCATATGGTGGCTCCTGAAGAAGCAACCTTTTTGATCTCTTACAAATTGGCCTCATCTGACAGAAGGAACTCTACTTTGAAGGAAAAAAGTTTAAGAAACATTTATTATTGAGAAATGATTTACTCCCAGTATCAGATTAAAACAATTAGCATGGTCCTTGGGATCTTGTTATGCATGGACTTCAGGAATTCAGGTTTCTTTAGCCCAGAGCAGCTTATTATTCCCTCTAGGCTGTGAAGCCACAGAGAACCAATAGTCTGTCATTACCAGCTCATCACTAGATTGAAGGACTGCCTTCAATTTCCCATGTGTCTTTCCAGCACTTCATAGGAATCCAGGCAGCTGTATTTCACCTCAGGTCCATGACAAGAGATGTTTGACGATCAAAGTCGGTACTTCAGGTTATGAATTCACATTTGCAAAGAGTTATATTAAGCAGCCCAAACGGTCTTTAAATCAAGCATAACCATGTGCTTTCAGACAGAACATATTTACAGAATAAGCAAGCCCGTCACCGATCTAGACTGGCCAGACGGGGTAGATGGATAGTTTACCTCTCTTGCTACAGTCAGTGTAATATGTTACCATTGCTCCATGTTAGTTATGTCGCTGCTTCTCCTGAACCGTGTCAAGCTGGTGCTATTAGATTACAGGACCTAGGGGACAGGGTTCTGAGAGGAAATGGGTAGCCTGCCAGTTCTATTAGAAGGTTTCTAAGAGGATATCTGTGGACAGCACTGCTCTTGAATAATACTGCAGGAAGTCTTTATGTAACCGAGTCAGCAGAACGTTAGTTCTTTTAACTGGCTGACAAGTCAGATCAAGTAGCAATTAAATTAAATGCTTGACCAATCAAATGGGGGAAAAAAAAACTCTTTTCATTTTACACCTGAGGATCCCATATGCTGTGTGCCACCATCACTGCCTTTCTTCACTGATAATGCTGTATCATATGTTTGCGGGAGGATTATTTGATGCTTTCTGTCGTCTTTCTTATCTCTGCAGGCCACATCCTGTTGGCATTTTCTGGTTGATCATTATTTTGTAATGGCCAACACTAAAAGGTAGCATAGTTGTAAATCTTGGTGCAAGCTCAGCGCTAAATTTTCCTTCTTTGGTCTCTCTAGGTCTATCGGAAAGCGGTGCAGCAGATGATACAAGCCCTGATCCGTAAACTCACTACACACAGTCAGTACGAAGAAAACTTGGCCAAGATCAACTCCACAGTGCCAGACAGACTAACGGTTTTGAAAACCAAGCCTCAGTCTATCCAGAGAGACATCCTGACCATCTGTAATGACACATTCACTCTGGCTCAACAGCTAACACATATTGAGTTGGTGAGCATTCACATGATATCGCTATTTGTGGTCCTACAGTTGTACCTACATAGGTTAACTTAATATTTCTTTTAATTTTCCAGGAGCGACTGAGTTACATAGGACCTGAAGAATTTGTCCAGGCGTTTGTTCAGAAAAACCCTCTTGATAATGAAAAGGTGACATTACTGTTCAAGCATTAAATGAATGGGAACTTTTTTGTTTGGATTTCTCCCCAGGGTCACAGAAAACAAATACCAAACTCGAACAAATCAAAGCAGCTAATATTTGCATTACGCTGAGGTGATACTGTGACTTTTTACTCACAGTAAACTGAGAACCTCGGCCATCCACACACTTTGTCTGTTTTTTCCCTCTGGCCATATCCTAGTCTCTCATGAAACTCCCATCACAAGGTCAGCTCAGACCCACCATGTTGTCAGAAAATACTTTTGCCTTTTGCCTTAGTCAGCTGCTAAGCAACAGGCTGTGGAATGATGCATTGGCGAGCTTTTTCTTGTATGGTGTTAGCAGTCTCTTTCAAGTGCTCGAGTCTCAGACATGCCTCCACGAGGCTGTCCATCAAAAGGAGACATCAGGCTGGGCCACCCTTTGTGTAAGGAATAGCATGGTCAATGCAGAGGAATGCAAGGAATGAGCAGCAGAAGAAAGTTAGAAACGCGCACTTAAGAAAATGAAACACAAGCATTTAGCCTGTGTATCTGTGCGAGTCATGGCCCACAGAGGGTGGTGAGTGTATTCTCAGTGAGTGAATCTTTAATGGTTAGAGTGCTCTTGTGTTGGGTTTCTTTTTTTTCTGTTCAAACAGGGGTTATATGCATTCCTTCTTAAATAACCTGTATTACCTATACCACAGCACTGTGGAATTCTCAATTTTGACTGGTCAGAAGGTGTTGTGCTTTCCGTTTCTCTGTAACATGGCAAGCTGCATTGTTTTTGTCTTATTAATTTAAGGAGAGTAAATAGAGGCTGACTGTTCATAGCTGCTATAGAGTAAATGATAAAATGGACTGCTATTATAGGACAGTAATCAACTTTGGGGTGGTAAAGGATTACCACATCACACCTCTTTGATTAATTTCCTAGAACAGCACTCAATGTTGTGTTTTATTTTTTTCCTATTACACTGTTATTAACATATCATATCATTTTTTTTTTATGAACCGTTTGAGAGTTTCCTTTATGTATTTTTAGTTTGCATGACAGGTGGAATATTATTGAGTACATTGTATATTGATGTCTGCCTGCATGTCGTAATACTGTTTTTGCACCATGCTTATTTAAGGCTGTGAAAAATCTCTTTGCAGAGTTGTTTTACTGATCGCAAGAAAGCCAGCAACCTTGAGGCGTATATGGAGTGGTTCAACAGGCTAAGCTACCTGGTAGCCACGGAGATCTGCATGGTGAGTTCATTTCAACAGTACAAAGTCGCTCTATGCCCTTCAATTACCTATGCAAATTAAGCAATGGAGCCTTTCATAATGGGAGATAATTACAAAGAACAATAACGTCAGAGCAGCTATATAATTTACGGGTATATATTTTTTTCCCTGACCCCAGGGAATGGTTGTCTTTTGTTGGAGTGTCTTGTTATTAGTAAACAAGAAATACTCCTTGCTTTCTGCAGTGATATGTTCTCTTTGCATGTACAGCCCTCATGATACGCATTGCTTTTCTTTGTTCACCATGCAGCCTGTGAAGAAAAAGCACCGAGCTCGCGTCATTGAGTTCTTCATCGACGTGGCACGAGAATGCTTCAATATTGGCAACTTCAACTCTCTCATGGCTATCATTTGTGAGTGCTTTAATTTGTATTTTTTTTCTCAGCTATTGTAGAAAACCTGTATTGCCTACAGATCTGAAGTGTTTGTTCAGCTGGATCATTCACTTTCTAATCCATTGTACCACCCATGATAAAAATGCAAGAATGTCAGACTTCTGAAAAAACAAGTAATCATATCTAATAATTGTGAAATAACTGTTGTTCTGCATGAACATTGCTGCTTTTCATAAGAAAAATCACATTAGTGAGTCAGCATAATGAAGGGCCTGCTTTTTAGTAGTTCTGTTGTAGCAGTGATAAAATGCACCCACACTAGGTCTATAGTAGAATAGTGTAACATTACTACAGTGTACAGGGGTGAAAATGCAGCTGCTGGGTTGGAGCCAGGGATCTGCACGCAGATGGTCAGCACTGACCATCTCGATAGATGAGAGAGGGAAAGATGGGAGGAGGAGTGAAACCAGCTGTCCTTTTCTATGACTTTCCCTAGAGGCAAACCAACAGGCCAATACTTACACAAGTGTTTTTCCCTGGAGAGAGAGAGAGCGCACATATTAGAGTCGGCAGCAGAGAACAAAATAGTCATGAGAACGGTTTACTGTGTGGAGGCTAGACCATTGTGCTGGGTGAATGGGCCACGAGCACACGTCCTGGCATGAGGCCGGAACATTATTCTCACCATTTTCAAAGAGGAGGGAGATGGGAGAGATCTATACATAACACCTGCCAGCAGTGTAAATGGGTTTCTTTTGTAAACGAGTCTGTAGATGGTGTCAGCTTTTTTGTTTGGGGTGACGGCAATATCTTTCTCAGCTTACTGGCAAAACAAAACAACATGGCTGCTTTAAAAATATTTCCAATGAGTAGAATCAATTTTCTGAGAATAAAAAAATAATGTAATACAGAGCTTAAATAGTCATTGTAAATCTTCTATGCTGTTTTTCCTGCCTGCCCATCCTCCAGAATGAAATCATAAGATTATCTGCCTCCCTAGTCACTCAGCCATCAGATAAAGACTACTGAATGACTCTTGCTTTGGTCATCACTAGATAGATCAGCTTAGTACAGATTGCTCAGATGACTGGTGAGATGACCTCATTGCTTGAGACCTGCTGATCTCACCCAGTTATAGTTTGTCTCAATAATAAATACTAACTAGACTTTTAGGAGGAAGTGATGCACCCACTAATGCTATTGTTCCTGAGGATTACAAGCTGCAAAAGTGCAGCTGTGGCAGGAAATGGGACTTGGGTGTTGTCCTGTGCTGACCTGATGATGTGTGTGTATGTGTCTCCTGCAGCTGGCATGAACATGAGTCCGGTATCGCGGTTAAAAAAGACCTGGGCCAAGGTCAAAACAGCCAAGTTTGATATTCTGGAGGTTGGTATTTTTAAAAAAATTATTATTATTGATTTCTCATTAAGATGTGTGTGTGGTCTTGAGGCATTATAGGTGTGAGATATGAATGTGTAAGAGCATGAGTGGGAATAACAAGAGGAGCCCACAATGTAGAGTCACTACATATGTTCTATAGCAGCACTCCAAACATATGTTACTGATGCTGTCCAAGTGACTCAGCCCATGACAATATGCAGACCAATTCATTCCAATTAAATACCCTGTGGGTTCATAGTTCAGCCTTTAAGTGGGCTTGAAAATGTTTATAAAACAATGGAACAATTGATTCTTCCTACATGCTGCTTATTTAACATCTACAAATGATTATCAGTTTTGCTTCTCCTTTAGAGTCAATGAGCTGGATAATTGACTTTTATAAAGTAAACATACACCCATCCCCTTTTCTAAACCACCACAGTCACAGGGTTCTTCCCAGATTTCAGGGCTTTGGCATTTCAATGTGTAAATACAATTTGGGAAAGGAGTCTTCAGGGGGTTTGCTGTCTGCATACTCTCAGTGCTCCATCACTCTGTGATGTATTTTCCCTCCAGCAGACAGGAGCTAGTAAAGCCATGTTCTCCTTTTCCTTACACACTCGGAGATCTGAGGGTTTGAAGATTAAAGGGTTTAGGTAGCTCTTTGTCTTCCCTGTCAAAACCTAGAGTGTTAAAGCTGCAGGCATCATCCTTAAGTGGATGTTTGAAAAGAATCCTGCCATGTTGGACTGGGATTATTTTTGTTTCACACTCAGGTCATGTCTAAACCACTTAGACATCTTGGGCCAATTTTAACTTTATATAAGATGTCTCTGAGTACCATGTTCCCATTTTTTTTGGTGGTTATAGCTGAACAAACTCAGTGAAAGAACACTAGCGAGAACATGTGTTGGGTTGGTTCCAGAAAGAAGACCCTCAAGTCACCGTTGTAGAAACCTAATGTCCTACTCTTCACTATCTTTCTTTAGCACCAGATGGACCCGTCCAGCAACTTCTACAACTACAGAACAGCGCTACGTGGGGCAACACAAAGATCTATAACTGCGCATACCAGCAGAGAAAAGGTAAGACTGCTGTCAGTCAACAACATACTCACTGCACAAGTTTTTCTTGTTATTTAAGTCTGTCATTTTGCTTTTGTTCCACTGGGCCTTTCCACACAAATATCTGAACATACGTAATTATTCTCTGTCTTGTTTTCCTTTTGACATGTCTGTATGATGACATACTGTACATCAAGCACTTGTAAGCAGTAAACAAGATCATGTTTGTAGTAATGCGATAACTACACTGTTTATAATGGGACAGAAGAAGATTGTATCACAAGATCACAGCTGACAATGTTTCAGCCAGCTGTAAAACGAGGACCATATTGGGAACGTTGGGAACCGAGATCATCTGTAACACTGCCCTCACTGGGCATTTTGTTATCGCTGCTATTAAACCCTCCCAATATTCTCATCAAACTGCGTCTGCTCTCAGCTCTGGCCAAAAAAGTTATGTAATGAAGCTTCCTCAAAGGGCAAAGGGTGGATGGACTGAGCCATAAATGGGTCAGAATTGTCTGGGTGAGACGTCACAAGGGAAATGCTGCTTTTTGCACAAAATGTTCTGTTCTCTGGAACAACGTGGCAGCCGCCCAGTTCCATGAATGATGTTGACATGGGATGACCTGCTCCAGACCGCCCTAAGTTATCCAACGTTTAGAGGACATATGCTGCATTCCATCATTTAGACACAAACACTGACAGTTTGTGTCACATTTTTGCCTCATTCTCTGAGATGATGGCCTTTTGTGAAAATGGTGTGAGAAGGAGCAGTATTTTCTGTGTTCATAAAACAGAATGTTCCCAAGAAACCCTGGAATGTTCAGCTCTCCTATCCTATTCATTGGGTGGGGGTGTTTGTTCACAGAGTGAACAAATGCGTGACTCTGCAACTTTGTTTTGCCTAAATCAGATCTGTTTTGGATTGGGTCATCACTCAGGGGACACACCGGAACAAAAGCAAATCGTGTTGCGTCTCCCACAAAAAGGCTGCAGACTATAAACAAATTAACTGGATAACTAATCACTATAGAAGTCTGTTAACTCTGCATAGTTTCTCTGAATTTGCATTTAAGCACATGAAGTAAATATAGATACATGACTTGCCCTACTCAAAAGTTTGAATGTAGTTAAGTTACTTCAGATAAGCCATTGTTCTTCTATTTATTTTTCTCAATTAGAAGACGCAGTGGGCCAGTATCACCTTTGGGTCTAGTATTAATATTTTTTGAGCCTGGCTTCAACTTCTTCTTACATACTCACAGTAGTTCCTCAGCAACAAAACAAACTCATCACTGTGTGTTACAGTGAATTTAAACTACAGGTGAATTTAAACTACAAAGATATAATAAGTGTATTTACAGTGTATTTATGACATTCATAGCCTAATCACAGGCTAATTCAATCCCACATATAACATCCAACATTTTGGTAGTATTTTTTTTATTGTATTTTTTATCTTTGCTGATGTTGATGACAATGATATATATTTTTACATGAAACCCTTTATTATAAGTGAATAACTATATTGTTCCATAATGTGTAGCCTCTCCACTGTGAGACATTTATCATCCTTAATTTGGTTTAGGCAGCAAGGCTTGCTGACCCATTAATATTTTTTAATAATACTTTTTTTCGTGAGAGTGGCGGCCGTTCTTGTTGTTTTCTTTACGTATGGGCTCAAGCACAACTTCATTATGTATTTTGCTGTGAGGGATTTCAGCTCAGGTGTTGCGTGACAGCTCAGCTCTTGTTTCATTTACAAGGTGTCTGCCTCTTTCTATGAGTCACTGTAATTGCACGCTAGTGTGGTAGAAACAGGTGTACTTTTTGACACGCTACTTTAGAGGTTAACTAAGCCATCTTGTAGTTTTAACCTGGATCTTATTTGTTCACAGGACCAAACTCTGTCGCTTGTTTTGTTCATATGCAAATGCTGCCTGGATTGTTTGGGTTCTTGCCTAGCAACTAAAGTAACTTCCTTTAAACCTATTTTTGTGACATGATTGTACTGTTTCCCTCTTTCAGATTGTCATTCCATTCTTCAGCCTCTTAATCAAGGACATTATCTTCCTCAACGAAGGATGTGCTAACCAGCTCCCAAATGGACATGTCAATTTTGAGGTATGCTTTTTTTTAAGTTCCTTTTTATTAAAGGCAGTGGAAACAACTATTGTCCATTTTAATTGATGCATAAGTGTTGAGGAACCTGTTGGCTAAGCATAGCAACCGCCACATACAAGTGCAGGCCACTGATGCATGCACACACTCTGTATGCAAGCTGTGAAGAATGAGGAAGTCTGCCGTTTGCAGTGTAAAGCTTTCTTCCTTTTGTGCTGTGGGCGTCTGCTGAATGCTGAGACATGGGGCCAGGCTTTAACATTCTGTGTCTTGCTTTGTTTGTCAGAAATTCTGGGAGCTGGCCAAGAAGGTGAACGAGTTCATGACCTGGAAGAAAGTGGAGTGCCCGTTTGAGAAGGACCGCAAGATTCTGCAGTACCTCCTCACCGCTCCCGTCTTTAGTGAGGATGGTAAGCAGTTTCCTTCATGCTGAAAGCACATAGTCAGTTAAGATAGTGGCAAGTGCTGCTGAGGGGGTCTGACAATTTTTTATCTGCACGCTGGAACATGATTCACTTTTGGATTTTGAACTCTAACATTATGCCTCACCAATTTAGTTTTACATTAAAAAGGACATTACTCCTCATCAGCTTGTAAACATGTATGTGTAGTTGAGAAAGGTCCAGACTAGTGCTTCGTTTCAAATACATTTTTATCCCCTTGACCCTGATCTAGCCTGGCTGAGGCTGGCTATTTTTGTGATTTTGTGTTGCGCTTATTAATAGAGAACAACTTTTCCCCCCATTTTCTCCTCAATTTAGTAACCTCCCAATTCCACCCACCATCCAGCTCTCCTGTCATACAACAGCTACCAAATGGGGATGGTGAAGGTTAACACTTACTGCCTTACTCTGCAGCTTAACACACTCTGAAGAAAGCGCTATCTGCCCTCTTGCACATACATGAGCTCACCAGATGCCCACGTTTGGCTAGTGTCACTGCGATTGACAGAGGAGAGAGAGTAATAACATCCCACCCACCCAGAGAGCACAGCCAATATGCTGACTACACACACATTGCTCTGTAATCTATTTAGTGACTACACATCATTTACACAGAAACTCACACTGCTGCCTCATACCTATATCGTTGTGTCAAATCTGATAGGTGTTGAGTAATCAGACAGTGGAGTGCCTTACACACATCATGTACTCTGATTAACTCAAGTGTGAAGAATTCCCTTTTGTGAGAAAGCACAGGAGATAGAAATGAGTCAAAAACAAGGCCTTTGATGAAGAGACACATTGTACTCTCTCTCTTATTTGTTGACAGCTTTGTATCTGGCGTCCTATGAGAGCGAGGGACCGGAGAACAACATGGAGAAGGACAGATGGAAATCTCTTAGGTGTGTGAGTGTGAGCATTCAATCATCACAGCTGAACAATTTCTTCTGATAGCTTTTGGGCCTTTGTGTTTGTGGTGTTTAGACCAGACTTTTGGCTGTGACTTTTACATGTTGATATCATGTCTGTTGTCATGACACAATTTACACTATAGATGTACAATTAATTAAAGAATAAAACACTTGGAGGTATGCTTTTACAGGAAAAGAATTCACGATGGGGTAGTGTGATCAGAATGAATAAAATTATTTCCTAAAAATACCTTTACATTGTTAAATAAAGCATTCATAAAACTTGCAGATCTAGCATTAGCAGTGAGAATATGATTTTCATTAATATGCCAAGTTGTGGAAAAACACTGGTCCAGCACCATATTGAAAGGCACAGCATGGAACACTGATAATGGTAGCAAAAGATGACTAAACACAACCCCTCCCCAGAGTCTGGCGAGGGAGAGTCCACTTGGCGGTGTATGCAGTCACGTTTCCTAACAGACGTCCAAACCATAGAGGGAGGGGGTGATATAGAGAGGGTGATGGATAGAGAGAGGCGTTTTCCCCACTGCGACAGGATCTGTCACATTACGGGATTGTGTGTGGATCAGCAGAACGTGCTCAGGCCCAGGCGGAGGCAAGAGCACAACTGTCAGTGCTTTAGTGGGAGGAAATTAACTCTGTAGTGGACAGGGAAGAAGAGATAAGACACAGGAAGAAGGATACATCAGCTGGTGTCAGGTAGACAAATGGCTTTGGTTTTAACGTAATGGCATAGGTCAGATGAGTCCAATTACATAACAGACATCACTAAAAAGTCAAATTTAGGGTTTGAAAATGATTGTTCCCTCATACAGCCACACTGACCTCATTCATCTGTGTTCTTATTGCAGGTCCTCTCTGCTAAACAGGATGTAGTTCTACTGAAGAACCCAAGTCCAAGTCAGTGATGTTAAGCTTCTGGCAAGCCAGCTGTGTCCCCATTTTGTCCCCTCAAGAAGTGAGAAGTAGCCCTGATTTTTAAGGGAAACAACAATCACTACTTTGGAAGTGTTTTTGTGTGTATGATGGAGACCTGGATATTTCAGAATGGTTTTTCATCGCTTTGTAAAGATGATCACTTATTGTACCTTTAAAAAGACTCGTTTTTGGGGGGGAAAAAAACCCTGCTGAGTTCTTGAGATCCCTTGGCTGCAACTCATGATACATTTTCCACTGTCTCATGAGGCATTTGGATGCTTTTGATGCAAGTAGTCTTCTGAGTTTGCTGCTGGTTGGCCAACTCTGTGAACAAATTATTTAAAACAAAACAAAAGAAGACTAATATTAAAACCAGCATTGTGTATACTTTGTACCAGTACTGTATATTGATAGTATACAATATTAATTTAAGTATAAATTTATTTTGTCCTTTTTTTTCTGTTGTATTTGTTGATATGGTTTTTTATACCCAAGGTATTTGTAATGTGCTATTCTCACATGTGTGAGCGACCACCAAGTGTGGACGAGAGCGGCTCGTCGAGGTCTGCTGAATGCACTGGGTGCGTTCAAGAATAAAAATGTCATTTTCTGTTTGTTATAACCTTTTTTTTTGTGATATACTGTAACATTCATATTACCTTTTATGTTCATATGGATTGATGAAGGAGATACAAAGACATACATTCCTTATTAGCAGTGTTACTACAGATACACAATTGTCCACATAGCTTTAGACTGTATTCCACTGAAACACATCACCGACACGCCCATCTACCTCCTGTCTACACAAGCTAGTTCTGCTATTATGCGTTTATGTGGCCCCCTGGTGGTCATGCCATTAATAAATGAGAATTAAATTAATACATAACACACTACTACACACACATTAGTGTAGGACTACTTCATCTGCATAATGTCATTTTACACAGTTACATGGTTCTCCTCATCTGCAGATAAATAGCTTGTTCCTGTTCCCTAACTATATGGTTTTGTCATTTTTCCTTTTAAATATTAAGTGACGTTTACACATTTTGTTGCATTTTGTTCTGTGTTAATTTGTACATAACCATTTTGTAGCTACCAGATATTGCTCTAATATTTTATATTTATCAACTTTGTATGAGGCAGACTCATTTTCAGGGCACTAGCATACAACATGAAGTTAAAGATGTTAATATTGCCCGATGTCTAGTTTACCATGTTAATTTTTTTCTGCTTATGGGGAATTTTCCAAAACTTTATGCAAATAAAGTGTTTTTCTCTCCTGTGCACACTGTTATGTATTTTCACTGTTTTGATGGTTAAAATAACCCCTGAAGTAATTGTATAGACAAAAGATAATTTCAATAAAAGAATCCTTATGTAACTATGCATGTTTGGTGTAATCAGTGGACATTGTTTAAGAAATGCACATCCTATTTTATATACTTTTTTAAAATTATTGGCTTAACTACTAATACCTGATCAACTGCACCAGTTGATCAGGTATATCAACATATGCAGTGCTCTCCACTAATATCGGCACCCTTGGTAAATATGAGCAAAGAAGGCTGTGAAAATTTTTCTATTGTTTAACCTTTTGATCTTTTGTTTAAAAAAAATCACAAAAATACTCTGCTGTCATGGATATCAAACAATTGCTAACACAACACAGGTTTATCCAAAAATATAGGTGTGCAACAATTATTGGCCAATTATTAGTCAATACTTTGTGCTACCTCCCTTTGCCAAGATAACAGCTCTGAGTCTTCTCCTATAATGCCTGATGAGGTTGGAGAATACATGGCAAGGGATCTGAGATCATTCCTCCATACAGAATCTCTCCAGATCCTTCAAATTTTTTGACCACTCAAACCATCCTTTTCACAGTGCGGTGAGACAATATAGACACATGTCCAATTCCAGGTTGTTTCATAACATTTCCAGTTGACTGGAACTTCTTAATTATTGCCCTGATGGTGGAAATGGGCATTTTCAATGCTTGTACTATTTTCTTATAGCCACTTCCCATTTTGTGAAGCTCAACAACCTTTTGCCGCACATCACAGCTATAATTCCTTGATCTTTCCTATTGTTATGAAGGACTAAGGGAATTTGGCCTGTGTGTTACCTCATATTTATACCACTGTGAAACAGGAAGTCATGGTTGAACAGTTTCCTGTTCCTAGTCACCCAGGTGTACTAAAAAAAAAAGTAAAATATCAATGGGAATATACTTCAAATATATTTTTCTCATATGAATTCATAGGGGTGCCAATAATAGTTGCACACCTATATTTAACAAAGATTTTTTTTTTTTTTTTTGGATAAACCTGTGTTGTGTTTGCACTTGTTTGATATCCGTGAGAGCAGAGTATTTTTGTGAATTTTTTTAACAAAAGATCAAAAGGTTAAACAATAAAGAATTTTTCACAGCCTTCTTTGCTCATATTTACCAAGGGTGCCAATATTAGTGGAGGGCACTGTATATACACACACACACACACACACACACACACACACACACACACACACACACATATATATATATATATATATATATATATATATATATTTATATATATATATAATATACTCAAACCAACTGTATGGGGAAAATGAAGTCCCAGAGAAAGGATTTGTCTCCATCTACTGGTACCTTTAAACAGTAACTTGAGTTGAATTTTATTTCAGGATAGAATGTTGTGATATTTGTGATGTGTATAATTCACACAAGGTCGATAAAAGACCATGAAACATGCAATGTGATCAGATTAAGAGCAAATATATTTCTGTCTAATAATATTACATGTTAAATATATATGTGCAGTATGAAAATTTATAGCAAACAAAAAAAAATGTGCAGATCATGGTTGCATTATTTAAAAAAAAAAAAGTCCTGCTAGGATAAATGTTTAAATGTACAATAAAATTAACTGTAAATAAGGACACTGGAGAAACCAGTCGTCTTTGAAATGAGTTGTGACAAATTCACAGGAAATTTGAGAAATTAGAAATAAATAAATAAATAAATAAATAAATAAATAAATAAATAAATAAATAAATAAAAATGGACCAACAGTTTGAATGTACTTGCTATGTATGTATACTACTAACATTTAACTGTATTAAGAATTTGCAAAACAACGCTGCAGGGATTTAAAGGTCACACTTTTTCCTGTAACATTTATGTGCTGAATTATTGATTATTTCCCCAGACAGAAGCTGGACTAATGTAACACCCTGGCTGTGATCCAGTTAAATGCACACAGATCAATCCAAATAGCTTCACTGATGGTATAATACCGAGCATGACTTGCAGAAGGGAAGAATTCACAGCAAGATTCCTTTCAAAGCAAATACCTCATCTTAACAAATAACTCAGTGAATCCAATTTGACATTAAATGTATCTTAAATGCATCAGTTACACACTTTGCATGATGCAGTAAGTGACGCACTATCTGCTGTCTATATATTGAACATGTCATTATGTAAGCTTGTGAGGGGGTCAGTGGGGGATTTTTGAAGCTTGAGGATATATATATTTTTTTTGTTTGTTTGTAAAACTGTAATGTAAAATAGATCAGTGTGCATTAATTGCAGCACATAATACACTGACCTCTGCTGTCCATGGATGTTAAAGTGTTCTTGGTCCATCTTGTTCTGACCCCTAAATATTTATTCCTTTTTGCTCCATATTAAGTTTGACATATTGCATTCAATCATAAAAGTAGTCTGTTGTGTCCTTAAAAAGATATATGACATATTTAACTGGCAGAAAATCCTACTGGCCAACACAAGTCCACAAATCTTGAAATGTACCAAACTGATTGTTTTTACTTATTGGGTTTTTGAGATATTTCATGTGATTTTGTGTCTTTTGATAGTATTACAATACCTCAAAAGCAGGGATGATATGTTTGTTCATGCATTTCAAGTACCAGATATATCAATAGCAAAACAGTGAACCTGAGTTAATGTCAGCTACCTCTCTTCTCTTCTGATTAACTATACAGGGGCGCATTGCATAGGTTTGCATGTATTTATCAAACAAAGCTTTAGAATTGATTAAATGTTTGTCTTCCAAAATACAGGTTATTACATTATTAGAGGACTTGTGCAATAAGTTAGAAAGATTATGAATTTATGATATTATGAATGTTAAGTTTTACTTACCCTTAAATTTAATCATCATCATCATCAATATTATTGTAACACTTTTCATCCATCAGGATTTATGAGACCCTACAGGCAGTAGTGAGATCATATGGTAAACAGTGAAGCTGAGTCAGAAAGGACACACACACACACACACACACTTGGAGCTAATGTGTACACAGCACTGAGTTGGACTCAGAGAAACATCACTCGGACTGTCTCCGGCTTTTTTCTTCACTTTCGGATGAGACTTGGGTGGAGCTCGTAAACACACACAGGTGAGCTGATGGATGTATCTTGTGTTAGAAAAGTGAAATGTGTAAACGGAAGTGTGATAAAGCAGGTGTATCGATTGGGATTGACGATTGGTTGAACAAAATCGGGAAAATTCGGGAAAACGAATCAGTTAGCACAGGCTACTTATCGTAATGTTTTCATGTCATTTGATGCGACTCTGATATATACAGCTTATAGTGATAATGTGAATGTTTTACTGCGAATATTAAAACCATAAAATTACACTTAGTATAATGTAGTATTTTCATAGCATCTATACTATACTTTATTATACTTTATTTATAATATAAACTATATACTTTATTAATATTCTACATATATTTATTGACGAAACACTTTTTCCAAATCAAATAATGTGTTTACGTTGTGATAAACATTATGCAACGTTACTTTAAAAGTTAAATGTGTAATTGTTTTTAACATAAAAAAGGGGGAAATTTGTTAATAAATAATGAATTCACCCGTTACTAATTTATACATGTAATTACAATTCAACAGTCATTTTAAACCAATCACTGCAGAGAGTTTGTGCTTGCTGTGTCATGTTTGGAGCAGTAAACACCGGAAGTGAATATGCGCCTGTCTCAGTTAATGCTCAACTGCTTAGCCCTTCTGTTCTGTTCACTATACTCTTATAAAAAGGGTTCTTCAAGGGTGCCTTACTTATTACTTGTGCTTATCATTGGTTGTCTCGTTTCATCTATTCTGATTTGACAGCAATACAAATTCATTTAAAACATTCATTTTATTTTCTCAACATGATAGTACAAACATTATCAATGGAAACGGGATATCACTTGTTTAGGGATCCGCTTTGTTTCATCTTTTTCCCTCAATTTAGCTCTCAGTCCACTCGTTTTTACTTTTATTTTACTTTGTTACACTAAGGGCAAAATGATCTGAACATAATCTCTAATCTCTGTTATATATAATAGCAAAATGAAGTCAATTAATCAATTAATATTGCTCCACTTTTAGTAAGAAGGGTTAAGTAATTAAAACCATGTCCAGTGAACGTACTGCTGCATATTTTAATCCTGTAGACTTGAGACTGTCCACAAACAAAACACATTCATATGATATTTATGGAGGAATTCAGTGTTAGTCATACAGCAAGAATGTTATTTCAGTGTAGGAGTCCTTTGACTGGGACTAAACTGGACATGTGCATGGTGTAATAGTGTGTTGGCGGTTCTACGAATCACATGTCTGTTATAGTAAACACTGTAGGCTCAATTATGCTTGAGAGTTTTGGGCTGAGAGTAGGCGTATACAGTGCATAATGTCCAGCGTTGCTGTACATATTTTGTGTATATATTTTCCCCCATTCCACCAGTGAATGTCCCACTGAAAGTAAAGAATAGTGTCATCATCATGAACAACAACACATGATGTGTGAGGGAGCTATTGAATAGCATCACGCCTTCTGAATAATTGATCAGTAGAGTGAATCATGTCGGGGTCCTAGATCACATTTAAATCTCTCTCTCTCTCTCTCTCTCTCTCACACACACACACACACACACACACACACACACACACACACACACACACACACACACTCACTCTCTCACTCAGTACCACTTCACATTTGGGAGATCATTCATTAATAGATAAATAAATGTCCCTCTAACCTTTACCATCAAACAGAGCTGTGATCTGTAGTATGCAAATGCAGGCACCAAATCATAAATGTACCAAAGTAACACACCCATGCATTACCATACAAATTATAACCCCAAATGTCAGCCATTGTACTGTAATACTTTATACAGATTGCTAATATATCTGCTGATATTCTTACACATTTTTCTGTTGATTTTTTACATTTGTAATTGCTACAGTTGAAGAGAAAGCATGTTATAAATGCAATGGATGGAAAAATCTCAAAACCAAAGTTGATGTATTTACCCATAGGGTCTTTCCTTAATGTTTCGGAAATGTAAAGTATTGTCAAACATATAAAATATATGAATGGATTGTAAGAAATAACCATTGCTTTATTCAATGCAGTACAAAAATGGGAAACAGCTCAGCTAAACTGAATCCCTTCATACACGTTAATGGATCGGCCAAATCCAAGCTCAACACCGAGTCAAGTGGTGGCCCTCATCGCCTCAAAATGAAGTTGGAGGAGTTGGAGAGCCAGCTGAAGAAGAAGGATGAAGAACTGAGTGCCCAGCAGCTACAGATCAAACAGCTGGAAGAGCAGCTGGCCCAGAATAACCAAGTCATTGCTGACATCTCAGATGCTTTGAGAACTAAGTGTCTCCAGCTCAGCAGTCTACAGGAGGCTCTGAAGAAACAGCGAGATTTGGAACTCATGAACTCTCCCACTGAAGTGAGTCAGAGACTCAGTGGTCTGCTGCGAGAGACACTCAACAAGAGAAAAGGAGCGAAAGCTGGGGTTTCTGCAGAACCGTCATCCAGGACGTATGACTCGAGTAGCCTGCCCAAGTTCTACTTTGAGAGTGCACGAGTGTGGAAAGAGCCAAGGTCAGGAAAAAAAACTTCAATGTGTCCTGCAATGTAATTTATGCAGTCAGGTAGATTTTTCAGTTACCTAATGTTGAGAAAAATAATCGTCTCATCTTTTATAGATGACTAATTAGGATCTGCCATTCAGATGGTAATCTCCATAGAGACCATGTTGAGATGCTCTCAAATCATACCGTTTGGGGGGTTCATTAACTATTCTGCATGCTGGTATTGACAATTGAAGAACTGGTGCATTTGATAACTGAAATAAAAGGTCTGAAGTGCTGTCTAATTAGCTTGTCTTGAATAATTTAAAAATAAACCAAAAACATCTGTCAACTCAGTTCAGTGCCCAGAGAGCAGTGCTTATCTATACTCACTTACCCAAAGACCAAAGACCCAATTTATACAGTATATTTAGTATGATGTGCTGAGATATCAGCATTTACTGATCAACTACGGCTA
The DNA here is from genome assembly GCA_023630585.1 of Cranoglanis bouderius. NCBI lineage: Eukaryota > Metazoa > Chordata > Actinopteri > Siluriformes > Cranoglanididae > Cranoglanis > Cranoglanis bouderius. The sequence goes on along the minus strand of CM042549.1, from coordinate 15,306,751 downwards.
CGTATTTGATCAACACAGATTTAATGTCATGCTCAGTTTCAAAATGAAGAAAACACCATTTTTCATTAATACATGATACAAAATCTGAACACATTATCTGATGATTTCATGCTTATGACAGTGTGAAGAAGCTCCTAACAGATGCCTTGAATAAGAACCGATATCTGAAGAGGCTGGAAGGACAGCAGCTTAGAGACATGGTGGAGTGCATGTATGAGAAAACATACCAAAAAGGAGAGTCTGTCGTCAAGCAAGGTGAACTGGGGAATCACCTGTTCGTGCTGGCAGGTAAGAATCCACATGGAATTAAACACTGAGACGCACAATATTAATTCTTTGTCTTGTTAAAATTTGCTGCGCCATAAGACCACATCAGAAACATGTTATGGGTGATGCTGACATACAGTGCCCTCCACTAATATTGGCACCCTTGGTAAATATGAGCAAAGAAGGCTGTGAAAAATTGTCTTTATTGTTTAACATTTATCTTTATTGTTTAAGGTTTAAAAACACTCTGTTCTCATGGATATCAAACAATTGCAAACAAAAGACAGGTTTAACAAAAAAAACTCTTTGTTAAATGTAGGTGTGCAACAATTATTGGCACCCTTTTAGTCAATACTTTGTGCTACCTCCCTTTGCCAAGATAACAGCTCTGAGTCTTCTCCTATAATGCCTGATGAGGTTGGAGAATACATGGCAAGGGATCTGAGACCATTCCTCCATACAGAATCTCTCCAGATCCTTCAGATTTCGAGGTCCACGCTGGTGGACTCTCCTCTTTAGTTCACCCCACAGGTTTTCTATGGGTTTCAAGTCAGGGGACAGGGATGGCCAAGGCAGGACCTTGATTTTGTGGTCAGTAAACCATTTTGTGTTGATTTTGATGTATGATTTGGATCATGGTCCTGCTGGAAGATCCAACCATGGCCCATTTTAAGGTTTTCATCTAATCCATGATGCCATGTATCCTAACAAAATGTCCAGGTCCTCTGGCAGAAAAACAGCCCAAAACATTAAAGAGCCACCACCATATTTAACTGTGGGCATGAGGTACTTTTCCATATGGCTACCTCTCTGTCTGCGCCAAAACCACCTCTGGTGTTTATTGCCAAAAAGCTCTATTTTGGTTTCATCTGACCATAAAACCCGATCCCATTTGAAGTTCCAGAAGAGTCTGGCAAACTGAAGACGCTTTAGTTTGTTTTTGGATGAGAGTAGAGGCTTTTTTCTTGAAACCCTTCCAGAAAACTTGTGGTGATGTAGGTGACTTCGGATTGTAGTTTTGGAGACTTTCTGACCACAAGACGTAACTAACTTCTGCAATTCTCCAGCTGTGATCCTTGGAGAGGATTTTTTGGCCACTCGAACCACCCTCTTCACGGTGCGTTGAGACAATATAGACACATGTCCAATTCCAGGTTGATTCATAACATTTCCAGTTGACTGGAACTTCTTAATTATTGCCCTGATGGTGGAAATGGGCATTTTCAGTGCTTGTGCTATTTTCTTATAGCCACTTCCCAATTTGTGAAGCTCAACAACCTTTTGCTGCACATCACAGCTATATTCCTTGGGCTTACCCATAATGAATGACTAAGGGAATTTGGCCTATGTATTACCTCATATTTATACCCCTGTGAAACAGGAAGTCATGGTTGAACAACTTCCTGTTCCTAGTCACCCAGGTGTACTAAAAAAAACGTAAAATATCAGTGGGAATATACTTCAAATATATTTTTCTCATATGAATTCATAGGGGTGCCAATAATTGTTGCACACCTATATTTAACAAAGATATTTTTTTTGGATAAACCTGTGTTTTGTTTGCAATTGTTTGATATCCATGAGAGCAGATTATTTTTGTGATTTTTTTTTAACAAAAGATCAAAAGGTTAAAAATCAATTTTTCACAGCCTTCTTTGCTCATATTTACCAAGGGTGCCAATATTAGTGGAGGGCACTGTAAGTTGTCATGACAGTTTACATTTCACTGAATAACAGTGCCATGTTTTCACCATCATTGTCGGCATTGTCATCAGCACTGCCATAATATTTGACGTCATAACAGCTTACATCACAAGCTGTTATCACTCGTGTCATAGTCTTTCCTCACCAACCTTTCTCTTGAAGTTATTAATACAAAAAAAATGCACCTTGTCATGTTACAGAGAAACCTGGAAAGTCCTGAATTCTTTCCTGTGTCGGAAAACTTAAAGCAAGAGCTTTATCTCTGACTTTGGAGACTCTTTCCAAAATGTTAAACATCTCATCACAGAAAACATTTAAATTATCTCATTTATACAACTGAGCAGTTGAGGGTTGAGGGCATTGCTCAAGGGCCCAGCAGTAGCAGCTTGGCAGTGCTGGAATTTGAACTCGTGACCTTCCTAACATATTAAACATATTAGAACTAGCGCATTAATATAAACTTGTGATTTTAACCGCTGGTACTACTATCCGAGCTGCTGTAATAAAAATAATCTTCTGACCAATCAGATTCAAGAATGCAATGGCACTATGGTATAAATGAAAATAACACACACTTGTCTTTCAATCAGAATTTTAGTATTTTCTACAGCCATGGTATACAATATATTATTACAGTTTTCATAAAATATGTGTTAGAGGTCGACAGAATGATCAGTTTTGCCAATTAATCGGCACTGATAACCGATTGCTGGAACTAGCAGTCCTCTAGAGGCGAAATAAAAACAATCACTAAAAAAATTTGTTGTGTTATTTTGAAGTTTATATTAATACTTATAGATTTATTTCATTTAAAAAAGTACAGTACATTATCATGGTACATTCATTACTGTTTATTTTTGTAATAAAGTTCAGCAATATTTTACTTTGAGTGTTATGTTTTCATTCAGTATCAATTTTAAAAACTATCAGTTGATTAATTGGTTATCGGCAGGTACTGCCCAACTTCGTTATCGGTATTGCTAAAATCCACTATCAGTGGAACTACCATTTGTAATAAAAGATATCCTAACTATAGTACAGGATGTGGCTTAAGCTGTTGTGGCAAAAAAAAAACATCATGGCAGCTATCATAAAATTTATGACATTGCCATGTCATTCCTTATATTGCAGGATTCTAATATACAGTAGTATCACTCAATTTTATTTAATTGAGTAATTTAATATGCTTGTTGAGTGATGTTCTTGTTTGTGCTTATAGATGGCAACCTGGATGTCTATCAGAACAATAAACTGCTCACGTCAATCGCAGTATGGACAACATTTGGTGAATTAGCCATTTTATATAACTGCACCCGGACTGCATCCGTTAAAGGTGAAGTATTGTGTAACCGCTTTAAGTTGGGAAAGAAAAATGTTTTGAAATAATAAATAATCACCCTCATTTCATGAGTATGAATACACATGTTAAGAATTTAACATGAAAAAGGTGGATGATGCAAATAAACAGGTGTTGGCGTTGGATAATGGATATAATTTTTCCTGGGTTTAGGTATGGGAGAATTTAATAAAATTAAATCGCCTGAAATTTTCTCTTGTTTAGATTTGCAGTTCGTGTGTGTGTTAACTAAAGATAGTGACCTCAGACTTGGAGGATATTTAAGGTTTATACATCGTTAAACTCATCAAATACAAGATCTTAACATGTTTCTTTATAGCACAAAGCCTTTGGACATCAAAATTGAATTTGTTTTGGCACTTTCTCTAATGTTTTGTAAAATGCATCATAAACTTTAAAGAAACACTGACCTCATGTGAACCTCCTGCTTTCTCAAGCTGACACGTCTCAGAAAACAGACTCATCATAACAATATTTGTTAGATAGCCTTGGCTCAACAGATTAGCATAACATTCTAACTACACATTGTAACTTTTAACCACCATTTCTTTGATAATGTAAGCACTATCTAACGGCTCTGTTACATATTGCTGTTGTGCCTTGGTGACTGCTTCACCACATGTTCTCCAGCAGTGAGTTTGAGGCTAAGACTCAGGAGCATTCCAGCATTTTCCTTGCATTACCTGCTGTTTTGTTGTTCTTGCAGCGGCCAGTAATGTCAGAACCTGGGTTCTTGACCGGGAGGTCTTTCACAACATCATGCGAATGACTGCTGAGGCAAGACATGAGCAGCACCGCAACTTCCTCAGAAGGTGATAAAACCAACGTATCACACTGTCTCAGCTATGATATTAAATGAAATGTATAACACAGCATTGTTGAATTCTTAAATCTGATTTTCTATAACAGCAGCTCTGGCTTAAATAAGCTCATTCTAATACATCATAATTTATACATATCTTACACTAGGACTTGTATGGCAGACGCTCCACATAAACAAACAAAAAAAAAAACGTAATTGTTCATATGAAGTTTTCTGTGAGGAGACGTTTTGGAAGGTCAGGGTTTTGTAATAGTCAGAGCTAAAACTTTCACTTTAGGTCTTCTGTCACAGGAGAGTCTTCAGGACAGAGGGCTGTGCGATTACTGGGTAGCATGACAAGCTGCATTTTTTTGTCTTATTAACTTCAGGAGAGTAAAGAGAGAGAGGCTGGTGAGGGAATGACAAAGTGTCAGTCTTTAATAAATAAAAATGGCTAGCATTGACAAATTGCTGTGGTATAAGAGGAATAAACACTTTGGAACATGCTGTCATTGGAAATTAATCAGCATCAGGGGATTGGTGAAGTGGCCCTCAGCTTCACCGTATATATTATTTTCCAATAACAGCACATGTTTTCTTGCTTACCTAATAAACCCTAGGTCCAGCTAGACAATATTGTCTTCCTAATTATATACACACGTACAGTGTTACAAAATATTATTTCTACATGGCCATAATACAACATTTAAACAACAGAAGGGGTTTCTTCAAGACCACATAACGTACAAGTACAGCACAATACATTAAATACACAAAGCTTCCTTACCTATTTCCTTACATATGACTAATGAGATGAGTAGCAAAAGTTAACTAAACTAGGTTTGAGACAATCTATCTGGATCTAAACGCACATTTTAAATAGAAAACATGACTGGATTTTGGATCTGATTTGAGTGTAATTTAAAAACAAACACAGCTGTTCCCTATTTTCCAGATTATAACCATTAGCACATACCTTTTACAAGAAAGATCTGTATCCTGTTTAAAATATGTTTAGTTCCTTTTCATTTATTTCATTTTTTTATTCCAGTGTTTCACTTTTGGCCAATCTTCCAGAAGACAAGCTGACTAAGATTGTAGACTGCCTGGAGGTGGTAAGTAAAACTCTTATCTTTATTCTTGATATTGTTCTGAACACAAAAAAAATCAAAATGACCTTTGTGTTGGAGAGTGCAGGCATTACGTCTGTCATCCCCTGGGCCGGTAGATTGTTATCATAATTATTTGACATATTGTTGTCATAATTATTTGACTTGGGCCATGTAAAGTGTTCCTGATTTGAAGGTTGAGGGTAGAAACGCGGCACAGTCTGCGCTTTGTTAAAGATCTGTTGGACAGCTGATTCAGGCTGCTGACTGATTTGTTTCAAGTCTCTCTGAGGGGGCCAAAGAGAACGTTTCTAAAAGAGTGTGGGCTTTGTCAGCTTTGTGTCAAATAACCCCATTCACATTCCCCACCTTGTGAAAATACTTCAAGGACATTCCTCTTGATCATGTGTCCCTGGGTTCGAATGGGAGAATTTTGTTATTTAATCATTCTGATGGAGTTGATTATATTCCCTCCCAAGGGGACAGGAAGCAATGTAACTCAATAGTGGTGCAGATGTTTCATACTGTGAAATGCAGATAATATGGAACTCTATCATTAAACAGTGAGGAAAGGAATGTGTTGAGAGGGTCTTGGCATGTTTTGGGGTTCCTGGTGTAAAGAGGTCCAGGGCTTTTTTGGAGAACTTCTTGGATGAAATGATAGAGCCGTGAAAGGAGAACACATGGATGGATCATGAATAAATTGATAGGAATCACACTCTTGAGAGAACTGGCTTTCTGACTTTCAAGAAAATATAACTGGTCTCTAATGTTCACGAAAAATATGTTAGCAAAATTAATCATGATTGGTGCTGATGTATAGGTTGGAATCTGTCCAGATTCACCTCAGAAATATGCACCTCATGTATTAGGTAATGATGATGTAATTTAGTGTGAATGTGATAGTGATACATTTATTGTTCCTGGAATAATGTTCCTTTTAACAACTCACTGCCAGGGATGTGATCAGTGTCCACTTTAGACTCCTCCCACTTCCGTGTAAGTTTTTTTTTTTTTTTTTCAATTTTCTTTTTAAAGTATTGAATCATTTATGATGTTTAGCTGCAGTTGACCTCTTAAGCCTGAACATGCACGTTTAGTAGTTTGCCTGCATACCTAGCTAACATTAACTCAGCTAGACATAGCAAGGTTAGTTATAAATACAAATAAGAAATTTAAAAATAAGAAACTTATTTGGAGTCAAATATTTTTATTATTTAAATGTGTAATGAAGGGTGTGCAGCCTTAATACTTTAAATTAATTAATTGTATGAACTGAAATTTGGGTAGTATTGCCATCTCACAGCTCCAGGGTCCCCTGTTCGATCCTGAGCTCGGGTTACTGTCTGCGTGGGTCTCCACTGGGTTTTCTTACACCTCCCAAAAACATCCCAGATATGAATGAGTCTGAGAATGTGTGTGTGTGTGTGTTTGTGTGTGTGTGTGTGTGTGTGTGTGTGTGTGTGTGTGTGTGTGTGTGTGTGTGTGCCCTGAGATGGACTGGCATCCAGGGTGTATTCCCACCTCATGTCCAGTATTCCTGGGATGGGCTCTGGATTCACTATGATTGTGACCAGGATAAAGCTGTTTCTGAAGATGAATGAGATACACAATGTTTTATTTCTCTGGAAAATGGCATGTTTTGGAGTTAATTTTTAAAGGGCTGCAGCTACCTACAAATACAAACCACTAACTAACTACTGTACAGCAGCTAAATATTATCAGCAATTTAATACCTTTAACAATATAAGCCATTTATTCTGAATTATATAAAGTGAAATGCAGAGATCCCTGTCTGGAAGCTGTCTGGTATATCTGGAGGAAAGTCTTAGAAGTGGGAAGAGTTTGAGCCACAAACTGATGGCCGTGACTGATAAAACTGAATGTTGTTCCAGGTGCAACAAAGGGATGCTGAACATGTCTGACATGAAGAACTCATATGTGCCTGTCTGGTTCCTGTTACATTATGATAAGGATAGTCATTTTCTCTATTCCAAGGATTGCCAATAGGATACTGAAGGATGGTAAAATTGGTTAAGCTGGGGTATAATTTTGTTTATCTCTATTGCAGGTCATTTAGGGAGATGTCACAACTTGCCTAAAGTGTTGCCTAAAGTGGTAAATCATAAGAATATCCCACTGTTTAATTGGACGGTTTCAGGGTTTCATATTTGTCGTATTTGAAATGTTGATTCGTCGGACCACAAAACACGATTCCACTGTGCTACTGTCCATCTCAGATGAGACCGAGCCCAGAGAAGTTAATGGTGCTTCTGGACAGTGTTGAAGTATGGCTTCTGCTTTGCATAGTAAAGCCTTAACTTTCATCTGTGAATGCAGTGGTGAATGGTGTTGACTGTCAAAGGTTTACCAAAGTATTTCCGAGCTCATGTCAGGATATCCATTACAGACTCATGACGGATTTTAAGACAGTGATGTTTGAGTGATCGGAGATCACGCGCATTCAGAAGTGGTTTTCGGCCTTGCCCTTTACGCACCGAGATTTGACCGGATTCCTTGATTATATTGTGCACTGTAGAAGGTGAAATGCCCAAAATCCTACCGATTTGTCTTTGGGGAATGTTGTTCTCAAAGTGTTGGATTATTTGTTGACGCATCTGTTGGCAGATTGGCGAACCTCGACCCATCCTTGCTCTTGAAGGACTAGGCCTTTTTTGGAGGCTCCTTATATACTATGATTAGACGATTGCCTCATCTGTTTCACTTCACCTTCTTATTTCAATTTGTCACATTGCTATTATTCCTAAATTGCCGCTGTCCACACCTTTTTGGAACGTGTCTCAAAATAAACGTTTATCTTCAAAAAACTGTGCAGTTGATTAGGTAAAACATCAAATACCTTGTCTTTATACGTTTTTTGTTTAAATACAAGTCAAAGTACATTTACGAATCACTCCTCTTTGTTTTTATTAGCACTTTCCATACTGTCCCAACTTTTTTGGAATTGGGGTTGTATATATCTCAGAGATAATTTCATTATGTACCTCTGAGTGAAAGATTGCATCCTTCCTGTATACTCCTTTGAGAATATCCCTGCAGGAACACGACAGCACTGACTTGATGGGAAATCAATACCTAAATAAGATCTTCTTTGTATTTCCTCATTAGGAGTATTATGACAAAGGTGACTATGTGATCCGGGAGGGAGAAGAAGGAAACACATTCTACATCATTGCCAATGGAAAGGTAAAAGCATCACCGCACACATATTGGATTTAATTCAAGATTCTGGATTATCAGATGTTAGCAGTTTATGCATAATCTCCACCTGGCTAGAAATAGTTTTAACCTGTATTTTGGGGAAACTCTTTGGTCAATCCTGATATTTCAGTCCTCCTCCTTAAATATTAACCCCTCTAGCTGAAATCTGGGTTCTGTACCCAAAAAAGGATCCCTATGGTGGCTTCTTCTATGGTCACTTTCCCCCAACACCACTATGTTGGGGCCATAGAGGAAATGTGTGTCCATTTCTGTGGGAGGTAGAGCATGTTGAGATAAATCAGTAACCTGACACTGCAGGGGTTAAGAGACAGAGGTCTCCTCTGGGAAGTAACAGGAACTGTTTATCATGAGCTACCCGGTCATGGATCCCCCGGTGGGCCCCCACCATAGCTACAACTCCGACTGCAATGGGGAAGACAGATGTTTTTTTCTGAGAGCGATTTAAGTGCCGGAAATGATGCTTCTCGTCAGCCTGTCGCCACCCTGTCCAAGACGGCGTGTTGGGAATAAGCCCATTAGTGTTAGCCACCAAAAAGCTGCCTATTAGGTCAAGAGGGTCAGCTGTAGATCACTTTACAAGAGGAATTGTGTGTCCACTCATGGATTGAGAGGAGAGACCTGGAAGTTCAGTGGCTTTGGAATAAATTTGATATATAATTACAGAGAAGTTGGTTAATAACTGGATGATCCCTGTTTTTGTGTTGTGTTTTTGTGTGTATTTTGAACATTGGATTCAAAAAGAAAGAATGCCTATTAGGTTATGATCTACAGCTTTTCCGTTCTCACATATGGACATATGGATATGGTCATATAATGGTAGAACAGTGTTCCACTGGGATTCATTAATTAGTATTAATGGATCACGATTCATCACTTATGAGTGGTGAATCACCATAAATGATGGACTAAGCAAAATGTTCTCCATATGTCATATTTAATGTGTTCCTGCTCAGATTAAAGTAACCCAAAGCACTAAGGATCACGAGGAGCCCCAGGTCATCAATACTTTACAGAAAGGTGATTACTTTGGAGAAAAGGCCCTCATCAGGTATCCTTTTTCTCTTTATAATCTTATGCCACACATAACTTTCAGATATTAGCTGCTGATAGCAGTTTGCATTCATAATTAACAATTAATGATTAATTAAAGTGATTCTTCCTTCCAGTGAAGCCAGAATGAGATTTCAAACAGCCCTCGGGTTACATTAGAATTACAGACATGATGTAATTTCCTCCTTTTTGCAGTGATGACGTCAGGTCAGCTAATATCATAGCAGATGAGGATGGCGTTGAATGCCTCGTCATTGACAGGGAGTAAGAACACACAGCCCTTTTCCTTTTTACTAATGCGTAGGTTGACTTTGTTCGCTAATAACTTTTATTATTCTCTTCCCAGGACATTCACTCAAACTGTTGGCACCTTTGATGAACTTAAGAAATATCTTCAAGGCTATGTTGAGACTTTAGCTCGTGATGACAAGAAGAGAAATGCAAAGTGAGTGGCATATAGTCATGTGAAAAAATAACTACACCGCATGGAAATTGTTGGTTTTTTTGGACATATTTGGACAAGCAAACATTTGATCATCTTTGAAACAGCAGCTATTAATAAAGGTGATACACTCTATCAAATGATACATAAAACTGACATTTTGTAGTAATTTTCACAATTTAAATTAACAAAAACAAAACAAAACAGATCTGTCACAGGAGGAACCTGTCTTATTTATACCCTTCTCATATCTAGTGTCTGGTGTTCCCTTTGTTATTGAGGTGTGTGGTGTCATTATGCCAAGATCTAAAGAGTTCTGTAAGACATTCAGAAAAAAGGTTATGGATGCCTATAAGTCTGGCAAGGGATTTAAAAAGATCTCCAAATTATTTGAAATACATCATTCCACTGTAAGTAATCTACAAATTGTGCAGATTTCAAATGACTGCCAATTTGTACAGGACTGGCCGTTCCAGCAAATTCAGCCCAAGAGCAGACCGTCTAATGCAAAAAGAAGTCTCCAAGAACCCCCATGTTTCATCACAGGATCTGCTAGTCTTGCAACTGTTGGTGTCAAAGTGCATGCTTCTACAATCAGAAAGAGATTGCACAAATTTGACCTGCATGGGAGGCGTGCCAGGAAAAAGCCTTTGCAAGACTACAGTTTGCCAATGAGCATATAGGCAAAGACCAGGACTTTTTGAATAATGTGCTCTGGACAGATGAATCAAAGATAGAGTTGTTTGGCCACAGTAACAGCAGACATGTTTGGCGCAGACCAAAGACAGCTTTTCAGGAGAAGCTCCTCGTACCAACTGTGAAGCACGGTGGTGGAACTGTTATGGTTTGGGGTTGATTCACTGCTTCAGGGACTGGACAGCTTGCATCCATTGATTAAACTATGAATTCTACATCATATCAAAGAGTGCTTGAAGATAATGTGAGGCCATCTGTCCGAAAGTTGAAATTGAACTGAAAGTGGAACTTTCAACAGGATAATGATCCTAAGCACACTAGCAAATCCACCAAGGAATGGCTCAAGAAGAAATGGAGGGTTATGGAATGGCCTAGCCCATTGAAATGTTGTGGGGGGATTTGAAACGGGCAGTACATGCAAGAAAACCCTCAAACATCTTGCAACTGAAAAAATATTGCATGGAAGAGTGGTCAAAAATTGGTCAAAAAGTGGTCAAAAAATTATATTAGCTATAATATTTAGGGCAATACTAGCTACTGAGGCCAAGGGTGTACTTACTTTTTCCACAGAAGAATATCACATCTTTTGACATTTCTGTTGAATAAATAATTGAAAAAGATAATTTTCCTTGTTGTTTTGTTCAAGTATATCGACTTCATTAATCGGCACTGTTTAAAAGGTGATCAAATGTTTGCTTGTCCAAATATGTCAATATCTATATAAGGCAAGTATATATTTGCAGGTATAATTCTAGTTGTACGAACATGTATATATAACCCACTCAAGGCTCAAGGAGTAAGTATTAATGCTCAAAGACAATAATAAATGTATGGTGGTCTGGGACCACCTGTCAGATATCTCTGTGGCTGAAATCTGGCACATAACAGCCACAAAAGATGAAAAAGCAGGTGTTGTCCAAAATTGAGTTTTTCCACCTATAACATACTATGACACCATAACCATAAATATATCTAACCAAAACAACGTGAAATTAAAAAAACAACAACAAAAAAAAAACTTCTTAATCTTGCCTAGGCTATCCTGCAAGGATAATGATAGCTAAGGAGCCAGTGTAACAAATACATCAGTACAAACAGTCAGTCTGCCTAAAGATACCTAAGTGTGCTTTCTTCACAAAGTGAATGCCACCTTTTTTTCTATTTCTCTGATTTTTTCCCTAACTTAGTCTTGGCCAATTCCCACCCACCAGTTAGCTCACCCCTATTACATGACAGCCAGGGAGGGTGAAGACTAGCACTCCCTCTGAGACAAGTGAAGCCAACCAACCACATCTTTTCAAACTGCTGCTCATGCTGCATTAAAACAGTTGGGGGAAAGTGCTATCTGCCTCCTTTGACATACATGAACCTAAAGACACCCGTGATTGGCTGTGACTGTTAGAGGAGAGAGAGCATGGCATCCCTCCCACACAGAGAGCAAGGCCAATTTTACTCTGTGGGACTCCTGGCCATGGATGGCTGTGTCATCGTCAGGATTCGAACTCGTGCTCTCCGGGCGATATCTCGAATACTTTTCTGTTGTGCCAGAATGTTACACTTGGTCAAGTTTTTGGATAGCTGCATACCGTAGCAAAACATACGGTACATAAGCCTAATCAGTTCAGTTTGTAATCAGATACTGACTCTCAAATTGCCCAAGATAAACCTATGCAAATAACTTTTTAAATGCCTTTTCACTTTTGGTGGAACTTTAAATGCTATAACTTTACTTCTGTTTGAGATGCATGCAAAAGAGAAACATATTTCAGTTTCTTAAAGTTTTCAGAACTATAAACTGTGAAAATGTGAAGAAAAGAAAAATCACCATGTAAAAGAGTTTTCTCAGGTTGCCACACAAATACGTATAGTACAGCAACAATTTATATTTGATCTCAGAGAAATATTACTCATTGACAGGTTTTTGTGTTGTTTCATTTATGCAGGAGGTCAGGAAGCAGTACTCCCAACTCTCCTTTGTCCAGTGATCAGGTGCAGCTAAAAGAGAAAGACTTTACTTCCTCTCTTTCCTTCAGGAACCTGGAGATCATCACTACTCTAGGAGTAGGGGGTTTTGGTAGGGTTGAACTGGTGAGCGGTTGTGTTTCATATTAATACTGACTGTTTGGCATAATTCCAGTGGTTCAGCTAGTCTAAAATGACCCCAGGTGTGAATGAGTGTGTAAATACTCTGGGTGTATTCCTGGCATACGCCCAATGTTCCCATGTTTATACTCATGATTTTGGTTTAGGTTTAAAATATAAAGTAGTATGAAAACATTATAGAAAGACAGTTCAGTGACATGTATTTGAGCGTTGTGTATGTCTTCCACCAGGTTAAAGTGAAGAATGACAATGTGACCTTCGCTCTGAAGTGTATTAAGAAGCGTCACATTGTGGACAACAGACAGGAAGAACACATTCACTCAGAGAGGAGAATCCTGAGTGATACCTGCTCCCCTTTTATTGTCAAGTATGTTAAATTGTATTTAATATATAATATTAAATAATAATTTATTATTATTATTATAATTATATATAATTTCTTATTTATTTATAATGTATAATATTCAGAGACATTCATTCTGACAGTGCTAATAGAACTACATTTAGGCCCTGTTTTGCTAAAATCCCAAATAATGCGTGTGTGCAAATGCGATAAATTGCACACACAAATAGTGAGCATGTTTTGAATGATTTACAAAAACTAATTGTGTGAATTATACCCAAAGTATGTACGGTATAATATGTAACAATATACGTAAACAATATGTAAATACACTATATGTAAATAAACTATATGTAAATTAGGTTGTTGCATTAAGCATTTGTTCTTGATAGCTGCGACAAGTTCTGTTCCCTAAGTCACACCTAAAAGTCAAACTAAGAGAACTAAATGTCAAAAATGGCACATGCTCACAATTCACTATAACACCAGTTAAAGGCAGTTAAAGGCAATTTTGAGCATGCCGGAAAGCTGTTCCAAACACAGCAGTTTAAAATAAAATCAGTTTTCACAGCTCTGTTTAAATGCTGTTGGTATTGCTAGTGTGAACGAATCAGGTATAAAAACTAACTTTGTATATACTGAGGAACAATGTTGATAAATCTTCTCGTTATTAAAACCTGGTGATTGGTGTATTTTTGCCATCAACTGGCAGAAATGGACCTCCACAAACATAATACTTGCCTTTTGGTGATATCAGTTTGCAGTCATTCATTAAGACAAACATGCAAAACTGGACAATGTGCTATTTTGCTCATGTGATTATCATACTTGCATGTTTTTACATCCCCAAGCATTTATTACATTGAGAGCTCAGTCTTTTTTCAAATTAAATAAAACTGTGAGCATGCTGGAGATTTTTATGCCTACATGTATAGATATTTTAACAGTTTTTCAGAATGTGATTCAAATTTTTAAGATTTTTGTTTCCCCCCTAGAATGTACCGAACATTTAGGGACAGCAAGTTTGTATACATGTTGCTGGAGGCGTGTCTGGGTGGAGAGGTCTGGAGTCTGCTGAGAGACAGGTTAGCTTGACTATAACTAACCAATGTAAAGATCTTTCACTTTTTTCACTCTTACTGACTTCTTGTATCACTGATATTTTCAGGGGAAGCTTTGATGAGAACACTGCCAAGTTCTGTGTGGGTTGTGTTACTGAAGCGTTTGAGTACCTACACAAAAAAGGAATAATTTACAGGGACCTAAAGCCTGAGAACCTCATGTTGGACTCAGATGGATATGTAAAACTGGTAGGCAAATTAATGGGCTGCTGATATTTTTGAGTTGATATGTGGCTGATTAGCATTAGGAACACTGCATGGTTCACTCTGGTCAATTTTCTCTGTCAGGTTGACTTTGGTTTTGCAAAGAAGATCAAGTGTGGCCAGAAGACATGGACGTTCTGTGGGACTCCTGAGTATGTCGCACCTGAGATCATTCTGAATAAAGGCCATGGCCTCAGTGTGGACTTTTGGTCTCTGGGAATCCTAATCTTTGAACTTCTGACTGGAAGGTTTGTACCAACCAAATATCCCATTGGCTCTTTTATTAATGACTGAAAATGAGATTATCTGCTTTGAAGAGCCACATAACTTGTTTAGGTGTTATTAAGTTACCAAGTAGCCAAGCCAAAAAGGAAAGATTTTCCTGTCTAAGAGAGGAAAACAGAATAATTTGCAAATGGAATTGTCCTTTTATTTTTAAGTGACCAAAATAGTCACATATCACAAACAAATCATCCATTTTAGAAAGAATATAAATTTTTTAAAATTATTTTTATTCATGAAAATGAAGAAAAATAAAGAACACAAGCAAATGAATCATTTTGAGCTAATCATATGGGTATAGTTTTAGTTTAACACAAGTTTTTCAAACATAAAAGCTTAAGGTGTGCTATTTTATACAACCGTTTCAAAATTATTTGCACCCTACAGGTGTTTGCAAAATTATGTACATCATTAATACATTCAAAATGTTTTAACAGTGTGTATAAAAACAGAAATAATACTTTCTCTCCAATAAAAAGAAATAAAATAAAATACTAAACATAAGCAAGTAGTAATAATAATGTAATAAATGATAACAGTGAGAGACAAAGAAAATAATAACAATATTACATATAAAAATTTGATAATGTGTGTAAAATATAATAAAAGTACAAGAGTGCTATAATAATATAGAAGTCATGTGAAAGTGGAAGAAAGTGCTAAATTACATTAAACAAAAAATTCTAGTTAAATGTTAAAGCGAATAAATTTATTTTTAGCTTCGTTTTTTTTTGTGATGGAATCTGATGAATGTTTATTGGGAAAGTTTATTTGGGCAGTACTGCATTAGCAAACATACTCCTAAAGCACTGCTCACCTGGTGCACCATCCATTTCCGAGCTAATTTAAACTTGTCAACTTGTTATGGAGTTGTCAACAGAAATTGGGCAAATTATTTCAAAGGTTAATGATTCTCTGTATCATTGAAGGACACATGATGCTTGTGACTGAGACTGCACACAAACCTACGTGACTCTTTATCAAACCTCTTTCTCTCACAGCCCTCCCTTCACTGGCTCAGATCAGATGATGACGTACACTTTCATTCTGAAAGGCATGGAGAAGATGGACTTCCCAAAGAAGATCACAAAAAGGCCTGGGGATCTCATTCGAAAGCTCTGCAAGTAAGATCTTAAAGTTCCAAGGCAACATTTCTCACTCTCCTAACTACATACCTGCCTGTCCTATTGGAAGCAACAGGAAAGCGTTCGCCTTATTGGGGAGATTGGGGGATCGTAAGTTTGTAGCCAATGACACCACAACCATCCAACAACAGGAATCCAAGAGAGCAACACTTGCCATGCTGCCTGAGTGGCAGGGATGGTATAATCTCTCTCCCCTGTCAAGCAGAGACATACTAATCATTCCATTGCCTCTGTGAGCTCAATTATTCCAAAGACGGCAGATAGCACTTTCCTCCGAGTGTATTACACTGACCTTTAACGGCTAGCTAGTTGATGGGAATTGGCAAATGACCAAATTGAGAGAAAAATGGGCTTAAAAAAGAATTGTTTCACTGTAGTTACTAAATAATTCATAGTTTTTTCAGAGGTTACAAAGTTTTCTTTTCCCAAGTCCATCATTACTATAAAAAAAGAAGCGTGTAATAAATAAACAAGACTATTTACCATTTTGTTTTTCCCTTGTAGACAAAATCCTTCAGAGCGTCTTGGGAATATGAAGAATGGAATAACAGATATCAAGAAGCACAGGTGAAGGAAAAGTCTTAATCAAATTCTGTTAGTGTTTTGTATTTCCATGTTGGTCATAATGAGTGTTCAACATAAAGGTCACAAATACTAAGATAGCAGTGAGTTAAATATGACCTGTTAGTGCTCTTACAGTGAATTTTTAAATTACACATGGTTGACTATTTCTATTTTTCTCTGTAACACAGTGAACTTATATGAGAGCTAGTATGTGACTTTATGAATATAAAACAATTTTCATTGTGAAGTATTTTTTATAGATAATAGCAAAGTAGACAAGCGTCTCCTTTGTTCTGTCATTATTGTAAACTCAAGGTGCTGCACTGAGGATTTCTAATCCAATTGGTGCATAAAGTCGAGCAGATGGATCTTGATCTCTGTGGCAATCTGCGACTTGATCTGATTTGAGAACAGCCCCAGGCGTAGTGGATGGTCCGCTAATAGTCAAGAAAAATATCTTCTCTTCCCCTCTCAGTTCAGACAGGATCCTGGACAGACGTTCACATATTTCATTATGCGTTGTTTGTTATTATAAACACTAACTCTGCATGCAATCAGTGTTGAGTATGTCATGTTGAGGACAGGTTGTGAAATGTAATGTGGTATTAATATATGCTGTGTTTATTTGCTGTGTAGGTGGTTTACTGGCTTCAGCTGGAGTGGACTGAAAGAGAGGACTTTGACATCACCACTGAAAAGAGAGGTAAGAGAAGATAAGGCTCGCTGACTACAGGGAGACGGTTGAGCTTGTGCTGTTTAGATCCTTAAGCTTATGATCAGAAGAGCAGAGAATATCCAAATGACTCGGCTTATCTCTTTTGATTTTACAGCAAAACAACTGAACATATTTAAATATCCTGCATATCTTGCCTTTGTTTTCATCTTTAGCAATAGTAAGTGACTTCTGAGCTGTAGTCACCTACTGCTTTTATCACAGGAGAAACAACACCACAGCTCTGTTTATGACACTGTTCATTTGTAAAACACCCAACTGAACACTGTAATTCCATATTTGGATAAAATCTATTCACACATACCAACTGTACACCTGTACCAACATGATAGATCAGGCTGGATCTTCAAATCTGGCCCTCAAGGTCCACTGTCCTGTAGAGTTTACCTCCATCCTCAAACTCACAATTTTTACAGCAGAATGCTACTATAGAGGACTTTTTAAAAAAAATTGTGCTTGGTCACAACATAAAAAAATAAGAGAAGTCTCATAGCTGAAATGTTCTGCATGCACACTAATAACTAGGTACCCCATAAAATATTAAGACTGAGACTCAAACCCTTCCCATTATAAATTGACCCTAAAAGTGGAACTGTGAGCAATCTTGAGCATTACATATGGAGTTCTAAGTCTAAGGAACAAGAATGTGCAAAATGTTTATACATGTACATGTACCTTGTAATGTGCTGTAGAGTTCAGTCTTTGTTCCAAGGAGCTAGGACCATCCAAGATATTAAGGTTTCTTTAAACAGCTGTATAACTAAAATTTGTTGTGTGCCATGACACAAAGATGGCCATCATAGTTAAACCAAGTAAAAAAAAAAAAAAAAAAAAAAAAAAAAAATGGTGATTTTACGATGCAAATACATAGAGGTAATCACTAAAAACAAAATAGGAACATTAAAACAGTCGAGCAACCTGCATTATACCACTTTAGATGGAATGACCCAGTGCTGACACTGGAGACTCCTTCCAAACATGCTAAATAAATATCTCCTCACGAAAAAACCTCACCATATCAACATGTTTTTAATCTGTTTATGTGGAGTGTCCACCATACAAGTCCCTGTGTTACTATAGAAATAGTAATGTATTAGAACAAGTGCGTTAATACAAACCTCACAGCCGGAACTATTGTCAGATCTGCTATTACAGAAAATTAATTAACATCCTCTGACAAACCAGAATCGAGAATTCAACAGTGGTATGATGATAATATGATTTATGATGTTTATTAAAGAACCTGAGCCAAATTGATTATGTTTTAAATGATAAAATGTGTCAACATAACCTAAAGAGAGACATTTCAAAGAGACATGACACTTGCTCTTTTTCTAGCTGAAAGGACCAACAGACCACAGCTATTTTGACAGCTATCCACCTGAAGATGAAATTCCTCCTGATGAACTTTCTGGATGGGACATGGACTTTTAACAACCTTTCCTTCCCCTCCTTTACATACCTCAGTGTGAACAAGGTCAAAACTCCTACATCATCCTTTTTCCCCAACCACAAAGCTAGCAGAAACCCAGCGTATGGCACAACATTATCTGACAAAGCACAGCCTTGAGTGCAGGCCATATTTGTGCTGGAGTAGGTGGCAGTGTGGAGGAGGAAGAACCAGCTGGGAATGTGGCATTTGAAAAGAACTAGGCCAGTGTTATTTGTATGATGATGTTAGTAACCCTGTTCAGTGTTATTGAGTAATTTTATCCTGTTTATCTGCCCGTTTACGGAGATGGGCGGGTTGTAACTGCTGGGTAAAGTACACCACAGAGTTCTCCGAAGAACATTGCCCAAGAGGTTTAAATTTGTGTTTAAATTGAAGACTTTGAACAGCAAAGAAAATTATGTGAAACCAGAAGAAATATTTACCTTTTTTTGACCTGGAGAACCAAGAAGGTGAGATGTGGCTGCTTTTGGAAGCAGCGATGAGCCAAGTGCTGAACTTATGAACTCACAAACCAAATGTGGGTGTGAACGCCAGTGATGTGGCTTCAAACTCAGGCCACAGAAGATGAGCTCAGCTGCTGTTTTTTTTTTTTGTCATTCGAATGGACTTGTGTGAAATATTTATAACTACTGAGAAACTGTGTGTAGACCCTGGAAGGTGCTATTTCAGTTTCACACTGCCCCTGCACTTGAGCCAAAGCTACATTCTAATAAGCTTTGTGCACATCTATAAATGTTCTTAGATTAATATATTAGTTAATATTAGGACATACTGTTATGGGGTTGTCTGGTTTATATTTTGTCTTGATATACAGTCTCTTAATTGACTCATAATAATTCATAATAAAAAAAAAAATCAGATCAGTGGAACATACAACTTTATTGATGGTGTGTCCAAAATAAAGCGATCTTACAGGTGGGGTGAATGAACAGAAACAAACTTTCAGTCAGTAACTACAAACGCATTTACATTTTTCATGTGAAGGCTCCAATCCAATCTCACTGAAGGCTTTCCTTGACCGGAAAGAAAAACTGACAAGATATGCAACATACAGAAAATAAATAAATGCATTTAAAGCTCATTTCCATATACAAATATAATTTCTTATGAAGCATATTATACAAGCACAACCTTACACCTAAATCATTTACACAATAGATTACATAGTATAGTATAGGAAGCCTTTCTGTAAAAATATATTATACAAATATTGAAGGAGTGCTCTGTTTTCTGCTATTTTTGTGTTATATATTAAGGTAATTGCTCACTTTTACATATATTTTTCATTAATCTGTATATGTTGCATGTGTATAAAATGTCAAATCTGAAAATACACATTTATTATCATGCATTGGAAAAGAGACTAGCATTAGTTCTGTGTAAATATAAGGAAAGGAACAAAATAAGGAGAAAAAAAATGATTGAACAAATATTTTGTCACATTTATGCACAAATACAAATTGAACTGAAACATAATTTTAGACCTAATGTAAAATACTTTTTTTGGAAGGCACTTTTGAGAACCATATCATATATACAAATACATAGGCCTGGATATATTTTCATATGCTTTATCATTAGTATACTTCTTTATTGGTGACTTGGCATATTGAAGTTTATTCCACATTTTCAAGGAAAACTTAGTGACCTTTATTGCTCAATGCGTAAATAAGGATCTCCAAAAATGCCCTGAAAACATGTCTTGGCACAAAGTTTAAAATAATAGTGACAGACAGAGGTTTGCTTGTAAGCATTATTCTGAAACTTGGGTAATTTGTAAGGCCTTAGTAAATCAACGTATTCTGAGCCAAAATAGTGGTTTTGTGGTATTTACAGAAAAAATCAGGATAACATTAATGTTCACATGGAATTACACAATATGAAGTCAACAAGGACACTTGATCAGTACACTGGTGTTCAGACTGAGATCAGACTGAAAGGAAGCTACATGTGGCCTCTGATTGTGGTCTGTGTGCAAATTCTATCAATAAAAACAAATATTGCTTTATTTATTTTATTTATTTATCATGCTAAGTTATGTCTTTAAGGTACTTTGTTGAACAGTCTACAGCAAATGGTTCTTGTGAGTAGCATACTAAATCACTCATTTACAATGCTTCTGATAAATGCATCAACATACTGAGTTCAGAAGAAAAATATTTTGGCATTAAAATATATCTCTTTTATATAGCAGCAATAGATAAGAATGTTAAGAGTAAATTGATTATAAGTATAGTAAATGTGACATAATAGTAACAGCTTAATAGTGAAAGAAAGGAAAAAAACTGTACAAATTCATATTTTCATTCATCACTACATCCTCAACACATAAAAATCTACACATCCAAAGAGAACAGAAGCACAAAAAGAAAATAAGTCTCTTCAAAAGTTCATAACAGCCATGTCATAGAATGACTCCGTGTTCAATCGGGTGGGCGATTTTGCAAAATTCGTGATTTCCTTCCAGACAGTTCATTCAGACTTGAAGCTTAACAAATAGCAGTTGTCCTTTGAAATAGAACGGAATCATCTTCATGTAGCTACAGGGATGTAGTCTCTCATCCAGTGCAAAATGGGAATGGGATATAGAGGAAGATCAGGTGATCAGGCAGAGTCTGGTGTGTGAAAGGATCAAATGAGACATTATCGGCAGGCGCAGGAGTCCACTGTCATGTTCGGGTAGACCTTCAGGACCACGTTCTTGTCCTCATCAAAGAAGAGGATACTGAGTGAGGACATCTTCTCAGGGACACAGCAGGGCTCTGGAATGCCAGGGACAACCCCGACTGCTCGGACGATGCTCTGGATGGTGGCGTGGTTGGAAGGTTTCAGTGACTGTGGAATAAAAGTTAGATGCATTTAGTTACAGACATCTTCATGAACATCCTTGCCCACATGGCTGTCAGTGGCTAGTGTGAACAAGGTGGAATGTTCAGTCAGTATAATGCTAACCTCACTGGGTTCTGATTATTCATAAATTCAGAAAATTAGCAGCATGTTGCATTTCAATAACTGAATCACCACTAAACACTGTTTGACAATAATTTTGTACTAACTGATGGGAAGTTTCATACATTTTATCACAGATTTCTTGAACGTATGTAATGCACAATTAACAGCTGAAAGATTCGAATGCCACATGGTGCTGGGAAGGATGACAGGCTCAGACAACTAAGAAGGCATAAAAGAGGATTTAAAAAATCCCAGAGTTATTGGTTCCCAACACACCAACAATGTTGATAGAATATTTTCACATGTTAAGGAACCTCCTCAGTCCCTATTTTGCATAATTGATAATAATATACCACATGAGGGTTCTTAAACTGTCTCATACAAATGGTTTTTGGGGCATTTCTCTAAGGTAATAGTTTTAAACAATACTATAGATACAAAAAATAACGGTGTGTATCTGTACAATTAAGTGTTCCTGTACTGATTGCTTTTATATGTATCAGGGTATGTTTGTTATGTGGCTTGGTTTAAAGGCCAAGTGATGGAAATGACCACATCCTACCACTGGATGGAGCTGACTATCCATTGCAGCATATATGTGGTCCTGCTTTGTCTAAACAAGTTTTACATATCAGAACCAATTATTGGTACGCTGATGGTTATGATCTCATGAGATTCATTTTTAAATAGCAACTGTTCAGAACATTGTATCCACTGATGTAAGGGACTTTCTCCCAAAATAAAAAGAGAACATAATTTAAGTCTGTATAAAATGATGTGATTCACAATGTAAAGAAATGTACCTTTGGCATTGGAAACTGACAGGATCCTGAGCAGTAATAGGCATCAAAAGACTTTGGAGAGATAATCCATTCACTCCAGCCAATATCGGCGAAGTCCACCTTCAGATATCTGCGAGCGCAGTTCTTTGGCTCATTCCACTGCTTTTTCCGTGCTTTCTTGATGGTCTGCTCATCAAACTGCAGAAGTGGGTTTTTGTCTCTTGGGTTCTTGCGAGGTTTCTTGCGCGAGCGCTTGGCTGCCTTGTTCTCAACAGGGTCATATGGGCTAGTCTCATCCCAGGTGTGGATCTCATAAGGATACTCTGGACCCGGGAGCTCATTGTTCTGCAGTGGTAGAAGGATATTGGCGGCGCGCTTTGTCCTGTGTGGTAAAGTACTATTGTGGTTGTGTAGTCTGAGTTTCTGAAGTCCAGGCACTAAGCTCCCTTTGTGTCTCTGGAGAGTGGACACCACGCTTTCAGGCTCGGAGATGGCCGAGTCGTTGGCGTAAACCAGAATGTAGGGTGAATGATCAGACAAGAGGTTCTTCCATGGTTGTTGTCCCTGTGAATCGATGGAGATGCCGATGAGAAGCTCATCATGATGCTTTGCTTCATTGACTACACGAGTGACGTCTCTCCACTGCCAAGATATGAAGTCTCTGTACATTGTGGAGACATTAATGAGGATGTGTCCGAGGGTTCTGGTGCTTTCGTTCACAGAGGCGAAGCTCCAGATATTGAGGTGAATGTGACCGTGCCGCCTGAGGCCATGACGAGCACAGGTTTTGGACTTTACGCATCTTTGGCTGCTGTTCTGGAAGTCTCCGATATAATAGTGCAGCGTTGCTGAGAGAACATCCTCCGAATTGGTTAGGGATGTTAGATTGAAGATCTGAAGCTGCTTGTTGTTGCTGGTACCTGGATAGAGACAGAGAGTTATTAAATTTGTTATCCGACAATTATCCATGTTGCTTATTATGTGCTTTTATATTGTTTTAGGTCTAAAGATTTTGGCTTTATTGTCAGAAAACGTTCAGCTCTGGCTGATGCTTTTTCATTTCTACATCACTGACATCCCTGTATATAAGGACAGCATGTTTTCACATCTGAGATTATACACAGTATGGTGAGGCGTGAACCCTAGTTCATTCTTCAAGTTATGAGTATGTTGTACCATGCTACCCTACTAACTACTAAGTCAACATTAAATTTATACTGTCTTGGCTTACTATTTTGCACGACACCAGGAAGAGGTTTGAACATAGCATCTAAGAACAGACACTTTCTTCAGCTGACACGTGCACACTCCGAATTTTACACCCTTTAATTTGCAGAGAAGCACAGTGCATGCAGAGTTTGACGTCAGCCGAGGGAGATACTACTGCAATTAAGACCGCAAGCACTTCAGCTTAATAAATCAGTCTTTTTAAAAAAAAATTATTTATTATTATTATTATATATATTTTTTTACACCACTTAATCGATTCATCAGGACTGAAAAAAAGCGCTGAATATTTGACTGCAAAGCGTGCGAGTACAGCAGGTGGATTTCCATTAACAGCGCTCGCGCAAAACTAAATTAACGGTTGGTCTGTCTGTTGTACACACATTGACTAATCACAATTAGACTCGGTAATGCATGCAACATCTCTTTGTTAAATAAAAACAAAAAAACAAACAATAAAAAAATGCAGTAGGCACATACCCGGGTGCGCTTTAAAGCTGCGCACCGTGTTGCCGTCACGGAGCGGAAAGCTCGCGCTCGTGTATTTACTATAGAGCATCTGCATGTGCTCAGACACTGTATCCTGCACGGACTTGTCCAACTGATACGTGTCCACTTTGTGTCCAAAATCCTTCGTTAGTCTAGAGAAGTGATCTTTCAGCATGGCACAATATCCACAACACACGCAGCTCCATCCCAGAAGGAGAACCAGCAGGCGATCCATGGCTCCAAGGAAAGAAAGCTTTATTAGAACACGCTATGCTGTTCAAGTGCGCTTAACTCTCCTTCAAGATATCATCACACGAGCGAAAAAGAAAAGCCCAAAGCTGTAGTGTGATGGTGGGGATGAAGAACGTGTGTGAGAAGTGTGTGGAGTATGGTGCGTCTGGTGCGCGCTCTCGGGGTTTTGTGCGTAGACGCTGCGCTGCTGGAACAACAGCCAATCGCATCCGCGCTCTGCTCTCATATGAGCGCCAAGCGGAATGGACTGCAGATTTATAGGGCTTAGGGGAGAACCCTGAGGTACTTCACCTTAGATTCAGCCACGGGACAGCCATAAAGAAACAGAAAGAGGAGGGTAGGGAGAAAGAGAGAGACAGAAAAATTGTAGACAATTTTTGTAGACAAATGTAGACAGAAAGATATGGACACAGGGAAATAGGGAAAGAAAAGAAGTGGGAGCAAAAAAATAAGGCACTCCCAGGTTAGACATAAAACTAATATATTATTTAGCAGATTCCTGAATGATAGATGACATCACCTAGAGGGACATGATCAATCACATATCAATACAGGGCAATAAACATAAAAGTTGGTGAGTAGATCAACATAACATCTCTCAGCAAACTTGTGTCTGGGACGAGAGACTGAATGATGTGGCATATAAAAGGCAATAAATGGTCTCTATCCCATTTTTTGGAGTTCAATGGCATTGAGAACACACATCCTGTTGGGCAGGGTCTGATCTGGATGAGGAATCGAGTCCCTACCACAAACACCAGGCTAATGGACAAGGCTTCAGGACACTGTCGTCGGTGTCTGTCTTTCAGGACAAGTGGGGCAGGATGTGATCATCTCTCCATTTCCGTGACATATGAAGCCAGCAAAGTGATTTTTAAGGAGGAAAATTCTAACTGAAAAATGGTGTCTTAGAAGTAGTTGGTGAGATTAAATAAAACCAGCAATGCTGTGCAAAAGGAACAATTTATTAATTAAGAAAAAGTAGTTTCCAAAAACATGAAAATGTTACAGAGAATTTTGTGCCATTTAAGAAAGTAATATTAAGTAATTGACAGTATTTCAGATAAACGCATCAACAAGGCTGTCTGCAGAGAGCAAGTGAGAAACAAGAATCTGCAGAACTGTTTATTGCTACACATTTGTTTAGAATCGACTTGATAGCTCCATCGGCACTGTAACAGGAACTGTAACAATCTAACGTTAGGTAAAAGTAAAAAAAAAAAAAAAAAAAAAAGGTGAAACAGAAAAAAGAAACAAACACTGTAACTACTAAATAACCGAAGACCAAATATTTCTCCAGCCATCCATAGTGTGGATTTTTGGAAACATGGAGTAAGCAGCATCAGCAGTACACACATACACAATACAATATTAATATCAAAGCTGCATGTGCTTTAATTACAGTGTGTGTCAGATTGTACACTTGATATAATGGTCAAAGATAGCAACGTGAAGATAGATGTCAGACTTAAGGGGCATTCTGGGTGATTGTTCACAAGGTGATGCCTGTGGAGTTAAAGAAAATTCATGTTTTTAGAACATAGTTCTAATTAATCTGCTTGTACAATTAAATTCACATTATTTATTTTATTTTATTTTTTTTACAGATTTAATAAATTTAATAAATACGTTTAAATAAAAAACCCTCCTGAGTCACTTGAGACATGAAACATTTTAAAGTTTAAGCTTTATAGGACCCCTTTATGAAGACGTGTCTGCTGCATGTACGCCAACACTTAAGAGGAGAAAGAAAGCAAACAAACAAGCAATTGGTTTGATTCTGGCTTGACATTTTGTTGTTTTTGAACCAAAGCTCCAAGCTCCACTCTAGAGGACTAATAAATGTGTATATATAATCACTCAAACAGGTAGTATGATCAGAGACCGCCCCTACATTGTGCCACTTATCTGCAGCAATTAAAAAATAAATAAATAAATAATTTTAAAAAATGCAAAATGACCAAACAAACCGGTGTTTCATGTACCATTTTGTCAGCAGGAATGCATCTATATGGGCAATGAGGTCATGACTAGTAGGGGCCTGGGCTGGGTTCAGGGCGCTTGGGTGGTTTTGGCGTCTGGGTTTCTCAAGCTTTCCCTTCGTTTTTTAATAGCCGTCCTGGTCGGGGTGTGCTCGACCACAGGCACAATTTGCCTCTGCCATCTTGGCCTCAATGTGCGTTCAAAGCGGCCCGTCTGCAGCACTGCGATTTTACTAAAATAGCCCGTCCTCGAAGTGCAGAGATGAAGAAACCAAAGTGGCACATTTTTCCAGCCTGGAATTCACTGCACAATCTCCCATGTTTTATCAAACCAAACCAGTGCAAAGATGGGAAGGAAGCACCTATCTAAAGATCTTTCCCCAGTGCAATTATGTCTGGATTTCAATGTATTCATGCAGTGCAGGTTCATCTTTGAATCAAGAAGAGAGTGAGAGCTACTGGATTCCATTGGATTGGCCAGAAATCACAGGATAAATCAGTGACAGTCAATCTTGCTTTCAATCTGGGTGGTCTTATGATTCACTATGCTTTATGAACAAACTTCCACTTAAATAAATAACATTTCCACTCTTCTAAAAAGGAAACCTTGAAATGGAGGGGTATTTTATATAAATATACATTTTATAAGAATTGCAATTCTGTCAACTTTTACTTATGTGTAAGTCATGTAATGTGTAACTTATGTGTAAGTCATATACAACTTTTACTTATGTGTAACACATAAGTAAAATGGCCCGTCTACCTCTTATGTGATATCGAACAATAATGGGCACCATAACTAATATCTCATTGTGTTGAAAGATAAGATGAAGTTTTCACTCATTTTCAGTAACCACTTTATCCTGCTCTGGGTTGTGGTGGATTCCGGGAACACTGGGCACAAAGTGAGAATACAAACCAAATGGGATGCCACTCCATTGTACAGCACCATGCACACACATATTCACGCCTAGAGGCATTTTAGCACAGCCAAGCCAACTACAGACATATTTAGAATGTGGAAGGAACCAGAGAACCAGTATGAAACCCACACAGAAAACAGACACTAACCTGGGCTCGAGATCAAACCAGGGACCCTGAAGCTGCACCGCAGTGCCGTCAGTAAAGTTTTGTTTGTAACATATCTATTATTTATGATTAATTCAACTATGAATAGCTTATAATAAAGAAAGAAAGAAATGCTATACATGCACTGATATACACTTAAAAGTGATTAAAAAACACTCCTACCTTTGGGTCAACATTCACAATATTTCGGTCCTTCTTATTCATGAAGAGTACACCAGTTGGGTTGTTAGCAATCACCTGGTAGTTTTCACTGTCACTTGAGGCTACTTCATTTGTTTTCCAGTTGTAGAAACTAAAAAAAGTTGAATTGTAGGTAATAAATGTATTATTTAAATGTGTAAATTCAGCCATTCACTGTTATACTGTTTACTGTTATAAAATTAATGGAATGCTGAGCCCACTTAAAAAGCTATATTTTGTACTAATAGCTACAACTCCTCTTTTTTTGCTAAATATATTTGAAAATACACTTCCTGATTATTTTCAAATATGACCTTTAGCCTCAAATTTGGGTGATATGTAAAGAAATCAGCCAAGTCACAAGAAAATTCTGCTGCCTATAACTATCACTTAAAAGATAAACTGTGACAGCCCAGTCACTTGGCAGCAAGAGAATCAGACTGTTATTGATGCACACAATGAACAGTAATACAGTGCACATTGGGACTTGGGTTCTGTCTGACAGTCTTGGGCATAGTGGTTCTCATCACTAGGTAAAGTACTAAAAGACAGCTGCTTGGCCGAAGCCGAACTCCAAATGTCACACTTTAAAAAGAAGCAGTGGGTTGCACAAGTGGATTTCAGCTATTCCTAAGCAACAGTCTGTCGTCCAAGAGCAACGCTGGAACTCAGGGAGGATGAGATTTAGAAAAATAAGGGAGAGGCACATTGAAAGAGCAAGCACATATTAAGCAAGTCATCCTAGATCATGATAACACTTTGGCACCTGGCCAATGCATGATGCATTCTGATATGTTGCTTAAATGTCCAATATGTTGTTAACAACAGATGTAAAGATCCTGACCTTAAAGGGATAAATCACAGAATTCAAGCATTCATAAACTCAAATGACATCCACATTTGGCTGATTGTTAAGACTCTGGTGGATTGATTTCAGTAGCAGTCTCTGGACAAGCATAAAGATGCATGATGCATCTGCATGATGATCACAGAAATGTTCTCTACCTCACAGCATTAAAAATGAGCACAAAATATATTGAATTCATTGGATCAATAAAAAGCAAACAAATAAGCATGACACAGTATAGGCCTATTTATTTTATGATTCTGCAGATGTCTATCTAAGAGGGAATGTAACCTAAAATTAAAGGCAAAATATCTGTTTGCAACTGGTATCCCAGCATACTTGGACCTGTTTCATTTTCCACACCCAACATTAACAAATCAACCTAAGAATTCATCATTCCACTCCTCAGATGGCCTCATCCTGTTAGATCCATATGCTATATCCATATGGCTGTAACATTTTGAAATATCTCCAATTTATCATCATGGCTTTGACAGACACAATGCAAAGAAAGTGTAAGTGAAAGAAAGAGAGATGAGGCCTTAAGGTTGCCTCTACAATCCTCCTAAACTGACCAGAAACCATGGAGCCATCGTCAGCACCAAAGCAAACAAAGTGTGCCTTAAATGAAAAGGGAAATAGGAACTAAACAAAATGTAATGGACTGAATTAAACATCCTTGGAAGATCCCTGCCTGCCATCCTGCATCGGGGGAAAGAACTTTCAGCCTTCACTTGTGGTCAGCCTACATGGGGACTGCCTTTACAGTAAGCATGGCAGGCTTTAACACTGAGAGCCTAGGTTCTATGGGGCAAATACAATGATGCATGAAATCATAAATTTAACCCATGATCCATTTGTAGCCTGGATCAAACATCCTAGTGCCGGTTAATGTCCTGGATGGTCTACTTTGATCTCACAAAGAGAAAGGAAAGTCTTTCTGTTTCTCCATATGGCTTTGAATGTATACATAATGAAAATGATCTGGCGAGAAGCGTAGTACTGGAGATTCATTGGCACTTCCTCTTTTTTAGAATAAGGTTTGACAGCGTTTTTGTGTCTATTTATACTGAAACGCCATCTAGCAATTAACATTTTTGGGTTCACCACTTTTATGCACTGGTGAACCACTTACTTTTGGGTTGAAGCAACAGGACAGATGTGAGATATTTTAACAGAGAACATGAAAAGATGGGCAACATAGTGTTCCCGAGCCTTAAAGTTTTTAAGTTGGATAGGGCTAGAAGACTGGACAGTCACTTAGAGATTTTCATCCCTTTGTTTTGTGACAGAAACATAAGCAATGCAGCACTTATATTTTACTTTATTCCTTAAGGGATGTCACCTACCAACATAAAAAAAGTATTTTCATCCACGATGGAGATGGCACCGCACCCATGCTGCCTTGAAAATGTGTGAAAAATCAGCATTTTTGTGGAAATGTCTTTAGCATTAAACTTGGCAACACTAGAAAGAACAAAAGGGAAGCGTGTGCTCAGGCTTATTATATTAAATGATGACTCACATTGCATAGCATTTTGTGTTTAGATTCTCTCAACTTTTAGAAAAGGCAGACAAATCCTACAATCCTTTTCAAATCTTTACAATCTTCTACAATTTTTGTGTGTCCCTCAAATCACATGATCTGAGGTAGTAAATCATAGTAGGACATTGGATCATAAAATTTAACCCTAAATAAAGAGATTAATACAGAATAAATTCTACACCCTATCATATACAACAGAGATTTTAAAACTAGCATTCAGAAAAACCTGGAAATTATTAATCATAAATATTTTCAATCTTATCAACGCAAAGTGTTCTCACACTGCTCTCAAATTTTTCAAATATCTGCCTTTTCAAAAATATTCTACCTACATAGTATTACATGTGACATGGCAAAGAAGATTCACGGAAAATGCTAACCTGAAACCTGTGAGTTTATTCCTGGGCTTATCTCAGGTCTACTCATGTTAAAGGTTAGTAAAATAGGCAGTGCAGACATTACACTGACTTTACATCTGCAAAGTTGAGCAACAGGTGCACTGCAGGATTGCAGCACAGTTGGACACAGAAAGATTTTGACCAAGGAGACACCTTGAAAAATTTCTACAGTTAAAAATTTTCATGTACAATAATGCCTATATGGACTTCGTTCTGTATAATGCTGCACATGCACACAAACACTAATACACAAAGACGTTCTTGTGCATGCCAACGATTGTGGTAAAATCGGATACACCAAAAGAGTCAATGCTTCTAAACATCTGTCAGAATGATCATTGTGGGATAAACATAGGAGATGGTAGAGGAAATTAACCGTGAATTGTATACATTGCGTTTCGGACTTAACTAAAACACGAAGTGACATTTTGGAAGATTCTGCAATATTCTGCATAAAATTTTTTGAGTAAAGCACATATTCAGGATTGGTGCATAATAAAGGTTGGTAATAAAAAACAAACATTTTTGTCACAAAACTTTCATGAACATTACATCCTATCATAACCATAACATCCTATCATATGGGTGTATCACACACTGTCTCTTCTTTTGTCTCTTTAACAACACATGTTCCTTGCACTTACAACGGTCTGAAAATGTCTTCAGCTGGTGGTCAGGGTTTTTTTTTTCAACTCTATTTTTTATGATGAGGGGGATGGAGTCCAACTTGTGGCGTGGAGTTGTGCATCTGTACGGGAAGAACTCATCTGCTCCATGTTACCAGTGACCGCAAGCACTGGCTGTTATTTTTCCCGCGAGAGGAAGAGAGCGAGAGAGAGAGAGAGAGAGAGGGAGAGAGAGAGAGAGAGAGAGAGAGAGGGAGAGAGAGAGAGAGAGAGAGAGAGGGAGAGAAGGGGGTTGGGTTGTCCAGGCTTATGTTATAATAAACTTAATTCCTTTGCTTACACTGTTTAGAGTTGGGAGTATGCTTGAGCGTGTGTGCATCCTGAAGTAGTTCAGGTGTGGACATCACTGAACACAGCTCACATGGAACATTTTAACTAACAAAAATCCTATTTCAAGCTCAAAATATTTGTCTTTAATTTAGCAGAGCATGGAGTGTAGCGTTATAAAATCTAAACTATAAAAATGACATTTTCATTTAGATTAAAAAATGTTTTCACAGAGGTATAGGCTATTATTATTATTATTATTTTCCCATTCAAGAGCTGTCAGAAAGCTTGCATAGGTCTGCAAATGTGCAACTGATGTTCAATTTGTCATTTGTTGTCATAATATAACTAAAAATCTTATGTAAAGATCTAAAATATTTGTTTCCAATTTATGCACACAAGACACATGGTCTCTCTCTCACACATACAAACAATTACCAATTTTCATGGGATTTCTAAACATCTGAAATTGATAAGTTTTGCCACTGGCTAGGCACATGTCTAATATGCAATGGCTCAAATGAATCATTGCCTGCATTTAAAAATTCCTTGGCAGTGAACAATTGCATTGAACATAGAACATTAGTTTATAGTGCCCAACACATTGTGATGACTCACTTCTGACTTCTGAAAGTGTTTAATATGTTTATTTGAAATATGTGCTTGAAGGGTGGGCTGATGAACATGCAGCACCACCCAGAACTACTGTGCCAGTCAAACATATTCTAAAATTGTGATATAGACAATATATCCTGGAATAGATTGATGTTTGGATTGTGTTTTTTGGACTGAACCATAGCAAATATGAAATTCAGAAAATGTAATCCCCATGAGTATGTCTGTTTTTGATTTGTGACCCTGTTTTTATTATTTATGATAGGTGTTTGTTTATTGTGTATTGTGTAACTGAGCAACATTTTCCATTTTGCAAACCTTGCATAGCTTAAGTCTGTGTTTGGCATATTTGTGATAATGTTAATCAACTTATAATAATGTAATTTATAAACTGTCTAGTGTCAAGTGTATTCACAAATTACAATTGAAGCTACTGATATTAAGCTTTATATATATATATATATATATATATATATATATATATATATATATATATATATATATATATATATATATATATATATATATATATATATATATATATATATATATCTTTCCCTTATCATGGGCTACTAGAAAATTGCCAGATAAGTTGAACACAAGAATAATTTGCATTAAGTTTGTGGGTGTACATAGAATCCAAAACTGTTGTTGCACAACTGTAGGGGTGAACAGAGGGAGGAACTAAAGTTGTGAAACTAGAGGTTTCCGGAGTAATAGATTGATGTATTCTAATGATGTATATAAAATAGATGGCATTGGACTGCAATTGAAATGAACAGTTTTGCTACAATGGCTTAGGACTGCAATTGCCACAAACAGTTTTGCTCTCAAGTCTCCATCAGTGAACAGTTGATAACTTCAACAAAATAGACCATGTGAAAACCATAATGAATTTCCTGGTTCTACAATTGCACATTTTGACCATGCGGTACACAGTTATAGAAGGGAATTATTTATAATCACACTATCCGGTGTCACCCAGATGAAGATGGGTTTCCTTTTAAGTCTGGTTCCTCTCAAGGTTTCTTCCTCATATGTCTCAGTGAGTTTTTCCTTGCCACGGTCGCCTCTGGATTGCTCATTAGGGATACATTTATAAAGTTAAAACTTAAAGTTAAAAATATCCTGATTTTAAATATATTTCTGTAAAACTGTTTTGTGACAATGTCTATTGTTAAAAGCGCTATACAAATTGAATTGAATTGAATACCCATGCCATTGGCCTGTTTCAAGGAATTTACTAGAACCAATTGTTTGGTTTTGTTGCTTTACCACCTTATACCTCATTTGCACAGAATTGAGAAAACCTCAATTTAAATTTTGATTGTTGCTTTGTTTCAATGTCAGTTGCAGCTGTTGATGGAATTGCAGCTCCATGTTGCACACTTAAATACAAAATGAACATCTACCTGACAGATTGCTTATGTCTTCTGTTCTTTGAGAAACACAGCTCTGAATATCTAATAGTCTACAAATTGGAATAATACATTATTGATTGCTTAGTCAATCACATTCTCATCTTAAAGACACACCCCATCAGGAAAAATTCCAGAGAAATCTATACTTCATACGATTCCTGTGTAGAATCTACTTTATTGTTAAGTGCTGATGTTTCTTAGGTTATATATTTCAAGGTTTAACCATAACCATTGCTAATAAACAGTAGCTACTGAAGGCTAATTTGAGCAAGTAACAATACAAGTAGGCTTACCTTAAGTCAGTTGGTCGTGGCAAAAGCCTTTTTTTCCCACTGAAATATGGTTCAAAGTCTTCACATTCGAGTCTGTGGGCGTAGTCTATATACCCAGATATTTCCTGTCCACAAGCACTGTGGTCCCTTATGAAAATTATGGACTGCAAGAAAAAAGCACATGTTGTATAAATAAGATTATGAAATAAGAATATGAAAAAAAAAAAACTGAGAAACTAGCAAAGCAGTGGAGATGGAAAGTATCTGTCACAAATATACAGTCAAAGAATATGCATAACACAAATCATCTCATAAACCAGACCACTTTCAACAAAAAAAAAAAAAAAATGATGGTGTGATATCAATCAGGAAGAATATTCTTTAGACTCTTGCAACAAATGTTAATAAATTATTTGAAAAAGAATAAAGCAGGACTTGGTTCAGAGTTAGAATAAAAATTATGAAGCGGATGGCGGTAAAAGATGAAACAGCAAAGGTTTTGAGCAAATTTGATATAAAAGATAATCCTTTTAAAATAGAGGGTAGACACAATGCACTCAATACACAATACATTCAGCAGTTTAAAAACATTCAGTGGTTATTTTGTCTAGATGATAATGATGAAAGAATGACTTCCAATAACATATGCTGTGAATAGGAGCTTTGTTTTGGCTTGTCTGTTTACCTCAGTGTGAGAGGGTTACACTTCTACTGTGAAGTCTCCCTTCCACCCAACAACACTCCAGTCACTGATATCACATTTGTATTTCTGTCTGAACTCTGGCCATCTGTGTGATTCCCTTACATGTGTGGGATAAAAGTGAGATAACTGGTACCACAGACTTAAAAAAAGAAATGAGCTCCTCTTTATATACTTTAAACAGATGCTATCAGGTTCACAGCTGCCCAGAGGCCGGGCGATCTACCTTATCTGTGGTTTCTGCACTCCCTTGAAAATAAATCATCAGACGGGGGATAAGAAATACAGTGGGAAGAACAAGGCAGGTGGATCATCTTTCGATTTCAGAAAAGGGAATCAAAACCCTTCGGCCCACAGCTACCATCACCCTCATAACTTGAGTCAAAGTAATAAAACAAAAGCATGGCTCAAAGGAACTGCCTAGTTCCATCATGTAGTTTCG
Organism: Cranoglanis bouderius; assembly: GCA_023630585.1. Classification (NCBI taxonomy): domain Eukaryota; kingdom Metazoa; phylum Chordata; class Actinopteri; order Siluriformes; family Cranoglanididae; genus Cranoglanis; species Cranoglanis bouderius. The sequence goes on along the minus strand of CM042549.1, from coordinate 15,271,986 downwards.
GAGAACAGGTGTTCTCCCTTCAGAAGGACTTGAAGAGATTTTTGTACTAGTATAAGCTACAGTAAAACTAAGATCTTCCCTTAAGAAGTAAATTACTGTAAGGCTGTTTACATGTTTGGCCTGAACACTTACAGTACTGTGCAAACGTTTTAAGCACCCTATTTTTTTTTAATACAAACTTCGTTATAGATGTTTTATTTTTTTATTTTATGATTTCTACATTATCAAGTCAGTACAAAAACATTTTAGATTCCCAAACACAGTTTTCTAGCACAAAATTAAATGTTACAGAGAAATTGTTTGTATGTCATTAAAGAAAGAAGCATATTACGTAAGAGGCCACTTTTCAGACAAAAAACACAATGAAGGCTGCTGAGTTTTGCTGCAAAAATAAGAATTAAGTGCGAAAGTCAAAGTCTCCAGAAGAACTGTGGCTGGTTCTGCAAGATGCTCAATAAAACGTACCAGCTAATTTCCTTATAAAACCGCACAAATTGTATGAGAGACTACTATTTTTATATTAACTTTTTTTTTTTTTGACACACCAGACATTGACTTTGTTTCATTTACTACTGTTCTTTAAGGTTTTAAAAAATGTTTTGATGTAGAAACATTTCATTATTTTGAATCATTATTTTGAAGGCAGCTTTGCTCTACAGCATTTCTTTGCATATGCCTAAAACATTTGTACAGTACTGTAGGTCTGTGCCCTGCATCAGTTCTGGGCTTGTTTGTGGAAAAGGAGTCATTATCGCAGGTTTGTTTTCACTTATATTCTTTCAGAATCAAACCAATCAAACCAATTAGACAGCTAATATACCACTTCTGCTGTATGCAAAATCTTTGCAATATAAAAAATAATGAGCATAGCCATGTTATATTATTATAAATATTTTTATCTAATGTACAATTTATTTAGTGTTTCTTTTTTTCCTACTTTTCTTCAAACCTTATCAGTGGTTTGGATGAACTGAAATTTCAACTGAAGCTGCTAGCTTAAAGCCTATATAGAAATAATCCCTTGCTGTAGTCCCTTGATTGTAGTCACTTGAATTTTTAATGCTTTGTGTATTAGATTTATGTAGGAGTATGTATACTGTAGTTTTATCTGCTGATGATCACATGAGTTTCAGTGCAGTTGTGAAGCTTGAAATAATAAGTAACATGATAAGTTTAGAATACAATTTCATTACCTGTTGTCGAGTCCTGGGAGTGGACTGTGAGACAGGAAGTAGCGGAAATCGGAACCTGTGACCACACCCAGGTTTGAAAACAGCTTTCATACAAGACCAGATGAATCAAGCTCAGTACAAACAGACTCTGTTCAAGTTGTACCTACTATATTTGTAGCTATGGAATTAATCCCAGAAAGCATCGTCTCTCTAAAAGCTTTAACATTTTATGGACAAATTATATGGATGAATCATACTGTATGGAAGGGCACAACAAGAGCTTGATCATAACTGTTCCCTAATAACACACAGTATCACTGCATGCATTATATACATCAAATATTTAATGATTACTTGGCTGATATGTTTTAACAAAGCACAGACAGATTGACACCAGCCAAATAATCATGTAGTTGGTAGGAGAGGGTTTTACAGATTTTTTTTCTTCCAAAACAAAGATGGTTATAAATAATGATTACAAATGGACCACTGTACTTATCAAATATCCAGTAGCTATGGACTCTACTGGATAAGGAGTTTCCCAGCCTTTGTTTTTGGCAAAGCATTGAAAACCCTCAAACAGCCACCCCTCAGAAACTCTGGGCAGAGCAACGAAAAATGACCGAATGGCAAGCGCCTTTCTCTGTGTAGGGAATTTCCATGGACTCATTTTATCTCTGAGGTGAGCATCAGGGTGGTACAAGACAGCAGTGCAGAAGTGTTCTTTCACAACAACATTCAGGCCTGCTGGTATATTCCCCTTCTATCCCACCACCTCACAATAAGAACAATCATGCAGTGTCAGGAAGGCTTGTGCAGGTGTCTGAGGGTGTCAGCTGCTCTCTGTTTATTATTGGTGGGTTGTGCTTTAGGAGGAATCCCAGGCCATCACTAACAACTGTGTAAATTTGTTGGGGTAATGAAAACATGGCCTGGATGACAGGAATGTTTGAGGTCCTATTCCATTTTTGGCAGGCTTACTCCTTGTCCCTTTTTAGGTGTTCCTTTTGGGGCGGGGGGCTTATTTGACTTGGAAGTGACTTCACACAGTAGGACTTAGATGTAATAGATGCAGCAGTGGAAACCAGATGTGCTGAGGTGTGCTGTGTCTGCTGGGATCAAACAGAATTCACTCTTGCTTAGGATGCAAAACTGATACTCAACTTTAAAACTCAAATTTCAATTAAAGTTGGCATAAAGATGAATTGAGAACACCTTATGACACATTAGTACTTGTTGGAAAGTAAGAAAAAACAAATGACAACAGTTACAGGTTAAATGTGACTGTTAGGTTCTATGGATTCTGCATTATAATGATGCATTGTACAAATTTAACAGGTGTCCACTATTAAAATTTGACATCTTGCAAAATGACAGCATGTTCAGTCAGGTACCTAATTATTATCAACTGAGATATAAGAAAAAAAAAAGTGGAAAAAAGTCCATGACATGTTTCCTCTCTGCATCACCATGAGTTCCACTGAAGCTCTTGTCTTTTCCTACTTAATGCACAATATACCCACCACTGAAGCTCACTGAATTTAACATTCTTTTTGATTTACAATTCAATTCAAGTGAATATTTGCCACAATTATTGGTCAAAAACCTAAAACATGAATGAATTCACACCTTTTTCTTGTTAAAACACTGCAAACAAAGCACTGTGAAGCACATGAATTAAAGCTGACAGTGATGGCAGGCAATGCAGGACTAGCAAAGGACCCTCATGCATAGCTTAATACTGAAGACCTTCTATTAAATATATTGCTAGCTCACAATGAGGACTATATCATTTTCATTCTGCTTACATTATATTTCCTTTGTGTTTTATGTAGCCCATGGGAGTGTTGGAATAGAATGATGTAGTACTTTTTGTGCAATAAACTTCTGTATGCATTTTAACACTTTTCCAGGACTTTAAAAACTCTGTGTGATAATTAGTTAAAAGCCGTGGTTAGTTTTGCAGGTGCCTGCATTTTTAACTTGTGCTATAGCCTTAGCTCTTCAGTCTATCAGTGAATTGTTACCAGTGTCCTCTTGCAGTTCTCTTAATCTGCATCAAATTAAGCAGATCTTAATCAGAAATGTTTTGTATCTTACTTTAATGGCTTTGACAGACCTCTGCATGTGTGTGCAGTATGGAGGAAAATAATCAAAAGACGCTGCTTCCTTTCACTTATAATCATAGGGTGTGTCCCAAGACAGATGTCTTGGCACAAGGTAAAAAATGAGAAAAAAATGTTTGACTTTAGCTGTACCAAGAAACTGCTTGCACGGCTGGGTGGTTAGCTGTTTCAATCTGTATTTACTTTACTTTAGGTACTTCTTAGCATTGTGTGATCAAACACTGCATAAGAAACACTGAAAGAAGAAAATGCATAGAGGGTAAACAAAACAAGACTTGTTATCTATGGAAATCAAATTTGAAACAGGTGGTGGAACCTTGGTTGGATTTTTTTGCGAGCTGAAGATTTAGGGGTTGTGTTGTGCTGTGTGGTCACCAGTAGCCCAGCATGTGTTCCAAAGATGCAAGAAAAAAGAAGAGAAGAGCAAAAAAAATGGGAGGAGAGAGAGGATTAGAAGATTTGTTTACCCATGTGTTCAGCATCTCTGTGGCTTAGGTGTTTGTGCAGGAAAGCAAACAAAACAAGGCCAGGTGTCCTCTTATCCCTTGTCCACACGCCAAATGTCCAATAACCAAACATGAGATGTGACAGAACAACTGTACAGTGCCCTCCACTAATATTGGCACCCTTGATAAATATGAGCAAAGAAGGCTTGTGAAAAATTGTCTTTACTGTTTAACCTTTTGATCTTTTGTTTAAAAAAAATCACAAAAATTCTCTACTCTCATGGATATCAAACAATTGCAAACACAACACAGGTTTATCAAAAAAAAAAACTTTGTTAAATATAGGTGTGCAACAATTATTGGCACCCCTATGAATTCATATGAGAAAAATACTGTATATTTGAAGTATATTTCCACTGATTTTGGTTTTGGTGCATACAGAGAGGTAGCCATATGGAAAAGTACCTCATGCCCACGGTTAAATATGGTGGTGGCTCTTTAATGTTTTGGGGCTGTTTTTCTGCCAGAGGACCTGGACATTTTGTTAGGATACATGGCATCATGGATTAGATGAAAACCTGACTGCCTCTATCAGAAAGCTTAAAATGGGCCGTGGTTGGATCTTCCAGCAGGACAATGATCCAAAACATACATCAAAATCAACACAAAAATGGTTTACTGACCACAAAATCAAGGACCTGCCATGGCCATCCCAGTCCCCTGACTTGAAACTCATAGAAAACTTGTGGGGTGAACTGACGAGGAGATTCCACCAGCATGGACCTCAAAATTTGAAGGATCTGGAGAAATTCTGTATGGAGGAATGGTCTCATATCCCTTGCCATGTATTCTACAACCTCATCAGGAATTATAGGAGAAGAGTAAGAGCTGTTATCTTGGCAAAGAGAGGTAGCACGAAGTATTGACTAAAAGGGTATATTTAATATATTGGTATTTGGTATATAAAAGGGTATAATTGTTGCACACCTATATTTAACAAAGATATATATCTTTATATATATATATATATATATATATATATATATATATATATATATATATATATATATATATATATATATATATATATATATATATATATATATATATATATATATATATAAACACACCTCCAAGACGACCACTGCCTTGCTAAAGAAGCTGAGGGTAAAGGTGATGGACTGGCCAAGCATGTCTCCAGACCTAAACCTTATTGAGCATCTGTGGGGCATCCTCAAATGGAAGCGCAAGGTCTCTAACATCCACCAGCTCTGTGATGTTGTCATGGAGGAGTGGAAGAGGACTCCAGTGGCAACCTGTGAAGCTCTGGTGAACTCCATGCCCAACAGGGTTAAGGCAGTGCTGGAACATAATGGTGGCCACACAAAATATTGACACTTTGGGCCCAATTTGGACATTTTCACTTAGGGGTGTACTCACTTTTGTTGCCAGTGGTTTAGGCATTAATGGCTGTGTGTTGAGTTATTTTGAGGGGACAGCAAATTTACACTGTTATACAAGCTGTACACTCACTACTTTACATTGTAGCAAGGTGTCATTTCTTCAGTGTTGTCCCATGAAAAGATATAATAAAATATTTACAAAAATGTGAGGGGTGTACTCACTTTTGTGAGATATACACACACACACACACACACACACACACACACACACACACACACACACACACACACACACACACACACACACACACACACACACACACACACATATATATGTGTGTGTGTGTGTGTGTGTGTGTGTGTGTGTGTGTGTGTGTGTATATATATATATATATATATATATATATATATATATATATATGGATAAACCTGTGTTCTGTTTGCAATTGTTTGATATCCATGAGAACAGAGTATTTTTGTGAATTTTTTTAACCGAAGATCAAAAGGTTAAACAATAAAGACAATTTTTCACAGCCTTCTTTGCTCATATTTACCAAGGGTGCCAATATTAGTGGACGGCACTGTAGTTGTAGCTGTAGACGAGTTGGTCAATCAGCCTGGCATACAGCTCAGAGCTGGACTGTGTTGGTCCTTGTTGTTTTGCAGAAGTTGCCAGCAAAGCTCAAACCACAAAATAAGTGGTTTTGCGAACCCACATACATCAAATTAAAAGGCACTGAAAATCAGAAATGCTTTCCAGTTTTTTGTTTCATTTTTCAAGGTTTAAGATTTAAACCTGAAACCGACACAAACCTCTTCTTATCTTCATTTTTTTCTTAGATTGCTTCCATGACAGCTCTGGATAATTCCTTCCAGCTCAATCAGGAAAGCATAAGATCTGCCCTGTAAAAACCTGTATGTGGCTAACATATCTTTAAACCACAGTGCATTGGGAGTAAAGGAAAGATCAGCTCCACATTCTGCCATATGGAAATAATGGAAAGAAATGAAGTCACTTCAGATCTGTTGCACCATAAAAGATTGTCGCAACATCGTTTCCATGCTAAGTGCACTCAGTGCTGGGTTCTCTGTAAATAAAACTAGATTAAATGCATGCTGGTGATTGGTGACTACAAATGCCAATAGCTACTCATCCATTTGATCACTATCTCTGAGCAAGAAGCAGTTGGTTTTATGAGGCCCCATGAAGTGGGTGCCCTGTAGAATGGACAAACTAATAAACCATCTGCTGTTGTCTCAATCCGTAATGAGGAGGAGGAAGAAAAAAAAGAGGAGAGTGAGAACCTACTGCCACATTGATTGGTTGATTTTGATTTGCTACAGTTATAGATTAAGGTAGGTTTTTTCTACCTACTATTAATATCTATTCACAATAAAGTCACCTTAAACTAAAAATAATAAAAATGTCTAAATATTAAACATGCGTGTGCAGACTGGTCAAAGTGTGAAAATGATCACTGCAATACTTGCCGCATTGCCACAACACAAGGAAGGTGAAAACCTTGTTGGAAAATGTGAGTTAATATTGAGCATTATAAATTATACAAGCCTATCATGTTCCAGTGTGCAAGTACTGGCCAAGCAACACTAGTATACCAGCGAAAGGGTGTTGAAACATGTAGAGCTTGCAGAGTTTCCAAACAGCATATTCAAATAATCTGGATATCTTTATGCAGGTATAAATATGCAGCCATCCTTCTGTGCCTTTTTCTGTTGTCTAATGGCATCTTTCTCTAGAAATGCAAAATTAAGCTGTTTATTACCCAGTCAATATTAGATATATAAAATTATATACTCTACCTTTTAAGAGTCTAACGAAATAGTAATTGAAATCATGCAAAATCAGAGCTAAGTCTTGTCCCTTTTTGTTCAGTTTGACACTATGTCAGTTGGGAAAGCAGGATATATTTTTCCTGTAGAAAAACGAAATAGCTTCTGCCAGGAGGAAAATAAAAGGTCTTGAAATACATATATGAAATCCTTTAAAAACATATATTACTGAATCATATCAAGAATTATAGGGTCAAAACCTTTGGCACCAATGACAAAAACACAAATCAGTCAAGCCTAGATTTCCTACACTGATTCAACCAAACATAGACATGGCTTTCCTTTTTCCACATACTTTTGGCTTGCAAATTACTTATGGGAAAGGAAATTTTAAGTTTAGCTCAGACATGTGCAAAGTACCTCAGCTCTTGGGAGACAAAGGGACTTCCATATTTGTGAAACTGCTAGAGACTTCCAAAGAATCACATACATGGATTGCAGGCTCATCCATTTTACCTTTTTTCCATGTCATAACTTTTTATGCTTCTGAGTCACTGTAGATTTCTACACTACACTAGGAAGACAAATCAAGCAGTAGTGAGGAAAGATGGGATTGTCAAACATAGCACATACAATGCAAGAGTGAGTAGCTGTGTCTTCATGTCTTCTGTGTTCGCCAGGCAGGGGATGCTCAACTGTGTATCTTCACCACTTGCATTTCAGTTCACAAAGACTCAGAAAGCTTTCCTGGCCACAATGTTTAACTTTACACACCCTACTATGACAGGGCATCCCAAGTTTCCACAATTGAGTTGGGCTTCCTGATATGAACCTAGACTTTTGTGTAAACTAATGAAGGATTCTGGGTTAGAGAAGGAAATGACATTGTCGTTATTAGAAGGGTTCACCATCTGCACAGGAGAGTAATGCAAAGCAAAGCAAAGCTGAGGTTAACCAGGCCTGAATAAAACATGTAGAACTGTTCAATGTCAAAGCTTGAAAAACTTCTCATCAACCTGAGTGTGTAAAGGTGAAGGTCACTGGGAATCATCAGTACTTTAAACTAGTAATTTTAACCAGATATTCTCCTAAGTGTATGAGTTATCATTCATTAAAAAGCTCATTATAGTAGCATTTCTAATCACTGATGTAAACTTGAAACAGAACGGCTTCACTCATTGTATCCTCCTGAGCTTACGAATACCTGAGCTGACAAATATGAATTCAAAGAATGCTCTCTTTGATGTTGCAGTTACTCACTTAAAAAACAGTTTATTTCACACCAGATTTATTAGCTACAAGGAGCAGAGTCTTTTTAGTCCCATCTAGGAGATTACCAGAAGGCTGAAAGCCTACATGAACTACATCCATGCTTCTGCAGGTGCACTTGAGCAGCACCTGAGCCCTGGGATTTGTCAAGAGCATTTTATCAAGATGGGAAGGCTTGTGAAGGCGATTGTGTGCCATAAAACTTTATTCATTATTGCCTGCCTTGATTTTGTGTAGGATGATTCGCACCAGTACTCTCACTAATTTACAGCCAAGAAATTCAACCTGGAATTGTAGTAAACTACAACTTTATTTTCTTTAATAAAATAAAGGCAGCAGTTAAGAATGATGCTTCAGGATTTCCTTTTTGTTTTTAGTCTGGAACATCTGTTGAGTGATTGCAACATTTTTTAAAATGAAGAGCTGAAAATGAAGTTCTTACTGCAGTTAAATCCAGAATTACCGATATCCGGTGACAAGTGAATCACTTGCTACTAAAACATAACATCCTATGGTTACAGCCACCCACAACAACCAGCCTGAATGAATAAGGAAGGTTTATGTGAAAATCAACCTTCTCAAATTCCTTGGTCAGACATAAAAGGTCTGCCACATCCAACTTTATTTTGCAGTGTACTCCCTTCCTGTTATTTAACAGGGATGTTTTAAATTGAGTAAGGGGCAAATAAATGTGGCATATAGGTATTCATTGGGAGTAATAAAAAAGTCTCAAAGAATGGGTGCCTCGCTAACTTAAAAAGTGTAGCTTGGGGTTTGCTGCAGCTGGACGGCACATCGGGTGACTCCCTCTGACATTCCTTTCATTATTCTCACCCACAGACAGAGCGAGAGAGAGGAGAGAGAGATAGAGAGAGTGAGAAAAAGAATAAGCTGTGCAACTAAGAACAGGTTTTCTACCAATGGCAATAAACAGAGGCAGTTTAATTTATTTTAGCCAGACCAAAGAGATATGGTAGAAATTTGTGCATAGTCTGCACCATTTCTTATTGCTTTGACATTTTCTTGTTAAACTTAAGCTGTCAGAACATATATGTGAGCTGTGAAAGCTGTGAAGTGATTATCTTAGCCAAACCTCTAACAAAACATGGTTGTATTAATTCAAAATAAAACCTGATATGTTGGATAATTACCATAATACTGAATTATTACGGCTAATGTCTCCAGGTCATTAGAATGGCATGAATTTTCAAATATATACTTTGTAATCCTATGTCCTGCTAAAAAAGCAGTTTAATATATCCTAATGCATTGCAATCATGATAATTACACAGTGCCTCTGGCCTGAAGAGACCAAGCCTCCTGTAATTAGGAGGGACAGTCCCAAATGTGCTGTGATAACATTCCTGCTCCTGTGAACACTGGAATTTTGGGACAGTCTTCTCTTTTCTTCTGCCCTACTGACTCAGGCTTTGAGATCTATTCTTCGTCCATTTGCTTGAAATGGCACTAAAGGCTTTAGCTCAGTGACCAATGGAAGTAACCAGGACTACTCAGGCTGCTGTGTAATTAGCCCTGAATTTTATCTGGAGCTGAGCTGAGTTTGAACATGCTCATTGGTTCACACTGAGAGCCAGCACTGCCAGGTGGTCCAGCACATCAGAGAGAGAAAAAAGAAAAAGAGAGCGGGAAAGAGAGAATGAAAGCAAGCAGATCTTAAGCACCCTTGTATGTTTACCCGGCATAGATTCCGTGGCCATTTCATCCATCTTGCGTAACAGTGGTCGGCTCATTGTTCTCGGAGATGCTGACAAGGTGCAGAAAAAAACACCAAAGTCTATCTCGTGAGATCTAATATCTCCGCTAGAGACGATTCATCGCCACTTTGATCAAAAGGAGTGCGATTGCGAAATGTCACGAGAGATGTCAAAAGAAGGCCGCACAGGTGCACACTGCATTCACAATAGGGGTGAGGTTGTGGAGGTGGTGGTGGAGGGTGTTGTGTTTCTGCTGTATCTCTGTGAGAACACCATTCAAAAACCAAAAACCCTTGACAAGCAATTATTTTCTTTCCCACGTTTTTGCTACTGTACAATACTGGCCAGCTTTTGCTTCTATTACTCTAAAGAGATTTATCTAATTCCACCATTTCCCCACAATTTATCTGACTTTATGGCTACTCAGAAACCACCAGAGTGTGCAGAAAGATTTTTCCTTGCCACAAAAGAGAAATCTTGAAAATTCTCTGGCTTCTTGACCCTCTTCATTACTGTCTTTAAGTTTACATTAATTACAAAAAAATATCCTACACTACCTAACCTCACCCATGTTATAAACATAAAAACCAATGCAAGTTCAAGCTATGTGATTCAGTTCCATCTTTGATGTGCTCTTCTGTTAATTACACAACCGTGATGACATAGGTTTCAAAATTGTGTTGTTTACTGTAATCAAAGGATGCGTTTCATCTGCCCACACAGATTCATTTTAGGGAATGCTGTTCTTGTAACCATGTGGACCAGTGGTCAGGTACAGTAAATTTGCCTATGAGCCAAGATTATTACAAGCTATGGCACAGTTTTAGTCCTATATAATTATAGTAATCACAGGCATTATTTGTATGTATAGGCATTATTTAAATGCAATCACATTTATAGCCTTGCACTGGAAAATGTATTTAAATTTAAACTTAAAAGAGCTTTCCTGAATCCAATCAAAAATGATGTGTATCGTTCCCTTAATCTTTGACAGATACAATACATACCACTATTCAGATACTGACCATTTGATAAAAATGAAAAAACTGAATCTTTAACTTATCTTTTAAATACTCAGGGCTCTTACTATAATCATTGGTTAAAAAAAAAAACAGGAAAAAGGGGAGGATGCATGTCTTCAAAGCACTGGGTGGAGAGTAATTTCCACCCTTGGATGTTTACATCATTGTGATCTTAACAAGTTGAGAAAAAGCTACTATGAGACCTAAAAGAAAACATACATTCTACAATCTCATGTCAAGCATCAGTACATATTATGTTCAAAAGTTCTGATCCTGCTGTAATGTGTTCAGTTTTTACACCAACACACTTTAAAATATAATATAACCAGCATATTTTTCTGAAAACAAGTTACAAAGCAGATTGTAGGTTTGCAGAGCAGCGCCCAGTGACTAATCCGTTATCTACTTTTGTAGTTACACAGTGTACATATTGTGTAGATATGTACATACGTACAGCCCAGTTCCTGATATGCCACTGTGTATTGAACAATAGTGTTTAAATAAGATAACTTTAACCACTTACACTCCCAGGACCTGTTGGCTGGTCCTGGCTTACATTCCTCACTCTCATATTACATTCTTTCTTCTATTAGGTTCACTATACTAATGCTTACATATAAAATCATAACAGTTACTGAATAATGTTATGATGGATAACTAAATAATATGGTGGAGGTTAGAGGGTTAACTGATGAGGGTAATGCTCATAACAAAGAATGAAAAGTAATTTCTCCTTTCTTAAAGCACTGATAGAAACCATGATTGTCTGCAGTAAATTGTGCAAACACACACACACACACACACACACACACACACACACACACACACACGCACGCACACACACACACACACACACACGTGCACGCACGCACACACACACACACACACACACACACACACACACACACACACACACACACACACACACACTTACTTTATGGATAAGTGGCAAACATATTTAAGCATTAATAGTACCACACCCCAAACCCACCAGATTATAAATGTGTTGTAATGAATGTTTATACTAGCTAACCTTCCATATTATGAAGTATGCTCAACATAATTGAGGGTCAATATTTGCAGCTGGCTTGCAACCACACAAAGACAGATTTTGCTATGTGTAACAAAAACTAAATGGATGATATTCTTGTTATGAGTCCAAACAGCCCAAAGTTCTGGAGCCCCATAGGTTTTGTTAGGATTCTCCCTCTTCCTCTTCTTGAATAAAAGACCATAATGTGTAGAAACACCAAATTTGGCAAGAAGGTGCACCCCTACTTCCCCTATTGGCCTGATGTTGGCGATATAGTGCTGTATCATATCTCCTGAACCATGCATATAACATTAACTACCCCCCTCCCCTTTTTTTTTGTTGGAAATTTAGCATATCTTTTAGAACCTGCACAGGCAAAAAGTTATTATAATAAATTTGATTGACAGAAACATGTTCTCACTACCATCAGTAGATTGTGAGTTTGAATCCCGATGAAGCCACACCCATCCATTGTGGGGAGTCCAAGAGAACCCTGCACTGCCCTCTGCACTGCACTGCCCTCATTTACTCTCGCAAATTGTGGGTATTTTTGAGCTCATGTGTTGAAGAGGACAGTTTGAGTTAGTACTTTTCTCAGTGTGTTTTCAGCTGCCCTATGATGTAACATAAGCAGCTGTTGGAAAAGATGCAGCATCTCAGAGGAAGCACATGCTAGCCTTCAACCTCTGGTCGGTAGCTGTTGTGTGATAGGGGAAAGCTAGCTAATGAGAAGGAATTCACCAGTGACCAAAGTGAGAGAAAATGGGGTTTAAAACATCTAAAAAAAATTGCAAATTAATTGGAAAAACTATCTTGATGCTACAAGAAAATTAAATTAGTGTATCACCCATATAAAATAAAATACTATATCTTGTGATTGTTATATAGTTACTTCTCAGGAGACTGATAGCACTGATAACAGACTGGCAAAAGAACCTCCTCACCAATTTGGGCTTCTGTCACTCATACCCTCTAGTGCCACCATCAAGCCAAATCTATCTAATGACACTAAAGTTCATGTGCAATAGGTGGCACTATGATTATAATCTGTATATAACTCAACATTATGGTCAACAGCTAACTGAATCAAAATTCAGTACATAATAATGAACAATCGTCATGAAAACTAAATTTATCATTATAGATGGTGCTGACAAGAACTTGTTAAAAACAGAAAGAAACAAGGAAAATAGCAACAATATAGCAATATATTAAAAACAGCAATAATTTCACACTGCCCAATTAAAAAAAAAAAAGGAAAAAAGAAAAAAGGATGCTAGCATGCAGTTTATTCACATAAGCACTTGCAAATGTGGTAACATTTTATTGGATGCTAAATACAGATGATCATTTCAGTGGTCAAAAACAATTTAACAAATGAAAGACTTGTTAATGATTGATTCTTACTTTTGTAATTAAAGGTTAAGCATACAAAAATACACACGGCGAGGAAATGAGGGTATGATTAGACCTTTGAAGCATACAATAGGATTAAATAGGAAGACAAGTTTGCTCTATATTTAGAATCGAAAACATTGCTTCATTCAACGAGTAAACCTACAGAGTGGAAATGACTTTTAACAACAAACAACTATGAATATTTCCATATTTCACCATGCATGATGAGCGAAGGGGGATTTGTACGTCAATAGTGTAATGAAGATATAAGTACATCTTTACAAGTTTTAATGCAGAAACCAGAGCTAACCTCAGGATTTCACAACCAACATCTGTATTACAGAATCAGTACTAAGCTAGAAGAGATACTTATAAAGTTGTACTGTGCTACAGCTAGGGATTTTGAAAATCATGAAAAAAAAAATTAGATATTAGAAGAAAGTTTATCAGAGGCATTGTTTTATCAACCAGAGGAAACATGATTTTGTGTCAGAAAGCATTGTCTCAGCACACAGTCAAGTGTGTTTTGTGGGTGCACTGTGCTTACACTTAGGAATGTAGGAGAATTGGTACACATATTAATATGCAAAATGGGGTAAAATGTGGTTTTAATAAAGTCATGGCAATAAATGGACACTTAATTTTATATTAGCACTAAGCCAAAAATAACAGACAGTTTTATGGACATTAGACATTCTGTTCTGTGTTGTGTTAAAAGATGCCCTGCCAAAACTCTGAGTCTTCAAGTAAATATCTAATTCTAGGGTTTACACTATCATTTTTAAACAGCACTTTTCCTCACTTAAGCTGCTTTCTTTTGTCTCTCCTTAAATAACCAATCACTCTAGCTATTTGAACTGACTTGAGCCTTTGAGAACCCTATCCTTCCCCTTATTAGTCTAAATGTGGGGTTGGGGGTGAGTTAACGGAAGTGGGCAGTGGCTTTAACAGCCTGATTGTTATTCCTGGCATAAAAGCATGTTCTTATGTGTTTATTGGAAGCTTTTTCATTTAATACTAGGTTGATGAATTTTAACAATATTTTGTCAATGACAATCATAATTTTTTTTGCTCTACTAATAAATACAGATGACAGAATTACAGGGCAATTGTGTGATAACCCAGCCTTATGGAACACATCTGGAAGTGGCTGCACGGATATTCCCTAATACCGGCTTATTTCAAAGGAAGTCTTTACATACACATTATGCTCTGGTTACAGCAGTCTTCGATACCTCCTCTTCCTGTTGATTTGTCTTGAAAACTATTTGCAAGCAGAATTTGTTTGTTACATCTAGACAAAATGTACACAGTGGGTTCCTGTAGGATTAGCAGAGTTAGATTAAGGCTCTCTCATTCCAGGAGAGTTTGGCTCACTTCTAGCCATGAACACATATAGTAGAATTTAGCTATGTACACCTAACTTTTAGTGTTGTTGAGAAAATCCCTTTCACTTTTTCGCATATGTTGCAATTCCAATCCCTTAAACTGATTCTTAATGTAATTACTATACCTGAATAGAAGTAAAAATCAAAGCAAATTATGTAAATAATAATGTGATTTGCATAAAAATAGTCACTGTAAAAATGATCTTGTAAGTTTACAGTAAGTGCAAAACAGTTACATACTGGTAGGGGTATAATACTGTAAAAACACTGATACATTTTAGTCATAGTGTAGATTTATCTCTTTATATCTTTAAAATAAATTTTAAATTGTCAAAATCCATAAATAATAAATAAACATATAAATAAACAAACAAACCTGCTAAAATGATTGTGCGTTATTTCAATTCAGTTCAAAAAGGTAACATAAGACAGATGTTCCCAAACTAGTGGGGTCACATTTGATTTAGCAAGTAGGGTCGTGACAGGGTCTCCACTTTTGTTTTATTCATTTATTCTATGGTATAAGTGATCCATCCATCTATACATCCATCCATCCATCCATCCATCCATCCATCCATCCATCCATCTAATTTCCATACCGCTTATCCTAAAAGGATCACAGGGAAGCCTGGAGTCTATCCCAGGGAACTCAGGGCACAAGGCGGGGGACACCCTGGACGGGGTGCCAACCCATTGCAGGGCACAATCACACACCCATTCATACACTATGGACAATTTGGAAATGCAAGTCAGCCTACAGCACATGTCTTTGGACTGGGGGAGGAAATAAGTGATACTATGAATATCTCTCTAAGTATGAAGATGCTTTTTGTGTGATACTATTTTGAAATGTTACTGCGAGTTACATTTAAAAATTCACATTTACATTTACATTTATTCATTTAGCAGACGCTTTTATCCAAAGCGACTTACAAATGAGGAAATACAAGCAAAGCGATATATCAAGCGGAGAACAATACAAGTAGTGCTACCATACAAGATTTTTAATTGAGTTCTAGAGAAATTTTATTTAATTAAAGAGTGTATGCGGTATTTTAACCTTTATCACTGACATTCTGCACTAGATTGCCTGAGTGGAACAACGGAAGTTAAGCGAACGAACACAAAAATATGTGAAAACATTTACTGAATATGGATTTACAAGTTCTAAATGATAAATCTGGAATAAAAATGTATGCAGTCAAGGCGTAGGGTTGCAGAAAATTTATAATAATAACTTGGGGTCATTTAATCCAAAAGTCTGGGAATACCGACATACAATATCAAGTTACATAATAATAAGAACCTACTAAAATCAACAGTGAGAACAACTTTAACATAACTGGTGGTTCTTAGTCCTGAATACTACATTACAAACAAGAATACACTGGGTATGGGTTATCGATTTAAAATATCAGGCTAACTAGTAAACCATAGCTACCTAGCTAGGTTAACATTACCTAGCACTACCTAGCTTTAACTTCACGATTAAACCTGATGCATTTACTCTGCTTCCCTAAAATAATTCAAGCTATGCTTTTTTAAATCAAAATGTAGGACAACAAAATAATGAAAGAAATGAAAAATACCAGACAAGGTTTCTTTGCAGCTTCAGGAAAATGCTTTTGGCATCTAATTTTACAGTAAAGTTAATGATGCTGTATGTTTTACTGTATTATTACAATATAGCCACAGGAGTGTTACAGTAGCTACACAACAAGGTACTTTGATACACTATAATCTGTCAGTACCAGGCAGGCTACAGTATGGTATTGTAAACTACATTTAAAGTATTATTCTAATTTGAACACAGAACCTTCTTATGTAAATTGTAGAAATTAATTACAATGAACACTAAAAAAATTAAATATCAAGCAAAACATGTTGTAATACCATTGATGAAACATCTGACATACTATCAATTTAAGCCCTGCATCATAGTGAGCTCTAAGAGTACAATAAAAATTACAACTGCAAACAGCTGGTGGACCGTACACACACAAGCACACACACATACACACACACACACATACACACACACACACACACACACACACACACACACACACACGCGTGCGCACACACTGTATTTACACACCCTGACACATTATGTTAGATGGCCTGACATTTGGTATGGTGGAACTTTTCACTGTCATTGTGACAAATAGTTTCGTTTACAGTAGCTGGAAATAAAGTAAGTGGTTAAAATCCAGGCTAATGCTACGTCAGTGATGTGCAGTGATAATAACGGTTAACCACTACAGTGCTCATTCCTTAACAGGTCCCACCTGTAGCTATTAAGTACTGAAAGACTGTAATGACCAGTGCACAGACACTAACCAGAGTTTTGTCAGTAATTTGAAAGCTATTCATAAATTTTCCTTTGCGAGTCAGACTTTTTTTTAGTAACTTTTTTTTTTTTTGATCATTGAGTCTGGCCAGTGGAGGCTCTGCAGTCGATCTGGATAAGTGTCAGCTATATGTGTGACTGGAAAGAAAGCAAACCCCAGTGTCCCACTTGTTTAAGCTTGGCTCTCAAACACCATGGGCTTCTTCATGTATACACTGCGAGGTGCCTGGTACTAAACATGTGTTAAACAGGAAGTTTTGCTAATTTTGACCTGCACTAATGAGGTACTGCTGGGGTATTGGTATTCTCACTGTCTTCTCCATGTCTTAAATCAGCAGGATATGTCCTCTTAAGTCATAGGTATTTATCTTTGAACTCAAGCTAACGGTCCAAGTGTCTGAGTGGACGTTGCTTCATTTACTTCACCTTCTGTGATCTAAATAAGCAGGATTAACTTTGGGCCTAGGACACAGATCATTGTGGCTAAATGCTTGAAAAATATGTATGTCAAAGTATTTGTGTCATTGCAGGTCTTGATTTAGGTAATTAGCTTAGGCCTTGGGCTCATAAGGCTGGCTAATTTGTGGAGCCAGGTGATGAAACTGTTTATGGGAGTTTGCACACTTATGCTAAGGGATTGTAATCAAAGTCAATGCAAGTTGCCCTGCTCATTAAATACTTAAGTTGCCCTCTTCCTCTATGGATGCAAAGCACTGTGACTCATTATTCCAAGAAACCTCAACAATACCTACTTTTTGCTGTTCTTGGCCTCCACCAGGACAAAGATAAATATTGTTGTACTAATATTGAAAATAAATCTGAAATTTCTGAAAAGAAAATGTCAGTTTAAATTTGACCGCCCCTAAAATGGGCCATACTATTGTCAATGCATAAGCTTGTGCAGTAGGAAAATAGGGGAAATACCATGCAATCGTGCACTCAATCGGCTGAATGCAGTGGAGGTAGCACGGGAGATACCGTAAGTGTTTGAAAGAAAGCTTGTTTTGTCTGATTTGAGCAGTGTCCATTTCTCCGATCCATAAAGAAGTCCTGGCAGGATTGTTGTTCAGAAGAGGTACATTGTGGTTTTGATGGATATGTATCAACCTTAATCCTGATACTTAGTACTGGATATGTATCTCCATAGTCACAATAATTAGAAAAAGTGCAGAAAGAACATTACAGCTAAACTTTCCATCAACATTTGGGAATACCGTGTCTTTTTAAATTTTACAAATAATGTTTACAAATCCTGTGTAAAAGATATTTCAAGAGGATGTATGCTGTGCTGTCTGACAATATCTTGTCCAGTCGAATGAAGCTGAAGAAGTTAGAGATAAGTGTTCAAAAAAGCTCCAGAAACCTCTGGAAACTCCTACAAAATCATGGCAAGGCATCATGGAGAAAGTCCTGGAAAAATATTTTTGTATGAAGTGTGTGCAGCTGCTAAGTTTAATTGTTCTTTGGTTGGTATGGTCACAAATATAAACGTTACTGCAACCAAAAAACCCCAGATTTATTAAAAAAAGAACCAAACAAAAAACAACATTTTGAAAAGCTAGGTGTCCCCAGGCTGTTGCTGAGGAGCACTTATGAAAGCAGGGTGATACCTAAAGCTGCACCTAAAGTGGGAAGTATCAGGGCTTAAAATTTCTCAAGTAGATTTTGTAATGGATCCCAAACTAAAGGTCTGTTATTGGAGGCAGCACTGCAGAGGAGATATGTCCGACATCATGTTCCAAAAAAGCAGGATCAAAGTGGGTGACATAAGCCAGCACACCCTTCAGAGTAGAAAGATAAATGGACAGCATGGGCTGTTATCAAAGGCCTGCCTGTTTGTGAGATTCCGATTAAAGCACTGCAGTTCTTTTTTTCCCTCTTCCCAGTGGAAATAGGTGTTCAAACATGACACTGTTTGGGTTGGCCTGTGACTCCGGTAAGAAGCTCCCCTCAGACTGCCAATGAGACCCAAGGGCAGTTGTGCTGGTGTGCTTTGGGCCTGAAGGTTCAGTGTTTTCACAACACTTTCCTGGCCATGGCATATGCTGTAATGGCCTAGAATTAAATCCTGGACAGATCTTCTTTTTTCCTCTTTTTTCTCTTCCTACTAGGTAAGATCATATAGTCCATTTAAAATGGTTATGAATTTGCACAAAAGGCCAAATGATAGGAAATCAATAGTTACAGTTGTAACAATGAAGTAGTTTGTGATTGCAGCCCTCAATAAGACTTAAACGATTTTACATCCAACTAAGCAACTCTTACTCATTAGGGTTTCTGGATATTTTGCTTGAGATCTCTACTTGGTTGTCCTGCTAAACAAATCAACTGCAGGATTCGAATGAACTTCACTTCTGGTATGCTCTCGCATTGTTCTAATGTTAATACACCAGAAGCAGAACAAGATAAATATTTACTAATTTTTTTTATTTTTTATTTCAGCACAGGACATTAACTTAACATCAGGTGCAATGGCACTTAGGCTGAAGCTGAGCCTATGCTTATTCTACTGAAATGTGTTTATCGCTGCTGTCAGTTTGCAGTGACAGATACCAGGCCTTCCTCTGACTAAAAAGATGAGTAGATTTTGTTTGTCAGGAGGTGAAACTAAACAAGATGGAGCACTTTTACATCACAAAGCAGCAATATCAGCTCAGCCAGATGGTGGCTGTTGGACGGTGCAGGAAGCTGATAAGGAGAGTGATGACATTTTAACTCTTAAGAACATGTGGAGGATAACGGCCGGTTTCAGTACAGTCTATCAATGATTTTTTAAATCAGATTTGAGTGCTAATTTTCCCAACACAGAACAAGCCTAGATAGCAAAAGACTTTTGATGATAAATCTTTACTATTTATCACAGTGACAGACTTAATGTAAGAACCACAAAGCCTTAAATGACCAGTAATCAATTATCCCAATTGTCTCAAAGTATGACTTTAAAAGGTTTAAGATAAATTCAGAATGTATTAATTTCATCAGTTATGCATGAGTTATCATGTTTCATGTTACACCAAGTTTACAGTTTGTGTGGAATCTGTATTCAACCAAACCTTACACACTTTTTTTTTTTGAAACAGACCCAATTTGAGACCTCAAATAACAAGGTGTGATGTGTGGGATACTACATTTACATAATTGGTTGTGATTTTTGTGGAAGAAATCACATTTCACTGTGAATTCCTGAGATTTGAAGTATAAGATCTCTTAGGGTAAAGTGATTAATTTAATACTATCTGACTTTCTAGCAGATGCATAAATCTTGAAGTTGAACTATGCACCTGTGATCATGCATTACAATGAGATGGAACTATGTGAGGAATTTGGCATGCCATATCCTTTTAAATCACAAGTTATACAGTGAGGTAAGTTCATTGGTGCATACATTAAACTATGACAATAATTCACCAGGAAGTGTCCTCACACAGTTCAAAATAATATTTTAGGTGAACAGATATGCATACCAAAGACATTGCTTGAGCAATGATTACTCTAACAAGATTAAAAGTTCAAAGATTCAGAGGTGTTAGATTAAAGAAAGAGAGAGAAAAATATAATTGCGTGAATTATACAGAGTGAGGGGGAAAAAGACTCTCTCATCGAAGACATGTTCAGTCCTATGTGGGAGAAATGCTGTACAGTATTTACTCAGGTGGAATAATACACATCTAAGCAGGCCACTGTGTGGTGACAAAACAAAGAGGATTCCAAAGAATGTGCTCCATGTGCTCCTAAGCCTGCTCGAGTGTAATTGCATTTCCCAGTTGGATAGACAGCCTTGACCAACAACAGGGGTTCACGTGAGAGTTCTAGCCACAACTTTACAGTCATGGCGACGTGATATCACTCAGACTTGATTATAAAATTAAGACGAATGTTCTTATCTAAATGATTCATTATAACTAACTAAACTGTCTAGGAAGTAACTATTTCTGCTAACTTCAGGTGAAATTCTAAAATCGAATATACCAGCAGTTTTGACATAAATGCCTGGAAATCATATTGCCGGTTGTTATAGAGCAGGTGTACATTCCTTAGAAAGAAGAGCCAGAAATCCTTCAGAGAGCAGAGGTTAAACGGTTCCTTACACGTACATGAACACATGTCGTATGTCATGCTGAAAAATGAGGCCTGTAGGTGGGAGTTGCTATCATAATATCATGATGTCGGAAAGTGGATAAGATGGAATTCCATAGTCACAGTGAAAAAACAGGTGCACATTGAACCTATCAAGTGGACAAGGATAACAGGGCCGAGTGTCTTCCATGATGCAGCTGGTATTCGAAAGGTGGAAACAGGGATCATCCTTGTCAGATACTTTTCATTTTTTATCACATTTGTTTGGGTTCTATGTTGTAAGAGAAAATGTCTGTTTATATATCTGTTTGTTTCTGAGTTGTGGAAATCTCATTTAATAATTGCTTGGGGTATTACTGTTTGGATAACCAATTCTCATTATAATATCATACCAGATCCTTATAATGGCTCCTAGTTGATTATTCTTTTGTTTTGTAAAACTTTCTGTGACCCCCTTCTGTGGCAAAAACTGATTCAGCTATTTTAGTTATGCCATATTGCCAAAAGTATGTGGCCATATACCTGACCATCACATTCATCATTCATGTATGCTTTTTGAACACCCCAATGTAGATTTAGTCCATCTTTTGTTATAATAATAACCTCCACTCTTCTGGGAAGGCTTTCCACTAGATTTTGGAGTATTGCTGTAAGGATTTGCCCAGTGAGATCAGGCACTGATGTGACATGAGGAGGCCTGTAGTGCAGTCAGTGTTCCAGTTCATCCCAAAGGTGTTAAGTGGGGTTCAGAGCAGTCCACTTGAGTTCTTCCAATCCAACCTTGGAAAACCATGTCTTCATGGACCTCGCTTTGTGTTTTGGCCCCTTAATTCTAGTGAAGGGAGTTCTTAATACTACAGCATACAAAAACATACATTTATGTGCTTCTAAGTTTGTGGGGAAGACCCACATATGGGTGTGATGGTCAGGTCTCCACATTGTTTTGGCCATATAGTGTATGTCTGAGTTATGATTAGATGAAGATAACTTGTATTTACTTGTATCACAACATGAAAACAGTCCAACACACCAATGCTTTCTATCCTCAAATGTTCTACCAGTATTCTAAAAGGGAGTGGTCATGAAAATAATATACTGTTCCAATTAATCTTGCTTTTAAAAACACAAATGCCCAGAAGACCGGAAACTGTCTTTTTTGACAGAGCTCATCAGGAAGCTGTACCTCTCACTGAGCAAATCCAGATAAGGCACATTATACTCCTCTCAGCCTGAAAATGTGCTGAGTAAAAATAGATCAGACAGTGCTCAGTCCTTCTTGATGATTTTTGGAAAAGGTCACAGCTGTCCATTAGAAGAAACCATTAAGAAGGATAACTTCTGTGCTTTTACCATCGTTTTATCAATGTTCGGATCATACTGCAATGTCCAGATTCTGTCTGGCTTGATTTTAGCTGCTTTGTTTAGCATACATCATGGCCCAAGATGCATGCAACTGCACCTTGCATCTATTACATCTGTTATACCATTCATTTCATGGGTCACATTTGTGGGTATGGTGCGGGAACTCAGCTTTTCATTAATGGCAGCTGCTTCTTCCAACTGGGGCCAATCATCTCAAATATCTGCAGGGGGAAAAAAATTGAGAAATGGGATCTGCCTTCACTGTGCTTTAAAACATCAAACGTGTCACAACCGAGTGATAGTTGTGAAATTATTTTTGATTCCTTCCATAACGCATCTAAGCACCAGCCACAGGAAATGGTTTGAAAGGTCCCTGTATTAAAAATGCATCCAGAAGTCTCAAATGAGTTTAACCTGTTGTAATTTATTTATTTCCACAAAGAATGGGGCTCAATTTCAGATCCATGGATTTGGAACTGTGTGTTTTAATTAAGATCTATCAATTTATAATTATCTCTGACGACTTCCACTGGAAAGTCAAGACATAAAGATTTCCCTATTGGAAGCTGATGGAGTTTGCGAAAAAAGACTAAATTGATTCTATGAAACCCTGAGAAAGTTTTATTTTGAAATATTTGCATTTTTACACCTTTTACAAAAGGATATCTGTGTCCACTCTTTGAATGAGGCTAAACTGGGGGGTCAAATACTTCAACCGACCCCCAGTCCTTTGTGTGGCTTTCAAGGCAGGGTCACATGATAGCTCTGTATGACTCTTTTCGAAGGTGCTTTCACCTTTGGTCAAGTGCTTTGAAACCAACATGCTATTGTTATTTTACTGGCCATGATGGGGACAAAGGGCCGACTGACCGACTCGCACACTGACTGTAAACTGATCCGGCTGGGAATTCCACTCTCATTTCTATACTAAATGTGATCTTTGGACTGCATGACTGACCACCTTATTATCTATATGCGATCAAGGCTTATCAATATACACCATGCTGGGTCCACAGACCAAAGACAAGCACCTGCTTTGTACAGGAAGTCCTGTTGGAATAACTGGTAAAATTTCAGTTTATATTCAGGCAAACATTCAGACAAAAATAATACATTTGTAGCAATACATTCATAACTAAATTATAACAAATTATAACAAAACAAAAATCTTTGAGGATAAGTGAAAAGAAGAAATCTTTCTCTTTGTTAACACTTCTCAGGCATTCCTTTGAATGCAAATGAAAGTTTAATCACATATCAAATAAAAACACCTTTACAAGCTGAGAAAAGCAAAAGTGTCCTATCTAACTTAATTACCATGGTAATATTTACTTTAAGGGAACAATGTCTACAAATAATTAGAAGATTATTAGTAACTGCAAATGGACTCGTACTGGTCGATATGACATTATCAGCTCTAAAGTTATATAGGTTTTATCGTTAACTCACCAGGAACAAAAGGCAACCACATGATATAGCTAATGACTGCAAGCTCTGCGGAAAAATATCCCTATTTCTTAAATTATTATTTCTTTGTTTTGAAAGTTTCCAGTCTTACATGCCTTAACTGCAAGAAAAATCTTAAACTCTAAAAAAAAAAGAAAAAAAAAAGTCTTAAACACATTTGCTAACAATATGTTCAGAAATGCACACATCCTCAACGCATATGCATGACTGTGGGTGTTACTGTTTTAAGTCCTGACACAGTATTAAATTCTAACAACCATATGTGTGCAGTATTTATGTTGTGCTGACATTCTGAACATAAATTTTTAGGAGCTTTGTGGTTTTAAAACAGCTACACATGGAATGTACGAATGTGGTTGTCCAGTAGACAAATCTGGACTCACAGAGAAGTGTTACTAAATCAATGTATGGGCTAGAGTGAAGTGAAATACTGAATTCCCGACCCTCACAATAGTCATAGGAATTCTGACAAGTGTGAGCAGTTTAATTTGATGTCATGAGAATAAATCTGTTAAAACAAGGCTACAAGCACTAGCTCCATCCTAATCTGACTTTCAGGTAGCTTGTATGAATCCCGAGACTATGTTGGAGCTCTTCCTTTAAACTTTGCTGGCAGAAAACGCAAACAGGGCATGAATGCTGACATCATCGTATCACTTGCTGAAGAGAGAGGGGAAAAAAAAAAATAGGAGGGTGGCGTGCGGTGGAAGGTGAGGTGGGGGTTAGAACACCTTCGGTTTCAAATGCGTACCTCCCAAACAAAGGAGCCCCTGAGGCACCTTAGCACAGGTGTGACCTGGATTTGATAAACTTAACTTCTTACCTAGAGTAAATAATGCCAAAGCTGCCCAGGTGCACCTTTTGTTTGTATGTGACTTTTGGCAGCGGTGCGACTTTCGCAACAGGGCCGGGGGAGGAGAAGCACAATGCATCCGAGCTCGAGGCTTTATGAGCTCAGCTGATGGCACAGATAACGTAAAAAGGCTCGGAAGGGTCGAATCGTTCCCTCCAACACACCCTGTTATGAAGGATGTTGGCAAAGACATTTAATGACACTAGCGCTTTTGTAGCTTCTGTTGTTTAAAAATTTTTTGATGGGATCAGTGTTTCAGGTCTTGCCTTTAGGCTAGACAAACAGATAGTTTTATTACTATTTTTAAAGCTGTCAGCAGATTATTAACAAATCATTTATCTGACTCAGTTCTATTACTAAATCATAGGGCTGCTCTTCAAATGAGAGGTGACATAAAAGAAAGTATGTGTATAAATGCTGTATGGTCTTCCAACATGATGCAAATTATTTGTTTGAGGAAAGTGGTTTGAATGATTTAGCAGACTACACCATACATTACACTCCTGTTCTCACAAATGGAAAGGTTAATAATTCACACAGAGTGTTAGTAATAGTGAACAGTACTGTGCTATGTGCTGAGAGAACATGTTTGATCAGGCAATCCTAAGGGCTCAGATAGACTTCTTTACAGTATAGTTTACACTAGTGGGTGGTCTTAATATTCAGCTTCATCAAAGATTAACCTTTTTGTTTGTAATGTGATTCTTTTTTGTAATGTGATTCAGAGAGCACAATTTTTTTTATCCGTCTAAAGGAGGCAAAATCCTTAGATTATGTCGAGGTAGGATGTTAAGGAAGAATACCAACACAGAAAATGAAAGCAGTCGGGATAATTCAGGCTTTCTTCTATAATCATGTTTGAATGATCTGCTCAATTTACATTATTTAAAGCTTGCTGGCACCAGTATATATGCGTAGAAATATATATGTGTAGAAATTATTAAAAATATTAAACATATTTACATTATTAATTATATATTAAGTAATAAAATTTTTGTCAAGAAAAATAACCTATAATAACAATAATCTTTGTGTACGAGTATATGTTGTTTCATATGAGATTATCTTTTGTTAGAAATTCTTAGGGAGTGGAATTACATGCTCAAATGTTGGTTTGATTTTAAATAGGGTTGGATGGGAGGGGGCCAAGAAAAAATAAACATTTTTCCAAATGCCATTTTTCATCAGAGGAAGCACTTTAGTGGGGGAACAAAATGCAAAAAGGGGTCAGGGGGGTCATGCAGGCATAATATTGTTGTTAATACACAACACTGTTTTGTTCTGATGTTTTTCTTCTACTTATTTCTAAACACAGGAAGCGCTATACCAGACAGTGCTTGATTCACAGCTTTTTTTTTCTGCTATAGTGGTTTCTTTAAATATTTGCGTAAATGAACAAGCTGTAACTGAGTCTTTTATACCAGCCTTGGTAACACCGGCTTATAATGCTAAATTGAAGTGGCAGTGTAGTATTGTTTACAAAATCAACATTTTGGGAGAAAAATCTGGTCAGGGACTCTGTCTACACTTGCCTGCCATACCTCATGTGATATTATAATTGCAGCTGCAAAGGGGTCATATAAGACCCGACAAATTGTCAGGATATGTATACCTGTCTCCGGTTCGTCATTTATTCATTTCCCTTGTGTTGCACGGCTCTTGTTTCATTAAAAACATGTAATGTTGTCACTAGTGACACGTGACAAGTAGTGATGATAAACACGTAGCCCTGTGTAAGAGGTCAAAGCAACAAACAGGTCATTTTAGTCCAGAACTCGTGACAAACAAAGCTCTTTCAGAAGTGTGACGTCACAGACACATTAGACATTGGACAAACTGTCAAACATCTGCAAGATCGTTATACCACAGCGCTGTTGAATTCTCAAATCTGAAGTTGTTGCTTACTTTTCTGTAACAGCATGGCTCTGAGATCAGTGCCAGCTCTAATTCAAATCACAGGTTTATATTAATACACTTGTTATAATTTCTGTAGTAACAGCTCATTCACAGGGACTTTTAAGTCTAAGTTTAATCTAAGGCTAATCATAGATAGATTTAAAAAAGTCTTTAGAACTGAGGACTTTCAGGTTTCTCTGTAACATGACAAGCGGCATTTGTGTGCTTGATGAATATTATTTTTTGAACAAAAAAAACCCCACAATATTTACCTGATTGTGGATGATCGCTTAATACACAAAATGGGCTTAGCAGCACTCTGTGCGGTCTTATTACGCATGTATATTGGTTAATGTTTTGTAATGTATTGATAAGCAAAATGAACATGATTTAGTTACCTACGGTTTTTGCTGTCTAACTGGATGTTTTTTCTGGTCATCAAATAACGGATTAATGTTCTACATTACACAAGTACATAATTGTTTACAAGAAAATAGATGGTTAAATCTATGATTTAGTTAATAGGCTTCAAGAAGGTGCACAACAATAACAAGGTAACGATGTACAGTATGCTCAGTGGCTGACTTGGTGGTTCATTATTTATTTCATTTGAAAGAGAGCTCTACTTAAGCTTTACTACTAAAATGTATACTAACATGGCTATGTGGCTTTTCTTTCAATTATGCCTGACTGCAATACTCCAGTGTTTGTTGTTTTTTGTGTACTAATGTGCTTTGTGAATGAATGGATGTAGCAGTACTTTAAAAAAAAAAATCACAGTATACATCTTCACTCAGAGAATATTAATATATTCTGCAAATGAAGTTGTGTTAAACTTGTTGTATTGTTGATTTTGAAGTACTACTTTACAACATAAAAGGTTTCTTTGTTGTAAAGTATTTATGGGCATTTATGTTTGTTTTACCATGTGATACCAATATGAACACAGTCGAGACTTTTAGATCTGGGCTTAGGTAAATAAGCATTTATTGTCGTATTCAGTGCTTCCTGGCACTTCTTGTCTCAATATATACTACTGGCTGTTCTAATGACCTGATTATTAACATCTTGAAGCAATTTAACTAAACAATATTAAAATTCCATACTAATTTTGCAGCACTAAATTTCAATATTTATAATTTTATTAAAATTCTGACAACAACCAAGGACCAAGAAGTCATGAGAAAATAAACCTTCCTATCACATAAAATTAAAGCCTCTGTTTATTGTAATTAAATTGAATCATGTGGTGAATTTGAAAACAGAATTTTATGTCCACCATGCAATCAGGCTAAAAGGCTTTTCTCTGATCTTTGCTGCAAGATAGTTTTTAATTGTGCATGTAAACTTAACTGCTGTGGCTAATGGTGTGATGTGGGGTTGTTGAGAGAAGAGTGTTTGTGTGTGTGTGTGTGTGTGTGTGTGTGTGTGTGTGTGTGTGTGTGTGTGTGTGTGTGTGTGTGTGTGTGTGTGTGTGTTCAGCCATTCCCTGCTCAACACAGTGTAGATTTTGTTCTTGTCCTCATGGAATTGGCTAAATATTTTGAAGGGGGAATCCCCTTTAGGTAGTGAACACAGTGCTGTAATAATGTACTCACATGATTTTTCCCACTGCGGTTGGCCTCTTCACGCTCGGCCAGGGCTCTCAGGAAGTTGTCTTTGAGTTCTTTTCCTCCACTTGCCAGGGTCCTGGAAAAGTCAACAATGAAAACATTTGAAATGCTCCTTTAAAAAGGTCTTTAATGCCTAAAATGTTCTCTTGACAGTTTTCTTTAATTAAGCCCCCCCACCCCCCCACCCCCCCACACACACACCATATATTTAAAAAAAAAAAAGAAAGAAAAAAAAAGAAAAAAGTTATTATAGCAGTCATCACATCTATTCACCTGTTTCTGAGGTAACCAAAGCTGCCCAAATAGTAAACTTACTAGTTGCTTTTCAAAAAATATTCAATAAGACTTGGATTACAGCAAGATATAGCAAGACACTAGACGATGGTGCTGAAATGAAAATTCCCATAGATGCACGGCCTGAACCTGCAGCACGAAGTCTAATTTTTAAAATATATTAAGCCCCTAAGTACTTCAACATGGAACGGAAAAAATAAATGCAGCCAAACTGTGTTAAATCACAACCGAGTAACACACAAAACAAGGAGTGATTTATGAATTGCAAAATGTGCACAGTCCCAGCAAGTGATTTCAGTCCAATAACAAGATTTTAGAGGTAATTAATCACACAGGGAAATGCTATTGCATGAATTTTCTCTCTCCTGCTATTCACCTCTATCTCGCGGTGAATGTTGCTTTTTCAGCACGATTGGATTCCCAGCCATGGAAGCAAAGTTTTGGCATGCTGCAGTATCCGTGGCACCTGACAAAACACTGACGCTCATCTTGCACCTTTCACAGTGTAGTACCAGCAATAGCGCCTTGTCATTCCCCAACCTTCACTTTGTTCAACTTTCATAGCGTCTGCATTATGTCTGCAGAATCATCTGCTTGCCAGTAAACAGGTATTTGAGAACTTGCTCTGGTTTACGCACTGTTCTGTGAGGTGCACGGAGAGGTGAAAAGGGTAGCTTGGGTACCGTGTGACCGATCCTTACCTGCTTAACATGTACAGCACAGATTATATAACGTCGCATTCTCTGTTTATTGCTTGGCAATGCTCAACTGACCTAGGTCATCTATCTCTCTTTTTTCCCTTTTTTTTTTTTAACAGCAACTTTTATTTACCTTATTAACGTTTTCTGAAAAATAATTAAGATTTATTTCAAATGTTCATTACAGACATTAGCCAAGCATAAAGTTTCACATAAAATTTCAAAGGATAACTTAACATTCTTCTAAGGAGCTCAATTATGATGTGGGATGACAATCGCCTCCCCAAACTCAAACACAGTGATATATGGTCTATTGGTAGAGCAGGTCACTTTAAAAGGTCTGTTTTTCACATCAGCTGATTTCTAATGAACAGGAATAAAGACATAATGGGTTTGATCTATGCAAATAGGCGTGAAGTCAAAAGTCATGCACCTGCACAGGTCAGAAGATTTAATATTCCTAATGGGCCTCTAAAGCCTCTTACCTTTAAGTCATCATCAATTCTTGCTCAACTCAGGTCACAGACGGACAGGTAGGAGACCTTTTGCAAACAGGACTCGCCACTCAGAAAGGATTTAGCAGACCATGATGCGATTGGAGACTCTTCTGTTTACTCTGGATGATGAAAAGAAAGTGTGTGTGTGTGTGTGTGTGTGTGTGTGTGTGTGTGTGTGTGTGTGTGTGTGTGTGTGTGTGTGTGTGTGTGTCGGGGGCAGCTCTAAGTAAATGGAACACATGCCATTTGTTTTGCTCATCCTTCTTGGCTGCTTGTACTACCTAATCTGCAGTTGGATGCCAAGTACTGAATAATTAGCAAGACCAAGCAACCTTGCTAGACAGAAATGCTAAACTAAGGCTCAGAATGACTGACTAACTGATCAGGCATTGAATATTTTTATATAATATTTTTTTTTAATAATACATTTGTGTTGTAAATAGTTTGATCATATGTTAATAATATCTGTATTGAGGTACTGTATGTAAATGATCATAACTGTTATTGATTAAGGAATAAAACCCTGGGCATGTGCTGATACAGGAAAATAATCACTGAAGGGAACAGCTGACACAAAGTGCAGTTACATTTATCACACCGAAGTTGATTCTTTTCCTATAACACCATATCCCGAAATGTTTCATCTTATACTACAGCAATCTGGCAACAATTATAATTTTTATTAAATAAACAATATATTGTACTTTTTATTCACTTATATTCACATTTAATAGACCATTAGCATAAGTTCCAGTTATCACTTACTGTACATCATCAGCTATAAACAGTAGTTCCATCATCAGCCTCTCTTTTTTCTCTTTCTTGAATTTAATAAGACAAAAAAAAAATGCAGCGTGTCATGTTACAGCCTTACCTCTGTTACAAATTGCTGACACTGGAGACTCTTTCCATAAATGTTAAACATCTCCTCACAGAAAACTACACACAATAAAAAATAAAAAAAAACACGTCTGCCATGCAAGTACCTGTGTAAGTTGTTGCTACAGCAGGTGACAGCATTCATATTAGAACAAGCGCATTAATTTAAACCTTTCAGCTGGTACTGAGTCATGCAGTTATAGAAAATGAATCAATGCCTCCTGACCAATTCAACAGCACTGTGGTATAATAATAAATAATATTCTTGTATATCATATACCTATATGTATATTGGGTCTCCATCATGAGTTTCTTGAGCCCAATTCACATGCTACATGTCAGGAGGCAAAACAGTTTTCTGAAGAAGTCACAAATAGCACATCCTGGCTAACTCTTAACAAACTACAAAATGTGTACAATTCAATTCAGCAGTTCAATTCATTTCAACAATTCAGTTCAGTTTTCTTTGTATAAAGGAAAAATTCCTTCATATGAGATAGGTACAAAACCTTCAGTGGAACCAGTCTTTCTCCTAAAAGGTAACCCCATGCTCTTCTGGCCAGTACAGTGCTTGAACACTTACAATGCCGTGTTTAGACACTTACAATGGCTTATCTTGGTTTAACTATATAACAGACCCAGCCAAGCAAGTATGGCAAACTTCTTACACAATATACAGCAAGAAGTTCTCTGTGTTGACAGCAAACAGCCTAGAGCAGTGATCATTATGTCTCTCTGTTGATCATGCTTGTTCTTTTAAACAGTTTTTAGAAAAACAGCATAATTTGAGAATAAGTTGATAGTGATCATGGTCAGAATAAGCTTGGTCTCAATATTGGGAAATTATATCTTCAAATGATGTCCATTATTTTTAAATCACTACCAGCAGTTCTATTAAAGCACCACCCTTATAATAAGTTTTCAAAGCAATTCCTGTATTTTAATCTATGTTTTCTGTGACAACTAAGCTTATATTTTGGCACATTAAAAAGCTGATGGTTTCTATTTGCTTGATGAATACAGGTGCATCTCAATAAATTAGAATGTTGTGGAAAAGTTCATTTATTTCAGTAATTCAACTCAAATTGTGAAACTCGTGTATTAAATAAATTCAGTGCACACAGACTGAAGTAGTTTAAGTCTTTGGTTCTTTTCATTGTGATGATTTTGGCTCACATTTAACAAAAACCCACCAATTCACTATCTCAACAAATTAGAATATGGTGGCATGCCAATCAGCTAATCAACTCAAAACACCTGCAAAGGTTTCCTGAGCCTTCAAAATGGTCTCTCAGTTTGGTTCACTAGGTAAGCCACAAACATTCATTGCCAAAGAAGCTGGCTATTCACAGAGTGCTGTATCCAAGCATGTTAACAGAAAGTTGAGTGGAAGGAAAAAGTGTGGAAGAAAAAGATGTGCAACCAACCGAGAGAACCACAGCCTTATGAGGATTGTCAAGCAAAATCGATTCAAGAATTTGAGTGAACTTCACAAGGAATGGACTGAGGCTGGGGTCAAGGCATCAAAAGCCACCACACACAGACGTGTCAAGGAATTTGGCTACAGTTGTTGTATTCCTCTTCTTAAGCCACTCCTGAACCACAGACAACGTCAGAGGTGTCTTACCTGGGCTAAGGAGAAGAAGAACTGGACTGTTGCCCAGTGGTCCAAAGACCTCTTTCAGATGAGAGCAAGTTTTGTATTTCATTTGGAAACCAAGGTCCTAGAGTCTGGAGGAAATGGTGGAGAAGCTCATAGCCCAAGTTGCTTGAAGTCCAGTGTTAAGTTTCCACAGTCTGTGATGATTTGGGGTGCAATGTCATCTGCTGGTGTTGGTCCATTGTGTTTTTTGAAAATCAAAGTCACTGCACCTGTTTACCAAGACATTTTGGAGCACTTCATGCTTCCTTCTGCTGACCAGCTTTTTGAAGATGCTGATTTCATTTTCCAGCAGGATTTGACACCTGCCCACACTGCCAAAAGCACCAAGAGTTGGTTAAATGACCATGGTGTTGGTGTGCTTGACTGGCCAGCAAACTCACCATACCTGAACCCCATAGAGAATCTATGAGGTATTGTCAAGAGGAAAATGAGAAACAAGAGACCAAAAAATGCAGCTGAGCTGAAGGCCACTGTCAAAGAAACTTGGGCTTCCATACCACCTCAGCAGTGCCACAAACTGATCACCTCCATGCCACACCGAATTGAGGCAGTAATTAAAGCAGAAGGAGCCCCTACCAAGTATTGAGTACATGTACAATAAATGAACATACTTTCCAGAAGGCCAACAATTCACTAAAAATGTTTTTTTTATTGGTCTTATGAAGTATTCTAATTTGTTGAGATAGTGAATTGGTGGGTTTTTGTTAAATGTGAGCCAAAATCATCACAATGAAAAGAACCAAAGACTTAAACTACTTCAGTCTGTGTGCATTGAATTTATTTAATACACGAGTTTCACAATTTGAGTTGAATTACTGAAATAAATGAACTTTTCCATGACATTCTAATTTATTGAGATGCACCTGTATGTCTATCTATGTCAGGTAATAAAGTGCCGCATATGCTTAAGAATCCCATCAGACTGGTGTTACATGGACATAGCCCTAATCCTGCCCAATTATAGAGGGCTATACAGAGTTTCCATGAGAGTGACTAGTGGACTAGTTAATTTTGAAAATATGTACATTTGGACACCCCTAATGCAGGTGTGCAAGACATTTCCAGGCAAAAACTATGGTCAACAATGGAACACTGGAACAATTTACACAAAAAGAGCAAAAACTCTCTAGCTCACTAAGTCACAAGACATACAGTGGGGGAAAAATGTATTTGATCCCCTGCTGATTTTGTACGTTTGCCCACTGACAAAGAAATGATCAGTCTATAATTTTAATGGTAGGTGTATTTTAACAGTGAGAGACAGAATAACAACAAAAAAATCCAGAAAAACGCATTTCAAAAAAGTTATAAACTGATTTGCATTTTAATGAGTGAAATAAGTATTTGATCCCCTATCAATCAGCAAGATTTCTGGCTCCCAGGTGTCTTTTACACAGGTAATGCGTTGAGATTAGGAGCACTCTCTTAAAGGGAGTGCTCCTAATCTGAGTTTGTTACCTGTATAAAAGACACCTGTCCACAGAAGCAATCAATCAATCAGATTCCAAACTCTCCACCATGGCCAAGACCAAAGAGCTGTCCAAGGATGTCAGGGACAAGATTGTAGACCTACACAAGGCTGGAATGGGCTACAAGACCATCGCCAAGCAGCTTGGTGAGAAGGTGACAACAGTTGGTGCGATTATTCGCAAATGGAAGAAACTGTCAGTCTCCCTCAGTCTGGGGCTCCATGCAAGGTCTCACCTCGTGGAGTTTCAGTGATCATGAGAACGGCGAGGAACCATCCCAGAACTACACGGGAGGATCTTGTTAATGATCTCAAGGCAGCTGGGACGATAGTCACCAAGAAAACAATTGGTAACACACTACGCCGTGAAGGACTGAAATCCTTCAAGGTCCCCCTGCTCAAGAAAGCACATGTACAGGCCCATCTGAAGTTTGCCTGAATGATTCAGAGGAGAACTGGGTGAAAGTGTTGTGGTCAGGTGTGGTCAGATCTCTTTGGCATCACCTCAACTCGCTGTGTTTGGAGGAGGAGGAATGCTGCCTATGACCCCAAATCATAACACCATCCCCACCGTCAAACATGGAGGTGGGAGCATTATGCTTTGGGGGTGTTTTTCTGCTAAAGGGACAGGAAAACTGCACCGCATCAAAGCGACGATGGACGGGGCCATGTACCGTCAAATCTTGGGTGAGAACCTCCTTCCCTCAGTCAGGGCATTGAAAATGACCTTAATGATTTGGAGAGGATCTGCAAAGAGGAGTGGGACAAAATCCCTCCTGAGATGTGTGCAAACCTGGTGGCCAACTATAAGAAACGTCTGACCTCTGTGATTGCCAACAAGGGTTTTGCCACCAAGTACTAAGTTGAAGGGGTCAAATACTTATTTCCCTCATTAAAATGCAAATCAATTTATATCTTTTTTTGAAATGTATTTTTCTGGATTTTTTTGTTGTTATTCTGTCTCTCACTGTTAAAATACACCTACCATTAAAATTATAGACTGAACATTTCTTTGTCAGTGGGCAAACGTACAAAATCAGCAGGGGATCAAATACTTTTTTCCCCCACTGTATTATTAGCTAGATGATATCAGAAAATTGTCAAAAGATTTTTGGGTCTGGATCACCAGTTAGAGAGCTGTGAGCAAAACAAAATGACAAGAAGAAGATGCATTAGCTGGTGAAGTTATTTTTGTGTTCACAGAATATGCCAATTCCAGGCATTCATGTGGATGTTACTTTGACACATACCACCTACCTAAACATTGTTGCAGACCAAGTACACCCCTTTATGGCAATGGTATTCTCTAATGGCAGTGGCCTCTTTCAGCAGGATAATGCGCCCTGCTGCATTGCAAAAATTATTCAGGAATAGTTTGAGGAACATGACAAAGAGCTCAAGGTGTTGACTTGGCCTCCAAATTCCCCAGATCTCTATCCAGTCCGAGCATCTGTGGGATGTGCTGGACAAACAAGTCGAATCCATGGAGGCCCCACCTCGGAACTTACAGGACTTAAGGATCTGCTGCTAGCGTCTTGATGCCAGATACCACAGCACACCTTCAGAGGTCCTTCCGACCTGTTTTGGTGGCACAAGAGGGTACCTGTACAATATTAGGCAGGTGGTTTAATGTTATGGCTGATCGGTGTATATGCAATCTCAATTGCATAGTACAAATTAAATTGAAAAAGCTACTGCGTACCACAATTAACACGAGTTGTTATAAGATTTCCTAAAAGCTAGATAAGCACTACAGAAGTCACTGTAAGACTTATGGGTTGAGTTTGTATCTTACTCTTACTTGTGATGAAATGAAATAATCTCACATTTATGCAGTGTTTGGTTTCCTGGGCAAGTGTCAAACAGATGTGCCTTAATTACAATTTTACATAGCAAATTGGAAAGTACACATTTATTCGCTTGCCAGATGCTGCAAACGTATTCAGCGGGTGGGAGGGAAGCTTCTGAGAAAACATGATTTCCATCCAACAAAATCGACCACACTGCTCCTCATATCCGGCATACCTTTAAAGCTTGTTACTTTCTGGCAGCTATGTGTGGTGAAGATGGAGACCAAGATAACTGTTTGCTCTTCTGTGTTTGATTATGATTCCATCCACCAACATGGACAGTTTTGTATGAGAACTTTAAAGTACTGAGTAAGGAAACTGCAAAGTATGGGATTTTACTGAATAGTAAAAATATAGGCAAACATATGTATTTGTTTTAAAAATAGCTTTTATATAGCGAATGGAAGGACTCCTAGGAGTACAGGTTTGGGGGAAATGGTTTCTCTTGGACTCTACTGCGTGGTCATGCGGTCTCAGAGCATCTGAATCTGTCACTATTTTTATAGGGCTATGATAAATGGTCCTTAGAGGACAAGTCTAAGTGGCCTTGAAATATGGTGTTGATGCACACCATGGGCCTTGTTATTTACATCCAGTTTGAGGGTGTTTTGGTTATAAGACATGCCACTGCATGAAGTCAAATCAAAGGTTGACGTTACAAGGTGTGTGTGTGTGAGGGTTGGATATCTGTCCTTGTTAAAATAAATGTGCAAGAATCACACCACTTAAATATATCCGATTATGTTTTAAACATTTTATTTTAATTTTATTCCTGGATGATGTTTTAGCTGGGCCCCTTGAATGCTTGACCCCGTGCACGTGTCACTTTTCAAAATAAGGATACATAAAGGAAGTAATTAATCACAAATATGTGTAATAAAAGAAATTCTTTCTCTTAATAGATTTCAGATGGTTTTTAATGCTTTATATACAACTCTCTGGTGTAATTATCGCAATAAAAAGGGAAGCCTAAAAATGTACATTTTTGGTGCACTGAATAGTCCAAAAAATGTAAATGACACGAAGAAAGAAACCATAAGGTCTCACATGACAAATGTCACTGTAATTCTGAATGAATAGATGCTTTTCATTCTTGCAAAGTGAAAGGTTCCAGCTGTAAACCAACTCCAATAGTGCGTGTTACACTTTAATATCAGTATCCAACCCCTGTCATGAAATATATTGGTCCTGTCAAAAGTCCTTAGCTCAAATAGTCGGTGTTCCAGATGTTCTGAATTCCAAAATTGTTGTGAGGAAAATACTTTGTTTTCGCACACAAGAGTGAGCTGTCTCAGATGTACTATTTTTGTATAATGTAACTTTTTGCTACAGTCATGCACAAAGCATTCTCGACAGATGTTGGCCACATTTTTATTTTCAAAATAAAAGTATATATAATTTATTTTTAATAATATTTAATTTATTATGTGTTAATGGCTGTGTAGAACTGGACTCAGACAGAGAATCACATCCTCTTCTTTTTAGATGAATGAAACTGCCAACCCATAAACACACACAAGTACATATTTACAGAGATGTCTAACCATTCTCATATTGCAGGAACACAATCTAAACATACAGTATATAAAACAGCTAAACTCTTACAGCTATCCAACATCAGGCTCAGAGAAAAAGGTTTAAACATTAGACATTTAAACTTGGACAGTCTCAGAGAGAAAATATCAGTGCAATATGAGCAGTGTGGACTTTCTCAACCTAAATCTTTGACCCCTTTTAAACAATCATTGTATTGATACTATATGGAGGAAAAATGGCCCGTTGAGACAAACGTAAGATTTTATTTTTCCATCTCCAATTAACATTGTGTCTTGCTAGTCTGATGCATACTCATTTGTTTACATCTGTTTGTGTTATTGCATCTTTGAGCCAAGTCTCCTTGGTTTCCTGTGTTTCCTGTTCTCCTGGTATTCCTAGCTTTTGAGTTTCTAGGTCTCTCTAGTTCTTCCCTAGTTTCTCCCAGTTCCTTGTTTTGACCTCTACCAGTTACTATTATACCTGCAGTGACTATGTCTGCCCATGTACTTACAATTTAGAGAAAATTTAAAAAGTGTTACACCTTTACAGAGTTTTGTTGGGTCTGCCAGTAAAATGTAAAATCAATCATAAACTTCTTACTCGATACTCTTACACTGTAGTAATATTGCACAGGCTCTCCTCTTTTTTTTTT
Organism: Cranoglanis bouderius; assembly: GCA_023630585.1. Taxonomy (NCBI): domain Eukaryota; kingdom Metazoa; phylum Chordata; class Actinopteri; order Siluriformes; family Cranoglanididae; genus Cranoglanis; species Cranoglanis bouderius. Next base: position 15,234,068 of record CM042549.1, on the reverse strand, counting down.
TACCCCCTTGCATGTTAAAATAAACTTAAATTTGAGGGAGGAATGTAATTTATACCCTTCTCTGGCCAATGCTCATAATGGAAGTCTTAGAGGAATCGCGTAGTGGTGAAAGTGCAGGGGCAGCACATATTTGAAGACTGGGAACCCACTTCATCTTCAGCGTGAGTTGCTAGGTCATGGAGGCCGAGGCCCCAATGTAAACACAGGTGCTGAGGAGGTGTGTAAATGGGGTTACCCCCATCCAGTAGCAAGAGAAACACAGAAAAGCACGCTATGAGAACGTAAAATATCCTCCGAAGTAACAGAAACAGTTCATCCTTTTCCTTTTCGAAATTAACTACCCTTCATTAATGCTTATTTGTGAGGATTAAGCTGGCCTTAGCTGTTACACAGTGGTAGCAGATAGTGACCAAATGAGCAGATAATGATTTCAGTATATGCACATACTGCTTTACAGTCATACCCCCATTTATCTTATGATTGACAGGATATAGCTTTGGGATTTGTGGAACAGGGTTATTATAGTTTTTAAAATATTGCTAGTTTTTATTTTTATTTCATCTTTGTATTTTGGTTTTCAATATCATTTTTTTTTTCAGTTAGTTTTAATGGCCCATAGGTCTGTGTGCGTTGCGTTCATTCATTTTCCGTGTCACAATCGAAAAACAAAATACAAATGACGACACATTGATTATTTTTTTGTTTTAATATTGAAAATTAAATTACTAGTTGACTATGTTTAAAACCCATCATTTTTGCTCAAAAATGCAAAATTTTTCAAATATGCCTCATTTATAATTTCTTCCCGTCTTATTTTTTGAGTTTGAGTTATTTTGTTCTGTGGCGTGCTCGCATAACTGAGTGTAATTTAACTGACTGAAAAACGTGTAGAATCCATCATTGGCTTTGTCAAACATGTTGGCTTCACTCCGAGACGTTCATTATGTGCTTTTCAGAGGCAGTAAGAAGGTTAAAGTAAGGGAGGATGACATGTCCACTGGGAAAATTTCACTGTGATAAAGTTAGTTTTATGTTCGATATTCGCTGGATATTCACTTTTTAAAAATTTTTTAAACCAAAAACGAATGAAAGCAACGTACATGGACCCCCCCACCCCCATAGTTTTGATTTAATTTTTGTCTTTTGAAAATAATTACTTTTAGTTTTTATTTAGTTTTAGTGTCGTTTTAGCTTTTAATATCATGGTAAGATCGTACTAAAATTGGGCTCTGTCTTTTCCTACCTATTAATCTCGCCATTAGCGCTCCTCTGCTAATAAATTACTGCTGTGCCAAGGAGTTCTAATACACGTTACTCTGCCATCTACTGGTCATTTATGATTCGGCAACATTGATGAATCCACTCCGTTCAAGTCAGACCACCCAACATTTAAAATACGACAACAAAAGCTTTATTCTCTGAAATTCTCTTGAGTTTTCGTTTGTATTGCAGGTGGACGTTATAGTCGCAGTTTAGTATTCGTTTATTTGGAAACTAACATTTTTATTTTTATTTTAGTTAACAATTTTTTTTTTTTAACTGATAGTTTTCGTTTTCGTCATAGTTTTCATTAACGATAATAACCTTGCCCTGGAAGAAATGTGAAGATTAAAATTCTCTATGTCTACATGAAATGAGTATTCAAGGCTGTGTCCCAAACTGCATACTACATACTAAAGATTCAAAAACTAAAGATATCTAAATAGTTGGGATGCAAGACAACAATGTCACAGCCCTCTGGATTCCAAAAGATTAAGACTGGCCATCCTCTCTGAGAGGGAGAGATGCCATTAGACTCTTCTCTGTCAGTCAGAACAATACTGCCAAATTGTGGTCATCTGTGAACTGTTGTATTTGGAAGAGGGCAGATAGCACTTTTCTCTGAGTGTATTACGCTGCCCTGTGATGCTGCATCAGCAGCAGCAGGACGTGGAGACTGGCTTTATGTGTCTCAGATGAAGCATGTGCCAGCCTTCACCCTCCCAGGTTGGTAGTTGCCTTGCGATAGGGGAGCGCTAGCTACTGAGTGGTACTTGCCAAAAAAAAGGAAGGTTAAATAAATGGAGGTGGAGGCATAATGATGAAAGACATACCTCCACCAAATTATTATACCAAATAAGGGGGAGAATTTAGCCCTATGTCAAATCAAATTGATTACCTCTAATAATCTGAGGTAACAGCACAATCAATCAATCAATCAATCAATCAATCAATCAATCAATAAATAAATAAATAAATAAATAAATATACAGGTGCATCTCAATAAATTAGAATGTCGTGGAAAAGTTCATTTATTTCAGTAATTCAACTCAAATTGTGAAACTCGTGTATTAAATAAATTCAATGCACACAGACTGAAGTAGTTTAAGTCTTTGGTTCTTTTAATTGTGATGATTTTGGCTCACATTTAACAAAAACCCACCAATTCACTATCTCAACAAATTAGAATATGGTGACATGCCAATCAGCTAATCAACTCAAAACACCTGCAAAGGTTTCCTGAGCCTTCAAAATGGTCTCTCAGTTTGGTTCACTAGGTAAGCCACAAACATTCATTGCCAAAGAAGCTGGCTGTTCACAGAGTGCTGTATCCAAGCATGTTAACAGAAAGTTGAGTGGAAGGAAAAATTGTGGAAGAAAAAGATGCACAACCAACCGAGAGAACCGCAGCCTTATGAGGATTGTCAAGCAAAATCGATTCAAGAATTTGAGTGAACTTCACAAGGAATGGACTGAGGCTGGGGTCAAGGCATCAAGAGCCACCACACACAGACGTTTCAAGGAATTTGGCTACAGTTGTCGTATTCTTCTTGTTAAGCCACTCCTGAACCACAGACAATGTCAGAGGCGTCTTACCTGGACTAAGGAGAAGAAGAACTGGACTGTTGCCCAGTGGTCCAAAGTCCTTTTTTCAGATGAGAGCAAGTTTTGTATTTCATTTGGAAACCAAGGTCCTGAATCTGGAGGAAGGGTGGAGAAGCTCATAGCCCAAGTTGCTTGAAGTCCAGTGTTAAGTTTCCACAGTCTGTGATGATTTGGGGTGCAATGTCATCTGCTGGTGTTGGTCCATTGTGTTTTTTGAAAACCAAAGTCACTGCACCCGTTTACCAAGAAATTTTGGAGCACTTCATGCTTCCTTCAGCTGACCAGCATTTTGAAGATGCTGATTTCATTTTCCAGCAGGATTTGGCACCTGCCCACTCTGCCAAAAGCACCAAAAGTTGGTTAAATGACCAACTTGACTTGACTGGCCAGCAAACTCACCACACCTGAACCCCATAGAGAATCTATGGGGTACTGTCAAGAGGAAAATGAGAAACAAGAGACCAAAAAATGCAGATGAGCTGAAGGCCACTGTCAAAGAAACCTGGGCTTCCATACCACCTCAGCAGTGTCACAAACTGATCACCTCCATGCCACGCCGAATTGAGGCAGCAATTAAAGCAAAAGGAGCCCCTACCAAGTATTGAGTACATGTACAGTAAATGAACATACTTTCCAGAAGGCCAACAATTCACTAAAAATGTTTTTTTTATTTGTCTTATGAAGTATTCTAATTTGTTGAGATAGTGAATTGGTGGGTTTTTGTTAAATGTGAGCCAAAATCATTACAATTAAAAGAACCAAAGACTTAAACTACTTCAGTCTGTGGCATTGAATTTATTTAATACACGAGTTTCACAATTTGAGTTGAATTACTGAAATAAATGAACTTTTCCACGACATTCTAATTTATTGAGATGCACCTGTATGTGTGTGTGTGTGTGTGTGTGTGTGTGTGTGTGTGTGTAACAGCTCACAGCTCAATAAAATGCCACCCACAACCCACAATACACAGTGTATTTGGTTTACTTTCTGCAGTTGGGTCGATCCAGTGTTGAATCACTTTCTCAATGCTTGAAATCAGGCCAACACACACCACAATCAAGTTGTTTTGATGGGCAAATGTGATTACTGTGTTCGCACCTGCCTAAACAAACCACACAGAGGAGTGTAACACACTGGACTAAATAATGCATATAAGTGTCCTTAGAGTATTTTTGTTCTCATAAATAAATAATACATTTCATTTTTTAACTAAAAAAAAATCTGCACGGAGGAGAGAGCTACATAAGCAAGTACCATTACAGTACGTGTTTATGTATGTATTTTTTGTCTATGCTTATATTTTTCTGACTAATTTTATTCTGAATATTGTTTTATTTTTCTCCTGCGTAAAACATATTCAAATCAAAGTCAACAATACCAACATTAAGAAGGTGGACGACTTCAAATACCTTGGATCATACATCTCCATCTCTGAGCGGGACTTCAAAGTAAGGAAGGCTAAAGCGTGGAGTGCTTTCTGGACACTTGAAAAGCTGTGGAAGTCGAAGACCACATCATCTATAAAGATCAAACTCTTCAAAGCCTCAGTTCTGAGCGTGTTCTTGTACGGTAGTGAATCATGGGTTCTTACCGAGGCGCTCTTCAAAAAGGCAGACGCATTCGCAACATCATGCTACCTTATCATGCTGAGGTACAAACGAGAAGATCGTATATCCAACGATACGGTATACTCCCAGGTCGGTCAACAACCATTAAGGTTCACCATCCAAGAACGTCAGTTCAAATTCATTGGCCACTGCCTACGCCGGCGCGTTGAAAAACCCGTTCGGCAGTACGCCTTATTCTCTCCATCACATGGTAAAACATCCAGAGGGAATCATACCCGTCTTTACATTGGAACCCTCATAAACAAGGACATACCACCATCCTTATCGGAGTTGGCGGCTGCTGCACAGGACCGAGAAAACTGGAAGAGGATGTCTGCCGTCTGCAGGAACCCGCACCGGGACCCTGAGCTGAACAGATGATGATATTATACAAATTAAAGGCATTATTATTGGCTACAGCATTATTATTAAAATATTAACGTGTGTGCAACTGGATCTGCGTAATTTTGTGCTCAATAGACTAATTAAATTCAAACTGAGACTGAATCAATCAAACAGGACTGAGCAATTATGAAGTTACCATGAGTGCTATCACAGCATTACAGTTTTTCATGACTTTCAAGCTTGTAATGTGGAATTCACAGACTTTTCACTGCAAATACTGTACATGTGGTGACCTTAAAATGAAACCTGATAGAAATAAGGCTCTGTCCTAATATGGACCCTCCACAGAGTATTACAGTCTGCTGGGGGTAAACGGCTTGTCACTGGAGCCAGAGGATATATGAACTATCTCTGAATGTGTTTACAGCAATATAAACAATGCATTAGCGTGAGGGGACGCTTACGGGCAAGACAGATTCATGGGACCCTTTCCCTCCTGTAATAATCTTTCAAACAATTTATTCAGCAAATGCTTTGGCATCTCTAATATTTTCCATTCAGCTGTATGCTGGCAGATGCATCAAAAACACTTTGGCTGGATGACTCCATTTGTTACAATCTGGTCTAACAGTTCATGAAAGTAAAGAGCTGGCAAGAGCTGAGATGTGCAAACAATCTACAAAAAATGTTAATGATTAATACGTGGAAGTGATATAAGAGACATTTGTCTCCCTGCAAAAAAAAAAAAAAAAAAAATAATAAAAAAATAAAAAAATAAAAAAATAAAAAATTCATCTGGTGGCAGAAAGCACTAGCAGTTTGGTGATGACTGTAGCTCTTCACTCTTTTCTCAAATGTATTCATGATACATTGTAAAGTACATTTATAGTAACAAATGTATTATTTTGTGTGTTGGGATGAATGATGATGCTCAGATCCTTGCCCCCTCTCTCTCTCTCTCTCTCTCTCTCTCTCTCTCTCTCTCCTTTGACTCTTGCATGAAAGCACACGATAAACAGGATTTGGAGAGAGCTGCTTGCTTTGGACAGATGACCACTAGCATGAGAAGGCCAAAGTTCCTCATAAATCCTCCTACCTCAAGCAGATGTTTAAGCTGTATTTTACATTCGACCTTCTTCCACGTGGACCTTTTCCTCTAATGTTATGGCAACTGCAAATGATTTGAGAGTGACCAAATCAGTGTTCTTCTACAACTTACAAAGGCAAAAAAAACAAAAAAAAACCAACCCTCCTCCAAAACTAAGAAATCACAAGGCAACCATATTTAAGCACTGTTAAGGACCTGGGAGACTGAATCCCAGCAAAATAAGCAAAAGTGCACGACAAAAGGTATTTCCTGTGGCGCTCCCCTAACTTTGCACTGACCAACATGTTCAATAATGATTTATCTTCGAGCTGTGCTCAAGCTCAAATTTACTATCTGTTTGTACAGCTGAGAGGAGAGGCAGTGTTTAACGCCTGGAATATAATAAAAGAAATTCAATACAGTGTACTGCCCTAAGCACAATCTCTCTGCTATTCTATCACCTACGTCAAACAAATTCGATACTAACCGAATCCTAATTATCATTAAATGCCGCTGTCTCGTCTTCCACCCTGAAATTTGTTACGGCAAATCATTTCAACCATTATTGATGAAATTTCATTGAAATCCTTTAGTTGGAAAATGTTTGACATCCATCATAAAATCATGGCTTCGCCAACAATTTGCAAACAAATTACTCGCCTGGATTATCCTGAAAGAAGGGATTCCCTGAAGAAGTCTGAGGTATTTCAGGGAGTGTGAAGTTTTTTTTTTTTTTAAATTTATTTATTTATTTATTTATTTTATTAAAAAAAAAAAATAAAATTATGAGAATAAAATTGAGCTCTCAATAGCCAGGCAGATGGCAACTTTAAATAATACAGTGATTTTTAAAAAATCAGCACTTACAGTACTTGGAATATTTTTCCTGAGGGTACTTGGGTGAAAAGAATCTTATGGAAAATATTATTTTGGTCTGTTGAACGTCAAGGGAAATTTCACACAGCATGACAATTTACTTAACTCTCTTTTTTTTGGAAATCCTCTGTCACCTCTGATTAAATTGAGCCAAATGTATCAATTACACATGCTGTACTCCCTGTTTTACCCTGATTACTAACTCTTCATTTATGTGTTAGAAAGTAGAAGGTGCCCTGTAAATGAGTACCACAGCTGTCATACATTTAGACACAAGATATATTTAATAACATAATCCTTGTTTTTTCCCTGTACCTACTGATTTGCATTTAAAAACATGTAACTAAAGGTTTTCTGTCATGTTATTAACATAGGCATTAATTAATCCTTTGTTACATTTTTTCCCAAGCTGAATAATTTGTCCCTCATTTTAACATCATAAATTTACGAGACTTTTTTCTTTTCAAATTAAATGAGCCTAGGATAGAAATCTGACTAAGTTCCACTTCATAAGCAGTCTAGCGAGCAAAGAGAATTATATAATGTCTCACTCTTCACTTAATTTGTGTCAGATGATTGAATACTTTCAGACAGGAAGTATGAACTTGCCTGTCCATTTTGGTGTGTCTCTTTAATGAGTCTTCCATACTTAATTATGACTGATTCATTTCCAGGCCTATAATAATATACTATTAAAGACCTAAACATGAGTCCAGCTATAGCCCACATTCAGGAGCTGTATTCCTCCATTACACACAACCATGGGTTATTACATTAATCTGCTTTGCACATGTTGGCTTTGTGGGTTTAGCCTCATCAGCTTGTAAGAGCTTCTAATCATACTCTAGCTTGGTGGCCATTTACCACACTGTTACTTAAAAGCACCATGAATAACTAGTTTGACCATGAGAAGAAGAAGCATTTTCTTTGCAGGTTTGTACACTGATTTTAGATCTGATGCATTATACAGGGTGCCTGAAAAGTCAGGAACCAATGGGAATATGTTGAGCAAATATGATGGTCCACATATGTTGTGCAAAATCCGCAAAAACATGGTACAGCAGCTGAGAAAATGTGCAGCGCATAAGGGTGAACATGTAAAGCATATGTTGTAAATAACAAATACAAAATATATGTAGTTTTTCTCTCATTGGTTCCTGACTTTTCCTACACCCTGTAGAAAAAGAAACAACAAAAAGCACCCCAAATTTGTGTTAAAAATGACTTTCCCCCCTTTTTTGCTAAAGGACACAAAGGGGCAATTATATTGCCATAAAGTAAAAGAGATGAAAAAGATGTCTTTGGGACACTCATTGCTCTAAACTGAACATTAGGTTTAATGGAGCCAAAAATGAAACACAATGCTAAATTAGTTTCATTAGTTTTATGACCCTAGTTTCTGAATTAGCTCACAGTGCATCACTTTCTTCATGGCTCATTTCCATTAAGATGGAAATAAAGTAAAGAAAAAAAAAAGCAAAAGAAAGGAATATTGCTATTTATAACTATTTGTGTAATAGTAGTCAAAGCAAAATTCCTTCCTGCTTACCTATGAAATCAGCTATGGATCTTAGTGATAGGGAAAAAATCCCTGGAAAATCTTAACAAAATTCGGAAATAATTAAATATTTAAAACACTGAACATAACTGTAGTTCTTACATCAAAGCAATTAAAATACAATACAAAGCCATTTGTATTGTATAATTAATTGATTATGAACATGTTCGAGATGCATTTTGTATGGGAACAGGCTTACAGCAACTTTAGCAGCAGATTACTTAGTACTTAGTAACAGTAACAGTAAATTGGATTGTACCATTTTCAGTAATTTGGTTCATCAGTACTTTTTGAGTACCAGTATCCTGTGCAATCCCAACGGAAACTTAAAGGTGGTCCTTTTCAATTGGAAGTGGTACATGAGAAATCATTTAACATAAGAGTTAGAATTTGCTGCAGATTCCATCATATACATCCACCATTTGTAAAGGGGGGGGGGGGGGGGGTCGAACTACAAAACAGATGATGACAGTACTGTCTTTTGTCTCTGCCGTGCAGATATATAATGTAAAAAACACTTCCACCTCTGCTCTGGGATACTGGAGGCCGGGTTATGAGTCATCACACATCATAGGCCTTGGAGTGTAATGTAAAGGATAAAGATGAATATGTTGCCTACCTCTGCGTGGTCACTAACCACTGTAACAGTTCCTAATAAAAACGCTTTACTAAGAAGTCCAGAGTGGGTGGGTGGAAAAAGTGCTGCACAGCTCTGCAACTTGGACCCCTCATCACAAAATGCTGCTTACATGACAAATGGCATGCAGAGAGGAAATGGTTAAAAACAGAACAAGCAAACAGATGGTTTCATTATGGCCATAACAGAAATTCAGCCTGCCTTCCTTTGAATCTTGGTAGAATTGGGTTGGTGACCATTTTCAGAACGTATTAGCTTTGAGTGAGCACTGATTAAGTCCCTTAATCTCAAAGCTGATATGGACTCAATGAAGATTAATCAGTTACAAAAGCAGACTAAATGAAACCATCTTTAAGTCTTGACCACACAGTTGTTACATGTGGTGGTGAAAATGATCACAAGCACACAGAGCCAGATGATTGCAGGACAAAGCTAACTAGGGTCTGGTCATCTGGCAATCTGGTTTGTAGTAATTCAAAAGTGCCTGATAAATGAGGTCTTCTTAATTAAAGCCCATTGAATACCACAACTATTGTGCTTTTAAAGACAAGTGGATTTTTATGATTCATTCACTTGAGTGGTAAAGCATACAAATGTTCTAGAGCCAGTTTTTTGAGTCATGTGGTAGAGAAGTACAGAATGATAGCAGTATTTGTATAGTATAGTTATAATCACATTCTATTTGGTACATCACTAAGAAAGTAATAAGTATGTGTCCACTGCCAACATTATCAAAAATCCATCGAAGTCTGACAAGTGCTCTAATTGTAAATGTGCTAAACAAGGCTCAATACATTTTTATTTCCTTTACCAAATCGTAAATCGTAGATCAGCTTTGCTGACATGCCCTCCCATGTTCTTCATCATACAGAAACAAGTTGTAGTGCTAGTTTCGTGACAAGCGCTCCATCACACAAAAATGAACTTGTTATCCTTCAGGCCTCTGGTTTGAGCCACACATGTGCCGAGCTAATTTCTGCAACGCCAAGTTTCATTCGAAACAGCTCATAGCACGTTCACAGCTATCAACCGCATTCAAGACACATGCGTATACACAATTTTAAAAAGAACATTTGTTCCAGATTGCCTTGATGCATTGCAAATCTATCAAGGAAGCGGCTATTGCCAATTTTTGAGTTCTTTTCAACGCTAACAAGCTGAACGAGAGAGCTGGCATTTAAACCCAGTGAATACAGATATTTGTTCAGCTGATTTAAATACAGTTCCATTCAACGGGAACATTCAGCAATGAAAGGTGGGAAAAGACTATTATCCAACACACACAATTCATTTTTGCTAAAGCTGTTCCGTTGTTCTGTCCTAGAAGACCGTATATGGTCGTAATTGGTGGCACTTTTACATATTCAACCTTCTCATAAGAAACCAGTTGGGCTCATTAATAGTGTTACAATGCTGAATATAATATTTAACTCTTGTTATCTGTTGACTAAAAGCAAATGTTGTCTCATTTCCCCATGACAAGTATTTGTTTTATAATACAACCATAAAAGTATTCTAAAATAAAGTATACATGTTTTTAAATATCTTTTATTGGCAATATAAACAATATAAATGGAAAGAAACATACAAAACCAATTGAATGTTTCACATCATGGCAGGTACATGAAAGCCATGTGACAGATGATATTTCAGTTATTCATATTTTCAGAAACTTTTGTTAAATTTGTGCTAAATGTAGAGTAGCGCTAAATAATTTTAGCATTGTTCCACTTTAGTAAAAAATGAAAATGCCTCATGTTGACCTAACCGTTGATGCCAGGAACCACTGAACACCATGGCATCTTCGTACAGGCCTACTTGTCTATGCCTTGAAAACACAGGGTCCAATTTCAGCCTATGCAGACGAGGGATTAACACTCGTGGTGCATGTGTACAGTGTACGTTCGCTGCAGAGTTTTACTTGGCCAAGGAAGGATGGCTCCTCCGGCCATTGAGGTAGAAAGACTAGAATTTTGCGGAGGCCTTTTTTGGAATGAGCAAAACAATGGACAAAGAGCATGACTGTGGTAGCTTGCTGCAGGGAAATAAGTGCCCGTTACGGGCGCATAAGGTCACGACATCTGCTGACATTTACTGCTGGGCGCAGGCCAAACTGCGGGTTTTGGAGCTCATGCCAGTACGTCATATCAGTACACTGTTAAACCACCAGGCCTCTTCTTGGCTCTTTGAGACCTGCGTGACCCTGTACTTTCGTAGATTTGTGAAGATATTGTGAATTGTAAACGTGAAGAGTGGGCTCTGAATTGATATTCTAGTCTAGATACTGTGTGTTAATCTAAACAGTATGCCAATTACTATATACACAGTGTGTTTTTGCCTGTGTGCTCTTAGAGACAAATACAGACAGGTTCCAAATCTAACACTTCAAATCTGGTTTGTGAAAATATCTTTTAATATATTTGGTTCATTTGTATTTGTCACAGAAAACCACAGAAAGACAGAGAAAGAAAGAGAGAAATAAAGAGAGACCTGGCAAGGGGAGGCCGAGTCATTCAATCAGTCCCCGGCCTCCGTTTAATCACACAAAGGAAAACCGTGAGTATACTGTTGTCCTTGATTCAATGCAGTCATAACTAAATGCAGAACCTCTATTCACCCGAACAGCCATCATTCATTCAGGCATCTCTTTCATTCACATTTTCTTCATTGGGCAGAGGTTTGAGTTTCACACAAGTCCTATCAAAGCAAAATCCCTTCGTTTGTTCGTCTCACACTTTGCTGGCAAGATACCTCCACAGAAAGCTGTCAAACGGAGCATGTTATATACTAGCCTTTAGCAGGGTAACAAAAGGGCAACATCTGATTAGCATTCACTGCACAATCTCCCTTAGTATTTTATTACCACAGGTGCAAGGGCATTCATTGATCAGATGCACGCTATGGGCAAAGCTTATCCTAATTGAAAACAGCTCTATTTATACACCTGCAGGCACTAAAGATCTCTGAGAATGTGAGGGCTTGCAGAAAAGAAAGAGAGAAAGGGGAAGGGAAAGAATAAGGAGAGTTATAGAGACGAGCAAATCTTATGCAAAAGACGAGAGAAACAGCACTCGTGAAAACAGCAGCTCTTGGAAAAGCCAAATGATGAAAACATCCTGTTAGTGGCCGACTCATAAAACTTGCTTATGCACAGCTTAATTCTGCTGTGTCTGGCAAAATATATGATACACTGTTCACCATGTCAAATAATATTAAGACTGTATGTTATGCAACATATCGTGTTCATCATGATGCTCGTATAAATGTCACAGCAGAGCTGTAAATCATTATTCTGCCCCATTTAGCACTATTGGAACTGTTAGCACTTACATAAATACAGAGTTAGTACACAGGGCTACTGCACCACCCTTTTTAAAAGTGCACAGGGCAGTCGGTAACCACATGTGACAGTCATTCTCTGTGCAGTTCCAAATCTCTCTACAAGGTGTGTTTCATTAGAATTAACAGTATAACAATTTGGTTTCAGCGGTCCTGCTGGATTCCATAGATAAAAGATTAAAAATAGCCAAAGCTCAAATAGCCTTCTATCAACTGCCATGCTTTTGATGCAAGCCTTCCTACTGAAACCTAAAATATATTTATGTTGGGTTAAAGACAGAGCCATTGTAGCAACAATTATGAGATTTAAGGTGTCTTCCAAGTTCAAATGATTTAAACATAAGATCAAGGTCAGCACCAAGATAAGCCTAGACTATAAAGGAGCTCTATGGTTGCTTTTCTTTTGACTTTATTTTCAGCAACTGTTTTTTTTTTTCAATCAGCATTTTGATTTTGATGTATTACTTTACTTAAGCTGAAACCAAGAATGTCTAACCATGTTTTAGTAGGGTCGAATGCCAAAGAGACACGTCTACAGGTGGTTTAGGCAGGGGAGCTGGCCGCAAGCAGCCAGAGAAAACACAAATATAGTGCTCCAAAAATGTTTCCTGAAGACCGACCACACCAACTATGCAATCATTGCCGAGTGTGAGTCCAAGTTTACGGCATCTCAAAACTCCCACAAACACACAGAAAGCACTGCTTTTACTCTTATCCCACTCCAGGCAACATAGTCCTAGAATATCACACAAGACTCATCTGGTGACATTTTTTGGACAAATGCCTTCATATAGCATGACACAAACTGATGTAAACTCTCTTTCAATTTGTCATTTCATTCCAGCTGATAGCAAGATGTTCTGCCATGACCCAACTTTAACCAAACAGGACTGCAGAATGCATTTTTTTTTCTGTTTTTATTTTTTTTTTCTAGTAGCAGTGGACAGGTTCTTTACCACACTTCCAGCTTAACGTTACTCTCAATATCCAGAATTATACCTAAAATGGGCCTAACATACACACTTTACTGACATTATGTTGTTACACCGGCCATTGTCCTTGAAATGTAGAATAAACGCTACTTATGAACTTACTGGAAAACACAATGGCAAATGTGCACTCTCAAGGTCACACAATGGTGTGAAGATCAACCTTCTCTGCAGTCAACACACATTAACTTACTTCTGCTCGCTCCTTTTGGAGAGCCTGGAGGCTTGAGCAGCTGCTTTCCTGCTCTCGAATTCCTCTCTCTTCCAGACCTCGCCAGTGCCCCTGAGGCCCAGCTCCACCACCTGGCGAGCCAACTTCTCATCCTGAAAGAGCAATAATCAGATCTGGTGAGTTCTGCACAAGCCAGGAGGGGGTGCTTACAACTCAGTGAATCAAGTGATCAAGCCTATCCACTTTAAGTCAACGCATTGCAAACAGTTCACTGTAATTTGGTGCCAGTTTCGTGTAATTTGGTGCTAAAATGCCATCCTTAAGATGTACCATAGTTTTCTGGATCAAGGATTTCTGCCACATGTCAATGAGTCGAGCCAGCATGGATCATGCAATAGCCACATGACTGAGGAAGATTCCTTGGGCCTTCAAACAAAGGACTGCTTTTATGTGGCCATGGGGAAATGAGTTGGCAAAGCCCGACTGGTTAGGAAACAGCAGCAATGTGGGAAAAAAGTGGAAACTGTTAATTTGAATCTAAAGACAGCAAAATTGTTTCAAGCATTTTGAGGTGGCACAAGACTTCTCTCCATAAAGTCTCCTGTGATCATTTAAATATCTGAAGAAACTACAAACAAGTGAGTGCAGCAGGCCATGCGTTTAGTGGAAAGGAAGGTGGCAGAGTCCATCTCTCCTACTTCACAAGCAAATTTGAGATCTGATTTATCATGTGCTGGAGTCAAATATTTACCCTCATTATGAGGAACTGATTGGTTGGTAATTAGAAAATATGATGTCAAGCTGCAGACTCACTGTAAAATCATGTGATAGCTTTCATACCCTTGAAGATGGTCCTATAATACAAATGTTGCTAAGATGAAAAGCTATTTGCCTCTTGAAAAACAATTCTCAAGCTACGTTCAGCAAATAACACCACTGTATCTCAGATCTTTGTTTACCATGTGCTTTGTGAGGAAAATCAACAGAGATAGAAGTTGCAAAACCTACTGATTGTTACAATGTGCTGAGGCTGGAGACCCCTTCCATAAATGTTAAATAAATGTCTCCTCACAGAAAGCTTATTATAAGCTGTAGATTGGGAACATCCACCACGCAACTCCCTGTATTAGCTTTTACTATTGAAACATTAATATATTTGAACATGTGCATTAATATAAACCTGTGAGTTGCCTTGCAGCCTGAACTACTGTCTGAGCTGCTGTTACAGGAAATCATAGAATACCTTCTGACCAATCAAATTCCACAATTTAACAGCACTGTGGTATAAAGCTTTATAATACACTGACTTACCAAAAGCTAATTAACTCAATAATGGCTAATTTAACATCAGTTAAGAGGCTATGTCTTGGAATGACAGCAGTAAAGTCACTGCTGAGAATATGTGAAACCATATAGTTTAGGAACCACACATTCCTGTAACCCAAAATGAGCCCTGGTCAATGAAAAATGATCCCTAACATGTGTCTGAAACCGTCCCCTTGGGGTAATCATAGTTAACAAAACCCATAATGAGTTCACTATTGTGGACAATTCCTCCACCTAATGTTTGAATTATTTATAAACCTCATCTCCTGAGCACCACATTAACAAATCCCAAGTAAGCAAGCAGTCAGACGGAAAAATGTTATTTGGAAATCTGACTTGGGTCCTTGGGGGGCCCAGGCAGAACATTCCCAGGATTCATACCAGTCAGAAGTACCTGCAACACAAGTTATTTAAAAAGACCCAAAATACAGATGCCTGTTTAGGTTGACTGTTGCTGCTTATTCATTCTGGATGAAGTAGATATGATGACAGAGCAAAGGAACGCACTAAGCTGTTACCTGATATCATAAATGTAGTGATATTGTTAGATTATGCAATACAGTATGCAAGACTACAGTGACACAGTGAGCTTAAGTCAAAGAATGATACCACTGGATAACATACCTAACTTGAAGAACATTACCTTCCTATATATTACATTTTCAACCATGAATTATGATCCTAGTTATCAGAGATTATAAACGTTTTTGTTTTGGGGAAATTGGTGTCAGGGGTTAGATTTAACAGTTATAGGATTTGTTGGTCAAAGATAGATTTTTATCTGGGTTGTGTTCCATCATATCATTTTTAACATGGCTTAACAAATCAGAAACTAAAACCTTAATCTCTGATTAAAAGCTTAACCTGGGATTAATTCTGATTGTCCGCCAAGATGGATTTGCCAGTCTGAAAAAGTAAATAGCAAAAATGGTACTTTTAGGGTCGGTCACTATAGATACTTTGTTCTCTTTTCATTTGAGTGAAAACAGCAAACTTTAAGGAATTCTTTGTTGCGCTATTTTGGAAACCAACTCAGATTGGTTCAACCCAGAAAACTTTAATATAATATAATATAATATAATATAATATAATATAATATAATATAATATAATATAATATAATATATATTTATTATATTCATATTTTACCATATGTATATTTTGCAACACATGAGTACAATAAATTGATCTACCTCTAGCTGATGAGCTAATGTTTACTGCACAGCTCATACTGAATTTATATTCAGGGTGCGTAACAAATTATGACACAATAAAAGTGTAAACAGGGAACATGCTGATGTCGGTTAGAGCCTGCATATATTTTTGTATCATACATAACCACCATACCCCCCCCCCCCCCCCCCCTTCTGTATCTAGGCCCATATGTGGATATACAGTTGCATGTAGATATCTATTTGAAAGTGGATACTTGCTATATACAGTATGACACATATAAGTGAAATTAGCATCATATAATGGACGCCATACATGACTATATAAGTGAAATCCATAGACCATTATATGGCATACACTGAACACCATATATGGTCATATGCACATTTCTGCACTTCCTTTTATGTACATCCCAGAATTTAAGTTTTAGCTCTTTCGTGGCGCCCTCTAGTGTCACAACAGGCTCAATTAATAACCGCTGTAGTTCAATTACATACGAGCAAACTATAATTACACTTACCAACACTGAGGACAAAGTACTGAGCTAACAGTTAGCACTGCATTCTTTTTTTAAAATTAATTAATTAATTAATTAATTAAATTATTATTATTATTATTATTATTATTATTATTATTATTATTATTATTATTATTATTATTATTATTATTATTATTATTATTATTTATTTATTTATTTGTTTTTACCATTTTTGCTTTTTCTGCTAGCTGGGTTAACAAGAACGCCATATTGGTGGTGTAACTAAGGAGAAAGCGAGCAAGAACGTTAACTTGGAACATGAAATTAGTAAACTTGGGAAGAAAATCAAACAAAACTGAAGTGTTTAAAATTACCTCGAGGTAATAAAGGTCTAACGGCGTTATCTTTGAGTCTAAATACACATCGTAAGTAAGAAATTCGTTTACAGTTCCGTCTAAATCCGTCTTAGCGCCGTCTTTCTCCATTTTGTTTGCGACCGGTAGGTGATTTCCATAGCAACGGGGTCACGTGACCGGCTTGGTTCCTCTAAGCACGAGCACAGCACATTACATTTAATGTAACAATTATTAAACCATTTACAGGGTGCAAAAGTTCTCACCCCATTTTAATTGTATTTGTTGTATTTGCAAACACACACACACACACACACACACACACACACACACACACACACACATATATATATATATATATATATATATATATATATATATATATATAGCGGTTGTTCCTCTGCGTTGTGTTGATTTTTGTGATGTAAAAAAAAAAAAAAGAACTTTCCACACAAAGCTGGTTTTTATCACGGGTGATTTAATTTCAGTGCCTGAGTAGTAAAACACATAAACAAACAGACAGTTATCTGCGATGCGATGCTCTGCATTGCCTCTGCTCTCTAATGGCATCGCCAGAAAGAAGACGAGCCCCAATTTCCTTGCGATCTCCACCTCTCACCTGCGTATGACGTCAGCCGACGGGCATACAGTGATTATTACCTTAAATAAAAGCGCACAACCTTCTTTCAAAATAAAATGCCCCATAACAAATAATAATTAAAATAAAATAAAATAAAATACAAATAAAATTAATGGATAAATAAAATATATAATCTGGTGTAACAACATATTCCTGCTACATATATATATATATATATATATATATATATATATATATATATATATATATATATATATATATATATATATATATATATATATATATATTGGTTTGCAAATAGATTTTATTGTGACCCTCTCTGAGAAACCTAACAAACATGATCATCTTAATGCTATAAACTACCTTTTCTACATTATACATAATACATTAGCTTTCTTATGCATTAACTATGTTTATATTGAAATATTTATGTGCTTAGTGATTCTGTTGTTAATTTGTTGGTTGGTGTTGGTCAGTCGTTATTCCTGTGGGAAGTTAGCAGATGCGTGCCGCTCCGACATCACCGGGGGACATTGCTAATGCAGTTACAATGGAGTTTAATAGGAGAAAAAAAAAATTCAATGACCTTAAACATAAGTGATAACAGACAGGTTTCGCATTTAACTCCTAAAAACAGAAGAGCTGCTTTTCACCATATTCCAGCAACATTCAGTGTCATGTTAATAAGCAATCCAAGGTAGAAATAGTGGAGACAGACAAAAGAAAAATCAACCTATCTTTCTTTTATTGTGTATACACTTTCAACAGAATGGGTAACAGTGTTGACAATAACATGGCTGCAATTTATGCAGAATGTTGGTCTTACTCCTGATGTGGAAATCATGTCACATAAATGTCGTAAAGGTTTACAGCCACTTTGACCAACAACAAAAAAAGCATACCATCCTACTATACTACATATGGTTTCATGACTGAAAGAATTTGTATGAGTCAACGCATATTCAGGTTACAAATGGTTAAGATTAAAACTGCGTTTGTGGTTATAGCTTTTCTTACCACTTCATTCTTATGACGTCCAATGAAGTCACTCTTGCTCATTATAATTCTTATGAATTTTGCATAAGATCTGGATACAGTTGCTGTCCCTGCTCCCACAGGGTTTAGAAAACAAAAGGCTCAGCAGACATTTCTATGGATCAGGCTTCTAAGCAAGACTGTAGGCCTGTGTTATGTGTATATGTGGGGAACATTGAAGGTGCTCATATGTTCTTCCTCAGTGGTATACTGAGGATTGTGAATGACTCAGATTTGGTATAAACTTGTGATGAACTATGCTATAAAACATGGCTGGAAGTAGAAGAAAGTATCCAGCAAGCATTATGTCACCTAAGTAAAAGTGTACAGGACTACATGCTTAGAGGAAAAAGTCAGCTCTGTGGTTTCTTTAAATATCTATATAAATAACAACAGTATAACACATGTCTAGAGTCTGTCCTTATACCTTGTTTCAGGTCTGGAGTTACTCAAATGAATTTTGGTTTGATTTCTGTAACTTTTTTTGAACAACATTGATTCTTATTTGCTGTATATTCTGTAAAGCTCACAAAATGAATTGTGAAGCCATTTAGAAGGTTGTTTCATTCTACTTGCCTTTCAGGAGACATTATATTACAACATTACATTATCAATACACTGTGATGGACTAGCATCCCATCCAAGTTGTACAGTATTCCAGCCTCTTGCCCAGTGTTCCCTGCAGGTCTGATGTAAATCTGTTCAGAATGAATAAATATTGTACTTTTTTCTTTCTTTCTTTCTTTCTTTCTTTCTTTCTTTCTTTCTTTCTTTCTTTCTTTCTTTCTTTCTTTCTTTTTTTATTTTTATTGTTTAATTTATTATTATTTTTATTGTTATTTATTTATTTTTTTTATTTTTTACTAATGCTTCAAGAAAGCACAAGACATTTATTTTTGCACAAGCCCAGATATTTCAAAAAGCACTGTAACTCAAAGGACATAATAAGATATACAGTGTATTTACTGCAGTACATCTCACTCATCTTAGTTTCACCACACTCAGCTCTAGTGTTTAAACACTACTGAAAATGAAGTTGAATAAATAAATGAATGAAGTACCAGCAAAATATAAATGTCTGCTCTTTACTCACAGCTATATGAATTCCAGTGACTACCAGTCAGTGTCACTGTAGATCAGGTAAGGTCTGGAACTCTAAACAATGGTTAATGATGGTTAAATGATGGTAGGACTGGGTAGCTGTATTTACGAAAACTCATCTCATGTTACTGAGCACGCAGCAGTCTCAGGCCCTTTTTGTTAGTCACTTGTGCCCTCTAGTGGTGTTCAAGCTGTTAAGTTTTCCCAGAGACTGAGATAGAAGAGGCATAAATATTGCTTTAAATGTTTTTGGTCATAAAAAAATTCAGTAGTTAGCAGGTGACAACAGTATTTGCTTCAAACTGGACAACTGCAGAGTCATTCAAATCACAAAGGTCCCAAAGTTGCTCAGTGCGGTTGCACAGCCTGAGCACTGTGCAGGGAAAACTTACTGTTATGTTCTTAGACTATTTGGAGACAACATATACCTTGCAATTTGGTGCATTATTATACTGATAGCTATAAATTGATGAACTTAGTAACAATACTGATGTACTTTGACCTGCGCTGTTGTATTGAACAGCAGGACTCCATAGAGCTTGGGCCAGATGTTGTTGGGCCAAATTCTGATCAGAAGGAAACTAGATTTTTCTCATCCAGGGAACATCTGGAAAGTGGCGAATTCTGCACATCAATGTTGAAATTGGATATGATTTGCCTCGTTGTAGCCCATCTCTTTGTTGAGGGCATGATTCTTACTGTCATCATGCATATGATCTGTCGGGAGATGCTAGTACCAGCATGCACAGTGCTGAATATCAAAGCCACATTCAAAATTTGACTCGTTTGACTAATCGCAACCCTTAGTCGAATATGCCACAAATATCTGCCAAATTCGAAATAAATGCTTTCTCAAATGCTGGATAATTTTTACCAAATGTTTTCTATGACAACCATAATGAGAAAATAATATTATATTCTTATTACTATACTTAACAGTTTTTTGATATTGTTTTACTCAAGGGACTAGAAAGGTCATTGCAGATGCTTAATTCAGAGACATTTTTGTGCATGTCTGGAGGAATTTTTTGGATCATTGTCTTGCCTGACAGTCCAACAACAACCCAAGTTTTAGCTTCCCAGCAGAGTCAGCCTGATGACATTCTAAAATGTCCTAGAACTGGAAAGAACCCATAATGACATGTGTCCAGACAAGTTTCCCATGGCCTTTTGAAAGTAAAAAACAGCTGTGTAACATCACATGTCTGCAGTTACACTTATGCACATGGTTCTTTTCTGCAAAACCCACCTCTGGTCCTTTATTACCACTAGGATGTATGGTCACATAAGACCAAAGTTCTAGTCCTTTTAAATAGTTTGGAAATTGGCACATATGAAAAGTTGTCTAATCATCTGAGACTTCAAACAGCAGCAGATTGCCAAAAATGAAATGGTTAAAATGTCTATCCTTCATCAGGAAGATTAATAATGTTGTTTTAAACATTTAAAAAAGTTCTAACAAATAGATTTTTTGGCTTGATGCAGAATCCTACAATAAAGTGTTTTCTTATCAAATTTCATAGTAGAACCTTATTTTAGATGCTAAGACCCATTAATAACCCAATAAACCCTTACAGAACCAATTTTCCCAAGAGTGTATGTGTTATCTGTGTAATAGTGCAATACAAGATCCAAACAAACAATCAGATATTTCAAATGTAGGCAAAATTGTCTTGGTACTTGGTGTACTCTTGGTGTATTCTTTAAGGGTTCATTGGATAATCAAGGACTCTTTGCGTCCTGAAATTTTTAACTTGCAACATTTTCTGATATGGAAACACTGTGCTGGGTTACCCCAGATGGACAACCAAATAAACCTTAATAAAAGGGTTCAATTTTTTTTTTCTGTAATAGGGTATAGTAGAGTACAATAACACAATAAAGTTCTCTTCTCCTTATGACACCAAATGTTTTGGTATCATGGTGTATGTATGTATGGTGTATGTTGTATTTGCATTTTAGTATATGTTAGTGACTCATTTACGCCAACCTGGGATAGTTATTGCCAATTTATTGTATAAAGGTGACGTGTAGAATTGAAACAATATTTTTTTGAATTCTCTGCATTCACTCATAATGCTGTTGGCATTGACTAATAGGGGTGCTTTTACAATGTTAGTAAGAAGTCTTTTTTTTTTACTATTATTAATGTTATTATGTTAGAAGTTCTACTCAGTAATGGTGTCAGTCAGTTGCTTTACACCTGTAAAAATGAGTAAATAATTAAGAATCTTTTATAAAAGATTTATAAAAAGAATATTTTATAAAATATAAAAGTCTTTTATGCATACATGTTTATGGAAACAATATGGGGTATGTTTTGGTATAGATCATACTATGGGTGATTGTCATTTGATTCACATACAGTATGACTTAATCCCTCTCTGAACATGAAACACTACTATAAACATGTCCTTGCATAGAGGAATGCACTGGCATTGTAACAGGTGGAAGTTCAATGGTCAGTTTAATGGTCAGTTATTGTAAGTATTCATCATTTAAAAAAAAAAAAAAAAAACCTTTTGATAACCACTAGAGGTAGGATATGAAGAATACTATACTTCATATAGTATCCTGCTTATAGCTTAACAGTTGCAAAAGTGTATGTCAAATATCATGTGACATTAACCAATTTTTGAATTTAAATTTTTTAAGTTTTTAATTTATGTTTAAAACATTGTGTAATATTAACAGTGAAAAAAAAAGAATAGAGGACGTTAACTAATCTATATAAAATCTTAAATAAAACATAATATGTATTATTTGCAAAAAAGTGCAAGGGTGCCAGTTTTTGGCCACAACTGTATTTTGTGATTATCCTCAGTTTTCTGATTAAGGCACATCCTGAATGGTATTATTTGCTTTGTAAAAAAAAAAAAAAAAAAAAAAAAAATATATATATATATATATATATATATATATATATATATATATATATATATATATATATATATATATATATATATATATATATATATATAAATTCAATTAATTCAATTAGACATTTGCACAAAACAAATTTACACATACAGTACTGTGCAAAAGTTTTAGGCACATGCAAAGAAATGATGCCTTCAAGATAATGAAATTAAATGTTTCTACATTTAAAAAGAAAATACAGTAAAGAGCAGTAAACAGTAGTAAATGAAACAAAGTCAATATTTGGTGTGACAAAAAAATAAAAAATAAAAATAGTAGTCTCCAGTACAATTTGTGCAGCTTTATAAGGAAATTAGCTGGTAAGTTTTATTGCAGAACCAGACACAGTTCTTCTGGAGACTTTGACTGTCGCACTCGCTTCTTATTTTTGCAGCAAAACCCAGCAGCCTTCATTGTGTTTTTTGTCTGAAAAGTGTCTCTTACATAATATGCTGCTTTCTTTAATGACATACAAACATTTTTCGGTAACATTTAATTTTGTGCTAGAAAACCTATGTTTGGGAATCTAAAATTTTTTTTGTACTGACTTGATAATGTAGAAATCATAAAATAAAAAAAAATCTATAACAAAGTTTGTATGAAAAAATATTGGCTGCCTAAAACTTTTGCACAGTACTGTACATTAACATAAATACAGTGTATAAATAGATTCACAAAAGCCATTAAGGAACTTATATGCATGCTCTTGCAGAGGTATTAGCTTAGCAATACCCCCATGTCAACAAGTTCAAATTCAGCCTCATAGACATTTAAATTTGGATTTCATAGCCTTTTCAGTTAAGTCACTTGTTGAATGGAATGCTAACAGTCGGATGAGAAAACTGCTTCATATACAACTGCTGTCTTGTTTTCAAGTTTTCTCCAAGCATAAGGCAATGCTGGTCTATCCAAACCTAAATTTTGGCCAGTACTTGACAGTTCGAGTTTGTTTCTGCCCTGTGTTCATGGTGACTTTAGGGACCCGAGGTTTTGACGGAGCCTGAGTCCTTTCCTGTGCTTTGTCTGTTATCGCAAAGCCCTGTTCTAGTTTCATGTGCAGATTCATCCTGGGTAGAAAGTGTGTAGACACATGTTGGGATTTCACTCTTGGACTGGAGCCCATTTTGGCCTTCCCTCTTTTGTTGAGTGCCACAAACCACTCTCTCCCAGTCCGGAGATTCTTGTGAATCACTGATGCATATGTGTTGTAGCTGTTCTCTTGAAACCGCTCTCTGAACTTACAGTCATCAGTGAACTTCTCCTGCAAAAACAATTAACAAATCAATTTAGTTCAGTGCAATCAGTGTAACTCTGAGATGAATCTTACAAGAATGCAAGTCTTAAGGCCACTGAGGAACTAGCAGTGAATCATGTGCACAAAGGGTCAATCCTTGGCATCTAACACCGTAATGAAAACAGGCTGAGAATGAAAGTGGGATCATCTGGAGCACATCTGGGACAGTGATGATGTTTCTGTAGTGTAAGGTTACCTGAGCTTTTATTCTCCCGTAATTATCTAATTAGATAACTACATTTTATGCTAACAATTGTTCCAAACCTCTTGTTAAAAATTTTCATTAACCTCTTACTGATTTAGCCATGTAAGAGCAACGATAATATATTATAATTAGCCAGTAACAATGTCTTGGGCCAAAATGGTAGGTTACACTAATACAAGCTCTAAATCTCTGAAAAAAGTTCTGAAAGTCATATTTGAAAAGCAGCAGTAGAATTCAAATCATGTGAAAGGCTCTTCAGTGGGACCTTTTGCACATTACATCTAAATAAAGTCCAAACAATGAACTAAAATGAAATAAAATAAGCTAAGATGTATCCTTTGAAATATGCTCAAAAATTTGCAAAAGCTTTGTTGTGTTGTATTTGCATTTTAGTTTATAAACTACCCAAGGCTACCACATATTTTTAAAAAGTAACTCTACCACCACCACCACCACTACCACCACCAATAATAATAATATGCAAGAATCTAACTAAAAATAAGTGTTAAATTGCTAGGCATTAATACTTTATTTAACTTTTTTTGTTCTTGTTATAGTTTCACCTTTCACATCACAATTCCCTTGGTGACGAATACAATGTACTCATGTTTGTTTTGGCTTTTCTCTTAGTCCTGTCTCCACCTCTGTCCTGTCATTGGTTTGTTGCCCTATGGTGTTTACCTGTTCTGTGTTAGTCTATGATTAGTTTGTCTGTCTGCCCTGCTGCTTCTTTGCACTGCAAAGTCTTATTGTGCTTTTGTTTCGTTTAGTCCAGTCCTTGTTCGTCTAGTTCAAGTTCCTGTTCCATGTGGTGTTTCTTGGTATGAACTTTACCTGTTCACTATCTGTGATAACCCTTGACCCCTTGATATCTGTGAAGGTCTTGACCCCTGCACTTTATTCTGACTACGATTGCCCAGAATGAATATTACATTGAGCACTTGTGTCCTGTTTCTGCTCACCACATGTTTCACTTCTTAGTATCTAGTATCTCAGTAATCATCATCTTTATCAGTGTGACAAAGCTAGAACACAATGCGTAAACAGTCAGTAATTACCATGCACACACATTATCAGCCGCCACATTAGCAGCTGCTGCAGCCCGAGCGCTTCATGGCTTGATTGAGTTAGCCCCTCATAAAGCAAGCTAATGAAAAGCAGCGAGGAGATTATATCCACCGAGCTGCGCAAACGAGCGTTTGAGGCTTGCACAATAATTGTCTTTTACTTTTATCTGTGGCACAGTCCTGGAAATGACTTCCCTAACCAAAGCCTTCAAAATAGTGACAAGCTCTAAGGGCTTCTGTTGTGCAGGCTAGAAACTTAATTAGTCCATAAAATAACATTATCTACCAGAAAGACAGATGCTCTCTGTGTCTTATTTCAGGCAATTTTTACATACACACTATGGCAGCATTTCCACTTGGGTAAGGTTCCACATATGTGGCCATAGCATTTTTGTGATCTGAGTATTTTGAAACAGGAGCACAAAATTTTAAGAATTCGATAAAATGATTATATGAGGTGACGAGTTTATGACATATTACACACAGTTTATAATGATATTACAGCATTCATTCATAGTTCTTTCATGGTGAAACTCTATACACAATCATGACCTACTCATTTTTATAGACTGGAATTTGACCCTTTATCATATACTCAGCATCAAAAGAAACTAATAGGTTCTAAAAGACATATTTCAATATAATTTTATTGGTAATAAGCTAATGTTTTGGTTGCTTTGATTGCTCTGAGGTCCAGGTAAGTTTGCTGACTCTTTAATTGGCCAGGTCACGCCTCGTTAGCTCTGTCTGATTGAGTAAGGTTATTTGAGCTTAAGGCTCATTTCTGTCCTAACATTTAATGACACCTGAAAGATTTCACTCTGGTGACAATTGTTGACGATTTCTGAGGTGAAAAACATTGAAAGAAAATTGATGCCAGGGTTGACGAATGAACAGCACCTACGGGCAATTGGTATGCTGGAGTCTGGTGTCAGTCAGACTGTTGTTGCACAAAGACTTGGCTGTAGTCAAGGTGCAGTATCCAATCTTGTGAGACGATATGCTCAAACTGGTACAGTAAGAGATCGACCAAGGTCTGGGAGACCACGTGTAACCACTGCTCGACAGGATAGGTGTATAGTGTTGCAGCATCTCAGAGACCGCTTCCGTCATGCAACCCAGACTGCTGCAGAAACTGCTGGAAGGAACAACCCCAGAATAAGCAGTTCAACTGTACGTAGGCGTCTGGCAACTCACCAGCTGCAGGCAAGACAGAGGCCCTATACTCAGTGCCACTCACCGTCACAACAGACTCAGGTGGTGTCAGCAACACCACAGGTGGAGACAACCATCCAGTGGGGACAAGTCCTTTTCTCTGACGAGTCCAGATTTTGTCTTGATACCCTTGATGGTCGGGAAAGAGTGTGGAGCAGACGAGGTGAGCGATTCAGACAATGTTGCATACGTCAGTGGAACCAATGGGGTGGTCCAAGTGTAATGGTCTGGGCAGGAATTACAGCTCTTTACAGGACACCGTTGGTCATTGTCAATGGAACTCTTACTGCCAGACGTTATGTTGATGAGATGCTCAGACCACATCTCTTGCCGTTTTTGCAAGAGCACAATGATGTCACAATATTCCAGCAAGATAATGCACGACCTCATGCAGCTCATCTGACTAGACAGTTCCTGGAGGCTCACAATGTGCAGGTCATGCAATGGATGCCGTATTCACCTGACTTGAACCCGATTGAACATCTTTGGGATGAATTGGGACGACGTCTTGCTGCCAGACGACCAAGACCCATCAACAGGCAGATGCTTGCACAAGCTTTGCAGCAGGAATGGGCACAAATACCGCAACAGCGCATCCAAAACCTGGTTTTCAGTATGCGACAGCGTTGCTTGTCCTGCATTGCAAGTCATGGTGGTCACACCCGTTACTGAGAACTGTTCGTGAGCTGTTGTGGTGGAGTTCATCCATGTTGATTCTTGTTAACTTGGGACAATAAAGCTCCTTGAACTGTTTTTCCAAGTTGTTTTGTGTATTTTATCTTCAGATCATTTTTAGGAAGTGTCTGAAAATATTATTAGTTTCTTTTGATGCTGAGTTTAGTTACAATAAAAAAAGCCATCTGCCTGAGAGCGTAATGTTTTCGTAAGCAGTTATTATTCGCTTTTCTTAAGCACTGGATTTTCCGGTTCTAACAGCTGACTGACCTCATGAGATAATTATCCAGCACACTCAAGGGGAAACACAAACGAGTACTGCAACAGAGAAGCTCTGTGTTTTTTACTGCATCCAAATGCAGTAATGTCATATTTACTGCATTCATGAGAAGCTATACATATTCTGACAGCTCTGGGCTCTCAATATGGTGGCAGCAATGAAAGTTTGGTTTGTGATCTATGTTAAGTGTAATTACAGTGTAATTTTAGTCATATGCATTCTTTCCTTAGTAATTCATCAACACATCTTAGGAAAATGAATGATATTCCTGACACATTTGTCTAATTTTCAGTGTCATTCTGTCATTTTTGAATTTTGAATAATGGATGTCAATCATTAGGCTCAATTATTATTTTATTTATTATCACCTCCATATTTCCCTTCTCATATTGAATTTTTTTTTCTTTTCCCCAAAGTCTCCTGGGTTCTCTTTTCCCATCTTTTACAATCAGTCTATAAAGATAAAACACGTTTTCTGATTTGTGATGATGCTTTGTACACAATCTTTTTTTCTGACTTTGTTAGCAATATACAAACCACTATATAAAGCCACTTCTAAGAGAGGGAGCTTAAAAAGGGGGAAGGAGAAAGGCAGAGAAAGAAAAAAAATTGGAAAGGTGCACCCCAGGAACTGTGGCAACATTGGTGTAATTCCCTTATCAAGGAATGTCAGTCTCCCCATATACTATATGTATTTAATGTAACATACAGACTTTGAGTATGAATTATCTTCATGTATACTAATAGTCAGGAGTTTGGATCTCCTATTCCTAAAAATACAGCTGGTGGGAAACTATATTGTGTGCCCAAGGATAGTCATTCCCCACTATAGAGCTTGAGTAACCCCAATCACTGGAAAAATAAAACTTGTTCTGGTTTACTGAAGAGCGCAGCATAGCAGAAAATGATGCCAATTACAGATTGACCAGCCATAACTTCCTGGAGGCATGTAGATTGCTGTGAGTTGCCATAGTGCTCTGGATGTAACTGCAGTGTTTCCATGTGAATCTTATTCCTCACGGTTTTTATTGTCATGTCCACAAGACAAGTTAGTTCCTAATATCACTTGCTTTATTACAGCTATAAAAATTTGTTCCCTCACCAATCTATCTTTTTTTTCTCTCATAGTTAATAAGACAGAATAAATGCAGCTGGTCATTATTTACCGAGAAACCAGAAAGACTCTCCCAATGGTGGAAATCTTACTGACTGTTACAAAGCGCTGACACTGGAGACTCCTTCTATAGTTATTAAATAAATGTCTCCTCACAGAAAACTTCATATCAATGATTTGAGGTTTTCTTTGTTAAATAACAACATATTTGTGAATCTGTTTATTATTAGACTATGTGGAGCGACTGCCATACAGGTCCCTGTGAATGAGTTGTTACCATGGAAACTACAATGTATTAGAACGAACATCTCAAAATAAAACTATGTTTTGAATTACAGTCAGCACGACTGTCAGAGCTGTTGTTATAGAAAATTAATCGACACCTGACCAATCAGTGCTGTGGTCCAAATATAATTTCTTATTCCAATAAGTGTAGATTTATATAAAGACTCTACATAAAGACCCAAGAAAAGCAACAGGGTTTTTTTTTTTTTTTTTTTGATATAAGGTTGTTATGATACATTCTGAGCAGACCCTGTAGCTCAGTGCACATCTGCTATGCCAGTGTTCCGTAACTGTGATGCTTATAGCTTGCCGAATGAGGGTTACTAATGTCCTAACACCGTTCTAATATCAGTCAGCTTTGAAAATGTCGCAACCAATCATGCTTCAACAAAAAAAGAAAATTGGCACTGGCCCAGGTGTGATGTCAGCTTCGTCATCTTCAAAATCAAATCTGACCAAAGATGACTTTATGACACCTAATGCCAGTTGGAATGCCTTTATAATAACTATGGAATAACTATGGAATGCCTACATAGTTATGTAACTTTATCTTAGTTATCACAAAAGGTTTACATAGGTGTCATGTAACCCTATAAACACCACCCTTAAGTAAAGTGTTACAGCGTTTTTTAGTTAAAAACAAACAACCCTAAATAAAACAGGGATAAATTTAATCCAAACCAGCAGATGTGTTTAGTTGAACTTACACGGTTCATTCTTTTCCCTTGAAGTACCACAGTGTCTCCCATCTCTCAGCATAACCATCATTAGTGTAGTGTTACTCTCCTGAGTTATTGTAGATAGAGTCCTCTTGTTAGATTCTATCTATGCATGTTCATTTAAACTCCATTTTAAGGCACCTTTCCCATACATATGTCATGTGTCCCTAGTGCTGCTACAGGAAAATAATACATGATGCAGTGTTGGGATTTGGCCCAACTTGAAGTGGAGTTGCTGTTACCACCCCTAAGTGGAATAATTTTCCAATAACTATGTTTTATTCCCCTTACACCACAGTGAATTTACAATGATTACAATTTTTAATTTATTATTCAATGACATCTCATACTTTTTAGCTATTTATAGTTACATTTAACGTTATGAAATGTCCATGAGACAAGTTAGTCCCTGTTATCACTTATACTGCAGCAGCTATAAAACACATTTTTTTCTCTCTTGGGGGAAAAAAAACAAAAAAAAAAAACACAGCTTGTCATGTTACCAAGAAAACTGAAAGCGCAAAGTCCTCCATCCTGAAGACTTTCCCATTGTGAAAAACTTACTGACTATTACAAAGACATCCGAGACTCATGTTAAGTAAACATCTCCTAACAGAAAACATATCAACCATTATAGATAGATAGATTGTTACGTAAACTGGAGGAAGGGGAGTCAGGATGCATGTGCAGGGGAAACGTCAGTTTATTAGGAACACTTTATTCAAAAATAAAGGAACACAAAAAACAACAAACCATAATCCCTTGAATGAAAAACAATAATCAAAAATGTGATAATCCTTGACAAATGAGGCAGTAATCCAAAATGAGAATGTCCATGAAACACACCAGCAGTAGTAATCCAAACAACCGTAATCCAAATGATGAAAACAAAACCAAACGGAGCAGACACACGACGTGAGGAGGTGGTTTGGGAACCACGAACAACGAGCTAAGGAATACGAACTATGAACGGCTATCTATGGTCTGGGAACCATGAACTCTGAGCGAGAGAACATAGGAAAGAACTCGGCTTAGCGCACATACACATTCAAAATCTAAACTAATACTCCGCAATGACGCGGAAACAAAAGGGGGTTTTAATACACACACAAATCAGAGACACCTGAAACCAATGATCAATCAATAAACAAGAACCAATGACAGAACGGGGACAGAGACATGACGCAAACCAAAGAACCAATAAACATAAGGAGGCGGAGACATGACACAAACCAAAACACAAGTACATGGAAAAACACAGGAGGCGGAGACATGACGTGAATGAAAACAAACACACATGGCAAAGAAAACAAACGTGTGTTCATGAATGATACTGTCCAGAGCTTTTTATGAATAGCGCTGACATGCGCTCAGTGGAATGCGGAAGTACGCTACTTCGCTAGCCTCCGCTAGCTGCGTAGCGAGAGAGAGGGAACCTAACATAGATAGATAGATAGACAGATAGATAGATAGATAGATCACTTTATTGATCCCAGAGGGATATTCACAGATATACATTTATCTTTGTTAAATAACAACACATTAAAAAAAATTCTCACAAGTCCCTGTGAATTAGCTGTTACTATAGAAACTTATTCTAGAACAAGTCCATTAATATAAACCTATGATTTATGTTACAACTGAAACTACTGTCAGAGCTGTGCTGTTATTGAAAATAAATCCACACCTTCAGATTCAAGAATTCAACAGCACTGTGGTATAAAATTCAATAAATGCATAAATACTTTGGTTGAAAGTAACTTGTTGTACTCTCTTGGCTGGAGCAGAGGTACTTCTCCCTCTTTCTCACTTGGTCACTCCCTGTCTCCGTTGCCCACTGTTTGCTTTATAAATCCGGGTAACATTTTAACCTTTGAAAAGATTACATTTGCAATGGTTTGGGGAGAGGTCACGCAGCATGATATACATCTGTCTTCCCCCAGCCATTAACTCAGCAATAAACTGCCCCTGTGAAAACATCTAAATATTAAATATGACAGACAGTGCAACGACATCAGACGTTGTGTCACCCGATACCCGTGTTGGCTGGGCTGGCGTGTATGTGGACAGCAGTGCTCCGGGGTTTAAGAGCTGAGCTGACAGGACTATTAAATAAACCCCTGCAACTGTAGCTGGCCTGAGGAAAATCAAACCTAATTCAACACTGATGGAGCCACTGCAGCTGCTCTAATTGCTGATGATTTCTGGAGCAGCTTAAAGGATCATCTTCAGATTTATGTGTAGGCTTTTTCCGTCTTGCATTCCCCCACTCTCTCCATCTCCTTTCAGCAGCCTAACTAAGTTCCATTAATACTCAGAGTTGTGTAAGAGAGTACATTTTAGGCACATCGGTGCTAAAAAAGATGAATATAAAGAATGGGAAATACTGTATTTTAGTAAAAATAAAAGTATTTTTTTAAAGATCAGACATTGATGAGGAGTGCAATTCAAATGGATTAGTGATTATATGTGATAGCATTTGTTACAGTGTTCTCTAATACTAGTTGGTACCCAATCAGAGGAGAGGAAACTCCCCCTCAATAGCAAATCAGGAAGCACAACATCAAAACCAAAAACACATCAACATTAAACCCAAATGGAAATGTTATGTCCTTACTGGGGGATGTTTACTGTAAGAGAAAATCTGAGCCTAAATTAATCCACTGAGGCTTTTATTTGTGCGTATTTTTACCAAGGGCATTCACATGATTTTCTTATGCTGTCACCTTTGCACGGCATTAATATGAATATGTGAACACTGAAAGC
The DNA here is from genome assembly GCA_023630585.1 of Cranoglanis bouderius. Lineage (NCBI taxonomy): Eukaryota > Metazoa > Chordata > Actinopteri > Siluriformes > Cranoglanididae > Cranoglanis > Cranoglanis bouderius. Next base: position 15,201,985 of record CM042549.1, on the reverse strand, counting down.
CTGGCTAAAGGAAACCATGTTATTAAATACTCCTCATGCTAATAACATATGTAACCTTGCATTAAATCTAGGCTAACTAGATACCTGATTGAAAAAGCGTATCTTTTTTCCTTGTGATAGACAAAATGCTGTGTCCAATCAGCAACAAGCATGTAGCCTTCAATAAGGGCCTATCTTTTCCATTTTGAGCTAATGTTGATGTGTTGTTTTACTGGTTGTGTTTTCTGATTTGCTGTGGGGTTTTTGATTTGTTGAGTGTTGATTTGCACTTACAGGGCCAACCTATATAGTGAATAGGATCTGGTTTAGGACACATCCACACTAGCCTGATGACAAGCCATTTACATTACTGCTATTTATGTGATAAATTGTAACTTATTAATTGCAGAATGATTAAACAAACCATGCAGTGTACACAAAGTAGTGTACTGTGAAACACAAGTTCCCCATATTAGTTTGCTAGATAGTTCCAGACTTTCTAGTGTAGGAAATATTGAGCGTAGTATTAGTATGTGAGACTCTGAAATTTAAATCAGTCCAAAAGATGATATCAATTAGCACACTTATTTTACCAACTTATATTACCAATTTATAGTTTGGCATATGAGCTCTGCAGTGTCACAGATTCTGCTTTGATGCTCTTTTATCTCTCTCTCTCTCTCTCTCTCTCTCTCTTTTTGCACCTGTGTGTATCTGTTTGCTCACCATATTGATCCCCCCCACCCCACCCCTCGATTATCAGGCATCCCAGACTATTTCCTAATCTGCCTTTCCCATTAACGCATGCTAATGAGCTCTGACTTTTATCAGCTTGACTCAGGCTCAAACAGATGCTTGTCGGCAGTCGACATGGTGCGGCTGTGCGCTCAGCGAATCTTTATCATTCATGAACCTCTCAGATTTGCAGAAACTCACAAAGCTAACATTCGACCCTGATGTGAGGTGACATGGAAAACTTTATCCCAGAGGTGGCTGCTGATACTAATTTAACGTCACGTGTGTGTGTGTGTGTGTGTGTGTGTGTGTGTGTGTGTGTGTGTGTGTGTGTGTGTGTGTGTGTGTGTGTGTTCCATGTGTGAGCCATGAATTTTGGGAGTCTATATTGAGAGGAGGCTATTCCATTTGAACTGCAGAGGATTTTCTAAAACGCATACACAAAATAAAGATGTAAATGTAAAAAAATGTAAAATGTCAAGTCTACAACAAGGGCAATCAATTAGTGCGAAGTGCAGGAATGATGGCCATCGTGTTTGCAAGAACGTGACCTGCTGAAAGTAACAGCAATACAACATTACCAGAAAAACTAAAAAAAGACATTGAAATTTAGTGTGACTACAGATATAATTAATTAGACGGTCAGTAATTATTTAATGCCTGCCAAAATACTATTTATTTGACCCACAAGAACAGAATGAGCAGTCAAACCCGTCACATTACTTTAAGGTATAAGGATTAGAAGCTGAATTGAAGCTGGCACTGGTTAAACTTCTTGTAAATGCCAGAAATGCACACTTTATTTATTACATTTTCAGTATGCATTAATGCTGAAAGTAATCTAGCCTCTAACTACTTGCACCATTCATTTTTTAATGTCCACTATTCATTTATTTACAATGTAATCAATTATTACCAATTTCTCATGAATTATCTTATTTAATCAAAATCTTATTGAATCAAAGAAATTGTTCTTGATGCTGGTTGACTCAATTTTTTTTCCTTTTCCTCCAACAGTATTGCAAAAAAAAAGAGAGTTTGGGTTATTGAAAAGTGCTATATATGGTGAGGGAAAATAATCATTCAGACAATTTTATTTTTGTTATTTAATTTACACACATAATGTTTTTGACTTTTCACAATAAAAAAAACCCTAAAACTTCTGCACATGATCATACACACAAACCTTCTTTCTCCTAACACACCAAGCTGAATTTTTGTCAAAGAGTTCTGTTTCTGTTTCGTCTTTTGTTCCAATAAAGCTCTGATTTGTTTAAATGCTCGTGTGCAGATTATACACAATTTGTGCAGTTTTATAAGGAAATGAGCTGGTAAGTTTTATTGAGCATCTTGCAGAACCAGCCACAGTTCTTCTGGAGACTTTCGCACTTGCTTCTTATTTTTGCAGCAAAACAAAATTTTTGCAGTCCTGTTTTAGGAGATACTGTACTATATTGTGTTGTTTGCACGTGCACTTTATGAAGAATGTGTAACTCTTTAGTTCTGTGTTGTCTCATGTGGTTTAGTGTGTTGTTTTTGTAGCACCATGGTCTTGGAGGAACGTTGTTTCGTTTCACTGTGTACTGTACCAGCTGTATATGGTGGAAATGACAATAAAACCACTTGAACTTGAACTTGAACTTGAAAAACCCAGCAGCCTTCATTGTGTTTTTTGTCCGAAAAGTGGTTTCTTACATAATACGCTGCTTTCTTTAATGACATGCAAACATTTTTCTGTAACATTTAATTTTGTGCTAGAAAACTAATGTTTGGGACTCTAGAATGTTTTGTACTGACTTGATAATGTAGAAATCATAAATAAAAAATCTATAACAAAGTTTGTACTAAAAAAAATAGGGCGCCTAAAACTTTTGCACAGTACTGTATGTTTTTAATATGGTGTCCAAATAGTTTCACCATTCAGTTTCATTTTGTAAACATCTCTTTGTTTAGGCTTATGAATATGTATGAAGTCAAAACACATTATGTGTAAATATGAAGTGGGCATATGCACTGGACGTATATTAAATAACAAACTCAAATGTGTCTGAATACTTATTTCCCATCATTGTACATAAAAAAGAATTATTAGTAGCTGTGATATCATTAACAGTTCAGTGGAATAAATAGCAATGCCATCTTTTTTAAGTTTTGTGATCGAGAGAGAGAGAGAGAGAGAGAGAGAGAGAGAGAGAGAGAGAGAGAGAGAGAGAGAGAGAGAGAGAGAGAGAGAGAGAGATTTAAGGGTAAAATCAGAATTTCCTAAATAAAACTAAAATAGAACAAATGTAAAAAATTTACTTCATACTTCCATTCATCACTATCACAACTGTCTACATTTCCTATTATTCTATTATACATTTCCCAATACTCTATATTATAATGTTATTGAATAATATGATGTAAGGTGAAAAACTGGATAATAAACCTGATGTTAAGGGATTAGAACAGAAACAATAAAATGGAAAAAAAAGAGAACACAATCCCCTCTGTGTTTGATGCTATAAGTTTGTGAGTTGATTTGAGAGTGTAACATGTAAGTACTGACTCACAGTAGCATGAAGCCATCCTCTCTTATTCATGGCTAGAAATCGGTTGCTGAAAACTCCTCGGATTCCTATAACTCCTTGTGATATGGAAAACAGTTCCAGCAGACCTGCAGACCGTCACAAATACATTTTATGTGAGTGATGCGTGATAAGTGATCTGAGAAAGAGAGACTTATAGTAGCATGGTACTGGATATAACCTTAACCAATGAATGTACAGATGGTTATTTACTATATACTAAAGCAATGGTGCAGTCCCATATGAAAAATCTATTACCTTGTTATTTCTGAAGAAGGCAGAAGCCCTTCTAATGTACATCGCATATGGAAAATAAATCTGTTCATCATAAAAGTGAGTAACTTTATCTGACTGTTTTGGTTCGGTAGGACCATATTGTCTGGTTTTATCAAGAGGTGACAAATTCAACATTTCAGAAGATACTTAATCCTTCAGGTTTAGTTCTATCACTCAGTTCATTTGCCTTTGCCTTTTTTCCCCCCTTTATATTCTGTTTACCTTTGATCCAGCACATATTGGGCCTCCGAACAGACTTAATACAACGGCATGTGCTCTGAACACAGAACCATTAACAGCAATGCAGTGCACGGCATTCTGGTTCTCGACCAAGTAACATTCTCATGCGAGTCACTGCAGCTGTTCACATAGAGCATTTCCCAATAAACAAACAGACACATGTAATGCCACATGAACAGTAGCACACTTTGGAATGGCCTCATAAGTTAATCACTTGTGCAAATCAAGCCAGGGGATTTATTTGTTTTGAATACATAAGCAACACTTTTAGTAATGAAGTGCAGTTTGATAGCTGACAGAGCTCAAGAGAGAGAGAGAAAAAAAGAGAAGTTGGTAAAGAAATGATGGTTTATAGCTGCTGTAACATAAGTGATCACAGTAACCAACTTGTTTCATGGACATACCACAATAGTAAATATTTTGTAACTATAAATGGACAAAACATAATAAAGCATTAAGATTTGTAATTGTTTGCAAATTGCTGCGGCATAAGAGAAATAAAAAAAAATTGTGCTCTTATTGTGGTGGTAATGGATCACAAAACACTTAAACTAAACTTAGTTTGACTGCGTAAGCCTGTTCAACTAAAACTGCATAACTGGTCCAATAAAATATTGAGAAATTTATTGTTGCCCCTTATCAATAACTGTGGCAGATATCTACATTTCACAAATGAATTTGAAATAGTTAAAATAGTTACCATTATGCTATTTTGTATAGCTAATGATGTAAGAGAATTGTTATTATGAGGTAGGGTGGCCTGAATTTTAAATATCAAACACACCAGAAAGAAAAATCAGAGAAAACTGTATTTACATTGTAAAAATATTTTAGCATTTTTCTGAACAAATAATAACTGCACTGCTGCTGCAATATCTTTTACTGACATCAGATTTTTTTTTAAATGTGATAAACACTAAACACAGGCATAGTGAAACCTGTGATACTGGGTGTTTAATAATCAAACCACAAATTTGTCATAAAATTCCAGCCTATGAACGAGTTATGAAGCAATCATAGATGGATGTTTTAGTCTAATAGGGCTGCATAAAATCGGCAAAATTACATATTTAAATTATATTGCAATGGTGATATGCTTTGCACCAGGGGTGTAATTAATACTGGGGACACTGCAGACATGTCCTCTGACCTTTCAATGCAAGTTCTGTCCATAACTCTGTTAAAAGTTTAGTGCGTTAAAAAGTCTGTTTGCAGCTTGTCATTATGAGCATGATACTTATTGATGATACAAGTTTCCCAATTTCCCCCCTCACCCCCCTTTTCCCCAGCACTAATTTCAAAACCTACACCCATGCCTTGGGTATTAATTATTATTGATATTAAATTTGATTCATTTTAATAATGATACTAATGTGAATAATATTATATTGTGTAATAAACATATAGGCAAACCATTATTACAACTTTAATCAGAATTGAGAAGTGTTTTTCTTCCACAGCTGATATGATATGTTAGATATTTAAAGTGTACGCCAGCCTGCCATTAAAAGGAGTATAATAGGAGTAAAAGAGTTAAAGAGCTCATTTGAATATTATTTAGTTTCTTTGCATACAGCCTAATTAAGCATAACTCACAGAATACCAAAGGGGGAAATGCATTTTGCAGCATCATGCATTTTACAACATTCAATCATATCCGGCTCGCACGCCAGCAGCATTGCAATAATTACTGACGCATGATATATTGCACAGCCCTAGCTTTCCAAATTCGCGTAAATGCGCTTAAGTCCACAATCAGGTACTTACTGAGGTGACTGGGCTCATGACTCCCGTTTACTCTGCCGTTGGGATGGATCTGGAGGTGGAAGCCGATGCCCACCCTGCAGTACAGAGTGCCAGTGCGGCGACCCGAGGCCACCAGGTGATCCTCCAACCAAACAGCCGCGGTGCCAATCAGCTGAGCTACAAGCGCGAGCAAGAGAGCAACATTCATTCTTCCCCAAAACAACTCTCTCTCTCTTTTCTTTTCTCCCTCTCTGCACCAGTTAAGTCTTGTCCTGCATTTTGTCCGTCTTTTTGCCACAGAGTTCAGGTGGCTAACAGCCAGGAGCTGAAACACTGTAGATCCGCGGGCAAGAAGATATTTATATCGCCAATGATCTCACTGGGCTACGCGTGCTTGGATCCTGAAGGACGCTCTCTCTCTCTCTCTCTCTCTCTCTCTCTCTCTCTCTCTCTCTCTCTCTCTCTCGACAAATCTGCACAACCAACTTTGAACGTCAAACCAAACATGCACCCCGTCCTTCCCCCAAACTACCCATTTTACGCACGTGCGCGCTTGTTTACGATGCACAGGGCGCGCGCGCGTGTGATTCCTAACGCACGACGCTCTACCAGGGTCTCTCATCGACCTGAATTTTCTCTAAGTCTAAGCTTTGGATCATTAACAGCTCCGGAGAAAGTCTAAAATAGCAACGGTCTGGATCTTTCTCCCACACGATGACCGCTGCGCCTCATAGGACACAAGTAACATAATGCTATTGGATGCTGTGCAACACGCGCATGCATCACTGTGGGCACTTGCTTTTTAATGTATTTTTGTTTTTCAATCTGTAGGCTATGAAAGCTATATGCCACACCAGAGTCTGCAAGTTGTTGTAAATCTTGTTTAAGAGCCATTTGTATAGATAATAGAGGTGTCTACAACTGCATTTCCTTATGCAATCATGTATAATATAATGACAATAAAGTTTCTATTCTGTTATTGGTGGGTCCTTGGGTAGTACTAGGTGGTTTCATATGCATGGACAAGGAATTTGAACCTGTTTTATACATTCATTCATTCATTCATTCATTCATTTGTTCATTCATCTCCAGTAACTGCATTATCCTGGTCATAGTTACAGTGGATCCAGAATCTGTCCTGGGAATACACCCTGGATGGGACAGCTGATCACAGCGCAGCCACACAGCCACACACTCATTTATACCTATGAGTAATTAAGAGTACACAATTTATTTACAGGCATGTTTTTGGGAGGTGGGAGGAAACCAGAGAACCAAGATGAAAGCCATGTGGACATGGGAACATACAATACTCCACAAAGACTGTAACTCAAACTCAGGTTCGAACCAGGAACCCTGGCCACCATGTCTCCCATAACCTGTATTAGTTCATCCATATTTCCTTCCAACTTTCATATTACCACATGCACAGCTGCTTCAGTACTTTGTAGGGAAATTCTCACATTCTGAGACTTATGTAGCCAGTCTTATTGTTTGTCCAGCACTCTCCCATATGCTAGAATTCATAACAATCTACATAGTTTTTCCCACAATGTCACCTATTTAAAAAATCCTCCAAAGTCCCACTGAGGACTATATTCTTAAACAGCGTGCTATGTATGTATTATGGACTATGTTCACCACACTCATTTAGCTCCAAATTATATTGAGTGCAGCAACATTCTCACTAGAAGCTCTAACAATTTAGAAAACTTCACTGGCCTTTGATGGTGCCTCACCTACTGCTATGTAGAGCTGCAACTGGTGATTGCAAAAAAAGGTGTTGCAGAAACAACACATACTAGTTTTACCACCGAGACCCTGCTTTGAACAGAGAGTAAAAATGACTCTGTTAGGAAATAAAATGAAAAACCAAAAACAATGTGTATATTACCTGTACTAGGTATCTAATTCTATCCCAGTTTTTTTGTTTGGCTTCATGACTTAAGAATTGTTATACATACTTTCATTTTTTGGCTTTTTCTATTTTCTGTCAGTTGTGGTACAATGTATCTGTACAGTACTTTGTTCAGCTTGAGTTCTGTTTTAATGTGCTGTGGAACTACAATTTACCTGCTTACTTACTACTACCACAAGTTTGAAATAATATACGTAATTATATAGTTGCATTTGCCTACCCTATAATTCCATTTGCCTACCCTTCATAATGTGCATATACTGTGTGTGTGTGTGTGTGTGTGTGTGTGTGTGTGTGTGTGTGTGTGTGTGTGTGTGTGTGTGTGTGTGTGTGTGTGTGTGTGTGTGTGTGTGTGTGTGTGTGTATATATATATATATATATATATATATATATATATATATATATATATATATATATATATATATATATATATATATATATATATATATATACAGTATTGTGCAAAAGTTTTAGGCACCCTAACAATCTTTGCTATAGATTTTTTATTTTATAATGTCTACATTATCAAGTCAGTACAAAAACATTTTAGATTCCCAAACATCAGTTTTCTAGCACAAAATTAAATGTTACAGAAAAATGTTTGCATGCCATTAAATAAAGCAGCATATTACGTAAGAGACACTTTTCAGACAAAAAACACAATGAAGTCTGAAAACAAAAAAACACAATGAAAAATAAGAAGCAAGTGCGAAAGACAAAGTGTCCAGAAAAACTGTGGCTGGTTCTGCAAGATGCTCAGTAAAACTTACCAGCTCATTTCCTTATAAAACTGCACTAATTGTACAGGATACTACTATCTGTTAGAGTTTCCCTCGTTCTCGGAATCGCTCGCTAAGCAAGCGGCTGACTCGAACACTTCTGCATTCCTCGCACCGCGTTGCTGAGAGCAGTGCCTCCCCATTCACGAACTCCTGTTTTGTTTACTTTGCCATGTGCTTTTGTTCTTGTTTTACGTCATGTCTCCGCCCCTGGTCTTTCATAGGTTTTCCGTTTATTGTTTAATTATGAGTTTCAGGTGTTTTGTGTTTAAACTCGTTTGTTTCTGATTACCCTCCTTATTTAAACCTCTTCCCATTTCCGCTTCCTCCCGGAGTATTAAATGAAAGTATTGAATGTTGTGAAGGAATGTGCCATGCATTTGCACTCTCCTGGACCATGGACTCCAGCCTCGCGATTGTTTGGATTACTGCCTTGTTCTATGGTGGAATATAACCTTGCCTTTGGATTACTGCCTCGTTCTATTGTGGAATTTAACCTTACTTTTGTGGATCTACTTCCTGGTGATTCTGTGGATTATTGCCCAAGTATTTTTGTAAACCACAGCCTTTGTTTTGTTATGAGGATTATCGTTTGTTTTGTCCCTGCCTTTGAGGAACGTTTTCCCCTGTCCCAATACTTATGCTTCTTTGTGTTTCCCCGTGTCCTTATACTTTTGGTTTTTTCCTTATAAAGTGACTTTCCCCTGCGCTTGCATCCAGTCCCCGTTTGTGTTACATAACACTATCTTTATTTTAATTTTTATTTTTTTGTCACACCAATACTGTTTACTGCTCATTAATGTATGTATGTATGTATGTATGTTCCAATGTGGCAGTTCTGTGCGTGGAAATGCCTTGTTGAGGAGAGCTCAGAGGTGAATGGCTAAACTGATTCAAGCTGACAGTTAGTAGAGACATATCCCAACAGACTAAAGGTTGTAATTGAAAAAATTAAGGCAAATTAAAGCAACTCAGTGATTCTGTTTTTTTATTTTATTAAAAAAAAAAAAATTCAGACATCTTTCACTTGGATGTTATAAGTTGCACAGCTGGATAAAACAAAAACTGTCCGTCTTCATTTCAGGCTGAAAAGCAACAAAATCTGATTATTTTAAAGGGGGGTGATTCTTTTCTATACCCACTGTATATAAGGCCTTCATGATAAATGATATAAACCTACATAAGCATTTATAAAGAATTATTCCAACAATCACCAGCAATCATAAAGATAGCTTTTGTCAATTTTGATGCCAAATTGACATAACATCTAAGTCACCTAGCAGATTTTTTAATTATGTAAAACACAACTGAGAGTGCTGTTTTAGAAAAATAATCAACCATGGAGACCACCCAGAGACTTTCCTATGTTGGAAAACTTAAAGTTACAGCTTCACCTCTGACTGTTACAAAGCACAGACACTAAAGACTTCTTTCAAAAATCCAAATTAAAAGTCTCCTTGCAGAAAGTTTCACCATATCAACAATTACACACATTTTTCAATCCGTTAATGTGGAGCGTCCATCATATAAGTTCCTATGTAAGTTATTACTATAGAAACGATAATGTATTAGAACATTAATGGAAACTTGTGCTTTGCCATGCATTGGAAAGTACGTTTTGAGACCCATTATTATAGAAAACAAATTAACACGAAAAACAGCTGTTGTGGTACTTTTTAATGGAACGTCATGACAACTGACTTTATAACTCAGTGTACTTCTAGTAGGTCAGTTTGCTGTAATATTGTACTGTAGTGAAAGTTTTGTTAAAAAGGAATATAGATTTATAATAATTTAAAGTGGGAGTATCTATTAAGAATGTTTTTGGGTTTTAACTTGTCTAAAATCACAATATTTGTTTGACATTTATTGCATTTGATGCCACAGGATTTGTAATGTAAGAGTTTTTCTTGCCCTCAGAACTATCCTCATGCTATTTAAATAAGACCATGATGTCCATGATGGCTCAATGTATCAGCAGAGTGTCCAGCATTTTTAAAGTAATGTGTCATGAAATCATTCCAGTTTTAGTCCCTGGATGACTAAGAAGCTGATGCCTTTTTGTTTCACATGTTGCAGAACTCTTGATTGATGACTTTAATGTTAACAGTGTGAGATTGTTTACTTCCTAAATTGTAAAAGTCATTTGTTCCTGTTAGGTCCTCCAGTGACTTGAGTGAGGTAATCCGCCAGATGTCTATAAACAACCACTGGTCTGACTGATTCATCAATGCTCCTGGCTTTTAGCTGCCTCAGAGTCTTTATGGTGGCCTCTCACCATTCCTTAAAAACTGTTTGTCTTACTTTGGCATGACTGATCATTATCTACACACCAACAAAGCAAATGGGCAAAGATGGGTTTGAAGTTGCACCATTGCACATGGTGGTGTCTGGACAGTGTTAAAGCCATCGACTGATCTTCCCGAGGATGGATGCTCCATTATAGTAAGTGTTTAGGAGAGTTATTATCCTATAGCCAGTAAGATTACAGTAATGCAAAGTAACAGTACTTATAGGTTGTTACACTAAAGCACCTTCCAAATGGATCTTCTATTTGCACATGCATCATCCTATCAACAAAATAAATTTCTGTAAGGGATCTATGCCTCAAGACAGATAAAAATATATATATATATTTATGTGATTTGCATGTACAGTCATGTGAAAAAATAAGTACACCCCATGGAAATTGTTGGCTTTTTTGACATATTTGGACAAGTAAACATGATGGAACATGAAACTCTTTGAAATAGTGCCCATGAAAAAGCTGATACACTCTATCAAATGACACATAAAATTGGCATTTTGTAGAAAAAATAAGCACACCCCTACATTTATCACACCTTCAAATCCATAAAATTAGAATCAGGTGCTCAAGATTGGGTGCCAAAGATTAGAACCTGCTTAGGGAGTGCAGGTGGAACCTGTCTTATTTATACCCCTCTCATATCTAGTGTCTAGTGTTCCCTTTGCTATTGAGGTGTGTGTTGTCATTATGCCAAGATCTAAAGAGTTCTGTAAGGCAGAAAAAAGAAAAAAAAAGGTTGAGTCTGGTAAGGGATTTAAAAAGATCTCCAATTTATTTGAAATACAACATCCACTGTAAGTAATCTACAAATTGGGCAGGTTTCAAACGTCTGCCAATTTGTCCAGGACTGGCCGTCCCAGCAAATTCAGCCCAAGAGCAGTCTGTCTGATGCAAAAGTCCCAAAGAACCCCAAATTTAATCACAGGATCTGCTAGTAAGTCTTGCAACTGTTGGTGCCAAAGTGCATGCTTCTACAATCAGAAAGAGACTGCACAAATTTGACCTGCATGAGAGGCATGTCAGGAAAAAGTCTTTGCTGTCTAAAAAGAACATAAAAGCAGGACTCCAGTTTGCCAATGAACATACAGGCAAAGACCAGACCTTTTGGAATAATGTTCTCTGGACAGACAAATCAAAGATAGAGTTGTTTGGCAACAGTAACAGCAGACATGTTTGGCGCAGACCAAAGACAGCTTTTCAGGAGAAGCACCTCATACCGACTGTGAAGCACGGTGGTGGAAATGTTATGGTTTGGGGTTGCTTCGCTGCCTCAGGAACTGGACAGCATGCATTCATTGATTCAACTTTGAATTCTGCATCATATCAAAGAGTGCTTGAAGATAATTATGGGGTCATTTTTCCAAAAGTTGAAGTTGAACTGAAAGTGAACCTAGTGTGCTTAGGATAATAATCCTAAGCACACTAGCAAAAGAAGAAATGGAGGGTTATGGAATGGCCTAGTCAAAGCCCGGATTTGAATCCCATTGAAATGTTGTGGGGGAATTTGAAATGGGCAGAACAGGCAAGAAAACCCTCAAGAATCTTGCAACTGAAAGAATATTGCATGGAAGAGTGGTCAAAAATTCCAACAAGCCTGGTGGACAATTATGCAAAAAAGAAGTTATTTCAGCTAAAGGGATACTAGATTCTGAGGCCAAGGGTGTACTTACTTTTTCCACAGAACAATATCACATCTATTGATATTTCTGTTGAATAAATGATTGAAAAAGTTCATTTTCCTTGTGGTTTTGTTCAAGTATATCAACTTAATTAATAGGCACTGTTTCAAAGATGATCAAATGTTTGCTTATCCAAATATGCCAGAAAAAGCCGACAGTTTCCATGGGGTGGACTTGTTTTTCACATGACTGTAAGCCTAAGCCAATGAAGAGTTGAAAGTGGTAGTGTTGGGGCCATGCTGTTGTCTGAAACTGAGATTGCAGTGATATCAAGTGAAATAAACCAAAGCCAATTTGCACACAACAAAAAAAAACCAAACATAACCTTTAGTGGCTGTTGACACTTTACACTGTGTAGATAACAACAACAACAACAACAACAACAACAACAACAACAATAATAATAATAATAATACTCACCTGAGCATTCCATACACAGTGTCGCAAAGAGCTGTTTACTACAGAGGAAGTACTACAATTAAATGTTAATGTTAAAATGACTTAATGACTTGCCTGCTTGACTTCCACTTTCCACTTTTTTTTTTTTTTTTTGCATTTTATAGAAGTTGTTTCTAAAAATCCAACATTAGCCGATCTCAGATCATGTGTTAGGACATAGACAGACATTCAGCCAGCTACAGTGCCCTCCACTAATATTGGCACCCTTGGTAAATATGACCAAAGAAGGATGTGAAAAATTGTCTTCATTGTTTAACCTTTTGAGCTTTTGTTAAAAAAAATCACAAAAACACTCTGCTCTCATGGATATCAAACAATTGCAAACAAAACACAGGTTTATAAAAAACAAACTTTGTTAAATATAGGTGTGCGACAATTATTTGCACCCTTTTAGTCAATACTTTGTGCTACCTCCCTTTGCCAAGATAACAGCTCTGAGTCTTCTCCTGTAATGCCTGATGAGGTTGGAGAATACATGGCAAAGGATGTGAGACCATTCCTCCATACAGAATCTCTCCAGATCCTTCAGATTTCTAGGTCAATGCTGGTGGACTCTCCTCTTCAGAAACCCTTCCAAACAACATGTGGTGATGTAGGTGACTTTGGATTGTAGTTTTGGAGATTTTCTGGCCCCAAGATGCAACTAACTTCTTCTGCAATTCTCCAACTGTGATCCTTGGAGATTTTTTGGCCACTCAAACCATTCTCTTCACAGTGCATTGAGACAATATAGACACACGTGCAATTCTAGGTTGATTCATAATAATGTATATCAATGGCAATATATTTCATATATATATATATATATATATATATATATATATATATATATATATATATATATATATATATATATATATATATATATATATATATATATATATATTTATTTATTTATTTATTTGACAAACCTGTGTTGTGTTTGCAATTGTTTGATATCCATGAGAGTAGAGTATTTTTGTGAATTTTTTTTTTAACAAAAGATCAAAAGGTTAAACAATAAAGACAATTTTTCACAGCCTTCTTTGCTCATATTTACCAATGGTGCCAATATTAGTGGAGCACACTGTACATGGGTGCTTTAAAAAATAATTAAAATAAAAGGAAAATATAAAAGAATGATAAAACATATCCTTGCACAGCAGGTAGCTCATGCAGTTCTCAGTGCTCATTCTCTCTCTCTCTCTCTCTCTCTCTCTCTCTCTCTCTCTCTCTCTCTCTCTCTCTCTCTCTCTCTCTTCTGGGTAAGAGTCTATGTTACTGCAAGTTATAGCAATTATTGTCTTTTTAACAATAGGGGTTCTTCTCGACAATAGGGGTTATTGTTTATTGTCTTTTAGGGTTTATTATCTTATTGTCTTTTTAATCAACAAATGATTGTGCTTGTACATATGCATGGATATGTTTTTCTGCATTGCACTGACAGAGAAAAGATCTAACCTTCTAAGATCTAATGTTTCCCAAATTATAGACCTCAACCTTTTATTTAAATGAGTGTTAAACCAGTTTAGAATCTAAAATTACACCCAGGTTTTGAACTCTACATTTGATAAATGAAGGAAAAGGATCTAATTTCTCATGGATACTTTTTCTGTGAAATTCAACACCAAGTATCATTATCTAGATGCTGATTAAGCTACAGAATGTTTTGAGACATCCATATAGAAATTTCTAACACATCATTGATTAGCCTGTCAACAAAGTCTTGACATTTAGAGGAAATAGAAATGTAAAAGGAGTAGCATGTACAATGAGAAGTCTAGTAGGTCTTAAAATAGAAGCTTGTGGAACTCTACAGGTAACAGATTTCCCAAAGCAACAACAACTGCTCGCTCAGCAATAATTGTATAAGTTAAACTATTTTAAAATGTTCCCTGAGAAACCGACTGATTCAAGTTGATGGTTAATGGTCTTAGGAAAAATACTGTTAACTAGTTTTTAGTGAAGACTTAGAAAATATCCTAGATTTTAATAGATATTGCTTTAAATAAACTGTTATATCACATTTTTATCAAAACTTTGAACTTTCCAGCAATGGTCACAATGCTGCTTTCACAAGTGTTGTGCTTCTCATAAATATGCAATTTAAAGTCCACCAGGAATCACTAATAGTTGTCTTTTGCTACTCATTGTTTGGCAGTTTAATTTTAATTTTGTGCCATAAGCTGCATTAATGATGCCTGGTGTACTTAAAACAACACTCGACTGGTGTATACAATTACAATTCTCAGAAATGCTCCTCAGCCCTCACGGCTCTGTGAGCATGGCCTCAGTCATCTGGAACATTCCGCCTTGGCAAGGCGGAGCAGGAGACCGGGATTCTGCGTCCGATCCCCTTCTCCCTTTCAACCCACAGACATATTTTTGAGCTTTAGGGGTCAAAGCGTCTCACCCTGTTCCCCCCTCTATCCCTAAATGCCAGAGCAATGCCAGAGAGACCTGAAGAGAGACACTCAGTTCCAGTGCGTCGTGTCAAAACAGTCTGTGGATCAGCCGAGCATTTAATCAGTGCAAAAGATCTCAACATGTGCATGAGACAAAAGCGCCAGTCCATTAATGTGTGGGAATGACTGCGCTGCTTTGACTACAGCCTGGTACGTTTGATGAAGAATAAAGAAGCACCTGTTCACTCATTCCAGACAGCGGCACCTGTCGAATACAAGCCTTAGCCAGTGATGAGAAACTGTCAGGATGGGAACCTTCAGCACAGCATGATTAGTTATCATTAGTTATTAGTCATGAATTTTCAATAGCAGCCTTTCCCAAAGTATTTTATTACACTTAAATCACAGCAATTTGCCAACAATTACAGTGATCAATATATTTATCAATGACATATACGTTTTATCCATTTGTAGTTACACATAATTTTTTTCTTTTATTCATCTTTTCTTTTTTCTGCTTTTCTCCTTCCATAAATAATAAAAAAAACATCTCCTTAGAGAAGGCTTCACCATATCCACAATTATATGTTTTTATTTGTTAAATAACAGCTTTTATACAAATACTTTTTTTTATTTTTTTTATTTTTTTACTAGGATTAGAGTATATCAAGCATCTTCCATACTGTGTCTCAGTAAATGAGCTTTTATTATAGAAATGGTAAAGTATTAGATTGAATGCATTAATATAAACCTATTATTTGAATTATAGCTGCCACTATTGTCAGAGCTGCTGTAATAGAAAATTTATCAACACCTTCTGACCAATCAGATTTGAGAATTCAACATGTGGAATGTTGCTTTTGGTATAAAGGGTCTTATCTGCAGGATCGTGGTGTGAAAAATAAGACAAAACTTCTACATCTAGTGCAGATAGTGTAACAAGTGTAAAAGAAGTTTAGTGTACAAAAATACAGCTTCTGTAGAATATAATAAACAGGACTCTCTAGGTAACTATACTGTGCACACTACTTTCCAGGCAACCTCATCGCATGAGAATTTTGTACCAGTTCGAACAAAAATGGAATTAATCTAAATGACCCCATAAAGTATAAATGCCAACCCTATTCCTAATCGTAACCTTATCTTTTCATACCAATTGTGTCATGAGAAATGTTATGAAGTTGCAAGCATAAGAACAATGTAATTAGTATTGGTGTAAAATAGATATAGAGGGCAGCAGTCTCTTGAAAGGTGTCATTATGGAGTTAAGACTCTGTTGTCCAATGATGGACTTTTAGTAGACTAGTCTTTCCAATAGAGAGCTGTTTGTCCAGTGAACCAGTAAATTGGGGATACAGCAATGTGAGGTGTAGAGCTAATGCAGTTTAATGCTAACAACATCTTGATTTAGCTTGTTATGATAACCTTTGCTTGAAAAATGATCTCACTGGCTGTGCTAAACTCTCACAAGTAAAGTAAAAGCCAAGATTTTTTCTACACCATTTTTTGAGTTCCAAATATTATAATTCACCAATCATTTCATCAATCAATTCACACACTTTATCTTTATCAATGAATCTGATTATATATAAGCTAATTTAATCTCATTATATATAAGCACTGATCCTAATCAATTGGTCAATTCCAGCTGGGTTTCTGATGGCATTACACACCGTTATTTCCATACTAGCCATTCACACAGTTTCTATATTAGATAGATCAAAGTAAACGTTCTCTGTTGTATTTTTGTTGCTTTCACTAGAGAAACAAGCTGATCTTGTGGGAATGTGTGTTGGATTTCATAAAACATGAAGTGAGTCACAGTGACCTTAGTATTATATAATCACTCTTAACCCAGATAGAACCTTATAATAGCACGGTCACAACATTTTTAATGAAAATGAATGCCATCTTCACACTAACCTTATTTTAAAATATATCTTGGGTATTCAGCTACATCAGCTCAGTTGCTGCTGAAAAAAACCAAATCAATCCCTATCTGTCTCTGATGGCCTAAAACAGCAGTAAGCAGAGTCTAGCAAAAGATTAGCTCTGTATAGTTTTACGCTGGATTTCCGCAGGACTGTATTCTTACTCGGTGGACAGAAAGCTTAAAGCAGTGTCTCCATAGTACTTAATACAAGAGTACGCTTCATATATTCTATGACCAGAAGACAAAAAGCAATGCAACAGACTTATGGCAAATTTTGCAACCTGTCAAAAATGTTCATGTCCACTAGGCTTGTTCCCATCACCAACATTCAAACATGTCATCTTGGCACAATGCAGGAAAGACAACATGACCATCTACGTATATTAATAGCATCCATATTAATAGTGACGTGTGAAAGATTGGTGCATCTCTTGAGCTTGGACAATTTATGTTCCTCTGTGGTTTTGCTAAGTAGCACTGTAGGATCACAACAGCTGTGTGTGGCATTGTTAGCGATTGAACTGTTGACACCGACATGTTCAGTATAACTGCGCGCCTCTGCTATGCGAACCGGAGGTATTTGCTTTGAGTGCAAATGCCTGCCAATGGCTGATCTATAAGCTAAAAAAAGATAAGCACGCTTTCATAAGGTAAAGACCCGATTGTAATGAGAGAGGCATCCTCTTAAGTCAGCAGGACCGTGTGACTACTTGGAATACTGGATTAAAATATAGATAGTTTTCAGAATATTTATTGGCTTTCTGGTCACATTGAGTATCACAGTAGATTTATTAAAACAACTGACAGTCAGTAGAAAGAATCTTGGACCCAGGGTTGTCAGGATCACAGTTTTTACACCAAATTGGGCTAGTTTTGGAACAAGGTTGTGGGTGGGGTGTAAAAGCAAATCTGTGGGTGGCATTTTTGTGCTAGTTTACGAATAGTCCATAGCTTCCACAATCTTGTTTAAAAGCAAATAATCTGAATTAAGGCTAATCAATTTCCACAAATATAGGCTATAATAAACAAATAGAAAACATAAGTGCAGACAGTGATGATGTATGATGTAGAGAATCATTTATGTTGTAAGATATATTGCAAAGATTATGGAGTAGATAATGTCCATACCAAGTGGTGATAAAAAGTCATATTGCAAATACTGCAAATGTGTGCGCATCACAATGAAGTTGTTTCCTATGCAAAGAGAAGAACACGTGCTTCAATTTTCCAATTTCACTGGGCTAGTTTATGGTCTTTTCTTGGGGTTTTCAAAAGTACTTGGCTGTAAGTTTTGACCCGGCAATCCTGCTTGGACCACGCCATCACACAGAACATTTCAAGCTTCTTTATATTCTTAGGTTCATGCATACAGTCCATTTCAGTTCAGACCACAGGTTTTTAATGCCCACCACAAAACATTAATTTTGTTCCCATTGATTTGGATGTGGGTCATTATCTGGTTGAAAGCTTCCTTTTTCCTGTTTCCTGTTTTGTGGCATGAATTATCCTGTAACTTAGCAGGATTCATGATGCCACCTGAACCGCATGATGCCATCTGGTATGTATGCCACACAATTCCAGTTGCAGTTCCACTGATGCTTAATGACATTCAGATGCTGCACTTTGTGGGTTGCTCTCCAAGATTAAATTCTGAAACTGTGTGAACCTTGGGTTCTTCCTTGCCTCCTTCACCATCATCTTTACTCTGAAGATGTAGGAAATGAATTGATCCTCATAAAGGTAAATCTTTGACTGTTTCAAACTTTTTTTTTTTATGACTGTGACTCTGTGTGTGATGCGAGAACACACCCCAGAAATATGATTCATTATATGCCATGTATATTTGATATAATAAATTTTGTTAGTAATTCTATAGTTGATCATACACCCGTATGCTCACCTAAAGATCAGCAATTTGGAAATCCAAGTGTTTGTTAACGGTGGGTCAGAAGACTGAATAATAACATGTTTAATCCTAGTGTCTTTGTGTAAAATACTTGATCAGTAAGATTCAGTATGAACCAAGTATGTAATACATGTGGAATGGAATACATTACACATATTTAACACACAGCTCATGAGAGACAGATGTTAGAGATGGAGAAACAGGTGCAAGCCCAGCAACTTCCCTGTTCTATGACTGTTCCTTTTTGGTAATGTTAAGAATCTGAAAGGCATGCATACATATAGAAGGTATAAGCAATGATACAAGAACCCAGGTATGCCTATAAAAACAGAGGGAGTGTCTGTAAAGTGCACGCTATGCATAAATTTGTGCCTGTCAGCAATGAAGCAGATAGAGAGTGCTGTGTATTAAAATAGTCTGTTGTTTAGTAATATGCAGGCATAACTTTCTATATTATTATTATTATTATTATTATTATTATTATTATTATTATTATTATTATTATTATTATTATATACACTACACACATTATTATTATTATTATTGAAAGTTAGTCATCTTCAGATAACAGCATGCCCTACTGTGTTGTATTCCTTACTATATATACCTCAGAGTATATGATTCTCAGTTAAGTTCATATAGTGATCATAAATCAGTGGGTGTAAATCACACTTTTGGCTTTTCCATCCATTTCACCATCATCTCAAGTGTCACACCGTTGTTGGTGTGAAGAATCTATTAATACTGAACTTGAACCTTATACCATTCAAGCTTGCTGCTCTTCCCCAGACCTATTTTGATGTAAGCAAGCCAAGTTGCCAGAGGTTACAGAACAACAGGAGCACGAACGGAAGGGACAGATGGAGCGATGGAGAAGAGGTGAAGAGTTCACTACAGGACACAATCACACGTTAACTATGAGAAGCGGACCGGATAGGTTGGCCAAGGGTGAGCGCATGCAGGAAGGGTTGACTGGTAGGTGCTGAGTGTTAGACTGACAAATGTAACCGGAGCTTAGGAAAAGGGGCAGTGACTCCAGGCTCAAAGCAGGGCAGGGCAATAAATATCTCTGGTAAGCAGAGGTGAACACAGCTCCAAAAGACCGTCAGAGTCTCCCAGCTGGGTTTACTCCATTATCTACTGTATCAGAGAGAACGGTTTGATTGCTGTGCATGCAAAATACAGAAAGCTGTTGCATTTTCATTAATTGCATTTGTTGTTAAGTTGTAAATTGCAGACTGGAAATGTTGTGATTGTGTTCAGTCTTGAAAGATTAATTTGAGGGAATAATTTGTGAGTGCTAATCCTTTATTCACCTTTAGGGGGGAGTAATGTCATGTTTTTAGTTTGTGTTTTACAGCGTGAATAGCAATTTGTAGTTTAGCAGTTTGTATTTTATATGGTCTTTCTCTTCTTGAAAACCTGAAATGTATGGATACCGAAAATGTATTGTTTACATAATTGCTATTACTGGTCTGCCAGTACTTTAGAAAGCCATCCCTCAGGATGTTTGTGTCTGCACTTCCTTCATATACTTCAGGTGTACTTCATTATATTTCATTTTGATCTGGGCCTGTATTCATCAACCCTGTCAGAGTAGGACGTTGATCATAACTTCTGGAAAATTCTGAGTGACGTCATTTTGGTTCTACTCTTACATATAAGAGTAAAAGCAAATTAATAGTAGTGCTCATAACTCAAATTTAGGAGAGCCCGAATGAGTATGCAATTTCATCCTTGCAAATAATATTAACACACAAGAATTCTATTAAAAATAATATTAACACAAATATGAAATATCTATACAGATACCCTCAGTGGGCGGGGATAACCGGAAAACGCTAGCACATCCGCTTAATTATGGCGTGGTACTGTCGTAAAAAAATATTTTCATAATTCCGAGAGTTTTAATGAATACAGACTTTGTTCCTGCTCACCTTTCCCCAATAAAATGAAAAGTTTTCATGGAAGGTCAGAATATGGTCCAAGAAATTTAGGACCGCAATGAAAAACTAACACATTTATAAACGTATAGCTAGTTTTAAACAAGGTTACTTAATTAATATAAGCATTTAGTTTTTCTTTCAGCAGTGGTGATAATGTTTAATACGCAGAGAACTGTACTAATTCAGTCAGCATCACGTTTTACCTATTTATAAATGACTGTTAGCATAGTGTTATATGAAGTAATTTTATAAACTTAGCAAAATGGTGTGTAATTTTGTTGATGATATTCAGATGTATTTTGTTTTTAATAAGCTAAAATTAATTTCTCACTTCTAAATATTGCAATACTTAATAAATAATATACATCGACTGAGAATAATGAGTGTATGTATTTTTATTTATTTATTTATTTAATAATTTTTTTTGACTGGAGCCAGACTTCTGGACCTCGCTGTGTGTATTATAAGGTTGAGTGGGGAAAAAAGAATTTAATTGCGTTTCTCACAGTGAAAGCTTGGTGTCCCTGTTGAGCTATTTTCAGAGCGATTACACCACCACCACCACCACCCCAAACACAAGCCCACCCCCACCCCCACCGCACCCTCCCATAACAGGCTATAGGCTAAATAAGGATTTGCATTTCTTCCTGAAAGGGACATATGAATGTAATAAAACGCAAAGAAAACAATCATATGGTAGTAGCTATTGATTATTATGGCAATAATCTGTAATTCATAGTTGCTTGTAGCCTGTGGCTATTCCACAGCTGAGGTTATAACCCCTTTTATCATAGACACCCATGATATAAGATCTTCATTGTGGATGGGGTAAATTATACTCGTTAAAAGCCTTGTGCCTCTTTCCCATCACTATAGCCTTATAAAACGGCGTTGACTGGGAAACGGAACTTAGTAGAAAAATAATTTTCAAATGCCAGAGGGCCAACTGAACACCGAAACCAAATTTGCTCATAAGCATACAGCACAAAATGCAAAAAAAAACAAAAAAAGTTTACATTTTAATTTATTTCCTTTCCTTTAGGTCAGGTTCTATCTATCTATCTATCTATCTATCTATCTATCTATCTATCTATCTATCTATCTATCTATCTATCTATCTATATATATATATATATATATATATATATATATATATATATATATATATATATATATATAATATCAGAAGTATCTGTAAATATTTGTAAAAGAAAATTCTAACTTATTTGTTACGAATTCGATTGGTAAACCGGGGAAATGCTCTTGTGAGACTTTCAAATACTACTACTGCTACTACACGAATAATAATAATAATAATAATAATAATAATAATAATAATAATAATAATAATAATAATAATAATAAACAATGCGTAATTTTCCCGGCTTTAAAAAAAACTAAGTGGCTTTCTATTTGTGCATTAATTAGACCACTTTCGTTTAAATGCAGCTCTAAATTTATGCGCGCGCTGTCCGGGGATTTTAAACTGCGCCGGGCGCGAGAGCAGAATCCCGCGCGAGACTCGTATTCTGCGCTTTGACCTGGTGACACTGTAGGGTGTAGCTACAGTTAGCTGTAGTTACAACCTAACCGTAGTGTGTAGCTCTGCTGGCACTGTGAGTGTATAATAACCACTGCATGAGTTAAAAAGTTCAAAAGGCGACGTAAGAATAGACACGCGTGTCATTTTTCTTATTCTGTAAAGAAATCAATTCTTAATCATGTAATCATGTTTAAGACTTGAAAAGAGTTCATAATATTTATTGTAGCGGAATGAATCACGAGGTAAAAATGAAAATAAAGCTATTTTATTGTCAAAGCATTCAACATGGTTAGATAAACTATCAAATAGTAAATTTCAGCAAAAAGGATGAGACACAGAATCTATTCCTCACGGACACAAAATATTACACCTTTGTTGTATTCAAACAAATATTTACATTGTTGTAAATAGACTGTATCTTAAACAGATAACTCTAATTTACATGCATTCTTAAATATAGTTCAACATCATATTCCGAATTATTTTAATTAGGCCTATAGACATGAAAAGCAATTGAATATTTTTTTTTTCTTCTTCATGAAACTGAACTACATTTCAATTAATTTCTATACATTATACAATACATTAATATGTACAAAATACAAATTACAAATTACATGTACATTTTATTATTTCCCATCCCCCCCCCCCCCCCCCCCCCCCCACAAATAATAAGTGCTTCATATGATAATAGATTTTTTCAAATAGATTTTTTTAGAGTTTTTGGGTTTTAAAGTTGTGCATACACAAAAGCATGACATGTTGAAAGATACAATCCAAACAGAAATGTCCTTAAGAACGTGAGATCTCCAATTTGACAAGATTGACAATATTCCCCTTCCGATAGGAAAAAAAGAATAATAGTGTTGTTTGAAAAGTATAGTGCCACAAAAAGTCAGTTATGAGAGGTCATGTGACGCGAGAGGTGATGCCTCTCCCTGAATGACTCATTGCAGATGGGGCACTTGAGCTTCTCCTCGCGCCGCCTCTTGACCAATGGCTCCATGGAATATTCCTTTTTGTGGTGCGAACGCATGTGGTACACCAGGTCAGAGGTCATGCGGAAAGATGCATTGCACTTCGCACACCAGTTCTGTGCTGGCAGGCAGAGAGAGGTGAAGGATGGGGGCAGGAGTGTGAGGGCAGATGGCATCTGCAGCTGGATGGCGCTTGACGATTTAGGCCAGAAAGTTGTTGCGTAGAGGAATGGGTTCTGTTTTGACATGCCACCTGGTACAGGACAATTGGTGCCCAGTTCAGAACCTTGCAGCTTGGCTCCCAGGTGATCAGCTTGGAAGAGTCTACTGGAAGTGACGGTGTCACCTACAGGAGGGTGGCAGTCTACTCCAGGCATCAGCTTAGGTGTCATGATGAGTGGTGAAAGCTGCGAGAAAGAACGCGATGGCTGGCTGAAGGCGCTCTTGCGCTCTGAGCCTCTGGAATCCTGGGATACTGAAGTGAAAGCGCTCGCTACAGCTGAGCTCTCGATCCGTGACTGAGGTGGCTGTGTCTCACTCAGCACTTGCCTAATGCTAGGATGCTTCTCACTGCCAGGCCTCACTGCATCTGTCTTATTCTCTGAGTTGAAACCACCATTTTTGGCACCATGTTTTAAGCCCTGTGTTGACTTTTTGACTTCAGTAAAAGCACTGCGTTTTGTTTCTGGGACCTCGGAGGGTGAGAATGGTCGCCTGTTATCATCCAGGCCATAGGCTCCACGATACTGCTGGGCCGAATTGGCCAGCTCTTCCTTGGACTTTGGCGTCGAACCTATGGCCCGGTTGTGGTCCTCTAGATCAGAAAATTTGCGCTTCCCTGAGCTCTCACTCAGTATCTCTGCCTCCTTGTCAGTGGCAGGACTTGTTCTGTTGTTCTCCAAGTCCCTGGCAAGGTTGTGGAAGTCTGTTGATGGCTTTCCATCCTGGGGGCTGGAGAAACCTTCGGATCGGCCCAATTTAGGGCTTGAACTGGAAGTGGGCATGCTAGCCTGTTCTCTAGTGTCCTTAGCATCGTCCTCGCCACCGGCCATCATTTGCAGTCTCTTGGTGCATCGGAATCTCAGGTGAGCCAGGAGAGGGAACTCGAACTGGAAACGCTGACTGCAGTCTGGACACAGATAAGGTGGCGATCCTACACAAACCAAAAAAAAAAAAAACCCAAAACAAACAACTTATAAGTGATTTTAAATTTGCGCTAGCAGATATGTATTAAATAAAAATAAGACTACACAGTAATATGCTGGCATTGGTAAGGTTAACAAATGACTATATAAATAATATTCTGGACACTGTATTATTCTGTAGTATTCTGAATCCTCTTTATAGCAAAGTTATTTTAACTTATATCATAAATGATTCATTTTGTAACATCAGTGTTATGTTAAAACCTCTTAAAAATTTGATTTTTGCCTCTTAGCAAGTATCTTATTCTAGAGTAATGAAGGATCAGTTATGCAAATGCATCTATTCATTAATGGTTGCATATTATTAATGCTTTAAAAAGTTTTTTTTTTTTACCTGTTGTCCAATCATCAAAGTAATAAATGCTAACACATTCCGTTGAACTGTACCTTTGCTTTTGACATGGTTTCTGCTAGAGCCGAGTAACAGTAGCTCGATCAGGTCCTTCCCGTACCACACCAAGAGTTCTTCATCCTTCTCAATTCTTCTCAGTGACCTATAGAAGAGCTGGCCATTCTTCACATAGGCCTCCAGGTTCTGCTCATCTCTGTCTCTTGCAGATTGGACCAACCTCAACCACATCAGACCTTCTGCAGAACTTCCTGCAGCTGAGGTGTCCACCTATCATCACAGACACAAGCAACATTATTTATAATATATTTTATATTATAACCCAAGCACACCGTCTGATTGTATTTTTTTTTTTTTTTTTTAGCTGTCTGCTACACTAGCCATGGTAAATATGAGACACTTTTCACAATCAAAAGCATGGGCATTGAGCAAATGAAATAAATGGGCATCGTAAGAATTAATTCAACACTGCAAATGCAAATTGTTGAACCAATATAGCAAGATCAGCTCATTACATGAAAAGCTAATATATTTTAATCAGAGAGCTGAACTCTAAACGGGGCGTTCACATGCTCAGATTTATATAATATTTTAAAATATTGTTTCATTGTGAACTTGTCTTCCTATCTGGGCCAAGGCTCCCAAATCAAATTTGAACTCGTATGATTCCACGAGTTCAACCTTAAAGTGCAACGCGAGAATCATTAACCATGACTCGTACCCTGAAGATGTAAGGCGCCGTCCTCTTGTCTGTGGATTTTAGGGCGATGAAGGCGATGCTGTCATACAGTGAAGTGTGACTGAGCACACACGGCCCGAAGATCGCGTTTTCGGGGATGTCGCAGGTGGTGTACACACTCGTGAAAATGTCCGTTAAACATTGCTGCATGGCCTTAGCGTCCCCGTCCCACGCCAACTTCTGTGAACTGGACTCCTCCATCACGACCTTCTAACCAAAACACAGACAATGAGCCGGGAAAAAAAATAAAATAAATAAAATAAATCAAGTCCAGCAGTCTGTTTAAAATACAGGCTATTCAACTAAGAACTGATTATACTCCAATGTGTAGTTGTATAAAACAATTAAAATAATTGCAATAAATAGATACGTATAAGACACGTGTATAATAGCAGGCTTAAATTTAAATATATGCGGCCTTCATATGTGACTTTTTAAAATCAATCGATATTTGTTTTAATATAGGCCTACACATGAATATCTTTATTATTAATTTTTTTCTTTTACAGTAAAGAAGTAAACTACATTAATATTTATTATTAAAACAACAACAACAACAACATATTATTATTATTATTATTATTATTATTATTATTATTATTATTATGTTTTTAAATACATTTATTCTATGCATCGCAGGTACAAAAACAGTCCTTATATCACCAGTGGCATCAGGGTATTTTGCACGTTTTTCATGCCACTGATACAGAGGGAAATTAACAGCATTTAGAGTCGGAGGAGCATGTCGAATGGATTTCAAGTGCACTGTCAAAGTCGCTGATTCCGTGTGCAGCAGGCTTCACTGCTATTCTACACCAACGTAACGTATGTCCGTTCATTAACATAATCCACCACTTTCCTTCTGAGACTTTAATTAAACCAGCAAATGAAAGGAGGTCGTTTTTTTTTTCTAACCCCGAATGCACATTTACGAATGACCCGATTTTTGTCTTGTTTATAATAAAACTCAATATAAGCTGCTCGAAACGAAGAAGACTTGTAGCGCTTATAACTACAATTTACACAGATACTCTCGACTTAGCAAGAAATCTGTTACACTCTTCATACTACTTTTATGTTAATGTCCTGCATCTTTATTACTATTATTATTTTTGGCCTATCATTTGTTTGTAGTAGCTTTGCAGAAAATATAGTGGACTTGACAATTTCAATTTCAGATGGTGAAATTAAATTTCTTGTAATTTGGATCATCTAAATTTTAACCAAATTGAGGCCATGCAGTAAACACACACACACACACACACACACACACACACACACACACACACACACACACACACAATTTAAAGTAATATATATTCTGATATAGTTATCGTATTTTTGTTGTTTGTTTGTTTATTTATTTGTTTGTTTATTTTTAGATATTCGTTTTAGATATTCGTCTAATAACACGCTCTTTTCTTTCTTTTTTTTCTTTCTTTCTTTCTTTTTTTTTTGTTTGCAGTGTCTTGTATCTAGTAGTACACTGTCTGTATAGAACAGAGTCCAAATGACCATCCAAAAGCGCATTAACATGCCGAAAACGTACGACTAAGCCCAAACTGAACATCCGACTCTCCGACTTCACGAAACAGTCATACAAACGCAGCTGCGGTTTATATTTTATTCTATGTATTTATTTATGTTTTTAAAACGTTTCTATTTGCTGTGAAATGATTTTTAGATGTGTACATTTCTTTTCTCTTTTTTTCTTTCATTAGTTTTAGTACTGAGCTCTTCTTTTGTAGCTGTTCGGGTCGGTCGGGCAAAGCCACACAAAGAGCCTGATGAATATGCATCTATCCTCTAAACACTACAACAGAGCCCGGGCATTTCCAAAACACAACAGCTGAACCTACTGACCCCCGGCTTCACGGTGAAATTTATAACCCTTTCTGAGCGTGGCTTTGTTATTATTCCGATTTACGACTGCACAATAACGACCAAACTCGTTTACCTCGTTTATTGATGTTTAGTGAAGGTAAATATATTGTATGTCAATGCGCCTTTCGTCCTCTCTGGACTAACATCTGCGGAAATCTTTCTCTCGTTTGTACAGCAAAGCCGCAGTGTTGAAACAACACATAGTGTTCTTCTAAGTTCATACAAATCAAATGCAGTGCTCATCTAAGTTCCTTTTTGGACGCGAACACTATAGCTCTGAGGATGCTGCTGTGCACACAGCCAAAAGGATGCTTTCGCAATGAATGAAGCGCATCCGGGCTGTTTAGAATTCATCTCGACATACTCACCGATTTACAAAGGATAAAAAACAATAATCCACAAGGTTTGCAAAGCTGTAAGACTGTGCCGTGAATCGTGCGCGTGCAGAGCCGTGAAGTCCGCGCACTCAGTACATTTCCCGCTCCGGTTGAAGGTGAGAGTGCCGGCGGGCGCGAGCGCAGATGGAGCCGTGAAGCAGCGACTGACTGACACACACACTCTCACACACACACTTTTTGTTTGCTGCGCATAATCTGCCCAATGAGGCGTGTCACTCTCCGTCTCCTCCCTTTAACTCTTCACTAGCCGAGGCCAAGCTTGAGGCGCTTTAGCTCAGAGTAGGCATTAAAAAAAAAAAAAATGGTGCATGAGTGATGAAATATGAAAGTGGCACACATATAAGAAACTTTTGTAAATTTTTACGCATAAACATGGCTGCCTGTTTAGGCAGTAATACAATAATAGTAATGACTGGATCCTGTGTGGTTATTATTATTATTATTATTATTATTAGTAGTAGTAGTAGTAGTAGTAGTAGTAGTGCAACAACAAAAGGTTCATGGAAGATCTTTCAGGGCTTCAGCTGTCTCTGGACCATTAAGGAAAACTCCAGGAATCTTGTTTCATATCTTAATATCAAAGAACCCTAATATCAATGAAAAAAAACCCCTCAATGTTTATAATTGTATACTACATTTAGCTAGAAGTACCACAACTACTACTACTAGTAGTAGCAGGAATAGCAACATTTCCCATTACGTTAATGTGAGCAAACAGCCTATTATAAAGTACATTTATTCACTTATAATCCGTAGCCTCCCATACCATGTTGTTTGCAAAGTTTATAACGCATAGAACAACAAAGATACTATAGTAGTATCTAGTACTAGCACAGCTAGGCATCTCCTCTCATCTTAGTTGCATGCGTATCTCTTCATATTTTAGTAAGCATCGCCTCTTTTCTTCAACAGTATTGGAAAAAGCAATGCCTAGATTACATATTGCTCATTCCGTACACAGCATCCTAACCCCAAGGTTTGCTAATCATCATTTTGCAGTTTACCGAGTAGAGCTTTTTGTTCACTATCAACCATCAGCCATGTGCAGAACTGTTTTCTCTTTGGACATCCCGGTCGCGCGCGCGTGTGCGCGTTTCACTCTCTTCACTACGAGAACGCGCGTGTGGCGGTGCGCGCTTCCCGGCGCACACTGAGGAGGACAGCGTCCTGACCTCAGCCTACAGTTCGTAGGAATTTCAAAAGTGAGAGCGGTTTCTTACATTCGACACGGATGAAGTCGTTAAACTGAACTTCGCCCTAACCTTGACCACAAGGGTTGGCCGCGTGCGTGTTAAGACAGCTGCTGTCCTGGTCCGAGCCGCACGCGCCGGCATTCACACGCCTCTGAACGCTTGTGAGTGGAGTAAGTATGAAGAACCGGATTAATGAGCTGTTTCTGTCATGAATCTGGTATATGTTGGGCAGATGTGTGTCAGAAGTGGGCTCTCTGGTATTAACTGACTGAGATGAGGTAAGTGCTACATAGGTTTAGTTGTTTTAGAAGCTATACTACTTGTATACATGAAAAATGAAGTTATTTGAAGAGATATTTCGCTAACAATCACATCAGACTGAACATTGTATAATAGGAAAGACGTCTAAAGAATAACTATAACACCTTATAGGCGCAACTTTTCTACTTAAGTAATCTTATTAATGTTTGTATGTATGAAGGTCACTATACAGTATGCGATTTTGGTTGTGGACACAGGTGAAGTTAGATGAAGTTTGTTTAAGGCAGTAGGCGTATATGGTTTTGAAAAATTGACTCACAGTAGCTCTTCTGGATTATAAGCCTTCATAAGTTACTTGTGATATTTGTAGTTTTAGAAATGATCTGCGTTTATTGAAATACGCAATAAAAAGCGTTTGGAGACATTTGTAACTCAACAGCGACAATAAAGGGATGAAAATAATAAGAAAATTAAATACATCCTGTATGTATCCATACACAAACGTGGAGATTTATATATATATATTTTGCAAATGCAGCTAGATTAAATAAATGATAATTTTTCAGTAAGTAAGTCATCACATTAAAGCCCCCAGTTTCTTCCATCACGGTTTTTAAATCAAGAATAAAACATACTTAGAAATTAGCATTTAAATCCGTGAGGTTCTGTCACATATCAGTGTTTTATATATTCTGTGATTTTTTTTTTTTTTGTCTTTATAAATTATGTTTTTTTGTAGACTATGTTCTTAACTTTGGTAAACTTTTGCTGTGCATTATAAATAAAAATTATTTACTTACTAATCTTTTACACTGAGAAGATTTTTTTTTTTTTTGAGTTGCAAAACTCAATCTGGAATCTTCTGGAATCATGAAGTATATAATAAGTAAATATGTAAAATATATATGCTTATAAAGTTAATAAAATATAAAATACAGAAAATTGCTTCATGGGCTGTGGATCAGTTTGTATAGTGTTATTATCTCACAGCTTCAGAATCCATAGTTCCATCCTGAGCTCGGGTTAACCGTTTGCAGGTTCTCCCTTTGCCTCCATGGGTTTCTTCTGGGTTCTCT
Source organism: Cranoglanis bouderius (assembly GCA_023630585.1). Lineage (NCBI taxonomy): Eukaryota > Metazoa > Chordata > Actinopteri > Siluriformes > Cranoglanididae > Cranoglanis > Cranoglanis bouderius. Next base: position 15,171,504 of record CM042549.1, on the reverse strand, counting down.
GGTTTCCTCCAACTTCCCAAAAACATGCTGGGCTACTCTAAATTGCCCCTAGGTGTGAATGTGTGAATGAGAGTGTGCATGTATGTGTGTGCATGGTGTATTCCCACTTCACAACCAGTTTGCCCGGGACCTTGTTGCTGAAAATGCATATCTGATTGTCTACTTCATATCAATAATATCTTTTGCACCAAAGGCTTCATCAAAATATTTGTACTTCCTGTTCTTCAAATGATTAATTCCCAATTTAAGAGCTCTCCATGGTAAATTATATCATAATGAGTTCAAGTGTTAACTGTGCGTTACAGTGGAACTGAGGATAAATCTCTTTTGTTTAATCAAAATAGTTATTTACTTCATAATGTGTTTTTCTTTCTGTCTTTTGCATATTTATCATTTTGCAGGTAAATCACATGCCTGTCTAATCTGAGCATTAAGGCAGAAACATTGGTTTTCCAAAAAGTAATGCTTTTAAACTGATTTAAGATTTTATTCTACTTTTACATATAAATGTTTTTATTGTAAGGCTCTGCTATAAGCTTGTAATTATTTATACATTCATAGCTATAAATCCTGTCCTGCTCCTCACTCACTAGTATAGCATAATAAGGATCATTTTCCCATACAAAGATCTGAATTAAAGCCACAATCAGTAGCCATCCGCTTCAGCAGTTTATGGTCACAGGCAGAATGCATAGCGAAGCTCCCCTCCTCTCATGATCTTTTTAAAATAACCCACATTAATACCAGGTTGGACGTGTGTGTGTAATCTTTTGCTTTTATAAGGACAAAAATTGAGTTTTAATCTGTTGACAGATTAAGAGCACATCCATTATGTGTCTTCTATAATACTGGCTGGTAATCTACAAAAGCAATTTAATGACAAGTAGGTGGACATTTCTGTTTTTACTAATAAATGTCCATTCATTTAATTCTGCAAGTAAAGAACCACTGTTTTATTTATATCCTGACTTGTAGTGATGCTGTGACTTTCAGTAAGACCTGAAAAAGGAGTTGGAGGATAACAGCATTATACCATATTTTATATGGTTTTTCAGTTAAAGAAGGGAAATACTCCTCCAGTGATGTCTGTAAATATTGCTGCATAATGTCATCTTAAATGTGAAGGTATTTGCGTCTGTTATTAGGTGAACAATATAGCCATTTTTATACATATATTTTTATTACTTTTTTCCTTATTACTTGTTGCCTAATCTTTTATTATCACTGACCGACCGACATCACAAGACTGGAGGTATCTTGAGCTATGAGACTTTCTGTTGGACCTGAGCAGATAAGATTTGTTGATTTCAGAACTCATCTTGTTAAGGTTAGCTGTCATCAGTAAACATAGAGGTTTGTTATGGATCATAGTAGCAATTCAATGAGCTATTGTGGACTTATTATTATTATTATTATTATTATTATTATTATTATTATTATTATTATTATTATTATTATTTTACAATAATATTATTATTTTATGTTCAGAAATTTTCATGTTTCTGTCTTGGACATTAATAATTAATCTGTTTGACATTAATATGGTGAATCTTTTAAGGTCATGCTGATGAATTTAAAATATTCTGTCATATGTACTCAGTTCTAACACATTGTTTGCCTTTGATTTTCAGCCTTACAACAGCCTGCTTTAGTGGTATACTTCCTTAGTCTTCAGGTTGAGTGACTTCAGCAAAAGACCCTAGTTGCAAATGTCTATCTAAAATCTACCCTAGACATTTTGTTAACTGTCTTATCCATGAACTAAAGATGCACATGGACAGTTTGGTGGGCAGGAAATTTGTCAGTTACTTATTCAACAGTCCCCTTAAATTAAAGGATGATGTAAAAAAAAACAAATAACAAAACAGCATGTCAATGTCAGTGTGTGGGGAGAGTCATTACAACAAAAAACTGTCACTGTCTGCTTACTTATAGACTTCACCATGTAATGAATTAAACTGAAATGGATGTCCTTTTCCACACCTTAATTAAACAATACCATGTACATGACTGAAATATGAAAGTGTTTGATGATAGATCATTTCTATTATTTTCTATAGCAGTTCAGTTTGTGTTCTATGTAAGACATGTCTTATTTCTTGCATAAATTTGTGGACCACACAAACTTTTAGTTCTGTGCATATTGTAAAAAAAATCTCATCTCAATCTCAACATGTACATTTATTAAATATTAAATAAGAATGACAGGAGGAAAGGTGATAAATAATTTGTGCAATGCATTATTTTTGGATTAGAAGAAATTCACTATGACAATGTTTTATCACATTTTTCTGTTTAGCAATGTGATTAAACAGATAAACCTGATATACAAATAAGTTAGTTGTTCTTATACATCACACCATATTACTTTTGTATAAAAATTATATATTTTTATGGAACAGCTATGCCAATAATAAGCCTCACAGCTCCAATGTCTCTGGTTCGATCCTGAGCTCAGGTTACTGTCTGTGTGGAGTTTCACATGTTCTTCCCATGTCCATGTGGGTTTCCTCTGGGTTCACTGGTTTCCTCTCACCTCCCAAAAACATGCATATACATGTATTGACTATGCTAAATTGCCCCTAGCTGTTAATGTGTGTGTGCATGGTGCCCAGCGATGGACTGGCATCCCATCAAGAGCGTTTTTCCAACTCACACCCTATGTTCCTCGGATATGCTCTGGATCTATCACAACTCTGAGCAGGATGAAGCGGTTAATGAAGATGAATCTAGTAATTGATGCACATGCTCTGTGGTTTAGTTACATTAAAAAGGCTGTTGCACTGTGTCATGTATGTACACTTAGACACAAATCTGTGAATTATATATTTATAGTGATTGGCATGAAGAATTAACAAAGAGTGTAATGAGACATATGAGGCTTTCATGAATCATGCATTAACATTGAAATGAGAAACAACAGATTAGAGAAACGTCAGCTCTAGTGAAGGCCTTCCATTGTTTTTCCAATGGAGGGCAGAAGAGGAAAGGGAAGGAGTCTGAGGCCCTGACAGCAGTGAAGAAGTTCCAAGTGTAGCATGTGTCTCTTAAGAGGAGGGTAAAGAGGCCATTCTCTCTCTCTCTCTCTCTCTCTCTCTCTCTCTCTCTCTCTCTCTCTCTCTCTCTCTCTCTCTCTCTCTTTCTTTACCTAATATTCTCACATCACACACAGTCCCCCTGTCACCACCCCAGGTCACTGAGTGCTGTTTCTCCCACAATGCACCTTAAATTAACTCTCTCAGACAGATTCACATCAAATGCTTCATCTGGAGGGCAACAAACTGGGGGAAGGAATAAATTAATAATAAACCACTTTTATACCGGATCCAGCGATTATACAAATGGTGGAAACAGCCAAAAATATTCTGTTATGGCATATGGCACTTCAGCTGCCATATGTGCCAGTTTTCACAAAAATTGGCACCATGGCACATGATGGTCAGTTGTAACTGCCAAAAACACAGCGAGGACTGTGCAGAGAGAGAGAGAGAGAGAGAGAGAGAGAGAGAGAGAGAGAGAGAGAGAGAGATGCTTCAGTGCTTCAGACAAGTGCACTGATGTCCCAGTGCAGCTCCCACTGTATAATCAGGAGTAAATTATCAAATGCTGGAATGAAGATTTAGGCAAGATGAAAAAGTGCCTTTGGGCTCTCATCCTTCTCTCTTTCTCCCTTTTCTCCTGCCTGCTTGGTGCTGCAGGAACCTTCGTTCTCAGTCCACCTGGCTGTGCAGCAGAGGCAAACTTAATGTGGATGCACAGAAGCAAAAATTGGCTTGACTTTCCAAATCCAGAATGTCATCATTAGCATTATAATTTCAACCAGGCAACCTCGCCACTCTTTGTTTGTGGGTTCTTTTGTGTGGAATCGAAATGACATCTCAGTGTGTTTTTGTTTTTTTTGTACATTGTATTGATGCCTAAAATCATTTTGGTTTTGTTTCAATCAGTCAGGAATTTGATTCAAAAGAACTATAATAAATCTTCATTTTATTTTCTGTTACATGAGTTCAGCTTCACTCTAGTCCTGATTTATACTTCTCATTCTGCTCTTTGGCTTTGACAACAACTTATCAGCTCTGTTTCCTGTTAATCTGGAACCGCTCTGACTTGCCTTCAACTGAAGTCAATCCAATTTCTATTGGCCCTCCATCCAGATACTGTACACGTGGACAGCAGGACAAAATTTCATGCTTTCAGGACCATGGTGCAATATACAAGAAAGAAAATGCAGTTGTAATGTAAGCATGATTAAATAAAGTCTGAATAGTGCTATGAGCCAGGAGCAGAGCCAGGTTTGTATCTGAGCTAAGCCACTGTAGCAAAAATGGTCCAGGTTTTTCCAGGACTGCCCCAGGGCATATGCTTGCCCCCTGTCAGTTAGAGAAGATCTCACATCTGGCATCAGTGAATTCTGCCAGAACCCAGTGGTCCATATAGACCTATAGACCATGTATAAGAATATCTTATATACAGTACTGTGCAAAAGTTTTAGGCACATGCAAAGAAATGCTGTAGAGCAAAGATGCCTTCAAAATAATGAAATTAAATGTTTCTACATTAAAAAAAATACAGTAAAGAGCAGTAAACAGTAGTAAATGAAACAAAGTCAATATTTGGTGTGACAAAAAAATAAAAATACAAATTAAAATAGTAGACTCTGGTACAAGTTGTGCAGTTTTATAAGGAAATGAGCTGGTAAGTTTTATTGAGCATCTTGCAGAACCAGCCACAGTTCTTCTGGAGACTTTGACTTTCGCACTCGCTTCTTATTTTTGCAGCAAAACCCAGCAGCCTTCATTGTGTTTTCTGTCTGAAAAGTGTCTCTTACATAATACACTGCTTTCTTTAATGACATACAAACATTTTTTCTGTAACATTTAATTTTGTGCTAGAAAACTAATGTTTGGGAATCTAAAATGTTTTTGTACTGACTTGATAATGTAGAAATCATAAAATAAAAACTCTATAACAAAATCTGTACTTAAAAAAATAGGGTGCCTAAAACTTTTGCACAGTACTGTACGTATAGCCTATGGTACCGCATCACACCTAGCTAAGAGGGAAAGATATCATAATGTTCAGTAAGTTTGTAGCAGGTTCAAAGAAGATTAGATTTTAACATTCAAAAAAAAAAAATAAAAAAAATAAAAAAATCCTCGCAATACATTTGCTGTATCAATGGTGTGATTCACAATGTTATTAGAATGTTGCTCCCACAACAAATGTTAGTATTAATATTCATAAAATGAGTAAAAAATAAAACACTTCTGGACATGATGTTACAGGAAAACAATTAATGACAAGGTGGTTAATAATGAACTCACCACCCCAAAGTTGATTATTTTCCAATAACAGCACATCCTGATGTGTTTTATTCTGCTTACCACAGCAATTTGCCAATCATTACATTTTTTCCTATGTATTCAAGAACAACACATCATGCTTTTAACCATTTATAGTTACAAACAAATTAGTTCCTGTTATCACTCACGTTACAGCAGCTATAAATGGTTGTTCCCTCATCAGCCGCTCTTTTTCTCTCACAAAAATGCAGCTTGTCATATTAACAAGAAACTGGCAAGAGAAAACCCCTCTGTGTTGAAGACATTCCTGTAGCAGAAAAATCACTAACTCTTACCATGCGCTGACACTGGAGACTCCTTCTATATAAGAGAACCTGTTATAGAAAACTAATCAACACCTTCTAACCAATCAGAATTAAGAATTCATCAACACTGTGGTATATAAAAAAAAAATGGCACAAGAATGATCCCAGAGCACATAGAGAACTTGACATAGAGAACCAAAAGCTCCTAAAGTTGTAACTTCCAACATAAAAATTTCACACACCACAGCCCAGAGTTTCACTTGTCTTTAAATTAGTATAAAAGATAATGAGAATAAAGATGAAACTGTGTATAAGTAAGAAAATGTTTAATGTGGAAATGCATAAATAATTTTAATTATACACTTTAGGCAATGTATAAAAGTACTTTCAATTGATCATTTTTAATTTAACAAATGCATGTATTTTCTTTTTAAAGATCGCTTAACTGAACTGTCAGCATTATAAAAAAAGCAACACTATCCCATATATTCTCAAGATAAATTACTTAGTACTAATTTGTAGCAATATAAACATTAGTAATTAATGTTCTGGGAACATTATGAACAACCTCTGTATTGGCACATTCCCTTTTGGGATTAATATTTCAGCCATTATCAGGCAGCCCAAGGGCTTACAATCTCCCTCATCACTTATTTCTGGCACTGGTGAAGAATCCAGCGGCTTGTCCAAGTCCATCATCACTTAGTTACAGTGTTGTCTGATAAATGACAGCTTGCAGACAATTTATTGAGGATTATGAGCCTACCAGGTATATTACCCTTGTGAATAGAATTTGTAATAACTGTAATGACTGAAAGGGATAGCAGTGGAGTTCTAATTCTGTTATCTTTCACTCTTTACCACAACTTTTACCATTTGCAATTTTTTATTCTTTAAATTAGCAAGACAATTTTGCCACTGCTGTGCATTACCAATGAGCAGCCTTATGTAAACACTGGTAATACAGGTGCATCTCAATAAATTAGAATGTCATGGAAAAGTTCATTTATTTCAGTAATTCAACTCAAATTGTGAAACTCGTGTATTAAATAAGTTCAATGCACACAGACTGAAGTAGTTTAAGTCTTTGGTTCTTTCAATTATGATGATTTTGGCTCACATTTAACAAAAACCCACCAATTCACTATCTCAACAAATTAGAATACTTCATAAGACTAATAAAAAAAAACATTTTTAGTGAATTGTTGGCCTTCTGGAAAGTATGTTCATTTACTGTACATGTACTCAATACTTGGTAGGGGCTCCTTCTGCTTTAATTACTGCCTCAATTCAGCGTGGCATGGAGGTGATCAGTTTGTGGCACTGCTGAGGTGGTATGGAAGCCCAGGTTTCTTTGACAGTGGCCTTTAGCTCATCTGCATTTTTTGGTCTCTTGTTTCTCATTTTCCTCTTGACAATACCCCATAGATTCTCTGTGGGGTTCAGGTCTGGTGAGTTTGCTGGTCAGTCAAGCACACCAACACCATGGTCATTTAACCAACTTTTGGTGCTTTTGGCGGTGTGGGCAGGTGCCAAATCCTGCTGGAAAATGAAATCAGCATCTTCAAAATGCTGGTCAGCAGAAGGAAGCATGAAGTGCTCCAAAATTTCTTGGTAAATGGGTGCAGTGACTTTGGTTTTCAAAAAACACAATGGACCAACACCAGCAGATGACATTGCACCCCAAATCATCACAGACTGTGGAAACTTAACACTGGACTTCAAGCAACTTGGGCTATGAGCTTCTCCACCCTTCCTCCAGACTCTAGGACCTTGGTTTCCAAATGAAATACAAAACTTGCTCTCATCTGAAAAGAGGACTTTGGACCACTGGGCAACAGTCCAGTTCTTCTTCTCGTTAGCCCAGGTAAGACGCCTCTGACGTTGTCTTTGGTTCAGGAGTGGCTTAACAAGAGGAATACGACAACTGTAGCCAAATTCCTTGGCACGTCTGTGTGTGGTGGCTCTTGATGCCTTGACCCCATCCTCAGTCCATTCCTTGTGAAGTTCACTCAAATTCTTGAATCGATTTTGATTGACAATTCTCATAAGGCTGCGGTTCTCTCGGTTGGTTGTGCATCTTTTTCTTCCACACTTTTTCCTTCCACTCAACTTTCTGTTAACATGCTTGGATACAGCACTCTGTGAACAGCCAGCTTCTTTGGCAATGAATGTTTGTGGCTTACCTAGTGAACCAAACTGAGAGACCATTTTGAAGGCTCAGGAAACCTTTGCAAGTGTTTTGAGTTGATTAGCTGATTGGCATGTCACCATATTCTAATTTGTTGAGATAGTGAATTGGTGGGTTTTTGTTAAATGTGAGCCAAAATCATCACAATTAAAAGAACCAAAGACTTAAACTACTTCAGTCTGTGTGCATTGAATTTATTTAATACACGAGTTTCACAATTTGAGTTGAATTACTGAAATAAATGAACTTTTCCATGACATTCTAATTTATTGAGATGCACCTGTATGCATTACCAATAGGCTAGCTGGTATTAGCCTGGGGGTTAGCAGGGCTAAGCCCTCCTTCTTTTTCTAGGAAAAAAATAAGTGAAAATAAGAGTAATGTTTTGGCATCCACATCATCTAAGTGGTTGTTAACATATGTCTTACTGTTGTAGAAACAAGAACAATAGCACCACCAATGGTCATAAGTAAAAGTACACAGAACAGTATGAAGTAGGGATGTAACCAAATAACTTACCAAAAATAAATAAATAAATAAATAAATAAACTTTTCAGTTTTGCCAATTTCAGATCTAACTTCAAATACAGATACAGAAAGAGGCATTGCAGTAAACCCATATTATGAGACTGGGACTGGTTTCTTTCTAGCCCAGATTGTAGATTCTAGTGATTACACATGGTGAATCACTTCCTATTGTTTGTGCATTACTTTCCCAATTACTGACTTTTCTAAAAGTGTTTGGAGAAACTAGAAATAACTAGACTAAGCAAACACTGTCCAGTGAAAGTACATATTACATAAAGGGACAAACAACAGAATGGTAAGCCTCTTTGTGGAAGAATGAAAATTAATGAGCTGGCTAACAGTGAGTGAAGCTTTTCTGTTTACCATACTTGGTATTCAAAAGAGGCACAGCATAATTACAGACTTGAAACACTTTACTTTCAAAAATCTTCCAAAGAATGTGTTTCTCTGTGTAATAGAGTCTATGATGAGACCCTGTGGTACAATGCTTCATTCCTTCCATTCAATATCATGAACAGATGTCACTGGTAAAATTTGACAAAATACACTCTGTGGCATATGTGCTCCTTCCCCAAACTGTTGCCACAAATTTGAGAGCACACAATTGTACAGGATGTCTTAGTATGCTGTAGCATTATGATTTGCCTTTACTGGAATTAAGGGGCACAAACGTATTCCAGCATGACAATGCCCCTGTGCATAAAGCGAGCTCCATAAAGACATGGTTTGCCAAGGTTGGTGTGGAAGAACTCGAGTGGCCTAAACAGAGCCCTGATCTCAACCCCACTGGACACCTTCGTGATGAACTGGAATACTGACCTCACTAATGCTCTTGTGGCTGAATAAGCACAAATCCCTACAGCCATACACCAAAATCTAGTGGACAGCCTCTTGACTGGAATGTTCAAAAAGCACATATGGGTGAGATGCTCAGGTGTCTGTATACTTTTGGCCATATAGTGTATTACTTAGCTCAGGATTAGCTCAAGAAAACATACTGCTAAACCATCAGTTATGCATAGCCATGCAACTTTGATTGTTTTTAAATTAATATTTAATAAATTTTACTTGCAACTTTTTTTTATATCAAAATGTTGTCCACTAGAAACTAGACAATATAGCAATCTCATTGAACTTGCACCTTTGACTATGCCTCAGGCCAAATGATGTTTTTGGCCATAAGCAAAAATCCAGCTGTACACTAGATATGCTCTCGTGGGCATGTCGTGTTTTTTGAAAATGTCTTTTTTTTTTGGTTCTCCCCTTCAGCAAATGCCTTGAAGAGGGGCTGTCAGCACAGCCAGCTACCTCTATAAACTCTGATGGCCCAAGCCGCTTGCGGCAGCATGAATCAAAGTCGGCTGAGAACACTCATTGTGTCAAGGCTCTAAGGGCCAGGCCTGAAGTCGGCAGAGCTTTTGAGGAAACTTGAGTGCACAGCTGTAGCATTCTGTCTCCATGCTGTGTGTAACTTTGCTCTTTGCCTCACAGCATTGGGAGCCTGGGTACAGCACTCAGCAGAAAGTTCATCAAAGTTTAAACTGTAACGGGAAAAGGAGAGAGAGAGAAAAGAAAGAGCGTGACATGTTATGATTTGATTGCTCTATTACAGCTGATTACAACTGAGATATTTCTAAGCATGAACAAATAAAAGACCAAAGAGTGTACCATAAATCACAAGAGAAATCAACCGGATCCTTATGAGAGGATCTAAATATTAGTTGCCAGCGAACATTCCTATTTAATGAACATGTAACATTTCATTTTATCAATAAAACACAACAAACTATAGCATTGAAGTAATATGTGGTTCATCAAAATTCCATCACACCCTTAATCCCTTAGCCCCAAAAGGCAACAGGCCCATCCCTAATCTCTCAGTGGACTGTTTTTACTTCTTTCACAAAAGCCTTTGGTTAAATCCATTTTCCAGTGTGTGTGTGTGTGTGTGTGTGTGTGTGTGTGTGTGTGTGTGTGTGTGTGTGTGTGTGTGTGTGTGTGTGTGCGCACTGTTGAAAGTTTGGGAAACTGTGACAGGATCAACCTCTTTGAAGCCAGAATGGGAGACGTGTTACTCCGAAGCTGGCCAGAACTGATGGCAGTGCTTGCCTTTTCTTCTCCTCTAATTAGTCCCATACATTTTGCCTCAAGGAAAAGAGGCACAGAGAATGTTGCTTGCAATGACACACAGCCTAGTGAAAGTTTTACCGAAGCACAGTGTCCTTTCCTCTATCTAAGGTAGAGCTTGTCACTTCACATTCACTTAACATGGGTTGAGTGTACAGCTCTGCAGCTCAGTGTTCAGTGAAATATTGCATAGATTTCCCAAAAGTTTACTGGTATCATAAGCAGTCATGTTTGTTCTTGTTTAGTCTACAATACTGTATATCTGGACTTGGACTGTGGAAGACCATAATCAGCAGCAGCTCTTGACCATAGATTTTGGTGGGGCAGGATGACATTAATAATGATATAGCTTTGAATAACCAAAGAAAATAAAGTCAAGAAGCTATCTATCCCACTTTTCTAATGCTATAGGCTACTATCTAGTATACGTTTAGAGTAACTTTTAGAGTAACCCATATGAGGCAGTTATCCAGCATACAGTCAAGCAGCTTGTTTTGAGCAGTTTTAAAACTGTTCAACTGTCTCTTTGAAATATCAAGTGTACAGCTATCAACCAGGGTTCTCAGGTTTCAAAATGTCCAGCCCACCTACATCTCAAGAACCTGACAAAAGAACCTAAAACTAGCCCAGAAAATTCAGGCATTAAATAAGAGACACATTGTTCTTCTTTTTCATAGCCTTTTCATGGTAAACAAGTACATAAGGTCTGTACATCTCATTTCTGATGTACAGACCTTATCTACCCCATAAACCCTATCACCCTCTCTCAATCTTTGCAATATATCTTACAATAGAAATGATTCTGTACATCATAGACACATTGTCTGCACTCACACTTTATCTTTGGTTAAGGACATTTATTAGTTTCAATTATGAATATTTGCAATAAATCAAGATATCCGCAGTCACAGAGTATTTTCAACTTACCCAATCTGGCATAACCCTGTCTGCTGTTCCTCCTCCACTAGAAATGTTCACATGGGGCAGTGAGATTCCAAGCCCAATGGGCCTCTATTAGCGCTTGTTGCAGGTCCTATTTTTGACCACTAGGTGCAATAATAACCCAATGAAACTAAATAGGGTGAGTACCTGCACTGCCCCATGATTGTGTAACATCTAATCAGTGGAACCAAATCAGTGGAACAGTGGCTTATATCTGTCAAATACATTTTTTAAAATGGTTGGTTATTCAAAAGAGGTCATTAGTATGAGTATTAGTAAAATATGGATGGAGTTGTGAGTAAGATACTTGAAGATATTGTTAATGAAGATTAACCTTTGTTTTACAGCTGATGTAAATGGTGTGCCTCTGCCTCACTTGCCCCTATGGTCAAGTCTCCAGTGACCATATTGGTATTAAAGATTTATACAAAGAAGTGTAGAAGTGTGTAACTGTGGTGAAAAAAAAAAAAGTTACTTTCAAACACAACATTCTCAATTTCCATTGCTCAACACAAACTTCATTGTTTTACATTTGAGCGATGACTAACACATGACCACAAGTTCTTTTAAATGTTTAAACATATCCGGGAAATTCATACCCTTTGACATCTGATTTAAACAAGCAACCATGTGTTGCTTTCCTAACAATGTGACACAAACACATGTGTATATATCTCTGAATGAAAAATGTGGCATTTCTTAACAAAAATGTTTTCAGATAAAATACAGTGGGGAGGCATTTAAAGTAAATGGAGTATGCTTATGGTTTGTTTTGCTTATTTTGCAACATGAGGTTTCTACTTGGACAGGAAGAACTAAATCAATATTTGTGAAAAAGCATGCAAGCTAAATGTTCAAGGAAAGTTGTTGCAATTTGATCTTCACAGGAAACTAGGCAAAGATTCAACAAAGAATTATGATTGATGGCAACAGTTCAACTAGGTCTATACACAATACAGGCCCTTTTTTCAGCTTATGGATACCACCCACTGGCTGTTTGCGCATGCTAATGTGACCAGCCGCTCTTCTAAATGATTGGCATCTCGAAAAGGCAATGCAAAAGGTGTGTGTGTCCATCTGTCTGGAAAATGTGCTGCGTTGGTGTTGGTCCAGCCTTTAGATGTGGAAACCATAGCAGAACAGTGGCCACTGCAGATGTGACTGCATCTCACTTGCTTTGGCCATTTGTGTTATGCTTGGCTGAAATGACTGATATAATCATCGGAGATACGCACTGGCACAGCCACCGCCGAGCGACAGAAAGAAGCACAGATCGAGAAATAATGGCAGATCAAGTATAACTCGCACTAATTTCGAGTGGGGTTTTCACATTAGGGATTTGGTGGCTTGGTTTATTGACTTTGACTTTGTCTGCTCTGCCCAGACAAACTCAGAACACACAATTACTTCCTCATGTGTCCTTTTTTACACATCCAAAAAAGAAAGAAAAGAAGCATGAAAAAGACAAACCATGAAACAAGGATGCATGTCAAAACAGAGAATGTCCTTGAAAACCTCACCCAAAATAAAACTTCATCTTTCCGGCCTTCAAAAAATTCTGCGCCACTTTTGGGTTAATCGACAGTGACACAACACTTTTCTGAGCTGGTGAAATCTCCATTGCGAGAAAGCCGAGATAGAAGAATAACAAACGTGGAAAAGTGACTACACAGGCGGTAAGGGTGACGAGGCACTGAAAATGGCAGCTGTCAAGTGAGCTGACGGGGAAGTGAGCGAGCGAAGGCCCTCGCTGTCTGAGCACTTTGTCACATGCTGTAGATACTTCAAGGGCCAAAGAAGAGATCTGGGACGGCATTCTTATCAGAGTGACTGAAGAGCATTTTCATCCCTCCGAATGGGAAGGCATGTGTGAACACCTAGGTAAATACATTACAGGATTTCCTTTTTAGTCAATTTGCAGTACCAGAAAAATGACAAAAATCCCAAACTGTCCAATCAAAACGCAATTTGTATTTGTTGCTTTAAGAAAAAGAAAAGCTCATAGAAATTAATAATATATCATTCTAGGGGCTAACATAGCTTATTAATAATTTACTCCTTCCTTTAAAGTATACCTGGACATGTTGAATAATACAGTCAACTCCAGAATTATTGGCACCCTTGGCAAAAGCAAAAAATTGAGAATATTTGTTGAGATCCTGGACACATGCATTTCAACAATTATCCTTTTTATTTATTTTTTTAGGTTGAAAAGCATCTTTGACTATGTCTTTGATTATTTTAAATATGTTAATTATTTTAGCATATTTTTGAAAGACAAAAATAGTATTTAAGTTTATTTGATTATTTATTGAAAAAATATTTTAAAATACATTATTTATTTTATTTTATTGATCTTAAATATCTCTTCAAGGGGTGCCAATAATTCTGAGGTTGACTGTAAGTAACAATAAAATCCAGACTAGCCGTAACTTTAGCTGCATCCATATACTGGGCATCATGTTGTTTGTTAGTATATTTACTATTTTAAAAATGTGACCTTTTCCAAACATTGTTCAGTGAGAATTAATTCATTTGTTAGCATTAATAATATTTTATGAAATATTACTTCTGCTAGGAAATAAATTATATTGTGAATGACTGGAATCCTTAACACAAGTTGAAAAAAGTTTTTTTTAAATAATTTTTATTTATTTATTGTTTATCACATAGCATTCCTACACAGTCCACAGAAAGCGGCCTATGGCAAATATAACTGGAGTGTGTGTATTAAAAAAAAAAGCAGGATGGACTTTTTCTCAACAGCTGTTTTTTCTGCAAATTAAGTCTAATCCAGTGTAATGGACAGGCTTCGTTGATAGCATGATTTCCCTTGAAGGGAACAATTACTAAAACTGTGAAGCATTTCCAATACAAGTGTGGCAATACTTGTTGTGACTGTGAAGTCTCAAGAAACACTAAGTTCCTCAAAAGAACTTATTATGCTCATAACTATGTGTTGTTTGCACTTTATTTCAGAATGGGATCGTGAGTGGAAATAAAAGGAAGCAAATTTGTTACAATTCCTTTGACACAGCAGCGTCTATGTTTGTATGTGTAAGTGGGTTGCACAATTTGGGACAATTTTGGATGTGAGCTTGTCTATGTGAAAATCTCATATTTAGGCCTGCTGTTACATTATGGCTATTTTTTCACAGCAAAAGCTCTTGGGAAATAAGAGACATACAAACCATTGACTCAGAAGGGGAAGCAAAGCATTGCTGACATGAATCCATACAGCTTTAGACAGGAAGTTGAGCAAACAATCAGCAGGAGCAGGTGTCATTTGATGGACAAAGCTGCCAGCATGAGGCTGCTTGTCATGAGGGTAAATAGAAAGATGCAGAGGAGAGAGAGAGAGAGAGAGAGAGAGAGAGAGAGAGAGAGAGAGAGAGAGAGAGAGAGAGAGAGAGAGAGAGCGAGAGAGAGAGAGAGAGAGATATTCAAATTGTAGCGAACTAGGAATTTTATTTGCTTGCCTCCAAAATGGTTTTGGCTGATGTTAATGCAGAAAAAAATGGATTCAAAGAGAATATTAAAAATGGTATTTTGGGGGAACAGTTTGTGGGAGTTGCTCAGGAAGATTGTTTGTATTAACACTATAGAAATCCATGGCCTTGCGAATGCAAATTTATAAGAGTTCAAAAAACAGCTAAAATCAGGGGTTGATTTATTTGAAGCTTGGAAGCTGACAAAAGTATCTGTATATGAATTGAAGGTTTTTGAATTTTATACACATCACATTACAATAAAATTATATTTTTTGTGGTGTATTTAGGGTTACTTTTCTTTGTTTTGAACTTGCTATGGGTAAGAATATTGGACAGCATCCCTTAGGGTTTCAAGATTTTAAAAAAGCCCCCCCCCCAAAACAAAACAAAACAAAACAAAACAAAACAAAACAAAACAAAACAAAACAAAACAAAACAAAACAAATAAAAAACAAATAAAAAACAATTAAAAAACAAAAACAGCCACAACAACAACAAACAGAACCTTAGAAATACATATTTTATATAAATTAGGCCAAAATTGAAGCATTTGGGATTCCCAGGGAAAATAAACACTTTCAGAGTGACCAGACAAATAAAATGTCCTAATATTTTTATGTTCTACTCAAATTGCTAGTTTTCTGCAGTGATTTTCAATATTCTATGCTTAGTATATGCCCAGTGGAACTATTTAGGTAAGATTCTACAATATATGGCTAAAGGTTTATTGGCACCTGACACATGTGGGACACATATTTGTTGCCACAAAGTTGGAAGCACCCAATTGTATAGGATTTGTATAATAATTGTATAATTGTCTTTGATGTAGCTTTACAATTTACCTTCACTGGAACTAAGGGGCCCAAAACCTTTTCCAGCAAACAATGTCCCTGTGCACAAAACGATGTCCACAAACACATGGTTTCCCATGGTCTTCCACAGGTTGATGTGGAAGAACTCTAGTGGCATGCCGACTGCACCCCAGGCCTCCTCAGCAGACATCAGTGCCTGATCTCACTAATGTTCTTGGGGCTGAATGAGCTCAAATCCCCACAGCCACACTCCAAAATCTAGTGCAAAGCCTTCCCAGAGGTTATTACAATCGCAAAGGACGACTAAACCTTGAATGGGACGTTCCAAAAGCACATGAGTGTTATGGTCAGGCCACAATTCTTGAGATTTGTATTTAGCGTTCTATTTTTTTGTCAAATGATATACTATTTTTAAATGCAAATTTTACCGCTTGCAAAACAAAGAAGAAACATTGGCAAAAATTTACATGTATTAATTACACAGAAAAAAATGCATTTTATTTCATGTGATTCATAAATGTAATTCAAATAAATATGATTCAAAATCAAATTATTTTGTCAGCTCCCAAAACTCCATAGGATTAAATGGTTCTAGCTATTCATATATTCATATATTTATTCATATGAAAATCAAACAAAGTTACTACGACTAGAATGTATACTGTATAAATTTATATGAATGAGAGAAGGAATTAAATTTAACTTTATATGAAAATTAGTAAAAAAAAAGAATAAACTGTTCTCTGATGGACTGGCATCCCATCCTGAGTGTATTCCCACTTCAGGCCAAACGTTCCCGGGATAGGCCCCAGAGCTTTCATGACCAGGATAAAGCAGTTACTGAGATGAATGAATGAGTGAATGAATTAATCCAAATTTCTTCACTTTTCTTCTTAACATTTATTGCCATGTTAATAGAGATGCTATAAGTTATTTAAAAAAATAAAAGGCAATATGACTATGACTAATGAATAGATGAATAGATGAATGAAGACTATGAAGTACCCTAAATTTTAGGGTAATTGCATCAAAGTCGGCTCTTGCAGTATGTTGTACTAAAATCAGACCTACATATTATGTGACTATGAGTAAGATCTTATTAGTCACAACACTGCATTAAGCACATTTTATTTTATCCTTAGCAATGCTTCAGTCTAATTCTGGTCAGGTTACTTTTCCTCCCCCATTTTTTTTTCCTGCTACACCAACTCTCTCTCTTTTCACCACCAACGCCCATTAACATCACTGATTGAGTCTTCTTTACAGGTCAATCTTCACTTCAGCAGCCCTGTCTCCTTTGATTTCCCCTCATTCCTGGTGTAGGAGTGATCAGGAATGTGCAAGCACTCTGCAGAATCCCCTCATTAGGCTGACGGGCCCAGTCGCAGCAACCATTAACTCCATTCCAGCAAAATTCATCGCACTGCCAGATAAGACAGATGAGAGGAGACACAAGGAGGGTGGGGGTCTGATTTGGACTGGAACTGTGTCAATGCACATCCAGCCGTGTTAAGCACGTCAGTGATTGACTTCTGTCTGTGAACTGTCCAGCAGCAGAGATTTCCGCTGCGTCAGCATGGCTTAGCAGAATGAAATTTGCGCTGCATTGCCACTAATTTTGCCACTAATCCTTATTTCACTGTTTGTAGATCACCATTCATCACTTATCTACTTTGACCTTCTGTTGCGCTGGATGACCTCACATGGATGCTGTAAAGATTTGCACATAAACAGTTTATACCTGTCACACCCTTTTTTCCATGGATAATCTCACCTGGATACTGTAGATTTGTACCTAAAAACTGTTACTGTAATCATAATGACTGTCTTTTGTTCATCCCAGTGAGTGTTATTCACAATATACACAATGAGTACTGAAGATGATGGGTTCCCTTTTGAGTCTGCTTCCTCTCAACATTTCTTCCAAATCGTTTCATGGAGATTTTCCTTGCCACTGTCACCTCTGGCTTGCTAATTACATTCATCCATCCATTTTCCGTACTGCGTATTTCCCATACCACTTATCGTGGGGGAGCCTGGAGCCTATCCCAGGGAACTCAGGGCACAAGCTGGGGGACACCCTGGACAGGGTGCCAACCCATTGCAGGGCACAATAGCACACACATTCACACACTACAGACAATTTGGGGAGGGGAGGAGTGCCCGGAGGAAACACCCAAAACAACTCTGCGCACTCGAACCCCAACCCTGGAGGTGCGAGGCAAATGTGCTAACCACTAAGCCACCATGCCCCCTGACTTGCTAATTACAGATCTAAATCTACATCCAAAGTTCTATTGTTAAAAGACCTATTGAAATAAAATTGAATTGAGTTGGATTGATTAGTGGTTTGTATACTGATACCTGCTAACAAGACACAGGAATCATATGCAACCTTTTTGGTGGTTGAGAATGTTTCATTCAATTCAGTTACATTTGTATAGCACTTTTAACAATAGACACTGTCACAAAAAAGCTTTACAGAAATCCAGATGTTGTATGTTTAGATCTCTAACGAGCAAGCTAGAGGCAACAGTGGCAACTCCCTGAGACAGCATGAGGAAAGAACCTTGAGAGGAACCAAGGTTCAAAAGTGTGACACTGGGTTGAGGGAACATATTGTGAATCCTGAAATGAGCACAGGACAGTCCCGCAGCAGCAATACTTTAGTATGAATATACAGTAACCAGGTGAGATTATCCAATGAAGAAAATGTGAGACTTGGGCATAATCTGTTTTTGAGAAGTGTAACTCTGTGGTTCCACATGGATACCCTAAACAAAGAGCAAGGTCTTGGTTAAGGACTTCAGTAAACTTACTGTTTGCTGTCTTCAAGGCATGGCACTTTCTGCATGAAATTAATCCTACACCTTCATCTTTTGTCATGGAACTTTACTCTTAATGAGTTTCAACACCTCGATGAATCTTGCAATTAGTTCAATTGTTTTCCCTGTCACTTCTGATTATTCATACCACTGTAATGTCCATGACAAAAGAACTGGATTAGAACTTAGAAACTATGATACAGTTTCAAACACATCAGCATAATCAAGTGTGGGACACACATACACTATTTACAATACCCATAGTCCTTAAGACGCATCAAGTCAATACACCGAATATGATAATTATGCATGTAACAGTGTATGGTGATTAAAAAGATTTGATTGTGTTTGATTATCACTCTTATTAAAAATGCATTGTGCTTTCCACAGCTTAAAGCATGACATTTTGTAATCCTTCATTGTATTAATCAGAATGCATCTTCAAGTTTTCACTTACGATAAGTCAGCTAATCAGACGAAATGACTTCCATGATCACTTCCAGCAATAGATTTAAACAGGGGGGAAAATTAAATGAAAATTTAGTAAATTTTCATACATTTTCATCAAATACTTGAAATTAAATGCAATACAGGACACCTCGAGAATATGATCAAAAGTTTATTACACTGTGTGGATAACTAGGTGTAGTGAACTTTTGTATTGTGTGTGTGTGTCTGTGTGTGTGTGTGTGTGTGTGTGTGTGTGTGTGTGTGTATCATATAACTTGGAATGCCATCTTTATTTTGTTCTCAGATTTAATTGCATTTGTTTTGTTTAGTATGTTTTCATGGTCATAACCCAATATTCCCAATATAGAACCCATTAATACACCTAAATATTATTCCCTCCGAGAAGGCACATGATTCATTTAAAAAATATATTTTAGAATTTTTTTAAATTCTATATTTTTTTTATATTTTATAATATATTAGTAGATATGCACCAGCACCATTAGAATTTATTTATGTGCACTGGTACAGAACAGAAAATATTAATAATGTACAGTAAATGTCCTGTTATTTCTCATTAGTTGCATTTTTCAGGCCTCATGTGCTCATGTTAAATATTCTTCTTATTATTTATTTACATATTTATTTATTTATTTTATTATTTTACAAGCTAAATGTTATTATTATTTTAAATATTATTAGTAAATAGTACTATTTTATTACTATTTTATTAAATATATTATTTATTAATATTGTCATTACTATATATCATTGCTATTATTTATTATATGTGTCACAATTGTTCCACTCTGTTTAATGCACCCTGAACTGCTTCCAGGTACTGTTTCTACTTCCACTGTAATGTAAATTACAACCGAGCCTACCATTTTCACAATATTTGTATATTAGAATGGTAATTGTGTTGTGTTGTCTGACACGTGTGTTAAATATATCGTGTTGTGACCAAACACAAAGAATTACTAATACATGTACAGTAATTGTATAAGGTGAATAAAATAATTCTGATTCTGAAAATAATTTTAAAAAATCACCTAGTCATTTGTGTTTTTAGTCATTCTTTCATTCTAAGCCCATGATAATCCTTTCTGCCCATGTTTGCGTTCTAACTGGCATGAACTTTGTCTTATATTAATATTATGTATGACAGTAGTTAAATAACATAACCTGAGGGTGTGTAAACACTGTGTGCTTAGTAAGGTGCCACACGTCTACACGGATAGGAAGCACTATCAAGTGCAAACATGTCTGCAATCACAGGAAGTCTGTAAGTAATCATGGAACATCCCTGTGGAATTTTTTATTAATGTTTAACTGCATATGTATGGTCCCGACTGATGAAACAGGTTTTGGGTTGGATTATATGTGGGGGAAATTTTTGTTTGAAGCAATTTAGTGTAATTTTATAGCCTGATGAGGATGTAGGTAAGTGCAGTATTTCACAAGGCTTGTAAGATATTCAATACGAGATCTCTAATGTGCAGTTTGATTTCAAAATGTATAAGCTAGTCCGTTAAATCAAAGTTATTTCTTTGAATTTGCTTCAGGAATTTTGTTTACACACACTTTAATGTATAGACCCTAGTGTTTATAGTTCACATATAAAACCCAAAGAGTGGCATGGTGGCACAGTGGGCATTGCTTCCTCACAGCTCCAGGGTCCCTGATTCACTCCTGAGCTTGGTTTACTGTCTGTATGGAGTTTCACATTTTCTCGCTGTGTGCAAATGGGTTTCCTTCAGATTCTCAGGTTTCCTCCCACCTCCCAAATACATGCCAGTAAGCGGATGGGCTACAATGCTAGTTATGGATAACTAGGTGTAGTGAACTTTTGTATTGTGTGTGTGTGTCTGTGTTTGTGTGTGTGTGTGTGTGTGTGTGTGTGTGTGTGTGTGTGTGTGTGTGTGTGTGTGTGTGCGTGTGTGTGTGTGTGTGTATGGTGCCCTGTGATGATCTGGTTTCCCATTCAGGATGTATATCCAGCACACACCCGGTATTCCCTGGATAGGCTCTGAATCCACCACAACCCTGACCAGGATAAAGCAGATACAGAAGATAAATTAATGTAAAACCATCATCAAGATGTAGACCACTTAAAGCTAAAACCAAAATAAGTCAACTACATATAAAAAGAATAAAATAAATACATAAAAAGTACAACATACAATAACGAGCAGGACAAAATAATTATATGTCAGTTACATAATGCAAAACAGGAAAAGGAAGGACACAAGGTGAATAAAAAAATTATTAAAAAGACAATGCACAGAAAAGAAAAAAAACAGCAATGTGAAATAAAGACATAAATGAGATCTAAAAATATAATATGATGACAAGTAAATTAGCTAACTAAAAGAAAGTTTATCGTTTATTTAAGTTACAATGTTTATTATTAAGTTACAATGTTTATCGTATACTTAATATGGCTACTTTGAGTTAACTTTTGATTTAAAAAAAAAAACAACTATTAGCTAATATAGTGCTATGAATCTGAGTAGCCTACAGAAACATCACTTTTCCATCACTTTCTCATTTATGCTGATAGCAAACAAGTGGTTATCCATCCATTCATGCATTTTCCATACCGCTAATCCTACACAGGGCTGCGGGGGAACTTGGGCCACAAGGCAGGGGGCACCCTGGACAGGGTGCCAACTCATCGCAGGGCACAATCGCACAAACATTCCCACACCCATTCACAAACTACGAACAACTTGGAAATGCCAATCAGCCTACAACGCATGTCTTTGGACTGGGGGAGGAAACCAGAGTACCCTGAGGAAATCCCCGAAGCACGGGGAGAACATGCAAACTCCATGGGCGAAGGCGAGATTACAAGTGATTATTTTCTATTTATTTATTAGAAAATAATGACTTGTCTGCTATCAACATATTTAGCTGAGGACAGTGAAGTCTTCTTTAACACCACTGACTGCCACGTCATTATTTTGTTCTAAATGATTAAATGTACATTTCAGTTCAGACACCAATATGATATATTGACTTAATTTATCTCCATTCTTTCTGAGTTCTGCTTTGTTTTCAAACCCATACCAGAATTTCCTGCTCTCAGACTGCACGAGACACTTAATTTATGCATGTCATTAGCGACCTAATTGAACAGTTTCCGGGATATTTTTACGGAGTAGCTAATTCACTGTAACCAGATGTAAGCGTATTATTCATAAAGTTTGTTTTAGGCGAGCAAGTTTACCGTTTTTTTTTTTTTTTTGTTTTCACATCCTCCAGCTGTTGGGTGCACCACCCTAATCCCTCCTTCCAACATCTGTCTGCGCATGCGCATTACATGTTTTAGTTCTGAGGAAAGGCGAAGTTTTGCAAGCAAGCTCGTCAGAAGTTTGTCTACCACCCGATAGTTGGTCTGCCGGCCATATGAAGGGTAAACGCGGAAGGATGAAGCAATCACGTTAATGACGTCGTTATGTTTATTCATCTACAGGAAGGATTTTATAACTTCATTTCATAATAGTTGGGACATGTTGCGCCAGAGTAGTACATGTAACCGAGCCGCTGTTGTTCTTCTTCACTTGTCACTCTGTTCACTGCATTGACGACGCGGTCTGGTGTATTTTTTATTTTAATTTTTTATGTTATTACTACTGACCAAAAACTAATATACTAAAACTAATATACTAATACTAAAATAATGTCAAAGAAAACTTTCAGCGTAGAGAAAAACTTCACTGCGGCCGCCACTGCGCTTCTGCTGCTCGGCTTCATTTCGTCTTTCAGAGCAGAAACGCCTCCATCCTGTCATGGAGCTTACGACCTCTACTTCGTGTTGGACAGGTTAGTAGACAAGTTCTGCACACTTCATAGTTATTGTTGATGTCTTTCTTACACAGCTGTTTTCTGTTCAAACGTGTCACTTACAAACTTTGTTTGTTCTCAAGATCCTCTGTGTTCACACGGCTGTAACGGTAAACTTTGTTGCTGAAAAAAACAATAGAACCCATCACAGAAATTCTAATGGTTTCCACTACACATACCATTACAAACCATCAGCTTACCATTAAAACCGTTACCATTATTGGTCCTTAATTGTATCCACTAGACATAACATGCCATCAGTAGAAAGCAAGAAATTACGAGTAGGGACCATTACAGAGTCCACAGGGACCATTATAGAGTCCCTTAAAACTAATACAATTCCCATTATAACCATTAAAACCATTACAAATTCTACAAGGGTTTCTGTTGGACTGCCCGAGTTTATAGCAGTATGACGATATCCTGTGAGAAGAGAACCTCAAATAGTTACTCAGTTCAATTTGATTTGTAACATTATTTGTCACAAGGCATGCAGCTTTACAGAAATCCAGATGTACAGTACTGTCCAAAAGTTTTAGGCACCCTATTTTTTTTGTTATAGATGTTATGACTTCTACATTATCAAGTCAGTTCAAAAAACATTTTATATTCCCAAACATTAGTTTTCATTTACTACTGTTTGCTGCTCTTTGTGGTATTTTTTCATGTAGAAACATTTAATTTCATTATTTTGAAGGCATCTTTGCTCTACAGCATTTCTTTGCATGCGCCTAAAACTTTTGCACAGTACTGTAGATTTATATATTTAGATTCCTATTGAGCAAACCTGAGGCAACAAGGTAGCAAGGAAAAACTCTCTGAGGCAACAGGAAGACCTCTTGAGAGGAACTAAGAGAACTCATCCTCTTCTGGGTGAAACCGGATAGTATGATAGTAAATTACTCTTCCACCATTGTATACTGTAAAGTCAAACTGTACTATTGCGAAAGGATGTTGATATGAGTCCTGGGATGAGCACAGGACAGTCTTTATGATTACAGCAGCAGTTCTTAGGGACAAATCTACAGCATTTGGCTGAGATTGTCCACTGATGCAAGGGTAAGACTTGGGCATAAACTGTGATGTTATGCCTTCAGTGAGTGGTTCTCAAACTCTTTGCATCCAGGGACCCTTTTAACTACTAAATAAATTCCCACAGACCCTCTCAGTAGAATTTAATTTATGAACATAATCCAATAGAGGTCCAGGCTGACATTATTGAGGCTGACAGCCTGATTTGTTTTTGGGTTCATGAGGTTTTGATTAAACCTCTTTGATTCAAATAACCAGTCCAGTAGGCTAATAAATATAAGAAATCAGTAATAAGTACAGGGTGTCCCAAAAGTCTCCATATATAGGGGACCATGTTTGCCAGCACCATGTTGGTTGTGCCTTCGTCAGTGCATGTTTGTGGACGTCCACTTCTCGGTTGGTCCACAACACTTTTTTAATTTGTTGATAAGTTTGGCAACAGTGTCGTACGTGATGTGCTTGCAATGTTTCCTGTTCAAGTCCATCGCAACCTTGCGACAGTATCCTGATCCACCATTAGAACGATTACAATACGTTCTTCTTTTGTCAAAGGCATTCTTAAAGGCTATCTGAAAAAAAAAAAAGTAATATATTGTAAACTAAGTATGAAACATTTTGGAACACATTTTGTAAAAAAAAAAAAAACATTAAAAGTTAATTTCCCCTATGTGTGGAGACTTTTGGGACACCCTGTATAGTGACATTTAATAACAGTAAGTGGTAAATTAAAAAAAAAACAAAAACAGAAAAACAACAACAAAAACTTGTGGGCTTCCTACTTCCTATGCTTCATGGACACCACTTTGAAAACCATTGCCGTAGGCTACGTGATTGCATCATGAAACACTATGATATTTGCCAATATAATATAACAGAAAATTTTCTGCATTATCCTGAGTCTGTTAAAGGTAAGGACAACCATAACAAATCCATTGAACCTCCTTAATACTATTCCAGTTGTAGCAGAAACAAACAAACAAACAAACAAACAAACAAATAAATTGAGGTCTTTAGCTTAGTACTAAACACAGCTCACTGGCAATAACTATAATAGCTGGTCTGACAAGGTTTATCCAGATTCAATAGTTTGCAGAGAGCTTTTCATTTTCTATAAATTTCTCCATTGTGTTACATTTCCTGCCAACCAAGTTATTTGAACTGTCTAGTAGTAGAAAATCCAAGGGCTTTTATTGAAAAGTGTTCGAAATTATGACATAAATCCAGTTGCCTTGAACTACTCCTACTACTACACATGTTCAGTCTGCAGAAACTCCTCTGACCAGATATAGTTTTGAGGAATTCTTTATGCCCTTGTTTGTTTAGGCTCATGATTATCTTTAGTTCCTTATCTTTTAAGAAATGCTGGTTGGCCACCACCCAGACATCGGGGACATTACAAGATACTAACACAGATTCAGTCTTTGCTCTACTTATGAAGTGAAGATACAGACATAATGCTAATGACATCCTCAGTTTTTTACTAGACTCATAGGCTGACACTGTTTTGTAGACACTTTAGTGTTACAGGCCTGCTGTGATGTCATTTGATTTGAACAACTCACATAAAATGTGCAGTGGTTTTACTTTTGTACCTGAATATGGCTTGATCCTTAAATTACAATAGTTGTTTTTTCTTATGAGAGGTAGATACAGTAATTCAGAGTTACTATTCAGCATTAATGTTGTCATGATAGAATTTCCTCTAGTGAGACAACTGTCCAGTTTGTATGAATCATATTTATTTTAATTGTTTTTTTCCCCCCTGTTTAAAAGAATTATCAAATAAAACTTGACTGAGTCAGCAAGCACACTAAAACAAGCACTTAAATAAAACTACGTTCTTCCATTTTGTTTTTGCTTAAATATACAGACGGGTTACAATTCCTGGCCCTCCCAGTACAGTTCTTGAGACTTACAGAATATATGACAAGATGAATTGAAGCTATTTTGTTAAATGTGAGCCAAAATCATCACAATTAAAAGAACCAAAGACTTAAACTACTTCAGTCTGTGTGCACTGAATTTATTTAATACACGAGTTTCACAATTTGAGTTGAATTACTGAAATAAATGAACTTTTCCACGACATTCTAATTTATTGAGATGCACCTGTATATACATATAACCAATATTTCTATGACCTCCACTGACTTTGGGTTTTTATCCTCTTTATTACAGGTCGGGAAGTGTCTCGAAAGATTGGATCCAGATCTATGAGTTCGTGAAAAATCTTGTAGACCGCTTTGTGAGGTAAGAAGTCCTTTATTTTTTCGAGAAGAAAATTTAAAAGTATATGCAAGATTAATTAATTATAGTGCCTTATACTGTGAAACTGAGTGCACAATTCAGCTCAGCTAACCACACATCCGGCTTGGAAATGATTCTGAAAGGGGGAGGGGGGTTTGAGATATGAAATAAACAAAAAAAAAGGCCTGATGAATGTTGAACTTACGTAACGTTGACTCAATGTATGTGCCAGTACAGACGGTAGCGACCTAGCCAGAAGAAAGCAGTCTGCTTGAGAAAATAGCAAAGGGAGCAGGTGGGAGTGGGTGGCAGAGAGGCTCAGTCTTCTGGGCTGCGAGAATGGCCATTTGCACCAAAACCTTCCAACGCCACACTTATCCCTCACACATAACGGGAGGAGAGGCAGAGAATGTACTTTAAGGAATGGCGCGCGAGAGTAGACCAGCACAGTCTGCTCTTGACTTTGACACTCTTCTGTTGCACCATGTGGAATCTGCTGGCCCTTTTCCTGTTCATGCTCTCTCTCTCTCTTGTTGTTTCTTTGTTCAGTGCTAGATAGACCAGCTGTATCAAGCGTTAATTAAATCATTAGTCCAAAGAGGATTTGCTAGGAGATCCCTAGTCACCTCAGTATTGTACGATAAAAGTCTCAACAATTCTGCTGTGAGAGCCGATTTGAAGTCTGAACTCAGTGACGCAACCTTAAACTTGCTTCACTTAACAGTACATTCACAAGCCATCCTCAATTATCTGTGAATTAATCATGCACTAAAATATTGAAAATGATGATTGATGTTTTTTGTCAGTAGAGGTTGCCTAGTTGAGCATATTGGCTCTGTTTTCATGTGGGGGATGATTGCAGGTTGAATGTGTCAGCGAAGTGCGAAAAAGCGGCACCTCTCCTTATGCTCATGAGTCCTGAGACCTGACTAGCTGTGAGGTCTGAAACCCAACATGTTTCAGTGCTATATTAGCTTTAGTGACAGAAGGTTGAGAGAAGGACCAACTGCTTGACGAGCTAGGTCAATAACCAGTAGTTTGTATGCAAATTGTTATTGTTTATTCTTGTCTATAAAATGTCATATAAAAATGATTTAAGGAACATATAACATACCAGAATGATGCAAAACGAAGTCGTGGGCTATAAAGTGGAATATAGTGGGCTTTATTTGTGAGGCAGCATGCATATATATATATATATATATATATATATATATATATATATATATATATATATATATATATATATATATATATATAAAACTGCCACTGGAGTTCTCTTCCACTCCTCCATGACGACATCACAGACCTTGCGCTCTTCCACCTTCTGTTTGAGGATGCCCCACAGATGCTCAATAGGGTTTAGGTCTGGAGACATGCTTGGCCAGTCCATCACCTTTACCCTCAGCTTCTTTAGCAAGGCAGTGGTCGTCTTGCAGGTGTGTTTGGGGTCGTTATCATGTTGGAATACTGCCCTGCGGCCCAGTTTCCGAAGGGAGGGGATCATGCTCTGCTTCAGTATGTCACAGTACATGTTGGCATTAGCGCCCCACTGCTGGCAGCACTCATGCAGCCCCAGACCATGACACTCCCACCACCATGCTTGACTGTAGGCAAGACACACTTGTCTTTGTACTCCTCACCTGGTTGCCGCCACACACGCTTGACACCATCTGAACCAAATAAGTTTATCTTGGTCTCATCAGACCACAGGACATGGTTCCAGTAATCCATGTCCTTAGTCTGCTTGTCTTCAGCAAACTGTTTGTGGGCTTTCTTGTGCATCATCTTCAGAAGAGGCTTCCTTCTGGGACGACAGCCATGCAGACCAATTTGATGCAGTGTGCGGAGTATGGTCTGAGCACTGACAGGCTGACCCCCCACCCCTTCAACCTCTGCAGCAATGCTGGCAGCACTCATACATCTATTCTGCAAAGCCAACCTCTGGATATGATGCTGAGCACGTGCGCTCAACTTCTTTGGTCGACCATGGCGAGTTCTGTTCTGAGTGTAACGTGTCCTGTTAAACCGCTGTATGGTCTTGGCCACTGTGCTGCAGCTCAGTTTCAGGGTGTTGGCAATCTTCCTATAGCCTAGGCCATCTTTATGTAGAGCACCAATTCTTTTTTTCTGGTCCTCAGAGAGTTCTTTGCCATGAGGTGCCATGTTGAACTTCCAGTGACCAGTATGAGAGAGTGTGAGAGCGATAACACCAAACTTAACACACCTGCTCCCCATTCACACCTGAGACCTTGTAACACTAACGAGTCTCATGACACCAGGGAGGGAAAATGGCTAATTGGGTCAAATTTGGACATTTTCACTTAGGGGTGTACTCACTTTTGTTGCCAGCGGTTTAGACATTAATGGCTGTGTGTTGAGTTATTTTGAGGGGACAGCAAATTTACACTGTTATACAAGCTGTACACGCACTACTTTACATTGTAGCAAAGTGTCATTTCTTCAGTGTTGTCCCATGAAAAGATATAATAAAATATTTACAAAAATGTGAGGGGTGTACTCACTTTTGTGAGATACTGTATATATATATATATATATATATATATATATATATATATATATATATATATATATATATATATATATATATATATATATATATATATACACAGTATACTGTTGATGCCTTCAAAATAATGAAATTAAATGTTTCTACATTCTGTAACATTTAATTTTGTGCTAGAAAACTAATGTTTGGGAATCTAAAATGATTTTTGTACTGACTTGATAATGTGGAAGTCATACAATAAAAAATCTATATAAACCTATGTTTTATATAAAGCAGTCATGTATTTTGGATGTGCTGAGTGCAGGGTGAGTCACTCAGCATGATTTTGATTAATCACTTACTTCCTCCTGAGGGAATTTTTGCAGCTATGTCACATCCATTTATTATGTGGCCATACTGGCATCTTATTCATAGCATAACTCTGTTAAGACTCACAAGTTCTTAAGCTGTGTTTACATGTTGACATGACAGAAGACTAAGGGCTGGCATTATTTTTAGGCACACTATTTAAATAATTATATAATTATTGAATTAACTAAATGTTAGGCAATGTATAGGAATACATTTCTTATAAATGCTTTGAACCATTCTGTTCTATTTGGGTCACTTTGTAGTGGAGCAATATTAATTGACTAAATGACTACTACTATAGGCAAGGTGGCTTAGAGGTTAGCAATTTTGCCTCACACCTCCGGGGTTGGGGGTACAAATCCCACCTCTGCCCTGTGTGCACAGAGTTTGCATGTTCTCCCCGTGCTTCAGGGGTTTCTTTTGGGTACTCTGGTTTCCTCCCCAAGTCCAAAGACCTGCTTTGTAGGCTGATTGGCATTTCCAAATTGTCTGTGGTGTGTGAATGTGTGTGTGTGCTTGTGCCCTGCAATGGGTTGGTACCCCGTCCAGGGTGTGTGAATGTGTGTGCGAATGTGCCCTGTGATGGATATTTGTGCCCTGAGATCTCTGGGCATCCAGGATCCACTGCGAACCGGAGTTGGATAAGCAGTATGGATAATGGATGGATGGATGGACAATTACCATAAACTAATTTTCCACTATGAAAGTTTTGTGCTTGACTTAATTTTGCTATTTTATATATATATATAAAACATATATATATGTTTTATAAAAACATATATATATATATAAAA
Organism: Cranoglanis bouderius; assembly: GCA_023630585.1. Taxonomy (NCBI): domain Eukaryota; kingdom Metazoa; phylum Chordata; class Actinopteri; order Siluriformes; family Cranoglanididae; genus Cranoglanis; species Cranoglanis bouderius. The sequence continues at coordinate 15,141,727 of CM042549.1, read as the reverse complement.
CAGATTAGAGAATATGTTTAGCTCTTTTTGCCCTGAGGAACATAAGGGTTAAGTTGAATTATGTATAAATTACGTATTATGTATAAATTATGTTTATTTTCCATTTCAGCCCCAATATGAAGGTTTCATTCATTGTTTTCTCGACAAGCGCAGAAGTAATTTTGCCACTCACTGGAGACAGGTACAGTTGTGCTTGAAATACTATTCTATAATTCTCTCTACAGACTGCAGAAGTTTTACAGTCTATGTTTTATAGTCTAAGTTAGATTTAAAGAAGCAAAATATGCTATAACTGTTCTGAAATGTTTTTTTTAAAATAGAGAATAGCAATATCACTGGGTTGTAGTAGCCAGGTATTATTATGAAATTCAGCATTTTACCCTGCAAATTGAGCTCCCAACAAACCATTGCCATTATATGTTTATGCATTCCAGAGCAATGATTGGGGGAGGCCTAGAGAAACTGAGTAATGTTATACCTGCAGGTGACACATACATGCATGAAGGAATTAAAAAGGTAAACAGGAATATTTACCCTCAAGACTCATGAATGCTTGTGTATAACTGTATCAAATACAATGCAAATGAACATATTTGCGGAGCTGAGGGCTGCGGTTAAGTCCTGAGTAAGCTTATTTTACTGTACAGCATGATCACATCATATTACAGTACATCATATCCTCCTATTTACAGTATATCCCAAATCTCATACAGCAGTGAAATATTAACGAATAAGATGTATGATTTTCACTTGATGTAACAGTTTATTTCACAGCAGTATGTTTGAAATTTAAAGTAAACTGGTTTCACTCACATTCCAGATAAGCGAAAAGCAAGTGTTTGTCTATTTCAGGACTTGATTTCATTAGCACACATTCAACATCCTGACTCTGAAACTTCACTGCTTACTTTGTAATATTTTTGTGAGTCTTGCATGACTGCATTATTATAAATTCAATGAGCATACGGAACAATATATATACCTGCTGCACTCCTGTGTGTCCTCATCTTCAGGCAACTGATCAGATGAAGGAACAAACCACAAAGTCTTCAAGCATCATAGTTGCTTTGACAGATGGCAAGCTTAATGTATATGTCCATGAACTTACTGTAAAAGAGGTAAGGTCATTTATATTGCTGTGACAATGAGTGTGGTGAAGCAGTAGAATTTGATACCATTTTCCCTTGTTTTCTCTTGCAGGCAGAGGTAGCAAGGCAGTTTGGAGCCCGTGTATATTGTGTTGGTGTTAAGGACTTTGACAAAGATCAGGTAAATAAACCTTCTGAAAAATGTAGCCCTACTATCAACAATTGACAATGAAAACTAACACAACACCATCACAAACATTCTGCTTGTGTATGATGCTTTTAAAAACATGAGAAGATGATTTTGTTGTAATATTTTTTAACAAGAGCTTCTTTGTTCTTGCACATTTGAATGTGGTTATTTTGCTGAGTACCAACTTTTCACTGTTCAGTTGCTTATAAAACCACTGCTCTTTCTTCCTGTGTGGACATGAGATGAAAGACAGATATTGGAGCGGAAATGCTTAGCCATGACCAGTGTTTCTGTTTGTGAAAGTTCATTTCTGGTCACCGTTTAACTTTGTTCCTATGTTTCTGCCTACAGCTGGCTGATGTGGCTGATAGTATAAATCAAGTCTTCCCAGTCAAAGATGGCTTTCAGGCTCTCAAAGGAATTGTTAATTCGGTAAGTTATTTTGTGCAACTTATGTAATTTATAATGGTGATTTTGCCATTTTTAATTTGAACTACTGAAATATCCACTACTGTAAATGTACGCTATTATAATTATATCATAGGTCAAGTGCAAGTATCCAGAAATTGACCTGGACAAATGATATTTCCTAAAATAAAATTCAGAAACATGTTTCTAAAAACTGGTCTAAAAATGCTGTGGCATGCTATTTAGCAAACTGTACAGCCCGATTACAATGACTCTGACCTAGTTTGTACATAATACACTGATAGCAGTTTCAGTGCCTTGCATAAGTTGACATTCCACCACCCCCAGCATTTAACTTTTCCACATTTTGTAGCAGCACAACCTGAATTAGGGGGCTTAGTGCTTAGCACACTTGCCTCGCACTTCTGGGGCTTGAATCCCCCACTTTTGGTGGACGTTTGAATCCTGCCTCCGAGTTTTCACAGAGCATGTGTTTCCCCATGTGTTTCCCCATGCTTCGGGGGTTTCCTCCAGGTACTCTGGTTTCCTCCTCCAGTCCAAAGACATGCGTTGTAGGCTGAAAGGCATTTCCAAATTGTCTGCGGTGTGTGAATGCGTGTGTGCGCTTGTGCCCTGCAATGGGTTGGTACCCCGTCCAGGGTGTCCCGCACCTTGTGCCCCGAGTTTTCTGGGATAGGCTCCCCTGTGACCCTGTGTAGGATAAGCAGTATGTAAAATGGATGGATTCACAAAATGGTATTAAATTTGATTAGTATTTTATGTTATTATTTTATTGTGACACAATGATTATTAATGGTGATTTGAAAAAGCAGAAATTTATTGATAAATTTCAATAAATCAGTAAATTTCAATTCTAGTAACACTATAAATTATGTTCAGGGGGTGAATAGTTATGCAAGGCATTGCAGTTCTATCTGATGTGCTCTGCTGCCTCATTTTAAAAGATCTACAGTTAGGTAAACTCTGATTGGTTTGACATTGGTTTGGCAACTTGGCAAACGCAAACTTGTCTAACAAAAGACTCAGTCAAGAATAAATCTAATTAACAAGACAGTGTTTAGTTGCTTTTTCATGCAACCCCAATTCCAAAAAAGTTGGGACTCGGTGTAAAATGTAAATAAAAACAGAATGCAATGATTTGCAAATCTCATAAACCCATATGTTATTCACAATAGAACACAGAAAATATATCACATGTTTAAACTGAGGAAATGTACCATTTTAAGGAAACAATAAGGTAATCTTGAATTTGATAGCAGCAACATGTCTCAAAAAAGTTGGGACAGGGCCATGTTTACCACTGTGTAGCATTCCAGATGTGCAAGCTGCCCATTCCATGGGCACTAATGCACCCCCGTACCATCAGAGATACATTCTTTTGAACTGAGCGCTGATAACAAGCTGGATGGTCCCTCTCCTCTTTAGTTTAGAGGATGTAGCATCCATGGTTTCCAAAAAGAATTTCAAATTTTGATTTGTCTGACCACAGAACAGTTTTCTACTTTGCCTCAGTCCATTTTAAATGAGCTTTGGCCCAGAGAAGATGGCAGTGTTTCTGGACCATGTTCACATATGGCTTCTTCTTTGAATGATAGAGTTTTAACCAGCATTTGTGGATAGCACTGTGAACTGTGTTCACAGACAATGAGTTCTGGAGGTGTTTCTGAGCCCATGAAGTAATTTCCATTACAGAATCATGCCTTTTTTTAATGCAGTGCCGCTTGAGGGCCTGAAGATCATGGGCATGCAATATTGATTTTCACCCTTGTCCCTTGCACACAGAGATTTCTCCAGATTCTCTGAATCTTTTGATGATTATGTACTGTAGATGATGAGATATTCATAGTCTTTGCAATTTTAGGTTGAGGAACATTATTCTGAAATTGTTCCATAATTTGTAGACCCAGTGTTTTGCGGATTGGTGAACCTCTGCCCATCTTTACTTCTGAGAGACTCTGCCTCTCTAAGATACTCTTTTTATACCCAATCATGTTACTGAGCTGTTGCCAATTAACCTCCAGCTGTTTCTTTTTAGTAACACTTACTTTTCCAACCTTTTGTTGCCCCCGTCCTAACTTTTTGAGACATGTTGCGGCCATCAAATTCAAAATTACCTTATTTTTTCTTAAAATTGTACATTTACTCAGTTTAAACATTTGATATGTTTTCTATGTTCTATTGTGAATAACATATAGGTTTATGAGATTCGCAAATCATTGCAGTCTGTTTTTATTTACATTTTACACAGTGTCCCAACTTTTTTGGAATTGGGGTTGTAATTCATTGAATTTATTGAACAAAAAACATTCTTCTATTATGTCCTATCAACTACTGGCTAAGCCCACTTGGCCAGAGGGAGGTATGAGCCTTGCGAAACAGGCATTCTCCAATGATTAGTAATCCTGGAGGTTGGACTAGTTGGCCTCATGATGCTCGGTGCTCAGATTTCTAGGATTTGAGATCATCTGTGCAGCTTTGCTGTGAGAGCCTAAAGTAGATTTAGCTGTGATTTCTGCAAAAACGAGTTTAACATTTATTCCACTCATGAATTTAATAATGTTGTTGGTGTTCTAATATTTATATTCCAATGCAATCTAGTTGAACAGTGCATCTTCTTTTGCATAATGAAAGTTATATGTAAGGAACTGTTGTACTATATAAATGTAGTAGTAAATGTGAAATGCTTCAGTGCATCATTTTGGTGTTATTGGCTAGGAATGTTACTTTTGCAGACCCAGCTTTTTTATTGATAGGAGTAATCTGTTTTTATTTTAACAGTGAGAGAACTCTCTTAGTGAGCACTGCTGTTTTATTACAGGCAGTAAATATGACCTCACCTAAAACAACAGCCTATCATACCTATCTATGCCTATTTAGAAGCACTTCCATTTGAGACATCATCTTGTTTCCAGGCCTTTCCTCAGGCAGTGAGAACAGCTTAATTATTTCATCAACATCTAAACTTGTATACATGTCAAACTCGAGAAATGAACTCCACAACCCCTCTGATACTGCACTGGAGAGTTGTAGATAATAGAGTAACTGCGGTATCTTTAGGATCCTCCGTCAAGAATAGATGATGTTTACTTCCCTCCTCTAATGATGGGATTGTTTATCATATGTCATATTTAATCAGCTCTTTTTATACTCTCCCAGCACTTCAGACTGAAGCCTCATCTCCAGGGCCGCTCGTTCCAAACACCATATATTTTGGTTAATATTGTCTTTTTGCCGGTCGTGTATGGAGATTTGCATAGTTTGTCCTCCGTTGATTTATATGGATGATAGGAGAGGTGACTGTAGGATCACACAGGCCTTTTTATATGGTAATGTCAGCCTGGAGTCTCTAATAGAGCTGAAGATGGCCAATGGTGGCATATCATTTTTCCATAACAGCCGACATAGTTCTTTTTTCGCTGCAGTGTATGTGACAGTCTTTTCATTGATCCATATAGTGCTTAGCATGAGCAATGCCAAAGCCCTATCAGATGTGCAGTGGTGAGAAAAAAAGTATTGCAGAATAAATTGAGAGCATGTATTTATTTATACTGATGATGGATGATGAACTTGGTGTTTTTGCCTTGCAGATCCTAAAACAGTCATGCACAGAGATCTTAACAGTAGAGCCGTCCAGTGTCTGTGTGAATCGTGAGTATCTCGAGTCTTCCTATTTATACTGATGTGCACGTGTGTTTATGTGTGCGTGCGTGACTATTTTGTGGGGTCAGCTCCCAGGTGTGCTTCTCATTATGTCCTCATCTGGTTAACATACCACAGAGTCTTTTGACATGGTCCTCCGGGGGAATGGATTTATGCAGGGGAGAGTCCAAGACAAAGTCCACTGCACGTTCCTAGTGGATGGTCAAACTTACAGTGAGTATAGACAATCCCAATCATCTGTGTTATCGCATCATTAAAAACTAACAAGTGCAATATGAAGCGAGAGACTAAGATATGCAACATGAAGCGAGAGACTAAGATATGCTAAATGCAGTCAATATCAATTAGTTAATATTAAATCATTGTTTATTTCACACCTAAACTGAACAGACACTTGAAAGGCCCAAAAACCCTAATCTACATGGATTTTGTGTGAGGCCTGCGCATGAGAGTTAGGACAATAACAATAACAATAATAATTACTTTATTTTGTGACTCTTCTTATTTTATACTCTTCTGTAGCTAGGTACTGGGTAGGTGGAAGCTCCAGTATGTTGCCCAGTCCAATGATTTAGTTGCCCGGAAACCTTATTGACCTGGCTAAAAAAATGTATTGTAATAATGTATGGCCAGCTAGTTAGCACAAACTAAGGGAAACAAGTAGCCATAGTCAAAGTCATATTCCTCCTAATAAAGTTTTTTGTAGCACATTGTATTTGTGACCAAAAAACAAAAAAAAACAGCAAAAAAAAAAAAAAACAACAAAAAAATCAGCAAGTCGTTGGTGTTTGAGCCATGAGCTGATTTGAGTCTAGCTAGTATCTTTATTTTCTCTCGATATGTTTAATTGTGCAGTGACATATTGTGTGTGTTGTTCTAGCAACAAAGTCATGACAGCTTCGCTCAGTTTTGTCTTATTTTTCCACGTACCTGCATACTTATTCTAGGGTGACCATATTCTGGTTTTCCAAAAAGAGGACACCTTTTGTGTGTGTGTGTATGTGTGTGTGTGTGTTCAAAACAGTGTTACTATGAATGCAAACTTTAATACACTGAAAAAAACACATTATTAGCACCAATAAATATATATGAATAAAATTAGTTTCACTCTGCCCATGTTTTACATTTTTTACTACATTCTTTTGAATGTCCATGATATAAAAAAAAAATATTAGATGCCATGAATGTACCTTCTAGCATCATTTACACATATGAATGGCCATGTAATACGAAGCAATGTGATAACATGAAATTAAAAATGACCTTATATGACCATGGGCATTGTTTCGACTCAGGACACCACTGTGAAGTGCATTAAGTCAATAGGAAGTATAGTTTAATTTATGTCTCTTGTAAAACTGCTTGTCTAACTGGCAGCTAAGAATAAAAAACCAATAGCTTGGATACTTAATCTGCTTTTCCTGGGCACCTACACTAGTGATTTCTACACCTGTCATTATACTGAATGGATTTGTCTCTGTCCTGGTTTTTCATGAAACCCGTGCACATTTGATGTTCAAAGCTTCAAAAGAGTAACACAATTCTGTTTTAAACTGTGTATAGAAATGACTTTTTATGGAAAATCCCATACATGTCCTGGCACTGGTCTTTGGCCTGCACTGATCACGTCAGCAGTTTTAGTGAACTTGTTCACAGTGACACAAATAGTGTAATATTATACATATGGGATTGAGGTTATTCTCCAGCTAGTTTGGGGGTGTAATATAGCACCAGCAGATAATAAATTTTCTTTCTTTATTTTCCAGTTGAAAAATCAACCACAGTGCGAGATGACTATGTGCTCTGTCCTGCGCCAAAGCTTCAGTATGCTGGACAGTGAGTATTCAAAAGGGGATGGTAGAAATGAATGATGTGGGTGTAGTGGGAGTATTAGTTAATAAGCTGGCCTATATTTTGTTTGTCATGGGGACATCTTTCCAACAAATGACATGTTTGTCTGGAATCTTGAATGCACAAGAAAATTAAATATTGCTAATTAAATATTCTCCTTCTCTGCCATTATACATCCATTATACCACCTGACACCGAGTAGGAGTCCCATGTCGTTAATATGGAACTGAACCTGTGAGCTTATGCTGAGACTTGTGCCTATAATGCAGCATGTTATAACACTGAAACCTCTGTATGTAATCACTATTTAAAGGGATTGCTTAATTAACTCTTGGCTTGTGACTATGCCCCATTAAGTAGTTAGCTGCTATGGGCGGCGAGTAAACACATCTGGCAGAGTGCTTTAAAAGGATGTGCGACAGATGCAGCGATTCCCTTTTCTATGCTCCAATTTAAATAATTCACCATGCCCTGACAAGCGTATTCACATACCACCTGCATCTTCAAGTATAGGAGCAGTCCCTGTCTGCTTCTCTCTCTCTCTCTCTCTCTCGTTAGCCCAGCATCTCCCTCTTAACGCTACAATTTAAATATTTTAAATTCAAATATTGTTGTTTACACAGTTTTACTAAAGAGTTTAAAATGGTTCACATAGACCCAAGCAGAACTTTAACAATTAGTCTTAAACAATTAAACATGTTCAGCTGAACTGTATCTCGAACCCAAACAAACTATGACAGACTGTTGATAAAGCAGTGTATAGCTAGGAAATCATGCGATTTTTAGGGCCCTTGTAGTACAGGACTGAGAGGATGAGAAACTGGCAGTGAGTCTGGCAGTGGTTCCACAATCAGGGTTGCCAGGTCTCAGCAAAAGTTCCAGCCCAACTGCATCTCAAAAACTACACAAAAAGACCTAAAACTAGCCCCAAAAGGGCCTCACATTTTTGTCTTTTTCTCAGATTTTGAGTGGGAAACAAGTTCACCGTGGTGCGCACGCATTTCTGTTTAGCAGTATCTGCAATACAGCCATCATCAGTTCCATAATCTTTACACTCCATAATCCTTCAACTTTCCCATTTGTTTGCCATGGCCATTTTTGCAGAAATTTGTTAAATTCAATTCTGATTATTTGCTTTAAAATAAAAGTTTTTGGTGCTTCTAGTGCTTAATTTTAAACTAGCTTTTTCTACCCACAACCTTGTTCCAAAACTATCACAATTTGGCATAAAAGCCATGATCCTGTCAAGCCTGTCCACAATGGTGGAGCAGATAAAAATAGAGGATTGGCCTGATACATGGTAATCTTTAATGTACTCAATGTAGACATCTGGAGTAGTGCCAACCTGGTTTCCTTCAGCTCCTAGTGCTTGATAGAGGGATATTTATGCACTAAGGTTCACTCAAAGGCACATATATCAAACCTAACAGTCTTCCTAAAAAATTAAGTTCTGATACTGAGATAGAGGGAGAAAGATGGATGATTAAACATCTGAGAAAGATATTTGCCAGAAGATTCTGTCTCCATGGATTTGATTGGACACATTTGGAGCTACTCTCCCATTCAGCGTCCACATATCCAGCTTGATTAACAATCTGCCTAAAATTTGCATGTATCGAGTATGTCAGCTAAATTAGCCTCTCCTCTGTTCCATTCAGTAAACGCAGCTAGTTAACATGCACAAACCTTTTGAAGGATTCCTGCAAGCCGCTGAAGCAATTTACAGCCATAATAAAGCCAGCCAATTAAAATTGTTTGAATGCTGCGTTAAACCAAATTTTTGGAGTAAATGTTTTGAATTTATGAATTACCATGTCATTAAAAAAAGTTCAAGCAAGTTGAAATACATCAAGTACACAATCTATTTTACATTATATTATTGTGCATGTTCTGCTTAGCTGGATAATGATATATACTCTTTTTCATATTCCTTATCTTGGGAGAGATCTCAGGCATTCATGCAGTTGGTTTCAAACACATTGATTTTCATTAGCTCCATGATAATTGTCTCTTGCATAACTGTAATGTGTTGTATTGTTTATTATGTCTTGTCTGCTTTTTTTTGTGTCATTTTTTGCAGTAAAATCCAAGATCTGTTTTATGTTTTGCTTTTATGTTAAGTAAAGTAAAGTCATTTGGAAGACCTTGATGCTTTTTTTGTATTTCCTTAGAAAAATGGAAGTTCTCGTCAGCTTGAATGGGGGCAAGTCCTTTGTTACAAGTCCCCTCACCATCACTGCCTCAACTTGTGTAAGTTTTATTTTGAAGGTTGTTAACTAAGAAGAGAAAAGTAGAAGTTGTGTAATTTCATGGACTTTTTTTTATTTTTTTTTATTTGCTTTCCAAAGATACATTATTTCACAGAAGTAATATACAGTGAGTCACAGAGAGAGAGAGAGAGAGAGAGAGAGAGAGAGAGAGAGAGAGAGAGAGAGAGAGAGAATTGATCCTCAAAAGGAAAACAAATTACAAAAATGTAAGAGTAGCAAGTTGAATGAAGAGCAGTGCATAGATAAATAAACATCAAATAGGAATTGGTGAATATGTAAAAGGGACAATGAATGAGTCAAAATATAAGATATATAGATATGCACATTTACTGAAAATTGAAATGGCACTAAAATGAATTTATTCTTTTATCAGTCGGATGGTACCATCGTGGCCATTATATTTCTGGTGCTGTTGCTCCTCGTTGCTCTGGCTCTCATGTGGTGGTTCTGGCCTCTCTGCTGCACTGTGGTGAGTGTAACAATATCACATGAACATTCTTCTGGGCACTACCAATTCTCCTCCTGATAAAGCTTTGAACAGTGATTTTCCCAGTGGAGCCTTTTTAATTATTATCTCTTCTCATTTACCATGTGGCCCCCTGTTAGCCTTCTCTCTGTAAAGTCTTGTTTAATATTCTGATCAGATCATCATTCTTTTAAAGTAAGAATGCAGCAGTGAGTGTTTCTCTGCTGGTCGTTTGCTGTAAAGTAAAAGAAAAATCTTTTGTAAAGATTCTTTGGTCCACGTAGGCCACATGCGGCTATGATTCACATGCTTTGCAGTCATCTTTGGTTTTTGTGTGGTAAAAACATTGCCACATTTAAACTGTGATGTTAGGCAGGTGTGGCAATGCAAGGGAAGGCAATGCATCCTGTATTTCTCTTTGATGTCGAAGTTTCATAGGGCGGAGTTTAGGGTTGTTTCATATGTCAAAGAACAGAAAGAACCGTTTGTGCCATTGTTTCAGTGAAAATGATACACCTTTTTGGTTAATTTATTGTGTGTTTAATATGTAAGGCATGAAATATGACAAGCCTTTAGTTATAGGGTGTCCTGAAATTTGATTCCTCTTATACCACAGTAATAAGCAATTTAGTTGCTATTAAAGTTGTGGAATTTTTTAAAAACAAATTCCTGTTTGCCCTTAAGTTCCCTCACTTTCTCTTGAAGATTATAAGACAAAAAATGCAGCTTGTTATAGAGAAACCGGAAAATGCAACACTTTCACAAGGTAGAAAACTAAATGACAACATACAGTACTGTGCAAGTCTTAGGCACATGCAAAAAAAAATGCTGTTGAGCAAAGATGCCTTCAAAATAATGAAATTAAATGTTTCTACATTAAAATAAAAATATCGTAAAGAGCAGTAAACAGTAGTAAATGAAACAAAGTCAATATTTGGTGTGACAAAAAAAATAAAAATAAAAATAAAAATAGTAGTGTCCGGTACAATTTGTGCAGTTTTATAAGGAAATGAGCTGGTAAGTTTTATTGAGCATCTTGCAGAACCAGACGCAGTTCTTCTGGAGACTTTTGCACTTGCTTCTTATTCTTCTCAAAACCCAGCAGCCTTCATTGTGTTTTTTGTCTGAAAAGTGTCTCTTACGTAATATGCTGCTTTCTTTAATGACATACAAATATTTTTCTGTAACATTTAATTTTGTGCTAGAAAACTAGTGTTTGGGAATCTAAAATGTTTTTGTACTGACTTGATAATGTATAAATCATAAAAATAAAAAATCTACAACAAAGTTTGTACTAAAAAAACAACAACAGGGTGCCTAAAACTTTTGCACAGTACGTGTATGTTTTTAATATGTTTATCGTTAGTCCGACATACAAGTCCCCCTGGATTACTTTTTACCGAAAACCTGTGTTTTGTAATACAACCCACACTATTATCAGAGCCGAGCTGTTATAGAAAAATAATCAACACATTCTCACCAATCACTGTTGAGAATTCAGTTCTGCTGTAACATGTTATTCTAACCATATCCAAAACTGCTGTTCTAAGATATGTAATGGAATGGGGTGAAAAATTCAAACCTCATAGAAGGTAGTACTCACTTCTAAAAGGAAGAAATCAGCAACACTTCAGAGGCTTAACCAGGGAACTATACAGATGGCACACTGTGGAACTATTGCAATTGGCATCACAGCAGCAGCTCAAAATGATATGCGCCACCTCTCTTTGAGAACCTGGTGGGAGCTCGTCCAGAATGAGATGGAAGCATATTTTGGAAAACCAACAAAGGCATTAAAATGTAAACCCCCTGCAGCATGTCTGGACCAGGCTTTGCTTGTCTTAGTCGAGGAGCTGCTGCTCCCCTCCATCAGGGACCTCCGGCAGAAGAGAAGGGCCATGTGTGCTTTGTTAATATTTAAACTCAGCCCTGCCAGATTTTCAGCAGTCAGAAGCATCAAGCCATCCTCCCCCGCCCTCCTTCCTTTTCCCATTTTTTGTGGGATACTCTGCGCTGCCAGATTGGAGGTCAGTTTGAGTGTGGGTGTAGTGAGTTAGCCTTGATTCTTGGACTCGAAGGCATATGCAAGGCCAAATAATGTTCTAACATTTGTAGTGTGACAAGATTAAGTCTATACATCAATATAACATAAGAAGTTTTTGCTCTCTACATGTCAACAGCATTACACAATTTATAAATGTCCATATAACAAGCCTTCCCATATTATTAAATTAATATTTTCTCACAAATAGGTTAAGTTCATGTTAATGCCTCATTTTTATTTGGAAATGTGTTAGCTGCAACATCTGCGTTCAGTTGAAGCCATGAAACAGCTTGACAAAGCATGATGTGTACAGAAGAGAAACAAACAGATTATAAACTTCAACTGAACAATTATCCCAAAGCCATATGGGGTTGTTGCCTGGGTGACACCTGATTGGTTGATTTTCCAGTAGTGGCTTGTAGCCACTCGGGCAAGAGTCAGATGGTTAAGTATTTAGTGATTTTGGAATTTAATTACAATGCTGCTTTTCCGAGGGGTTTTGTCTGTTGCACATCTGTCCATCAGGTATTTGAAAACCTAACAGCCTAGGGTATGATTTGTATAATGCCTTATTTATCCCACAATATGTTGGGGAAATATAAATCTGCTGCTTAATTACTCAATAAAAGAGTTAATCCTTTAGCCAAAGATTCACCCTAAAAATATGTTAATTATTGCTATGGAGGGCCCCCACCAACACATGTTCCTTGGTTTGCCAACAGTCAAAGTGCAATTAATTAAGTCTAATTGATCATTTTCCATTAATATAATGACAACATTGGTGTAATGGTATCACTGGGTTTTAATGGGAATGAAACAGCTGCTTGACCTATGATTTGTAATAATAAGTGAAGATTTTTTCCCCCTGAAAACTAATTTGCTAAGCGCTTAACCTTAAAGTGGTGGCCTATCCATCTTTTATGAGTAAGCAGCTATTCTCAATTTAGAGGGAGTGTGCAGAGTAAAGAGCTGAAAGATGCTAAGGACATATCTGCCAGGAGTATGTGCTGCAAGAAAATTAACCTTTTGAACGCACTTTTTATTTAGTCATAGTATAGTCAAATACTGAAAACCTTTTCTCCTTGAACCAGCTTTGGCCATGGCAGACAGTGTATAATGTCACAAACAGTGCTGCAGAAAGACCTTTTCCTGTTCATTGTGACAGGATGTGTGTGTGTGTGTGTGTGTGTGTGTGTGTATGTGTGTGTGTGTGTGTGTGTGTGTGTGTGTGTGTGTGTGTGTGTGTGTGTGTGTGTGTGTATGTGTGTGCACACGTGCGCTTTCCTTTCACTGGGGACAAGGCACTCTTCTACCAGACAGGGTCTGGAGTGCAGCCTGAGCCTCCCTTCTGCATATCATTGGAGCTAATTAACTCCTTAGGACTTTATGATTGGGGGATTTCTGGGGAGCGCTGAACCTCATCCAATTAATTAAAAGATAAACGGGCTGCCATGCTCACCCCAAAGACTCCCCTGTCAACAAGTTGATTTTGAGCTTTTCTTTATTTTGCACCAGGGGCCCGCTGTGTTGGTTTACAAGCACAGCCCTGTAATCAAATGTACACGGAGGTGCTGGGCTCCAGTTGTTCAATTGTAAATCTTCTCCTCTGAGTCTGTGCGAAGACCTAAGAACAATGCTTCTGCATACTGAACATGTTCATTAGGCCTGATGTTTTATTTCATTATTTCTGCCTGTGTCTGCTACTTGAAAATAATTAAACTGTTGTTTGTTTCACGCCAGGTTATTAAAGACCCACCTCCTCAAAGACCTCCTTCTCCACCACCTGTTAGTACAATAAATATAATATTTCTCTGATTTTATTTTATTTATGTATGCATGTGTTAATTATGTGGTAATTATGTAGCATTTATGTTTAGTTATGCATTGAAAAGAAATGTTAATGCTCTCATTTTCAAGCAACCAGAAGAGAGTCCGCTTCCCAAAAAGAAATGGCCAACTGTGGATGCTTCTTATTATGGAGGAAGAGGAGCTGGGGGTATCAAACGCATGGAGGTAAAAGCAAAAAAAAAAAAAACGAAAAAATGCCAATTCAGTAATGAAGATGATGTGCTAATAAATGAAATTGTCATTAAATAAAGACTCTTGGGTCAGACCAAATAAACAATATTAATAAGTCTAATGTATGGTATGCCATTTGATTTCTAATTGGTTTTAATGAAAAGATGTAGAAAATTGATAAATTAAACTGTATTAATTGCAATTTTTCAACTGTTACTTCTATAACATTTGGAAAATTAACATCGTCACAAAGGTTCTGTTTTAATGTGTTGAATTTCTTTGATATGAGAAAAATTCATGTATGTATTCCCGATGAGTGCTATGAGAAGGGATGCCAGATCTGTGTGACAAAAATCCCAAATTGCAAGCAGTAGTAAAAGACCTATATAGACCTAAATTGTTCTTTAACCTAGGTCCTAAAATCATCTGAAAATCTTCTCATATTATTATGAAAATAAAAATACACAGTATAAAGTACTCTGCCACTACAGAAAGATCACAATTGTGTGAGTAAAGTACACATCTGGCAACATTGCCTATAATGCTCAGAGCAACACATCTGGTTTTTGAGGTGGACGAAACTGTACACAAAACTGGCCACCACTACTTGCCCAAAGTATAGTACATTGAACTGAATAAGTAATCAGTTTCACTTCCATGTTCTTCACCTTTCATTTGCACCTACTTCCCATCTTCTCTCAAATACATATGCATGAGGGAGAGAAGCACACTTGGCATGTTGCTGTGTGCACGGTGCCTAAATTGCATGTTTAGGCTCATGCAAAATGCAAGGTTTTTCATGCAGAATGTGACCGAATTGTGCTTAAAAACAGACTCAAACAGCTTTGTACCTCTGGCCATTAGATAGCACATTAGATTCAAGATGGCATTAGTAATTTCTATTGGCTTAAAGCATTATCCTTTGGCTATATTGGTACTCTCAGAGATTTTCAGACCTAATCTTGAACCTGAATAGGCTAGAACCTTATATGAGATATACTTATATGTGTAAAGAACCCATGCAGTTGTGGCTCTTTTTTCAATTTCTGAATGATACTGGTGTTCTCTCATAGTCTGAAAAACTGTTTGATCACCAGAGTTAATGATAAAAAAAAATAAATTAAATTAAATAGCGAGCAAGTGTTTTTTTTTAATGCATTATTATAATTTGATCCATGTAAAAGAACCTGAAGAGACCCGAAGTTTTCAACAGAAGTCTTTTTAGATCTAGGACACCTTGACTGACGCCTTTAAGATGACAGGCTCCTGCCAGTTCGGCTTCTGCCACGTCCCATTCTCTTAACTTATGTTGATGATAAAAGATCAAGATCCGCTGTGCTAGCTTAATGAATTCATCTCACAGACACCCATCTTGTCAGTCCCTGTTGTTCAGCCATAATGCTCTCCTAACTGCTGTCTCCTTCTCAAAAGGAATTGGCATTTTAAGAGGTGCTTGCCATGCTCTGCTACTCTTTCTCCATAGCCCCATGAAGAGGTGGCGTCTCTATGATTTCCCTCCAAAAGCTTAGGAAACTTTTCCCAGGAGTCTGAGAGAGTACACGCCAGACTTATGGCGTCCTGAGCACCAGCACTTTTTCTGTTCCTTTAATGCACAAAGCTTTTATTCATCTAGACAGCCCCATCTCCATTTCTGAAACACTTTTGTGGACCTGGGGAAAGGTGTGCCAAAGATCAGACTGTCTTCTTTCTTTGAATGTAAAGCGGCTAGGGAGACTTGTGGCATGGGGAATATTTTATTCATTGAGAGATCTTCTTTCATTAAAAAAAAAAAAAAAACATTTTTTTTTAAAACTCTTCAGGATATCCAGAGGTGATACTCAAAAGCTGTTTCGTATTGTTCTGGCTTAACCTACTGTGTGGCCCATTCATTTAAACTCATACCCTGTTTGCATGATGGAGGATTTACCACCATGACAGATGTGTTGAATTAAAACATTAAAGCATTTAACATTGATCAAACATTTTGAAAGAGGTGAATTACTCTTTAAATGAGATAACCAAGATAATCGGTTGTATTTCCAGGTTCGCTGGGGTGAGAAAGGCTCAACAGAGGAGGGGGCAAGACTGGAAAAAGCCAAGAATGCAGTGGTTTCAATACCAGAAGAGGTGGAACAGCCGATGATCCAAAAGCCCAAACCATCTACACCTGCCTACAATCAATCTGAAACTAAATGGTACACTCCAATCAAGGTGAGCTGATCATATACATGACACTGCCTTTAATTTGTATACATATCATACACAACTTTCTTAATACAGTTACAAAAGTCCAAGACACTATTTTCATTTTATTTCTTTTATTTCATCAAGACATTGAATCAGGCTTCCTTTTTAGTAATCTGAGACCCTGCCAGTATATCTAAATATTCTGGGTTTGTATAATTTGGGCATCGACCAAGGAAGACACAGACATTGCTAAACATGAGTGGAGATGTATGCAAATACAGAGATAGTACACAGGATTTTAGTGAGCCGCCAGGTTTTAGCGTGACCCTGGATTTTCATACAGTCAAACGACTGATATATAAGTTTCCATGCATCATTTAGGAATATATATATATAATAATAATTAGTCTATTATGCTTAGAATTATGATTCCGGGATCCGTCATCGATGTTCGCTGCTCAGTGATCTGTGTCACCGTTACTTGCGATTCAAAAATGGGAAAATGTACTAAATATTTAATTTTTACTATTAATAAATCTAAATGCCATATCTTAAAATATATTTAAATACAGTTTATAGTAATCAGTTATCAACTCACTGCTGTCTTGTTTTCTGTATTAGCATCAGCTTTGTTTATTATTACCAGGTCATAACACCGGACAGTGAACCATTTAGTACTGTGATGTCTGTCATATATTTTATCATTGCTATTGTTTACAGTAAATTATCAAACTACTTTTATATCTGTTAGTAATGAATGATTAAATCTTGTTGAGGAAATATTATTTAGGAAATGTAAATACTTCAATACTTCATAGCGAGGTTGTTGTTTTTTTAATACAGGGTCGTCTGGATGCACTATGGGCTCTACTGCGGAGACAGTATGATCGAGTTTCCCTCATGCGACCGACTTCTGCAGATAAGGTAGGCCACAGAAACCTAGTAAGGTTTACCTTCTTTTATAAACCGGCACTCAGACGTCATGACGTTACTGATAAGACTGGAACAAGACCACAAATGTGCAGTCAGATATACATAAATAAATTAAAGGGCAGGACAGTTCTGTGTAGCGCAGGAAACCGGATTTCTAGATACAGTTGTGTGTGGGTGTGTGTGTGTGTGTGTGTGTGTGTGTGTGTGTGTGTGTGTGTGTGTGTGTGTGTGTGTGTGTGTGTGTGTTGGATCACGCAACAGTTGCAAACACTCAGAGCAGGATGACATTCACACCCAAATACGGTAAACCGCTGCAGGGTTTTCTTCCTCTTGCACTCCACATACAAATGCAACAAAGTTGTGAAAAACACAGGCACAAATACTCTACTGAGTGAGATTGCTTTCATCAGGTTATTTAGATAACAATTATATATGTATGTAAGAGCTGAGATTCTTTACACATCATCTAAGATACAGTAGTTCAATAATTAGAGAACTCACAACATGTCATTCTATGGATGCAACACTAAGTGTCTTGGTGAATACACAATAGCTTAATCAGCTACCTGTTTTAGTCAAACAAAACATCCTCTAGGAAGGAACATTTTATGTTATATATAAGTATGATGAAGTCCAATGAACCATTAAATAACCATTTTTGGAAGCCCAGAACCATTTTTTTAAGTTAAGAGCCCTTCATTATCCAATGAACCCTTAAAAACACCTTTTTTGAAGCTAAGAACCCTTACTTATCCAATCAACTTTTAAAGAACCCCCTTTTTAGAAGCTAGGTACTCTTAATTATCCAATGAACCTTTAGTGAGCCCCTTTTGGAAGCTAAGTGCCCTTATTTATCCAGTGAAACCTTAAAGAACCATTTTTGGATGCTAAGAACTCTTATTTATCTAGTGAACCCTTTAAGAACATTTAAAGAATGCCTTGTTCTAAGAGTGTAAGATTCCTATCTATCTTTGTTGTTTGCTTTGTTCAGTTCTGCTTTTGTTTGCTAGAAAATGACTGGTTCCTCCATTTAAAATTTTTTTCATCAACTCCGTGTAGTTGAACTTAGACCTTAGCCACTGCTGGGGTTAAAGTCCTCTTTGCATTCCCACATGTTTTTCTATTCACCAGGCACATCGTTGGTTTGTTCAGGCTTTTTTGCTAGCTGCTGGATTGTGATAGCTTAAGCCAGTAGATAAAACCTCGCACTTGAATAAAATTGTTCCATTTCATGTGTATTAAAAAGAACAAATATTAGAAAATATTGTGTGCAGGTACAATCAGAAATAACTGGAGTAGGAAAGAGTGTCTGCAGAAGCAAAGTGGGCACAGGATTAAAAAAAAAAGTCCCGCACACAGCTAGAGTTTGAGCCACTATCTGTGACCTTTCTCTAAACAAAAGCCAAAAACTCAACAACTCCAAGCAAGCCCAACCCTGGGGAGCATTCAGAGCCATTGGAAGACTCTGAACAGGTGCCTGGCACTCTTTTCGAGGCTGCAGTTTGAGCGTACTGACTTTAAAGCGCTTCATCAGGTGCACTGTGCCCAGGCGAGCGTTATCAAAGCTCGAGAAGTCCCCTGCCTGAGGAGAGAGAGAGTGGGGGCTTTGATGGGCGACAGGAACCCTCCGGGGTCATGAATTTTTCAGTGCTGGATCGCCGGGTTACAAGGACTCATACAGGTGTAAGGAAGCAGGTTGTCGCAGACATCTGTTCAGCTCCTGGACCCTGGGGTCCCTCCCACCATTCCCCTGTTTCTCACTCAACCCCCACTCCAACACACACACACACACACACACACACACACACACACACACACACACACACACACACACACACACACACACACACACACACTGCCTGTAGCCAGACTTCAGGATTCTCAGCAGCTGTAGGTTTTATAAGCAGTCCAAATACTTACTGGTCTCCCATTTTACCGCCTGAGGGGCTCCAACACCAAAGGTAGAGCGGGAGATGGACACAGCTGCACTGCTGCACTTGCCCGGGGCACAAATAAAGAGATCTAATGCACTTTGACTGTGTTGTTGGGGAGATCTGGGAGCCAGGGAGGCACTTCAGAGCCAACTTAGCACCGTAACATCTGCCGCTGAGTTTTTCCGGAAAAGAGCGGCCGGGGACAGCAGGTAGGGGAAAGCGTAAGCGCCTTTTGAACGGCCGCCTGGCTTTCTTGCCCGCCTCCAATCCGACTGGCTTGCCATTGTTTTACAAAGCAGCAGCCTACAAAAAGCCGCTAACAAGCTCCTTTATAAATGATACATTAACATACATTAACCCTGGCGATCTGTCGCAGAAAGGCAAAGTCACCGCACACAAACTGAGAGGAAAGGACTGCTTTTAAATCCCTATGGGCTACGGAGAAAAACTGATCAAGATTGCATTGAAGGTACATTTCCCAGAAACAGCTCAGTCTAATTCCACGAAGCTTCCAGCTTCTTGTTATGGTTCCATATAGTTATGATTTCTAGTTTCTGTTCTCATAAATTCAAGGAAAGTAATGGCTCATTATCCCTTATATCTACAGATGTTGAGACAGATGAAGCATGACGAACAGTTCCTTTTCCCCTCAAACAGCAAACAAACAATCTTTTTGTTCAATGCATACATATAATGTCACTTTAGTGTCACCCCTGTAACCCTATTAAAATAATTCTGCACATAACAAATACCTTATTAGCGCACACAGACTTGTAGCGTCGTAATGGCAGCACTTGTAAGGAGGCGGGTTGCGTTTTTTTTTTTTTTAATGGTAGAAATTTTAACTGCGGACAAAGGCAGTCGTGATTCCGCTACTCACGATTTCCAGAGAGCGGGGGTTAAAAAGCAGCCCACTGTGACAGTGTCTTAATTTAACAGCCATCGGCCACATAAACATTGTGCCAGGAGCATTTTAATTAAGCGACTGCGAGCGGGCAGCGAGATGCAGCCCAGTTCTTGAAGAATGCCATTAGAGGAGGGGGTGGATGGGCGTTGAAGATGCAAGGGTAGCAGCACTGGCATGGGCAAAGAGCATTTTGGCGGAGGAGGGTAGCAGCGAGAGAGGAAAAGCAAGAGATTAAGTCGCTGGGCTGGCAGGCTGAGTCCCTCAGGTCTCAGACACACATGGCCAGATTGAGATTTTAACACACATGGCCAGATTTAGCCATGATAGTGTGTAAGAGCTTGGATCGAGGCATGAGCGCTCACAGACAATACTGGGCTGCTTGTGCTGCGCCCAGACGAGTGAGAGAACTCGGGTCCTAATGAACTAGCCAGAGCAGTATGAACTGAAGCCTGGCAGTTTCAGCAAGGAGCCACTTAATCAGCAGAGTCACCCTCTGTGGCACAGTGCTGTAAATACGGTTTGGAATTTACAAGTCAAGGCAAATGCTGTCTCTTTATATCAGCTGTATGGCTTTGCACATTCTTATTATAGAAATGTTTCGTCTTTCATGTTATTCTTCAATTTTTTTGCAGTGAGGAAATTAATGAAACCGCTCCATTAGATCCTGATTTTCTCCCTGAATTACTGCATTCAGTATTCCATTACAGCCTTTGTTATGCAAATTAATTAGCATTCATTTACTGATTAAATTGGATGATGCACTAGATATTTACATCAAAATAAACAAAAAAAAAGAGAGGGAGACAGCTAAATAGGGAAAGATCTAACAACAGAGACTAATAACTGTTTGTAAATACATAACAGAATATATTAACGGTGTATTATTTCATGACAAACACTAAATGTCGTGCCGTATTAAATATAATGAACTGACTCAGTGATGAACAGAAAGCACTCTTGTTGCGAAAAAAATGCAAATGGTGTTAAGTACCCTAGATCAGAGAGCATGAGATTTCTAATTAACAGGGTAATTGGAATTAAACCAGAGCATCACAAATAATGAAGTGTTTCGAAAAGGAGCCGACATTTGCACACAAGAAGAGTTAAAGAGGCTGATGGTGCACAAACACAATTACTGAAGTTTGACTCCTCCACCTCGTTCTCTCTCTGAATCACCTTCGCTCAGCCTCCTTGGCCTTTTATTGCCTTTAAGTAGCTGCTGTGGAAATGCTATAATGGGAGAATTGTGTTTGGGTGCATGGGGGGGGCCGGTTTGAGGGAACAATAGGTGTGTTCAGCCTCCTCATTAGCGTTATCAGTGGACGCTCCCGGTTCGCACTAACAAGCGGCATGTCGAAGGCTGACACTTTCATTCAGTCGCTTCGGCCCCAGAAGAGAAGTGACAGCTTTAACGGTGGCAGGGGCTTGCCGATTCCAACGAAATGGCCCCTCGCTCTTTGAACCAGATTAGATCTACCCCCACCATTTTTTTCTATTCGAAATATTTCGGCACACGAACTGCAGAAAAGTAGGGCAGATGTCTGGGCGGCTGGTTGTAAATTTGGTAATGTGCGCCGTGTTAAGCTGCAAGGCTCCCCACGCAGCCAGGCCTGCTGGTAACAGGATTAGATGGGGGACCCCAGTGAGCCCACGTCAGTTTTTGGAAATGTGGCTTTGGGAAGAAGGGATTGAGTAAAGCAAATAGAGAATAAGATGCCTGAGCTACGGGGAAAGAGGATTGAAACTGCTGATATTGACGTCTTACCCACTTACAGTTCCTAGGAAAAATTCTGCATATTTGTTGTCCTGGAGTATTTGTGTTGTGTTATAATGATTTATAGAGACATGATTTTTAATTATTACTTATTACTCTCGAATATTAAAGGAGATAACTACTACAAGTATGCGAATAACCATTTCAATGTATTCAATTTTTATTTTATTTTGCTTTTAATATTTATTTTTGGAAGATTCCTATTCAACTGATTTTGTTCTCCTGTGAAATTTGAACAAAATATTTTATTTCTAAACATTTTATGCTATTTTTATTTTCTGAAATATTTAACTTTTTTTTTTTGCTGGTGTATCTTTGACTTATTTTTGTGGGTCAATACCAATGATTTCCCCTATGTGCTTCTCTTTACTCAGTCAGATCTGATGTATGTTTTGATTTTTTTTTTACTATATTAACCACAATAACTGTTAACCACAATAAGACTAGGAATCACGGTTGCAATTAACTCGCATTATTGTTAATGTCAGCTTTTTTTTTTGTGGGCCGGTTTGTTGCACAGATTTATGTCTCCATGTGTCAGACTTACACAGAAATCACGCAGGGAATCAGTAATGCATTATAATGCCGTCTGCTCTTCATCTGATTAATTTGAATTTTTAATGTGATGAAACGGGAAATATGTTTGTATATATAGATATAAAGAACTTTAGTATGCGTTGCTTCGAGTATCGTTTTATGCAATAATTACAGTGTAATGTGAGAGTGAAATCTGCATAATATTAAGTCGGAGCATCCAGTGAGCATTAAAAAAAAGCTACAGAATAGTTGTACAAGATAAAACCATATTTCCAGTAATGTATTTTTATTTTATACATTTTCATTTAGTTCTCAGCATATCATTTGGTCATAAAAAAAGTAATATTGTGAAATTATTTTATAAATACATTTGTCTTTTAAATAAGCATCTACAAAGTGTAAACATTAAAAAAAAAAATTATAAAGTACAATAGATTTGCCATAGCACCAAAATAAATATTTTTATTGTCGCTTTCAGTTACAACCAGATATGACAAATACAGTACTATTTGGCTTCAAAAATAAATAAATAAACAAATAAATAAATAAAGAAAGAAAGAAAGAAAGAAAAACAAATTTCAGTTTATAGCACCACATTGTCAACCTTTTCAGCCTCATGTGTGGACACTAAAGCAGCTTTAGCATATGAGCTAGATTTTAGCTGCTACACATCCAGTGGGATTTGTTCTTTAAAAATCATTTTATTTACTGAAACGGAATAAAATCTTTTCTTAACTAGAATCACAATCAAATTGACCTGATCAGATTCAGGCAGATGTCCAATTTTGGATTATCATAACATTTTCTGCACTGATTATTGAAGTTGCTCATTACTGATTGAAAATTGTTGTAGAGCTCTTGAACAACAACAACAACAACAAGAACAACAACAAATGTTTCCATACATGCTTTATAATTGAAGTTGTGCGTATTGTCTGGAGAAAATTTCCTACAAAAACAAAATTCTTCACTGCCCTACAAATTGGGCTGGAATATTACGATATGGTAGAAAAGAGGCATAAATTTCAATCAATATGGCATTCATCATCATCGTGATGGATGGCTATGATGCTAATGGTAACAGTTTATAATCTAACCTTAATGATGATGTCAGCCTTAATGAGTTATAGGTCATCTTGTCCCATATATCATTACCGCGCAAACAGCTCAGTTTCATGGTCTTTCAGGTTTGTCTGGACAAAAGAGTGATAGATACAAAAAGGGCATCGTTTTCTCTCCTCTGTCTTATCCCAGACATCTGAATTTGTATCTGCAAGTCTCAAAACAAATGTGTGTAAGTAGTGCTGAATCCCAATTCGTTTTGTGCACAGATCCAGCTGCACTCTCGTGGTCTTATTAGTTGTAACCCATCAGATGGCCCCAACTTTTTTAAAGGCGTCTTTCACACAGCAATATTTTTCAGATAGTGTCAATTATATAGTTATTAGACTGTTATTATATAGTCATTATCAGACTACATAAGTTAGGACCCATACTACAAGTTAGGAATTTTCTGTTACTTATGTAAGAACACATCCGGACACAATGGCCACACTTTGTGAAGTAATATTGTATTTTCCACCTCTCTGTCTTTTCAAATTAAGATGAGAGAAACTATCCATGACTGACACCAGCACTAATTAAGATGTAAAATGGTGGTCAGCAGGTTTCTGAAGGTTACTCTATCTATACTGAAGAAAGCGATAAAGGATGAGGCCACTGATGACATGTGATGTTTTCACTCAGCCTGATGCAAACTACTATTATTGCAGAAGAATGGAGTCAGGGGACAGAGCTACCTTGCTCACTCTGTATGTGTGTGCATGTGTGTGTGCACACTTTCACTCCCCTTAATGAGTCTTAATGATTAGCATCAGATGCAGTGTCGAATACGAATATCGCTTCACCATTTGTACTGATGGTTGTGAGTGTAATGTCTTGCCATTGTGTAGACAGAAAGTTGTAGACAAAATTAAGCCAATCTAGAACTCATGCCTAGACAAATGTTATAATGGTGTGAGGTATATTATTTATATTAAGTTCAGGGAAGCTGGTTTGTTGGCAGCTGATCAAAGAGGAAGCATCTGCAGTCAAAAAAATATGCATGCAAAATATAGAAGCTGAAAACAGCACTGCCGGAATTGAGTCATCGTGCAGCTTCCGCACTTGCAATGGTACTGAAATATATAAGAAACAGAAATTCTCACATATATAACTCTATAAACTCCAAGCAACCTGTTTGTGTACATACTGAAAACCAATCTAAAAGTTACCATACATTTATCATACATCTTGGTAAATTCTTACTGAGAATATGGCACAGGTGCAAACTTTTTTAATGTAAGGACATTTCAGTTTAATTCTTATTTATTCCTACAAACTTTAATACTAATACCATCTCTGCTGACCAAGTCCTGCTTAAAGTCTAGGTTTTTAAAACAGGCAATTTATAACAGTACAGTTTATGTTCATTTTTCCATGCTTAGAAAAAATACAGGGTATTAGAAAAATACAGGGTGTCCCAAAAGTCTCCATACATAGGAGTCTGTGTTTGCCAGCACCACATTGGTTGTGCCTTCGTCAGTGGATATTCGTGGACGTCCACTGCTCGGTTGGTCCACAACACTTTCAGTCTTTTTGAATTTGTTAATAAGTTTGGCAACAGTGTCGTGTGTGATGTGCTGGCCATGTTTCTTATTAAAATTTGTCATAACCTTAGGACAGCTTCTCAATCCAGACATGAGAATGATTTCAATAAGTTCTCCTTTTGTCAAAGCCATTCTTAAAGGATATCTGAAAAAATACTGTATATATAATATAAACTAAGTATGAAAATTTTTGAGAGATTTTTGGGACACTATAAATAGGAATGTTTATCATTATTATTATTATTATTATTATTATTATTATTATTATTATTATTATTATTATTATTATTATCATTATCATTATTATTATTATTATTATTATTATTGTTGTTGTTGTTGTTGTTGTTGTTGTTGTTGTTGTTGTTGTGTAGCATATAGCATTGACAATAATTTCCTTATCATTTAATTTCCATAACAGTATATAGTCACACCCCTACTTAAAATTCCAGTACATTCATTATTTACATTTACATTTATAGCATTTGGCAGATACCCATATCCAGAGCTACTTACAGAAGTGCTTTGAAGTCTCTATCAATGAATAAATCCTGATATTGGTTCACTAGGTCTTGAACTAAGAGCACCATTAGTCGAAAACTCTGTTAATCTCTGCTAATTTAAATACTTCCGGAAGAGGTAGGTAGACATCATTTGAAGATATCTGTTTAGATATCTAGGGGAAGTTCATTCCACCACCTAGATGCCATCATTATGATGCAACATTAACTTTTGTAAGAATTTCATAGGACTTTTTGTCACAAAATGGTTTTATATGGTTAGAGTTCACAATGGTGTGTCCATCAGCCAGTATGTACCACAAATCAGACTCAGGTTAAGCATGTACAGTGGCATGTGTGTTATCCAGTGAACACCAGAGACTTCAGCTAAGCACTATTTAATCTTGTCCTTTGATCGAGTGTGAACACCACAGACAGGAGTCTGGCTAAAAAGTTTTAGCACTTGCCCTTCAACAACTTGTCCATTAGCCAGCATGCGCCACCTACAAGACTCGATCTAAGCAGTTCTAGCTGTGGCCCTGTTGGTGGCCTCTGTCAGCCCACCTGGGAGAGAGACAGCTGCCTCTGCAGAATCCAGCGTGTGTCAGCCATAATGACTCACAGCTGACACCTCAGCGCAGGCCTTCCGCTTTAGTCTGCCATGTAGCGCATTAGAATAATTACTCCCTGTCATCCTCCATTTAATAGGCGCCCCTCCCCCAGTTCACACACACTCTCACATTCATGCAGTTGCACTCCCCTCGTTTGCAAACACACACAGGCGCATACACACCCGCAGTTAGACACCCGCTGTTGGTGAATGGTGGCATTAAAACACTGAGCAAATGCCCTTGCCCTGCTTGTCATTTGCCCTTAGCAAAATAAATAGCATTTCCCAATTGCAAATTCCATTTAAAGGGAGTGAATGAGAGATAGGGTGAAGCTGCCGCATGTATTTGGTTCAAGGGGTAAACAAACTGGCATGCGCACACACACACACACACACACACACACACACACACACACACACACACACACACACACACACACACACACACACACACACACACACACACTCTTGCAGATAGAGACATTTGCAGTCCTAGCAAGGCAAGTCTGAGGAGGCATCTCATTATCATGACATCTGCATATCTGAATGCAGACTCAGTGCCCTCGGAGGTTGTGTGGACACTGGCATGTTAGCTCTGGTCCACAGTGAGCTACGAAGCAGAGGTGTAGCTGTGGGGGAGTTAAGGTTTGAACTTTTCCTGAAAATATTTTTAACATCATTCTAAATGCACATTTGCGAGCATTAACATAACACATACAGTGCAGCTGACTATGCAACATTTTTTGCATAGTAAATGTGCTATAATGGTGTTAAAAGGTCAACAAAGTAATCATTGCAATTCCATATTTAACCACCAAATGATTTTATTTAGTGTATTTCCTAATCACCCATGAAGTTTATTTTTGGCTTTGCTATTGCTAGGAAGGATGAGGATTTGCTGTTTCAGAGAAATCCAAAAATATTTTGTCAAAAGTTGTCTTTATATAATGCTTCCTTTTTTATGCTTCTGGCCAATCCCTTTTATATGAAACAAAAACCCTATTTTTCAAGTGACATTATTTACCATGGCTTTATATTTGCATCATATTAATCCCAATCATCCCAAGAGAAAGGAAATCACCTTTCTGCATTTCTTTACTGTATCATTCAAGTCTTGGTTTGAATTTCAAAATAAAAATAAATAGACATATATAGACATAGACATAATGACATATAACTTAGACAGGATACTCTGGACATGGCAAACTAACATAAATGCAGAAATACACAAATATGCAGACAAACAAACTATGCAGATATACAAATTCTTGACTGATCTGTGTCCAAGCTTACATGACCAGTTAACACCTATCTATGACTAAACATTTACCCGAAAAGCCATCCATCCATTTTCCATATCACTTATCCTACACAGGGTCACGGGAGAGCCTGGCGCCTATACCAGGGAACCCGTGGCACAAGGTGGGGGACACCTTGAATGGGGTGCCAATCCATCACAGGACACAATCGCATACACTATGGACAATTTGGAAATGCCAATCAGCCTACAGTGCATGCCTTTGGACTGGGGGAGGAAACCGGAGTAACCGGAGGAAACCCCCAAAGCACGGGGAGAACATGCAAACTCTGCGCAGACAGGGCCAAGACAGGATTCAAACCCCTAGCCCCAGAGGTGAGAGGCAAATGTGCTAACCCCCTCTCTGAAAATCTTGTTGTGAAAATAAAATAGTATCACGGAGTACCTTAGCTTAGTCTCCTGTACACTTGTTTTAGTCTCATTGAGGATCATTCCTTGGATCCTCATTGTATTTGTTCATGGTAGGTATGGAAAATGACCTTTTGTCTCAAATATTTCAAATGTTCCACAGACATATTCAATTAAACACTCTCAGTATACATGCACTTTGCAGTAAGGAAATTTTCATACAATGTACTGTTTTCAGTATTAACTCTTGCATTACTACTTCCCCTTAAAGAGGATTCAGCTTTCAGTCACCCAATAGCCCAGTGCACAATATGTTTCCTTAAGGAAACAGGATGACCAGCTTTTGAATACATTTAACCATTTGTTTATTAGTGAACAGATTGCATTAGTCTTGCCTTAAAGCATATTACAACCGTACACAGTGGTAGCACATTTCAGAAAACATATTGAAGAACATTACTATAAACATCTGACAATAACTGACCTTCATTTTGAGAAATTTTTGTCTTTTACTAGGTCTTTCTTTTCAGTTCAAACGTTTGTAGTCCTTCAGTCGTCAGTCTACTGATTAGTTTACTGTACTGGAGTTTGTAATTTCACATCCAGCTGTACTGCTTGCCACAGCAACATGCCTGCTTGCTGACCTCACAGGAGTCACCAGCATCATGGCAGGGCCTTGGCGTTTCTGATTCTGGAGGTACAGTGAAGGAGGTGGTTGCTTTTTGGCATCACCTACAGGTAACACCTGTTCTTCTTGTGTTGCATCCCCTCAGCAGTTTCCACTACATATGGGTACGGAGGGAAGCCCAGATACTAGACAACAGCTAGAGTAGACCACTATTTCTGTCTCATTTAACCAGCATGGGCTTAAATGGAGTCAGAGCTTTTTCTTTGACTATTTGTTGATTTATCTATCTATCTATTTTCTAGTTGAGACACCTGATTAAAATATTCTTTGCAATGAACAAGTTGTTGTGATACTCCTTTTCATTTACAGTCCAATAATGGATAGTCATGGAGTGACCTTGCAAAGATTGTTAGGTGTCAGAATTCTTTTAGCTGTTGACACAGCTCATAGTAAGGGCTAGATGATCTCTCATACTGTCAGCTGAGGTCCCTCATTAACACTTACTGTGCCCTGTCTTTTGCAAAAGTGGCTTTCAGTTTGTTGAAAACCTCATTAACAGAAGGAGTTAGCAAGTGAAGGATTTCAATAACCTACAGTAGTAGTCAGATACTTCTAATTAGCTCTGGAAATCCATTGCACTTTCTTGTATGGTCTTGAAGGAAAGTCACAAGGCATGATCAGCTCTTTTCAAGGCTTTCTGTAGAATGCGCTTTGTGTGTGGTATGATTTATTGAGATTCAAGTCACCATATTGATGAGTACTTTCTCTACATTGTTCAAGCCCAAACCAAAATGAATATTCCTTACATTCAAGGTGTATTTTACTTTTTTTTTTTTTTTTTTTTGCATTTTATATCCAAATTCAAACAGGTAGGAGTGTAACAGCCCCAGGGTTCTCTGAAAAATACCTTTTATAGTTTGAATAAGAGAGCCCTGAAATTACAAGAGATTGAAAAGAAGCAGATGGGAAGAAAGACAGAGGACCGAAGAAGAGTGGAGCTGGAAAGTGTTATGCCACAACTAATGTGTAGTGTGTTGTGCATATTATTTTCCAGAAGGTCAGTGCAGTTGCTGTAATAAAGGTCACAGCGCATCTTTGTGTCAAGAGGTGAGCAAAAGAGGCAGGAGTGCACACATCACTATAAACAATGGAGGCTCTGATTGTGCAAATGAGACAGCTTCAGGTCTAACTGGAAGTACCAGTGTCAGAAATAGTTACATATAATACTAGGTGGATTTGTTTGTACAGTAGTTCTTGGTATAATTGGTCAGATTCAACAACGCAGCACTGGAACCTGTAAACATGAGTCTGTATGGAATTAAAATACACAAATGTTTTATTCCACAGCTAATACATTTGTTTACTCACCAGTGTGCTCTTTATCTCGTCATACACTCCTGCAATAATGTGCATACATGTGAGGGCATTCTGTACACTCTGACCAGTGTGTTGTCTGAGCAGCTCAGGTCACATTAACCCAATTCAAACAGCCTCATGCCTCCTCCTTAATCTCGCCTAGCCTGGAGCGGCTTCACACTGCTACGTTTTCTCTGTGGCCATGCAGCAGTCGCATTATTTACTGCTTACATTACCATGCGGCTTGATAAGCATATTTTCCTCAGTAGACACAACAAGATGCTTTATCGTCGAAGCTTTCCACTGAGCATAGCAGCTCGAGCAGCATGGGTGTATTTTCATACTCGTGCTTTCGTGGTAGTAAATAACAAACAACTTTTCTGTGTCGTAATTTAGAGGTAAAATTTTGCCAAGGAAACGGAATTAATTAACGTCTTAAGACAGCCCAGAGTTATAAATTAAAGACAGATTTGCATGGTTAAGTTTTGTGTAAATAAACAAGAGACATGAGTTCCAACAACACGCTGTTTTATTCCATCGATGTTAGAACTCAACATATAAAACATAAATTAACTTTCTCCATTCTAATATCGATTTTGAGTATTTTATGTAGTGAAAGTTTTTGTGAAACAGGTTTTGCTACTATGCTTTGTAAAAATGAAGATCAAGAAAAATCACTTGGTATATACACTCATTGAACCCTGGCCACTCACTGCTGATCTCCTGGGATTTTCACGCATAACAGTCTAAAGTTTACACAGAATGGTGCAAAAACATCCAGTCAGTTGCAGTTCTGTGTGCAGAAATGCCTTGTTGTGATAGAGGTGATTTTCATTTTTACAAAGCATAGTAGCGAAACCTGTTTCACAAAAACTTTCACTACATAAAATACTCAAAATCGATATTGAGAGGATTGATACTAGATTGATATTGAGAGGATTGATACTAGATTGATACTAGTTGAGAGGACTACAGTAACTCAAATAACCATTCTTTACAACCATGATGAGCAAAAAAACATCTCAGAGGGAGTAATACATCAGATCTTGAGGCAGAAAGACTACAACTGAAGAAGAACACATCTGGTTCCACTCCTGCCAGCCATGAACAGGAATCTTAGGCTACAGTTGGCATAGGCTCAAGAAAACAAGACAGTTAAAGATTAGAAAAAGACTAGGTGATCCTTTGTCAGCCAATCTTCAGCTGTTCAGTACTGTACTTTGAGGTGCCATTAGAGGTTATTAGTTTGCAAGTTATTAGTTTGTTTTAGCTTATTCATTGCACTTTGAGAAAGGTGTAAAAGGGCCATATAGTGCTTCATAACAGTGCTATAAATGTAAGTGTGACTACTACTTTAGTTTAAGGGTATTTAAATAATAAATTTGACCGTTATATGGGTTTCATAAATAAATGACATTTATTTATCTTCAAATCTTAGAATGACTTGGAGTGATACTTCACAATATTTTTAAATGCAACTGCCCACCAGCACTTTAGCTGGTGGGCACTTTAGCTGGTAGGCAGCTTCCACTTCTGGGAATGTTTGCTACTGTGCCAGGTTTTTCCATTTGGAGATAATGGCTCTCACTGAGGTCCTTCGGAGTCCCAGAGCCTTTGAAATAACTTTGTAACCAAGACTGATGTATTTCAATCACCTTCTTCCTCATAATTTCTGGAATTCCTTTCAACTTTGGCATAATGTGTTACTGGGTAAGACCCTTAATCAATTTCATGCTGAAGAAAAAGTTCTATTTAACTTAAATCAGGCCTGGTTGTGTCTAGTCCAGCTGAACCCCATTACGAATAGAGTTTCATAGATTTGGGGAATTAGTAACTACGGGGGCAAATACATATTCACACAGGCCCAGTTGGTATTGGATAATATCATTTAAAAACTATATTTTGCGTTTACTCAGATTGCCTTTGTTTTATCTTTTAATTTCTGAAACAATTTAGTATGAGATATACACAAAAACAGAAGAAATCAGGATACTTTTTCACAGCACTGTAACTATTATATATAGTTAATACACCTGCCAAAGTGTAAGATGGCAGATGGACAATAGAACATTTCTCAATACGTCATGAATGCTGGTAACAAAAGCACTACAGATATTACAGTCTCAAACAGATGATTCAAAATGCTGATTGGTTTCTTCTCACTTCTCTGGTTCATGTGAAGACAAAGCAATATATGTCATAAAGAAAGGTTGTAATTTCTTTGTTTTGACATAAGCCTTACATTACTCATCATGTATTTCTTTATAAAATATTTATGCAATGATTATTATTGTTTTATGAAGGCTTACTGTAGGTACCCTTCATATGAAGTGCTACTCCTTTTAACAGCTAGCATTTTATATTGACATCACATTATACATTATGATTGCTTCTGGTATTAGTATTTTTTTTTTTACCTGATCACATGATCTTGATTAAGAAATTATTATAAATATAAATAGACATTTGGACTCTGTAGTGTAAACTGAACAGATAATCAACAGATAATCTACACCTTGTATCCAGTATAACTTCACTGAAAATCCTCATGAGAAGTTGGTCTGAGCTTTACATAAGGTGCTGTGCATTTGCCTTTACATTGAGGCTGCTCTGACAGGTCAAGGCATGGAACCCACATGGGCTGTATGCCAAGGCCATTTCTGCCCACATTAGCCTCATCACAGGCTTTAATGTGTGCCACCCCATGGGAGGGCGGGCTTCCTGGCACATGTGCACCGGCGTGTCCAAATGGCAGGACTCTTGCACACACTCACCGCTGCTCCATCCTGACAGCTCCCTCCAATTATCGTTGCCCTTGTCGCATGACTCGCTCTTCCCCCTCGCTAAGATCGTATGCGACCCCTGACCACCACTGCACTGGTGGAAGGCAAGGCAGACTGGGGACTGTGCACCCACACAGACAGACACACACACACACACACACACACACACACACACACACACACACACACACACACACACACACACATACATACTTCTGCACAAATACAGTTGATTACTGAACTCAGTTTAACAGTGCATCTGCCTAATAACATTAGAAGGGGTGATATAATGTAAAGAATAAAATGCATTTACATGATGTTGGGCAAACATGAGAAAGATTTTTAATTCTTTAATGCTTTCCACCTGCTTGTCTGATATGTGCTTTGGAATTGACTGTGAGATTTTTTGCATATAAGCTCATGCTTTTTGTAGGCCAAGCCATGGCAGAGGACTCAGCCTCGAGACAGTGTAAAGCACTGATGAGGCCATAGGCTATTTTTTTGGATGTTCATTTGTGTCTTGAGCTTTCTCACAGGAAATCAGGAGAAGTAAGCAGACATGCTGAGAGGGCTGAAGCAGATGTGTTTACTTAATATGATAATAATACATGAAGCAACTTGGTAGAACATCAGTGCACTTTTGCCTGTTGGTCACGTTCCTGTAACATCTTTGTAGAAAGAAAAAAAGTGTTTGCTTTTGATGGAGGAAAATACATAGAACATTATGTATATCTCAAAGAGATATATTTAAGATTGTCAATACATTTTTGTCATATTTCATTGTTCAACAAAAAACTCCAATTCTTATAACTCAGTTTTTATAAGAAGACTACCGTATCAAACTGTCAACATGTTTGTACTATACTATACACCTTTGTACTATACTAGTACTATACTGGTTTGAAATCTAGCAATAAATATAGTTCTATCAATAAATATATAACTTTCTGCAGGTGAGGTCGAAAAATGATTCCGTTTTTTTTTTTTTTTTTTTTTTTTTTTTGCATGATTATAGTCTTAAACTGCTTCTTTTTTATTTTTAAATCTCTTTTTATTAATCTTGGACAAAAAATACCTCTAAACCAATAAAACTTCACTGAAATACTTTTTTCTCTTCTCTTCCTTGGATTTAACATTTCTTTGGGTCTTGGACAGCTCTTTCTTTCTCTAACGCTACCTTGGATATTGGGTAGCCTGTTTTATGTAACTTAGATGAACATAAGGAAAAATTTGGTGTGTCACATGCATATGACATAAGTAGTGGACTAGTGGGTGGGAACCGCCGTCCATGTAGCTGAAGCTGATTCGTAATTTGTGCTCATTTTACCTGCCATTTTGATAACGTACAACAGTTTATTGAATCAGGTTGCTTCTTGCGTCATTCTGTACTCTTGTTTCTATGAAATGTTCATAAATAAGAGCCCCTTTAAAGATTGATGCCATCAAAATATTTACACTAACACAAAATCATTTTTTAAATACCCCTAGTTTAAATTGAAGAATGCTATTTGTAAGATAACCCCATAATAATACTTTAAATACTCACAATCAGGCAATAACATTTATGTTTGCCTACTTTAGTACATATATTTAACTAAAAAATCAATTGCTTTTCCATCTGATCCAACAAAATCTTTTCCAAACAGCATCCCTGCCTTCATCATGATTATTTTATCACTTTAAATTCTTTATGCTTGAAGCACTGCAGCAGTAGCCCCACTGGAAGATTGTATGGGGGCCTGGCTTCCACTGCAGCTATTTGGAATGACGCTTCCTCTGCGGCTCGGTCCCGCTCCCTCTGTTGGATTTCACTTGTCCATTAGTGCCATCTGTGCCCGGCTGTGCCGTCTGTGAGTGTCCGCGCTCCGCCAAAATGACTGGCATTTTCTCTCAAACAACCAGGGGATGGTGCCCAGAGCTGTTAGCTGGCAATGACGTACCCTTACCCTGACAAAAATATTCTGGGGGAAAGAGGAAGGGTAGTGATTAGGAAACATCTGCATGCTTTCTGTGACGTAGCCTGTGCAATTTTTATGGGAAAAGGCTTTCTGTGCTGATCTGTTTACTAGCTGGTAGTGCTTGAGTGAGACATTTTAGTTACTCTTTAACTATTTTTGACATAAAGAGAAAATGCAATAAAATGTCATGAATGCATAGCACTGCAGACTGAAAAAGCTGCTTTTAGCTTTGATTGTATTTGTTAAAACTATATTGTTGTGCATTTACTTTTTATACTCATTAAATATACACAAGATCTCTTTAACATTGTGGTGTAGTGCAGTGGTGTGCTGGGGCAACTTTGTGGTTATATGGGGGGGGGGGGGGGGGGGTTGCCAAAGGTTGAAATGGTGGAAGCAACATATGGTTTATATGGTATATTATTTGGTTTTTTGCCAAAGGATAAAGGAAGCAACAGCTTCCTGTTACTGAGTCAATATCCTGTCACTCAGCCTGTGGTTTGAATCTAGAAACCATTTAGCTTTAGCTTGTTCCCAGCTCAGAGCCATGATGCATACTTCTATGCAAAAAAACAAAAAAATTCAGAGCTTTATGAGAGGAGCTGAATTACCATGAATATTTTTCACTGCTGTTTTTATTGCTGTATTGTGCACTTTTATTATCTCTGGTTAATGCGTTTTAAACGCCTGCTGTCTTGCAACACATGTTGTCTTTCCACACTTTTTCAGGCGAATCATGATGTTTATTTGTCAGAATAGCCCTGACAATTGTTGTCTAGTTAAGTAATAGTTCTGGTAGCACTTTACAATACAGTAAATTCCTTAATTAATGCTAACTTAGCAGTATGTAATCAAGTGTTACCAGAGTAGTTCCTCAGTAATGACTAATCACTATGATAAACTACAATGTTGACTAAAGTGTAATGATTTAGTAACTAATATTAAATTATTATGCTGATAAAATGGTAACAACTATAATATAACTATAATAAATTGGTCTACTCATCACTACTACGCTGACAAAACTGGAATGACTTCTTATTCAATTTTGGATACTAGATATTATTTTCTAGTCAAGATGCAATGTATTGATACTTATATGTATCAAAAGACAAATCAACTGCTCTGTTCTGTTCTAATGCTGCTCTCAAACACTCCTGTTAAACTGGTTCATATGTACATATTTACATCCTATGATCTTTTATGACAAGCTTTTAATGTCTATGCGAACTTACAGTGCATTGCTTTTGTCAGTGCACTCAGAAAATCATCCAAACAACCATCTGACTAACTAAACAATAAATCGATCAAATGGAGAGATAGGTGGCCAATATTTTAATGCCACTGAGAGTTATTGTGTTTACCCTCAACTCTGCCTCTGTCATCATTGCAAATATGGACATGGTGATAAACTATATGCAAATGTTATGATGCTGGATGCTAGCATAACAGTTTTTTATGATCAGTTCAAGATTAAAAAGCATCACTTCACTTCGTGTCTCCTGGTTTAGTGTGGAACTGGTCAAAGCTTGATTACTGATCATATGCCACAATATTTCCTCTTTTTTGAAAGGATTCTGAGATAAATTGTATGTTATGCTAGCACAAGGTGCTATTTTATGTATTTGAATGACACATATTACTATCATGCATAAATCAGTACACACCTGCTATACTGTTATACAAGAACACGTAGAGTATGCTCCTCTTAAAGAAGAAAAAACCTTTACTGTTACATATTCAAGTGCAGTACAGTGAAATTCTTTACATTTTATATATATATATATATATATATATATATATATATATATATATATATATATATATATATATATATATATATATATATAATCCTGATATATATTCTTTATATATCCTATTTTGAATATGGTTCCCAGAAAATTGACTTATGCTTAACCCATCTCTGAATACTCACAAATTTCCCAGCATAAATACTGATGTAACTTTGGTCTTAAGTCACCGACTTATGTCTCCAACTTTGTAGGAATAAGGAACTTTGGTAATATATATACTATGAATTAATTAATTAATAGTGTGTTTGTTGGAGGCTTTTTTTTTTTTTTGTTCACAGGAAACAGATTCGATCAGTTATATTCAGCCATGCGTCAGCTGGACTCCCTGCTCTATCAGACACAGTGACAGTTAAAAAACTTACTGCCACAACAGTATTTATTAGGTTTATTTACAGAGGGAAAAAAATTCAGCTTGACGTATCCTCACTCAAGCTAATACCATGCACGATAAGTCCGAGATTTGAATTGTACATAACTGAGACGCACTGTTGTTTTATTCAAACTCCATCCCGGCTGTATAATTCTTGTGTGTGACCTCTGAATAGCATTTAAGTCTGTCATTATGTCTGAGGTCTGAATACTGATGCACGCAATTTTAGTGCTAAATCCTCACTACGCAACATAACTCAACTCTGAATACAGCCCTTACTGAAAACATTTAAGAGTAACTTTATTCTCAATAGGATGTTGCTTCTTCAGTGTTTGGTGCTTCTTTTGGGACTAAGCATCAGCCTATTTGCAGCTTGCATGTTGAACTTTTGATGTGTTCAATATATGGAGTAGGAGCTAATGTATCTTGCTATATTGCATCATTATATATTTTTCAAAGAGACCCTCAATGAAAATGAACATAAAAGTGTTAATATTTGCTCTCTGTATCGATTACAGTAGACAGTAGCAATATGATGTATAATGAGTGTTTTATTTAATATTTATTTATTTACAGATAACTTCAAAAACTCTATTGTTCCCTAGTATTGTTGACTCTATTGTTGACTATAATTTTATAGAAATTATACATTTAAACATGGAAGTATTATATTCAAGCATTTTAAGATGAGAGGTTACAGATATGTGAATAAGCCAGATTTTAATTGCACAGATCCTGTCTGCAGTTAGTGAATCTCAGTCTCAGAGCGCAGGGAATTGAGAAACAGCTCCTCAGAGAGTTCTAACGTCAAGAGAATGAAGCTGTACCAGAGCGCGGGTTTAGCAGAAGATGAGATGCAAACTTGCAGATGGACTGGTCCATTGGCCTGGTGCCCCAACACACGGCACAGTCAGCACATGACATGCTCTCTGAAGCCTGACGCTTTCAACATTGTGTGCTATGGAAATGGCAAGCATAAGAACATAGAAAAGAGATGATGTCATGAAGTCTGAGTTTGACTGATTTCTATAGGTGTTACATATGTTTTGAAATAGAGGGGGTAGTCTTTTGATGAGACTGAGGCTTTTATTTAAGATGGAGGGAAATCAAATTGTGTTTTGGAAGGTTTTAATAAGATGTTCTCAGAAATTGTCAGGCTCTTTCCTTTTTTTCTTCCCTTTTTTCTTGAGATGTATAAAGCTGGTCCATGGCCTGGAGGACAGGATTTTTTATTATTATGATTTTGTTTTTTAATATAGATTTCTATAGTTCTATATTTTTTAATATAGATTTTTTTTTAATTTAACAAAGCCTTTGTTAAAGCCTTTGCTGAATTATGCAAATATTTTTCCTATACTCTTTAATTGTCCACTTCACAGCCCATCTATCTGATTTCATGACCACTAACATCCAGCCCTCTATCCTTCTATTATCATTGCCATTGTCATGGTTGGGGCTTGCCCACCTCAGGCCACCATGGCAGAGAGTACAGTAGGAAGTGCCAAACCTGAGCCTGCTGCTGTGTTGGAGTGAGTGGTTCAGAGTGGGACTGACCGTATTGTACCACACCTGGTCAGCTCTCTGGGCCGTTGTGTGCAGAGCAGGGCAGCTTTTCAGAGCTCCTACGTCAAAGCTCTTGAAATCCAGTGAACTTAACGGCGCAGTCGGCCATGGCCAAAACAGCATCTGATGAGCCTTATTTGTTGACAGAACGAGATCTAGCACAGAGGGTCTGCCTCACGCGGCTTACATGAGAAGCCTTCCATTCGTGGAGAGTATATGGCACTGCCGGGTTTCATCCAACATGCATTAGCACTTGCAAAAGTAGGGCAAATGACGGCAACTTACAGAGTTTATTTACTGTATGGTCCTGGCCTATTTTTAACCAAAGAGTGCATGGCATTGGTGATAGATTTCATTTGGTGGAGCAACAGAATTCACTTTAAAAACAGGTGTTGCTTAATTGTTACCCAAAGTGTTGACTATTGTAGTAATCTTTGTTTATATGTACACTGTAAAAATTGACTGTAAATTTTACAGTAACAGGGTTGCCAATAAAGTACTGTAAAAAAAAAAAAAATAGACAAACAACTGTAAACATATTCACAGTAAATTACTGTAATGTCTTTCATAGTATAAAATAACACATAATACAGTACATTTGCTCTTTTGGCTGACGCTTAAAAAAAAAAAAAAAAAGGGGGGGTGCAGGATACAACTGAGCTGAAGACTAAGGGTCTTACTTAAGATCCCAACCTATGGCAGTTTGGAAGTTCTGGGATTTGAACCCAGACTTTCTCATCTGTAACTCAAAGCCTTAAGCACTGAGGCACCACAGCTAGCTCAACTAGCTTACATTGATTCAACCACTTCTATCACTAAATTAAGTCACACTAAAGATTGCATTGAATCAGTGCAACTTAGCTGAGCTAGCTGCCAAATGAGCAAATATACTGGATTATGTGTTATTTTATACTATGTAAGCTATGATAGTACTTTACTGTTAATATGTTTACTTGCAAAATACAAAAATTCCTCTGAATTGTTGGGGTCATTTGGCCATTAACTAACATTAACATTAATGAACTATTAAGTAGCAGTGGTAACCTACCATGACCAGCGAATGATATAAGATGCATACTTTCTCTTTTCAAAACTGAAAGCATAAATCTACTATTTTGTGGTTACTGTGGTTACCATTACAGTTAGATTTAGGATTTGGTATAAATAATTTTTAATACATATAGGTAGTTGCATACATAAAATACACGTTATATATGTATGTCCTGAAAAGTCACAAAAACAAATTTGTGTGTGTGTGTGTGTGTGTGTGTGTGTGTGTGTGTGTGTGTGTGTGTGTGTGTGTGTGTGTGTGTGTGTGTGTGTGTGTGTGTGTGTGTGTATACGCTTGTGTGTAAAGGAATAAGCTGTACGAGAGCTCCCTCTTTTTGCCAGTTGTTTAAGTGTCTCCAGTGGTCTGAACTGTGCTCTGGAGCCAATAAACTATTTACAAGCTGCCACTGAGGGACCAAGAGACAGACATACATTCACACTAATATATCTGTGTGTCTGCAGGAAACAGAGCAGAAACTGTGTTCATAGAATTCTAGCACACTTTATATCGATCTATCTGTGCTTTGTACCGACCAGATCAGTTCATATCTTTGTGTACTTTTTTGTCTTTGCTTTTCATATTTAAATGTTCTGTACAAAAAAAAATAAATAAATTTCAGCTTTTAATAGTTTAGAGTTCTGTGAGAATGTGTCATGATATTATATTTCATATTATAGTATATATTATAGTATATATTATATACTATAATATATACTATATATATTATAGTAATAGTTAATTTTCATGTGTGAGGAAAATTGTATGATTATGAAATCCTAATGGAACAGGGTAGATATTTTTTAAATTTAACAAAGTAAGTGGCCCAGATTTTAGTATAGAGTTTATTTAGTATTTTATTGTTTTAAATATTTCTTTCCTTCTTCTTCTTCTTCTTCTTTTTTTTTTTTTAAGAATGAAGCCCTGCTTTCACCATCACCTGCAAATCACAATACATGCAGATTTATTCAGTAGGAACATTCAGACTCACTCATGATTATTTAATCAATTATTTAATTATTTATTCACTATTAATCATTAGAATATTAGAATATTTTTTTTAAGTGTCTATGGTGTTATTATTAAGAAATATAAGAAAGTTAATGGAATCTAAATATAGTGTTAGCTTTTTTAGTGTCAAATTAAATGTGTTTTTTTTTCTTCTTTCAGGGACGCTGCTTGAATTTCAATAGAGTCCCTCATCACTAGACAGACTTCAATCATCAAAATGTATGGATTGAGAAAATATCAGAGGACAAAACAAACAAAAAAACAGTTTCAAGTGGGTTTTTTTGTTGTTGTTGTTTGTTTGTTTTTTTCTTTCTTTTTTGAAACATTATTCTTTGTCCATTGGCCGTTATGTTACAGCATGTATTAAGTTAATGATCTTTTAACTGAGCATATCGACCATCTCATTCCATCTGAAATTGTTTCCTGTTCTAAAGGCTTAAATTGTGATTTTCCTAATGTTTTAAGCTTAATTTCTGATAAATGAAACAAAACAGTTTGAGCCATATTTGGATAGTATTTTTATACACACCAAGGGCTTAACATATTCTGACCATATTGTGCCTTATGTGGGGGGCGAAAAAAAAAAGAAGCAAATTTTAAGGACACAGACGGAGGCTACTTTAGAGGGGAAAATAAAAAGAGGAAGTCTGTTTGCCGTTGGAGTCAATAATCCCAGTAGGCTTGGTGAGTGCAGAAAGTCCAGTGCCTCTTGGCAATGTCTCACCACAAAGCCTCTCCAGTATCTCCCAGTGCCTAGCGGGACCTCTCTGACTGCAGATCCTGTCATTTTAACACTGAGAAGTGCACACGCATGACAAACTGTAGACAGAACGCCCTAAGGTCCTGGACACGCTAGGACTTTGCCCTTTAGTTTTGTGGAGACACCTTTCCATCATCGTGCACTCGGGAACAGAGAAATTAACAGAGCGTTATTTCACCACAAGATATCACATGACCAAAGCGGCTACTTTTGGGGACTTTAAGAGCCCTGTGCTTTTTTTTAAACACTTTTTTCTGTCAATAATACATTGACTATCAAGATTCATAAATGCGCAGACTTTTAACATATAGTATAAATATAGATATAGATATCTGCAGATCTTTCAAATCTCTGACTTAAAAAGTATCAAACTTAATTAAAATAATTAAAGGCAAGAGCAAGCAGCAGCCTGCGAAGTATGTGCTCATCTTTTTTATGCCTTCTGACACTGAATGACCCATTACTTTATCTGCATCAATTGGAATTAAAAGACCCATCCTGCAAAACCCAAAATACGAATTCTGAAA
This sequence comes from Cranoglanis bouderius, assembly GCA_023630585.1. Classification (NCBI taxonomy): domain Eukaryota; kingdom Metazoa; phylum Chordata; class Actinopteri; order Siluriformes; family Cranoglanididae; genus Cranoglanis; species Cranoglanis bouderius. Next base: position 15,100,199 of record CM042549.1, on the reverse strand, counting down.
GGGTGTCAAATGAACGAGTATTGTTCATTTCCAGATATTATCCTCATCTCACACACACACACACACTCAAAAGCAAGCAATATATATTATTTGTGCATTCGTCCGACGCGCTGTCATGACGCCGTTCAGGAAATGATGCCAGTACGGATAGAAATGCCATCGGGGGGGGAAAGAGGGCAGCAGCTGAGGGGAAAAAAAAGGCTCGAACGATCCAGTCACTTTGGATGCACTACTTCAGATGCAGAATGGATATTCGAGTGGAAATCTGACAAAGCGCGCCAGCTTTGATGGGAAGCGGTATAGACAATGACCAGTGGCTGGGTCAGTGGGATGTCTCGATGCAAGCAGGGAAGCTTATCAAATGACACTAAAAATAAGTTCAACAACCATCAAGTTTGAGGGGGGAACGGAAAAGGGGTGCAGGCGCTTCTATTCGGTGTGCAGGCGAGAGCACGCCGCTCTAATTATTCCTTTGTTGTCTTCATTTGAAATTTAAAAGCCGTGATTTACTCCTCAGGCCGCAAACCAAAGAAGTCTTGAAATGAACAAAAAAAGAAAAGAAAATGTTTTTGCATATTTGGAACAAAAATTTATTTTTTGGACAACATGTAAAAAATTTTTATTTCTTTTTCTTATTTTATCTTATGTCACGGATTCATGAACTGTTATTCATCATAATTAGATATTTACACAGCGCTAACACAGCTTTCTATTATACTATCTCCACATGTAAAAGTTTGCAGCACAATTCAGCCTTGGTCTTTCCAGTGCACTGTTGTGGAAAGCTTGAAGGTTTTTTTTTTTCTTTTGGTCATAGCATTTTTTTTATTTGTAAATGTTTTTTTTTTTTAAATATGCATACAGAGTATTTTTTTCATTCTGTTTTTTTCTTTTAAATGCGTTTTATATTTATGTGTTTCATAATCATCACATTGAGTCTCTCTTTTTTATTTGTGCACAATAATGTACTTTCACAGGGGTTAGTGGCTTCACTTACACTGAAATGCCTCATATCCCTGTTTTGCACCTTTTTTTATTGAATAATAAAATTATTCTGTGTGTAAACTCTTCAGTAAACAACACCATCAGCATGAAAATCTGTTAGTTTTATTATAATTATTTAATGTGATTTTATATTCATTTAAACTCATTCGTTTTAAAGTGATGTGCAAATCACATGGTAAAAACAAATGTTAAATATATTTTTTATGAAAATAATCAATTAATTAAAAATGTTCAATTGTAGGAATCAACATATGAATGCACTATTCTGTTGTTACCATTTTTGTTTTTATGAATTTAAATCTATGATTATGCTGTGATTTTAAACATTGAATGTGTAATTTAATTGGCATCAAAAGGGAAAAAAAGTGTGTATTTTCAGGAATAATTTATTTAACAATAACACACAAGTTCATGTGGATCTACTCCAACCTTACATGATACTCCGTTTATGCCCTTTTTTAATATTCCACTAACTCTCAATCATATTAAATATTGCTAATATTGCTCATATGCATAATGAAAATGTGAATAATGAGTGGAAATAAGTTTGCTGGGTGATGCCTCACAGAGGGCATTGTTTCTGCTTGTAAGTAGACCAATATGAGTTTATACATTGCAGCAGTATTCACATATATAGTACTATGTTTCACGTGTGCTAAAATATCCTGTATTCACAAATACCGTTATTCATTGTGAGTGAAATCTTCATGGAGCTTTGCTGAAACATTTCATTTGCATTATTGTTTTTTCCATTTGTATGAAATAAATGTAGCTATATTTTGCCAAGTGGAACTGTGGTCACTCTGCATAAGCACCCAGATGGTATCACTGAACACGAACAGATTCATCAGGCACACACATAAGCAGATTAACGCTCAGCTGAGCATTTTGTGCAGCTTAAAACACATCGCAGTAACATTCAAAGATTCAAACCAGTCATTTCATATGCTTTTAATTCTGCTCATTTAGGAATGCTTTATAGTAAAATATCTTTCAGTCCTATGAAAGAACTTTTTCATAGGACTGAAATGAAGTACATCATACCAACAACACCACCACATACTATAAACACTTAAATTACATCCTTCTTTGCATACTTCCTTTCTTAGATTATTTATTTAAAGCAGTAATTTACACTCAGAGAAAATTCTTTATATATAAAATTAAAATGTATTATTTGATATTTTTAAAAAAATATATTATATTTAATAATGAATTACAATACACATAAAATAAAAATGTATTTAAGGGCAGCAAGGTTGTGTTTCTCCAGGGTCCACGGATCGATCTTGATCTCGGGTTGCCCTCTGTGTGACGTTTCACATGTTTTCCATGTATCCCACCTCCCAAGAACATGTATGTAGGTGGATTAGTTACACAGAATTGCCCCAGATGTGAATAATTGTGAATGTGTGTGTGCATGGTGACCTCGATGGACTGGCATTCCATCAACGGGTTCCCAGTGTTCCCAGGATAGGCTCTGGATCCACCATGACCCTGACCAGGATAAAGTGATTACTAAAGATGAATTGAAAAATAAAATTATTAAATGTCTGTCACTAACTTCTCTCAACTGATTTACCCATAATACCCCTGCCTGAACCTGCAGGTCTTTGTTAACACTATTTCCTGCTTCAGACTGAAAGACTGTTAAGGGAAAAACTGGAACATTTTCCAACCTGATCCCCATCTACTACATCTGTAGCATATGTGTGATTATAACAAGACAATAATTTTGACACTTCCTTTATTGAGAAAAGAGCGGAAAACCTGTTTCTTCAAAACTCACTTTTATTGGAGGTCTAAAGGCAGTTGTTGGGCAGTTTATAAACATTTATGTGAGAATGCATTCATGCTTTTTCAGTCAAAGGTATATGTAAAGCTAAAGGTAGTTGTTAATTCTAAATCTTTATTCTTTAAGAGATGGATAACTGTTCAGAGGGAATAATTGTGATTGTGTTTAATAAACAGAGACATGCTTCACACAGTGATACTAGAAAACCTTCAGAGATATCTATTTTATTATTAGATATCAGGAATTGCTTTTTACTGTATTGCCCCAGTGTTGGATAAATATTGATTACAAATGGATGAAACTCCATAAGAACAGCTTTGGGAAGATGTCCTCACATATCTTTCTCATTCTAAGATTATTATTGTTAGAGTATAATGGTTGTAGTGTTGAATTCGTGTTAATATACTCGATCATTTTAAACATTTAGGGACAGAATGCAACACCTGCCCTTACACTTTATTACCGACACTTTTCCTGCTCCAGTCTGCAGGACTTTACGTTCAGTCTTGCACTCCAGCTGACTCCTGTATCATTACAATGCATGACTAACACCATCTCACATCTCTCAAGGCCATAGATGTCTGAAATGAGGCATGATTGAAGTTTCATGAAGCTGCTTTTAGCAGTAAAACAGGTTCAATGCAACGACAGGTCAAAGGAGAAAATGCCATGCCCACGCTGGGAAAGTATTAAGAATTAGTAGCAGTGGACGTCTCATTATTACAGCGTTCACACTGTCTGATGGTCAGCTCATGAGGCAGAAATGTTGAATTACGTGGTTTTAAATGAATAACTCCATTTTTGCAGTTGCTTGATGAAGCAGTTTTATCTGCCCATTTTGAAAAATGGCAAAATTAAAATGATAAATGATAAATGTATCCTAGAAAGTGGTGCTCTGGACATTACAGAAAATAAAACTCACAGTGCATTTTTATGTGTACTACATAATCAAGCTTTACATGACAATATATCACAAGTTAAAAGTATGTGGATATGCAACTTTTTTTGAAAAAAGCCTCAAAAGTGTCAAAGTAGAATATATTTATATGTGCAGTGTATTTTTAAATTAAGATTTTTTTTCTGTCATCATCATCACAATTGCATAGACGTGTGTATAGTTAAAAAGCATCCGTCTAATCAGGTGCCATTGAGTTTTCAGGACATGGTTAGCATGTTTGCCTCACACCTCCAGGGTTGGGGGTTTGAATCCTGCCTCTGCCCTGTGTGTGTGGAGTTTGCATGTTCTCCACGTGCTTCAGGGGTTTCTTCCGGGTTGTCTGGTTTCCTCCCCCAGTCCCCAGACATGCATTGTAGGCTTATTGGCATTTCCAAATTGTCTGTAGTGTGTGAATGTGTGTGCGATTGTGCCTTGAGATGGGTTGGCACCCCCCCCCCCCCGTGCCCCGAGTTCCCTGGTATAGGCTCCGGGCTCCCCGTGACCCTGTGTAGGATAAGTGGTATGGAAAATAGATGGAGGGATGGATGGATGGATGGATGGATGGAGAAACAACTGAACCATTTTTATGGATTTTAACAAACCAAAAAAAAACTGGTTAATTCCTTATTCAGTATACAAAAAATGGTCTTTAAAACAAATTTTGGTTGATTGACATGCAACTAGAATAAGAACAAGAGAGCATATGCTGATTTTATGGCAGTAATAAAATGAAACTGCATGTCCTATGGTTGGTTTTAAGTGAAACGACTGGCTTAGGCAGCTGTTTGCTCCTAAAGCCTCAGTTGTCACTGTTTTTTTTTTTTTACAGAATCTTTGGGATCATATAACCTTTCATAACGCGGCTGTTCCATGGATGCTAAGACTTCACACCTGTATTTGAAAGCAAATTAAACCTAATCTCATACTGTAAAATATTTTGTTGTTTCTAGGATTATAGATTATACAGATAGAGGATTATACTTTTATGCTTTCTTGTTCATAGACATTCACCTTCAGTAAATACTTTATCCTGGTCAAGTTTGTAATGGATCCAGAACCTATCCCAGAAACACTGGGCACGAGTCTGGAATATACCCCAAATAGGATGGCTAGTTTGTTAGTACAACCCCAATTCCAAAAAAGTTGGGACGCTGTGTAAAATGTCAATAAAAACAGAATGCAATGATTTGCAAATCTCATAAACCCATATTTAATTCACAGTAGAACATAGAAAACATATCAGATGTTTAAATTACCATTTTAAGGAAAAAATAAGGTAATTTTCAATTTGATGGCCGCAACACATCTCAAAAACAATTTTCAACAATTGAAACTTTTTTTTTATTATGGACTGAATGTGATGTGAGGGTATTTTAACTCTGTGTATTACTGTATTCATTACTTGTGCAGGTTAACAGTCACGTGACTCTTTTTGACAATGACAAAATTATTTTACATGTGTAAATCCTTATTTGTAATTTTAAAAATGTTCTCTAAAAAAACTGTGATAATATGTTTGCATTTAGTTTTATATCTTTTTTTTGTGGACGTAAATAATTTTGGGACACATTAAGAAAAATACAAATATTTATAAATATATGTATTATAAGTTTTAAGGGGAAATTTTGAATCATTGTGTGTAAAATGTTTTGTCCCTTTTCTTTATGGAGGGTGCCAATAATTATGGAGTTGTATAATTAATTAATAAAACTGAACTGCCACACATTTTATTTCATAAACATATTCTTTTGTAATATGATAGAGACAAAAATTTTAGAGCACAGTAAATTTGGTTCAACATATTTTTTTATATCTATAAAACAGATTTTGTGATGATACCTGAATATTAACATCACCTACTAGAAAAAAAGACTGCGCAAAAAAAAAGGCTCAGCACAATATGTGGAGTGAACTACCAGCAGGCATGAGCTGACTCAAACTCCAACACACTCACCTCAGTGCTGGAGGGCCAGAGCTCCGTCTGTTAATGCTAAAAACCCAACACACAAGTGTCGGTTCACTGAAGGCCCCTGGATGAGAGTAAAAATATTGTGCAGGCAGCCTTTGGTTCCACTCAACCTGGCAATGAAAATGACCAAGGAGCCTCGCAGCCAATCCAAAACGAGGAGCGTTTATTCGCCTCAAACACTGCACACCGAGTCACCTTGCTGCTGGTCAGGAAAGTTCATTTAATGAACATGGAGCGGGGAGATGGCTAGAGGTGATCATCCTGTCATCACATTTTAAAACCCAGCATTAAAGGAAGGTTCAAACAGATTTTCAAATTTGCGAGCAGATGTTATGGAAATTTGTGATAATGTTTGAAATTGCACATCTCATGCGCAACCTGTATGAGGTGACATTTTGACCATGTGTGTGTGTTTTTGTCCCCACATTCAATTCAGTTCAATTCAATTCAATCCAAGCAGCTTCATTGGCATGACTGTACAGCTGACAGTCATAAGTTTACATACGCCTTGTAGAATCTGCTAATTTTTTTTTTAATTAAGGGGGATCATAAAATTGCATTTTGTTGTTTATTTAGTACTGCCCTGAATAAGCTATTTCACATAACAGATGTTTACATACAGTATAGTCCACAAGACACAATAATAACTGAATTTACACAAATGAACCAGTTCAAAAGTTTACATACACTTGATTCTTAATACTGTGTGTTGTTACCTGGATGATCAACGACTGTTTTTATGCTTTGTGATAGTTGTTCATGAGTCCCTTGTTTGTCCTGAGCAGGTAAACTGTCTACTATTCTTCAGAAAAATCCTCCAGGTCCTACACATTCTGTGGTTTTCTTGCATCTTCTGCACATTTGACCCCTTTCCAACAGTGACTATATGATGTTGAGATCCATCTTTTCACACTGAGGACAACTGAGGGACTCGTACACAACTATTACAAAAGGTGCAAACCTTCATTGATTCTCAAGAAGGCAACACCATACATTAAGAGACAGGGGGGTATAAAATGTTTAACAGGATGATCGGTGTAAATTGTGATTATTTTATCTTATGTAGCTTCTGAAAGGCTGCACTAAATGAAAAAAATAAGATCTTTAAACAAAATAATAAAAATTTACACCGATCATCCTGTTCAAAAGTTTACACCCCCCTGGCTCTTAATATCGTGTTGCCTTCTTGAGCATCATTGAATGTTTGCACCTTTTGTAATAGTTCATACAATCTTCTGACTAACCACAGTGACCATTCTAACACTGACAGTGACCATTCTCTCTACACATTCTAAAGGTTTCCCTCTGCTACACTCCCCTGAAAGTCTGACAAGAGTCTTCACCTGGCGGTTCTAAAAAGGGTTTAAAGGGTCTCCAGCTTGGGGTTCTCTCTCTTATGAGCCCAAACAGGATGCCAAAATAAAACTGGTGTCTATAAAAACTTCCTTTTTGCTAGCACTCACCTCAGCCAAAAGGTGGGAGAACTGCATGCCTTGGCACTAAGCTTGGCTTTCATGGCCAGATGACTCAGGGGTGACCTTTTGGCTAATCCAATAGTTTTTGACCAAGATAATATCAACCAATTTTGCAGCCAATCAACTAACCTTGAAGTGAACCTGTAGAGTGCTCCTTGTGGTGCCCAGTGTGATGCACCTGAGAGTATAATTTGGACTGAATGGTGACTATTTGATCCTCAAATCAATAGGCATCACCATCATGACCTGTATGTGGACTGAACACCTAGCCCTGTGGCGAGTGGGGACGTGGTTTAGCAGGAGTCTGCAGCAGGAGTGTGGGGGAATGAGCAAATTAATGTGGCACACCTGTAACTGCTTATTTAACATGCTGCTTTTCTTTCTTTTTATATCTATCTATTTGTCTATCTATCAGTAAGCAGGCTGATATGTGTGTCCCAATGTGTGTGTGTGACAGAAGAACTGAGCTGTACTGAACTGAACCAAGCCACTGGAAAGCAACTGATTTTCTGTGTGTGTGAAAGCAGATCTGAACTGAACAGTACTGAGCCGCTGGAAAGCTGCTGTTTTTTTTTTTTTTTTTGGGTGTTTTTTTTTTTTTTTGTGGTTGTTCCCCTGTGCAGAGCCACAGATGAAAAAAACCCTCTCCCCAGTCATCTCACCCTGAGTCCACTGTGTCCTTGAGCTGCATAGTGTCACAAGACCCTAATGCCATGACATGCTACTCTACAAGGAGTGTTCCTCCATTTGTGGCTTTAAAAATGACAGATTGTGGCTGTATTCATTCTTAAAATCAGCTCTGTTTTGAGAAAGCAACACCATCACATATGTGATCATCTCCTTCTTTGTGTTTGTAAAGTCATGTTAAGGCAGATCTCCCATCTCCAGATTGGTCCAGCTCAGGCTGTCTGGAGTGAACGCCAACTTTAATCCAACCTGCCATGGGAGAGTGGGGCCAAGACAACGTGCTTTACTACCTCAGCTGCTCCAAGTTCTCAAGCAAACAGCCTTCCCACGCACCTCTTCCCTGTCTCTGGCATCATTGAACATTACGATATTTTCTCTGTGTTTGCTGATGGATGATGGGCCCTCATTGCTATGCGAGTGCCAGATGAATCATAAACCTATACCATATGCCATCGCAATTTGCTGATGGGCCCAAGCTGTTTTGGTGGATATAAAATCCAGTGATTATAAATACTTTATCCTTGGTGAATATGAAGAGACCACAAGGTGGGATGGGCCCAGCCTTTCTTATGGCTTCTAGCATGGGTCAGCAGGTGATGAAACAGATCAACTCTCCAACATTTTCTGGGCTTGGGATGAGAAACCACATAAACAAGCTTAAAGGGTAAATACTTGCACTAGATACATGTCTGGCATACAGATTTATTTTGACCTAGTTAGTAAATAATAAGGATTTTACCTAAATCAACAATAAATCAGGTTAGTTATGGGACAAACTTGATCTTTTCCCATTGCATCAATTGCAGAGTGTTTGCAATGTAATCAACACAAAGCAAAGAACAAGTAGCTAACATACACTACAGTGTACAGTATGGCCAAGCATTAAGCATTAAGAGTGCTCCTTCACTGGAACTAAGGTGCCCAAACATGTTCCAGCATGACAGTGCTCCTGTTTGCAAAGCAAGGTCCATGAAGACATGGTTTGCCAAAGTTGGAGTAGAAGAACTTGAGTGTCCTTCACAGAGCTTGGACCTCAACCCCACTGAACACATTTGGGATGAATTGGAATGCCAACTGCGCCACCAGGCCTGCTTGCCCGACATCAGTGCCTGACCTCACTAATGCTCTTGTGGCTGAATGAGCACAAATGAATGAGCAGAAATCCCCACAGCCACACTCCAAAATCTAGTGGAAAGCCTTCCCAGATGAGTGGAGGTTATTATAGCAGCAAAGGGAGACTAAATCTGGAATGGGATGTTCAAAAAGCACATTTGAATGTGATGGGCAGGTGTCCGCAAATTTTTGGCCATATAGAGTAACTAATAACAAGTAGTGGAGTAGTATACCTTATTTTAGCACTTAAATGATTTCATTTAAAATAATTTTGATAATCAAACCAAGAAATAGAATGATTCAAAAAATGTTTATTATTAAATGTTGTGAAAAGAAAAATGTTAGAAATTACAATTTTATTGGAACACTCTAGATGTAATCTAATCAGAACATCTTTATCACTCTAATTAGGCACTTTAAGCACACCACATATTTATATTTTACAGTTAATACTAGTACTACAGAGTTTCTGTGCATGTTCTCCCTGTGACCACTTGGGTTTCATCCGGGTTCTCTGGTTTCTTCCCACCTCCCAAAACCATGCCAATAGGTGGGTTGACTAAGATAAATTTTTCTAAGTGTGAATGTGTGTGTGCATGGTGCCCTGTGTCCCATCCAAGGTGTATTCCTGCCTCACATCCAGTGTTCAAGGCTCCGGATCCACCGCAAACCTGACCAGGGTAAAGCAGTTACCGAAAGTCTTTTAACAGTTTTACCCTGCAAGTTCCACAAAGATTTCCTAATTTAATTAATATTCTGTATTCTTGTGTTTGGTCTGTGGCAATAATACAGTGGGGGAAAAAAGTATTTGATCCCCTGCTGATTTTGTATGTTTGCCCACTGACAAAGAAATGATCAGTCTATAATTTTAATGATAGGTGTATTTTAACAGTGAGAGACAGAATAACAACAAAAAAATCCAGAAAAATGCATTTCAAAAAAGATATAAATTGATTTGCATTTTAATGAGGGAAATAAGTATTTGACCCCTTCGACTTAGTGACTTTTGACTTGGTGGCAAAACCCTTGTTGACAATAACAGAGGTCAGACGTTTCTTGTAGTTGGCCACCAGGTTTGCACACATCTCAGGAGGGATTTTGTCCCACTCCTCTTTGCAGATCCTCTCCAAGTCATTAAGGTCATTTTCAATGCCCTGGATGAGGGAAGGAGGTTCTCACCCAAGATTTGATGGTACGTGGCCCCGTCCATTGTTCCTTTGATGTGGTGCAGTTGTTCTGTCCCCTTAGCAGAAAAACACCCCCAAAGCATAATGCTCCCACCTCCATGTTTGACGGTGGGTATGGTGTTATGACTTGGGGTCATAGGCAGCATTCCTCCTCCTCCAAACACGGCGAGTTGAGTTGATGCCAAAGAGATCTGACCACACCTGACCACAACACTTTCACCCAGTTCTCCGCTGAATCATTCAGGCAAACTTAAAATGGGCCTGTACATGTGCTTTCTTGAGCAGGGGGACCTTGCGGGCGCTGCAGGATTTCAGGCCTTCATGGCGTAATGTGTTACCAATTGTTTTCTTGGTGACTATGGTTCCAGCTGCCTTGAGATCATTAACAAGATCCTCCCGTGTAGTTCTAGGCTGATTCCTCACCGTTCTCATGATCACTGAAACTCCACGAGGTGAGATCTTGCATGGAGCCCCAGACCGAGGGAGACTGACAGTTTCTTCCATTTGCGAATAATCGCACCAACTGTTGTTACCTTCTCACCAAGCTGCTTGGCGATGGTCTTGTAGCCCATTCCAGCCTTGTGTAGGTCTACAATCTTGTCCCTGACATCCTTGGACAGCTCTTTGGTCTTGGCCATGGTGGAGAGTTTGGAATCTGATTTATTGATTGCTTCTGTGGACAGGTGTCTTTTTACAGGTAACAAACTGAGATTAGGAGTACTCCCTTTAAGAGAGTGCTCCTAATCTCAGCTCATTACCTGTGTAAAAGACACCTGGGAGCCAGAAATCTTGCTGATTGATAGGGGATCAAATACTTATTTCCCTCATTAAAATGCAAATCAATTTATAACTTTTTTGAAATGCGTTTTTCTGGATTTTTTTGTTGTTTTTCTGTCTCTCACTGTTAAAATACACCTACCATTAAAATTATAGACTGATCATTTCTTTGTCAGTGGGCAAACGTACAAAATCAGCAGGGGATCAAATACTTTTTTCCCCCCACTGTAGGTGCATCCTGGTGCCATCCTCGTTCCATCTCTTCCCCACGTAAGCAAAGCACATGGACCCGGCCATCCACATGAAGTAAAAGAAAGCATGATTCATCAGATCAGTCCACCTTCTTTGTTCCATCTTCTTTGCTCCATGGTCCAGGTCTGATGCGCACGTGCCTATTGCAGAATTTGCATCAAAGTTGTCCAAGTACACTTCAACAGACCTGGAAAAAAATGTGTATAGATTTTGTTATATTTTATATGAATAAAGTTGTAATGAAAAAGTATTAATGCTGACACTGCCTCTAACCATAACCAAAACCTTCATGCAAATTGAGATGTGTGAACTGTTAAGCATTTGTAAGACAATGTTGAAAAAACATCTCGAGTTCTCTTTTCAATTATAATCAGTTGCTTTTTACTTTTAAATACATGAGTACATTTAAGTGCGGGGACATTTTAGCTCTTACTATTTCTAATTGAGTGACAATATACATTTGATCATTTTCTGTACTTTATTTTGTGGCATCTCACTAACTTGTAAAATGATGTGAATGGACTTTTATGAACAAGTGGAAGCTATGAGACTGTAGAGTGCAGAATGCCAATAAAAAGCAGAGCGCTAGGTCAGTCTGGACTGGGTTTCCCAATAGAATTGTAATTTTTAACATCGTCTTAATTGGGAGTGTTTCAGATGTGATGCTCGCTCAACCATTTAACAATGATTTTTGTAATATGATGCTTTTGGGGAATTCATAGCTCAGTGGTAGAGAATATTTCAATTAAGAAATTCAAACAGATCAGGATGTCATAAAATGTAGAAATTATGTTATAGCTACAAAATGTGTGATCCCAAACATTAAAACACAAACAACTAAGTAAAGCTGATTATATCCATGTTTTGAATTAATTAAAAAAAGAGAGAGACAGAGAGAGAGAGAGAGAGAGAGAGAGAGAGAGAGAGAGAGAGAGAGAGATTACATTTTGGATTGGATTAATACCTGCTGTGGCGAGGAGGAGGGAGTGGCCAGGCTGACTGATGAGGTGGTCCAGAGGTGAGCCTTCCATGGCGGCGATTTCCTCTCGTATCTCCTGGGTTTCAGCACCAGTGTAACAGTTTAAAGGTCGGGCAAGGAGCAGGCGGGAACCGGCTGAATATAAACGTAAAATTTAATAGTAAATGAAACTGAAACCAAACATAAAACACACAAACTGAACACAAAATGCACGTGCGTCTCTCTCTCTCTCTCCCTGGCGCCTCCAGCCGCTCCTTTATCTCTCTCTCCCACTGATTAGACAAATCAGTGCCAGGTGTGCATCCTCACAACCTGGCCACTCCCTCCTCCTCGCCACACCTGCCTGGATACAAAAATGGGTTAAATAAATAAATAAATACATACATACATACATACATACATACATACATACATACATACATACATATTTACAAACAATGGTCATTTTTAAGAAGCACAGCCCAGTTAAATATACTTGTGAACTGATTTTTGTTGAGAATAAGAGAGAACAAAATCCTTAAAGTCATTTGGATTAATTGTCATACACAGATCTAAACTGGATGAGATTAAATAAAAAAAATATATAATGTGATGTCACATTTAGGCCTTGACATTGTTTTTGTTATGAATTTCATGTTGTAATAATTTCCCAGATTTGCTAAGAGGGAGAACAGCAGTACAAACATTCTGAACATTTAATACCAGTACGCCTTTGGCAAGCATAATTTGTAGTTACATTCATATGCATTGTTTTATTCGACACATTTTTGTGACTAACAACTGAGACTGCATTCAACCACAGAGCTAGGAGCTGACAAAAATAAAAGTAATCAGAAACAAATGCAAGAACTGTGGGGAGAACAAAGAGAGCCACAGCTAAACACGAGAGTTGTGTCTCTATGGGGAAACCATTAAAATGTCTGTTTAGAAACCTGAAACAGAGCATTTCCCATCCAGATAGGCTCCAAGTAGAATCCCTTTTTTCTAAGAGTGTAGAATAAAAGAGATATTTGAGTAAAATGTGTGTAAAATGTATCTGTCATTCCCATTTTCTGCCTTTTTTTATGCAATTTCCTGTCCTTACTCTATCTGTATGCACTTATTCCTACAGAATCCAACATTTCCAACAGGCAAATTTCGTTTTAATGGTCTGAATTCCCAAATTGTAGGCAATCAGCCAGAATAAAATCCATTGTTCCACCCTACAAAACACACAAAACTGTTTTTATTCAGATGGGTTTGTTTACTGCTATTTGGCTTTAAAAACTATTTATCCAAGCATACAAATTCCCCAGCTAACACAACCTTCCACTATAATCCCTAACTGCCACCAGCTGTGCCATGTTATGTGATTATTCTGTACACAGAAGTTTACTTGTATCTACACATAAGACAACAGTTTTCCTGCCTCCACCACATTAACCAACACTGAATATAGCCCTTTGTGAATAAACAAGTATGAGTATGCATACTTCAGACCAAAAGTATGCAAGAAATGTCAAAAGCAAATTGTCTCATAATGATTAACATGGTTGGAAACAGTTTTTAGAAGCCAGTTCAGATTTTAGACGCCAATTCATGCAGAACATTTCAAGCTCCCTTATGTTTATAGGTGGACTAACCTTTTCAATTCAGACCACAGGTTTACGACAGACATTCTTCAGAGCTCTGCAGAATGACATGGCGATTGCAAAACATTGGTTGTGTGTCTACAAATCATTTCTGTGTGGATTTGAATATAAGTTTGCACTCAATATATTATTGAAGGATCTACAGTGGTGCTTGGAAGTTTGTAAACCTTTAAGAAATTTCTATATTTCTGCATAAATATGGCCTAAAACATCATCAGATTTTCACACAAGCCCTAAAAGTAGACAAAGAGAACATAATAATGGCAAGCCATCAAGGCCCAGATGCAGCAAAACAGGTCCAAACAATGATTCTACCACCACCATGTTTCACAGATTTATTAATTTATTTATGCAGATATATAGAAAATTCTAAAGGGTTCACAAACTTTCAAGCACCCCCCCCCCCTTATTTATTTATTTGTTTATTTATTAGAAATATAACGTCAATCTTGCAAGTGACCAAAATAGTTTAATCACAACACGATTTAAGCTGTAATTCCAATGCCACTTGGTCATGTACTGTAGCAATTTGTGGGACATTTCCAAACAGTTTACTATTATACAGGTGGCACTTAACAGTTGATTTTAATACTCGATAAACCCAATAATCAACTCAACTATACAATTCTGAATTGTGCATAGTGGTGTTTTGCTTACATTTTTATATACATTACCTGGGTTATTCAGGTCAACAGCTATCTGACATTTTTGTTGCTGTTGTTGCTTATGCTATTTGGTTTTTCCCAGGATCATGGATGACATCAGACATTTTCCAAATTTTTCATTTATGTCATTTGATTCTAATATTATCAGTACTGTTTCAAGGGAAAAAATCTCTCTTCTGAGGACTCCTAGCTTCTTCAATTGCTAATTTAGATAACTTTTTTGTAATCAGCATAAATTGTCAGAGTTTTTGCTTAGTGACTTTGGTTTCCACTCCTTCCAGTCAATGTTTTATGCATCATCACTATCTCTATGATCAGTGTCTATGTTTACCATTACTTTTGCAATTAATGGTAGGATTAAAATAAGTGTTCTTTTCACATTATTCTAAATGTTTCTGTCCCTCATTTATTAATCCCTTTATTACATATAATACAGTGGAATTTGGAGGCATAATATCCTTCATATTGGCTCATAGTGAGATAGGAATTGACCTGTCAATGTTCAATGACATTATCATCTTTGTATTAAACTCTCCTGTACTCTTCGGCACTTAATACTCCTGTTAGAGCCCATAACTCATCCTGTTAGAGCTAGTAGGATGAGACGTACCCGCCTCGTTTTAATAAAGCAAGCCTAAAACTGCCTTTACTTTTACATTTTATGGTCCAAAGCTGTATTAATGCTTAGAGTGCTGTAATTCAATCATTTTCATTGTTAAGAAATATTTGCGGTCTGTCTGATTGATTCCTCCATCCATCAAGATTATGTAGTTTTATACACTCTAAGGTATGAATAGAAGTGGGCAAGGCATGAATTGTCTTTAAATGAAACACATTCCAACAAAAGGTTCATTAGTGAGGACATTTAAGTGGTGTAATATAAATCTTAGAAATGACTGCAAAATTCAAACACATCCTAAGTTTTTGGATTGCTGGAATATTTCTCTAAAACTTGAATGATTACTCAGCTTGTCCTTTTGACCTCCTCCGGGCTCAGTTACATATTTGTTTAGGTTCATTTGTTTCTCAAATTCCAACTACTTAGCTGTGTTTAGGGCACAAAATTAAATTTAAGGGCACATAAATTAAATTACAAATTCAGATCCTTCAAACTGCTGTGTTCCTCAAGCAATAACAATCTTCCACTGGTTGCTATTGCACATCCACACATCTCTGTGTGCCACAGCTGTGTGTGTGTGTGTGTGTGTGTGTGTGTTGTGTGTGTGTGTGTGTGTGTGTGTGTGTGTGTGTGTGTGTGTGTGTGTGTGTGTGTGTGTGTGTGTGTGTGTTTGTAACATTGTTATTGTGGCCCAAATTGGTATTTTTAACTGTTTTTGCATTTTTTTTAATGCATTGGGATTCAACAGCTCAGGTCAACAGCTATCTGTCTCTTCGGTGTTGAAATCTCTAGTAATGACAAAGATTTGACGTGTGCCACCTCATACCTATACCCTGGGAATAAGAAATGCATTTCTGGGGACTGATGGTTATTTTAATATAATAGAATTTTTTTTTTTTTTAAATCTTTGAAGGCATTTTGCCACATATGTTTTTCTTAAATCCTTTTTTTTTTGTTAAGAGAAGTAGTTTCTCCAGTTGTTTAATTATATAGTTTATTTTACAGATTGTAAACTACCCAGGAAACCAATTATTTCCAAATCTTAAGTCAAATATATATATTTTTCACTTTTTAAACTTTTTTGCTAATATTATGCATTGTTAATTCAGGAACCTCAATAAGGTGGTTCATTAATAAAATAACAATTCAGCCAATTTAATTTATTGTTATGTTAAGGAGACAATAGAACTATCTAGTTTAGTTCTTGTTTTCTTTATTTGTGCTCTAGTTTCAAAATTTCTTGCACCCTGATTATTAATACCACCTGTATCTCTTCATTAAGTGTGTGTTGAGATGTGTGAGATGTCACATACATCTAAAAATACCATCAGTACAACCCCAATTCCAAAAAAGTTGGGACGCTGTGTGAAATGTAAATAAATTGCAAATCTCATAAACCCACACGTTATTCGCAATAGAACATAGAAAACATATCAAATGTTTAAAATGAGGAAATGTACCATTTTAAGGAAAAAATAAGGTAATTTTGAATTTGATCGCCGCAACACACCTCAAAAATGTTGGGATGGGGGAAACAAAAGGTTGGAAAAGTAAGTGTTACTAAAAAGAAACAGCTGGAGGAACATTTTGCAACTAATAAGGTTAATTGGCAACATATCAGTAACATGATTGGGTATAAAAAGATTATCTTAGAGAGGCAGAGTCTCTCAGAAGTAAAGATGGGTTGGAATCTGGATGGAAGCATATGTTGCTCTAAAACCTGTATATACCTTTCAGCACTGATGGTGCCTTTCCAGATGTGCAAGCTGCCCATTCCATATGAACTAATGCACCCCCATACCATCAGAGATGCAGGCTTTTGAACCGAGCACTAAGAAAAAGCCAGATGGTCCCTCTCTTCTTTAGTCCTCTTTAGTTTAGAGGATGCGGCGTCCATGGTTTCCAAAAAGAGTTTAAAATTTCGATTCGTCTGACCACAGAACAGTTTTCCACTTTGCCTCAGTCCATTTTAAATGAGCCTTAGCCCAGAGAAGATGGCAGTGTTTCTGGATCATGTTCACATATGGCTTCTTCTTTGCATGATAGAGCTTTATCCAGTATTTGTGGATGGCACGGCGAACTGTGTTCAGAGACAATGAGTTCTGGAGGTGTTTCTGAGCCCATTTCCATTACAGAATCATGGCTGTTTTTAATGCAGTGCCGCCTGAGGGCCCGAAGATCATGAGCATGCAATATTGATTTTCAGCCTTGTCCCTTATGCACAGAGATTTCTCCAGATTCTCAGAATCTTCTGATGATATTATGTACTGTAGATGATGAGATATTCATAGTCTTCACAATTTTACATTGAGGAACATTATTCTGAAATTGTTCCACAAATTGTAGATGCAGTTTTTCGCAGATTGGTGAACCTCTGCCCATCTTTACTTCTGAGAGACTCCACACAGCTGATGACTAAGTCTTATTACATTTCCTGAGCAAATAAGTTTAAGGATGCCATTCTAACACACTAGGAAAAAGACTGAGATTAAAATACTATATTTAAGTTTACTTTGCTGCAGAAGAAACTGTGATCTTGCTTTTAAAGTCATCAAGATAGTATCTGGTCTATCCTTAACTGAGCTACTACCTATCCACAGTGATTCTTCTATTTTTTCCACTCTGGTATTATGTAGCAGATGAGATAGACAAGAGGTTGGGGGTGAGCAGGACTCACAATAGCTCTCACCCCAACCCTGGGGCACACCAGGTGAGAGATTGAAAAAAGAAAGCGATAGAGAGAGAGAGAGACACTCACAGCTGTGGAGGTCTTCTCAGGCAGGCAATAGAGCCCTGCAGGCAGGTCTCATTATCTGAAGGTCATCCTTTTCATGTGAGTAGAACACGGTGACATGTTAAAGGCTGTCCTGGCCAATCTGCCCGACACCACTTGATGGTCAAATGGAGTAAACAGTAGTCTGATGGACAAAAATAAAGGGAAAAAATGAACGATGTTAGTGTGTCATGAGACAGTAACTAGTACTTATTAATATATTGAATGTATTGAGTTTGTTTAATGTTGTGTATCGTATGAATACAATTTGTGGACTTCGGAGAGATACAGTGAGGGAAAAAAGTATTTGATCCCCTGCTGATTTTGTACGTTTGCCCATTGACAAAGAAATGATCAGTCTATAATTTTATTTCCCTCATTAAAATGCAAATCGATTTATAACTTTTTTGAAATGTGTTTTTCTGGATTTTTTTTGTTGTTATTCTGTCTCTCACTGTTAAAATACACCTGCCATTAAAATTATAGACTGATCATTTCTTTGTCAGTTGGCAAACGAACAAAATCAGCAGGGGATCAAACACTTTTTTCCCCCCACTGTATGTCTTGATAAGTTGTGGACTTCTACTGGTTTATCTTGTATGTCTGTAAATCATAAGAATTATTTAATGATTCTTTGTGCTCACTTTGTCACCCAATGTGTTGAATTACTGTATATTTATATTCTTCATTTCATGTTTTAGACGTTATATGCACATTCTCAATTACATTCTAATTCAACCGAAAGAACATCTAAAAAGAAACTGAATTTGAATACAAACATACATATACCCTTTGTGATCAGAATTACTGAAGTGAAAACCTTCCATGACATAGAGAGAAATCAAGCTATGTATTTGTAGTGTATAGGTAATGAATAAGAGAAAATAAATAAAAAGACAAATACATTGAAGCCTGTACCATTCAATGAGCACTTCTCTGAATCCCGGCATGTAACCCAATTAGCTCATAATTGATGTACTTTGAAATTCATTAACTCTCAATCCAAAGGCTGGCTTATAATTAACTGTCTGCTTTGCATCCAGCATTTAAAGGACACCGCTGTTATTAAATCTGACTGAGGCACTATGGTAAAGCCCACTGCTCGCTTGTGAGCCCCCAAGAAGCCATAAATCAACTTCACTGTCAAATCCACCATGCTTTAGGTAGAGACTGATGCAGAAGGCCATGCTGTTTATCACTAAATTTATTTCTGTAAATGGACTACAACAAAAGAAACTAAAACTGACACGGGAATAAAAGGAAAAAAAATACATTATGACAAAATTAACAAGTATGTAATATTAAAATATTTTGAAAAAGTTAAGATATTCTGTGCTACATTGTCAGACTTCTATTACACTTGCACCTGCATATGTGATATGTGGAACAGCATGTCCTGAAGTGTTTTATGCCTTTTATACCACAGCTTTTTGCCACTGACATACATTTTTTCAGTTGGAACGTCTGTGAAACAAGTTAGTTCCTGTTATCACTCACATAGCTGTAGTCATTCTGTTAGGAAAGAATTGAATATGCAAGTGTGGATACTCAATGGTTTTATTCACCGTAGCAAACAAGACACAGACGTAAACCAAAAACGTAGTCACAAAATAGGCAAGGGTCAAGCAATGAGCAAACAACATTAACTAGGGCGGGCAAGAGCAAAATGTGAGTATCAGAAACTAGATCAGACCAGGGATGCAAACAGTAATCGAAGGCTTGGTATCAACTGGCAAAATGACTGTGCTTACTGAGAGTTTATTTATACTGTGAGTGTGTTGTGAAGGTAGAGTCCAGGTGTGTGTAATCAGTAATCTGGGGTGTGAATGTGAGAGAGTCTGGGTGTTGTAGTTCTCAGCAGCATGTTTGTAGGCCACGCTGATTTCTGGGAAGTGTACTTAGATGCAGATTCCAGCATCGACATGACACATTCCCTCAAAAGTCAGTCTTTTCGCTCTCTCTTGAAGTCTAAAATATGCAGCTTGTCATGTTACCGAGAAACCCAGAATTTATTTTATGTTACAAAGCCCTGACACTTGAGACTCCTTCTATAAATGTTCAATGGACATCTCCTTAGAGAAAGCTTCACCATATATTCATTTCTCTTTGTTAAATAACACCATGGTTTAAAAAAAAAAAATCTGTTTTATTATTTGCCCAAGATTGTGGCATATCAGCCATACGCAAGTCCCTGTGTAAGTTTTTACTAACATAACATATTGGAACAGTTCAATACTATAAACCTGTGATTTCCCTTGCAGTCAGCACTACTGTCAAAATTAATCAACACCTTCTGACTAATCAGATTCAAGAATTCAGTAGCACCATAGTATAATAACAAATATGCACATGCTTGCTATTCTTTGTTAGGGAGAGATGTTTTGTAATTTTGAGCTGTTGATTTTATTGTCATCATGATATTTGTTATTCCTGACCTTCTGCCCAGACTATGGATACCATTCTACCATGTTTATAATATCTGGACTGTCACAACTTATATAAATATATAAGTTTTCATGTATTAGTATTTGTGGGCGTGAGATCCAGAATGAAGGGTGAATGTTTTAATCCATTGTTATGGGAAGGAGCATATGAATATGAACATGAATTCTATGTATCTTATGTCTTATGTTGTGTTAAATCTTACAGATTATATAAAGTGAAGTTCTAGCCATGTAAAAGTCTTTCATTTTTGTATAAGAAATTATGCAATTATACCAGGCAATTTGGATAGAGTTGGTTGATAATTACACAGGTAAATGTCCTATGGGCTGGCAGAAGAGAAAATGTCGCTCCTCTGACATGAATATAAGTACGAAATAATGCACTAATCTGAAGATAATTATTCAATATACTTTTGTCAGTATTGATATTCCTCAGTGAGGAGAGTACGAGAGAATGAATAAATGGTCAGTTGACACAGGAGCTGACAGTGGTGGGATTTCTTTCTCTCCTTATGAATGACCATATGGGGGACAGAGGAGCAAAATATTTCACCATGAGACAATTTGTTCTCTAAACCAAAATACTCAACTGGCAGAAAAGCAGAGAAACTGAAATAGACCGAGTGTGACTGTATGAATTGGGTTTTTTGCTTGTTTGTTTTTTTTGTTTTTTAAATGTTGCCAACATTGACATTATAAAATTACACATTTCATTTCACCTCTGGCCCATGACCCCTCTGATTTATCTATACATTATTTCCTCCTAAAACTAGCTTTAGCCTGTGTTGCTGTCTTGTATGACATGGTAATGCTATGACTACTACTTGCACCTTGGATGTTGTCCCAACATTTCTGAAAGACGTTCTGCAGACCATGAGTCCCAGGGTTTCATCTATAATAAATTAAAGTTAACTAGTAGCACCAGATATATACTTTCTTTCTTTCTCTTTCTTTCTCTCTCTCTCTCTCTCTCTCTCTCTCTCTCTCTCTCTCTCTCTCTGCTCTTGTCTCTCCCCCTTTTATCCTCACTGCGCCCATGTAAACACAGAACACTCATTAGGAAAATCACCCACAGGTGCAGCCTCATCCTTACCATTGCTCTGCTCCATTCACAAACCAGCACTCAACCACACCCCCGCCTCCCCGTTATTATAATTAAAAACCTTATAAATGAATATATTTTCCTTGCCTTCATATACAAGCTCCAGGTTTTAAACTATTATCTTATTATTTCATTCTTATCTAATTTGTATTTTACCTTAAATTATTAAGATTTACTTGTAGCACTTTTGCCAGAATTTATCTTTAAATCATCTATATACAGAAAGTCTTAATTGTTAAATGTGCAAATAGTTAAATAAATTTATTTATTTATTTATTTATTCATTTATTCATTAAACTAAACTGTGCAGTATACAGTTGTCAAACTATTAATATAAGAACAGTTAGAGTTGGAGAGAACAGAAGAGGTTTTTTTTTTGTTTTTTTTTTAATGAATAACCTACATAAATTCTGTCATGTGTGTGGCACAAAGATGTAAACATACTGTACATTGACTGTATGTCTCTCTCGCGCGCGTTCTCTCTCTCTCTGTGCATGTGCGGCAGAGGAGCGAGCGTGAGCAGTTTGCGTCTTGCCAAAGTTTTCTACGAGTTTGTTTTTATGCCTTTCTTTCATTTAATTATTGAACGTTTTTAAGTTACAAGTGAGTTATCCGAGAGCAAGTGAAGTGTGTCCAGAGAATGGAGCACAGGTGGAGGAGGTGCTACTAACGGTGGGAGAGCAGGTCGGGTGTGAGAACATCTACTCTGCCTCCCGAATGAACAAAGCTGTGGTGGTATTCCTAAAATAGGAACGATTCATTAGTGCGCTGGTTGAACCTAGAATATGGCTAAAAGGTGTAATGACACATGCTCGTTTCCAGCGTGCCTCCGTTCATCAAAAATGAGATGATCATGAAGGAGCTGGCCCGCTTCGGAAAGTTCTCCAGCCCAATGACAACCATTCTGCTCAGCTGTAAGAACTCCGCAGTTAAACACATCCTGTCATTCCACAGACAAGTGTTCATGACTCTAAACAATAGTGACTGAACGTAAACTTCAAGTGCAAAAACAGCGACAGCAGCTACACCGTCTTTGCCACCACCGAACGTCCAAGATGTTTTGAGTGTGGTGACAATGGGCATAAAAAGCTGAGCTGCCCACGCAGAGCTGTGCAGCCGGGGAGCTCCGGGGGTGACTCGGCCGGGTTACAACAGCAGCAGCGCAGGGACAGCCAGCGGGAGAACACTAGAGAACAGGAGCCTGGAGCAAATGAGAGCGGTGACACACTGGAGCCAAAGCTAAAAGAGGTCAGTGAGGAACACATCAGCAACACTAAAACAAACACTGCACCCAGTGATAACACTGTCACCAGCACCGATGCTAACACTGACACGAACACCGAAAATAGTATTAAAGCTAAACCTGATGCTGCTATCAGCGTTAGAGCTAGCAGTGACCCCGGCCCTCATGTCCACACTGAGGATGATCCTCACCCTGTACAACAACAGCAGGAGAACCCACAGGCACAGCACACTCAGCAAAACTGATAACTGGAAGCAAGGAGAAGATAAACACTGTCAATCCGTCAACTAAGCCAAAAAACTACAGTGAATCACAGAACACCATGATGCAGGAGAGTGAAGGAGCAGGGTGCAGCACAGGTGCTACAGGAGAAGATCTTACACAACAGGGGGATGGAGAGATTGAGTCAGTTGAAATAGCAATCTTCAGTTCAGAAATCCCACACCAACAGTCCAAAGATCTGTACACCACAGCACAAATAAACTGTTTTCTACAACTAGCCAAAGGAAAAAGGAATGTTTCAATCTCCAGCTACTTCCCAGATAAGGCAAAATTCGTCAAATCAGCACAACACGCCACAAGAAATGACAGTTTAAAAGTAGTCTCACCACGAAGAATATTCAGACTCAGAAAATGGACATCAGCAGCACAGAAAGCTCTTTAAACCGGACTATGATCATTCTTATTGGATTTATTTAAAGCAAAATCAGAACAGTACTGAAGGGGCTTTTGGACTTATTTGGGTGGGAGGGTGGAGGGTGTGGGGTGGGGGGTCTGAGGGTGTTTTAAAACATGTAAATATGTAAATATTTGAAAATGATACATTAAAGGAACTGTAAAAAGTCAAAAAGTCTCTCTCTCTGTCTCTTTCTGTCTCTCTGAGGGAGTTGTGTGCTGTGCCATCTTGCAGATGTCTTTGTACAAGCGTCTCCATAGTGACTCTACAGGCTTAGATGGCAACTCTCTTTTCATTGTGATAAATCTCAGGAGACGTGCGAGGCGCCTGGGATAGTTCAGCATCTGCTTCTCTTATACAGCTGAACCAACTTGGACAGAGCACTTCCAAACATACCACACCATGTGCACCCTGCGGTTCATCTTAAGCATATGACTACAAATGTAATATTACACCATTATCATGCTTCATGCAGACAAGTGTGAAGTGAATATAACAATAATTATATCCATAGATCCTACATGCATCCATTTTCCATATCACTTATACTACACAGGGTCACATATGAGCCTGGAGCCTATCCCAGGGAACTCCCATAGGAAGGGGTGCCAACCAATCGCAGGGCACAACTGCACACACATTCACACACTACAGACAATTTAGAAATGCCAATCAGCCTATAGTGCATGTCTTTGGACTGGGGAGGAAACCCCCAATGCACAGGGAGAACATGCAAATTCCGTGCACACAGGGTGGAGGCAGGACGCGAACCCCCAATCCTGGAGGTGCTAGGCAAACCTGCTAACCACTTAACCACTATGCCCCCTTATCCACAGAGTATAAAATGCTAACCCCATTTCCATAAAAGTTGGGATTTTTTCTAAAATGTAATAAAAACAAAAATCTGTGATTTGTCAAGACTTTTGAAACTTTAATTAACTTTAACCTTTAACCTTTAATTAAAGGTTTTCATTGACCAACTTAATTGTATTTTGTAAATATAAACAAATTTAGAATTTGATGCCTTCAACACACTCAAAAAAAAAAAAATGGGACAGAGGCAAAATAAGTAACACCATTTTGGAGGATCAGGTTAATTGGTAACAGGGGAGGGTATCAGGATTGGGCATAAAAGGAGCATCCACCAAAAGTCTTTGCAAGCAAGGATGGGTCATGGCTCACCACCTTGTGCCAAACCTCATGAGAGAATTGTCAGTCAGTTCAAAAAGAACATTGCTCAATGCAAGATTGCAAAGAATTTAGGTCTTTCACCATCTACAGTGCATAATATTCTGAAAAGATTCAGGGAATCCGGAGAAATCTTATTGTGTAAAGGGCAAGACCGGAAACCACTGTTGAATGTGTGTGACCTTACGAGCCCTCAGGCGGCATTGCCTGAGAAATCATCATGTTACTGTGATAAATATACCCACATGGGCTCGGGAATACTCAGTATCTCAGATGGACTGAAAGGCAGTGGATACGTGTGCTGTGGTCAGATGAGTCCACGTTCCAGCTTGTTTTCGGGAAAAACGGACATCGAGTTCTCCGTGCTAAAGATGAAGAAGACCAACCAGACGGTTATAAGCGAAAGGTGCAAAAGCCAGCATCTGTGATGGTATGGGGGTGCATCAGTGCCCACGGCATGGGTGACTTGCATATGTGTGAAGGTACCATTGATGTGGAGGCGTATTTTAGAGAGACATATGCTGCCATCAAGGCAACGTCTTTTACCAGAAAGTCCATGGTTATTTCAGCAGGACAATGCCAGGCCTCATTCTGCACATGCTACAACACCATGGTTTCATAGACACAGAGTGCGTGTGCTTGACTGGCCTGCCAGCAGTCCAGATCTGTCTCCTATGGCGCATCATGAAGAGGAGAATCAGACAATGGCGACCAAGGAGTGAATGGGCACAAATTCCACTTGCAAAACTGCAACAATTAGTATCCTCATTTCCCAAACGATTAAAAAGTGTCATTAAAAGGAAGGGTGATGTAACACAGTGGTAACCATGCCTCTGTCCCAATTTTTTTTGAGTGTGTTGAAGGCATCAAATTCTAAATTTGTTTATATTTACAAAATACAATTAAGTTGGTCAGTGAAAACATTGAATATATTTTCTTTGTACTTGTACTTTTGTCAGTTAATGAAAGTTTCAAGAGACTTGACAAATTACAGATTTTTGTTTTTATTGCATTTTAGAAAAAAATCCCAACTTTTATGGAAATGGAGTATATTATAAATGAAATTACAACTGAAATTCGGATGATAGAGTTATTTCAGTTTCCTCTTCAGAGTGCTCAGTGTTCCTCCAACAATAACAATTTTAGCACCGGTTGCTATTGCACATCCACACTACTCTGTCTGCCACAGCTGAGTGTGTGTGTGTGTGTGTGTGTGTGTGTGTGTGTGTGTGTGTGTGTGTGTGTGTGTGTGTGTGTGAAACACTTGTCAGCCACAGGGCACATTTTACGATCACACCAACACTCGCTCTGACCACAGGAAGCAAAGAAGCCTATCTCAGCAGTCTGGAGAATTTCAGAGACTTCTTGTTGTTCCATTGGAGGACACCATTTTCACTCCCTCGCAGTGTTCCCGATACCAGATCGGAAAGGACAGGCAGTCCTGTGGATTGTCTCCGGGAGGAAGAAGAAGAGAGTGAGAGAGGGTAAAAGGTGTCCTCTCCGCTTGTGTCACAGGGAGCAGGGCTGATACTCAGCGTATGTGACAGTGTCCGTCCTGAGTGGAAGGCCCCCTGCAATATTAATTCTCATTTGAAGCAGCTGGGGCTGAGAGTATGAAACATTGAACAAAACAGCTGCCATGGATCTACTGCTGTCACACACACACACACACACACACACACACACACACACACACACACACACACACACACTGACCTTGTTCTTTTCCCAGCATGAATATTCTAAAATCATCTCCAGTAGCTTTCTAAAAACAAGCCTGGGATTAACTGAATCACCTTTAGAAATGCACATAGACTTAATTTGTGCAAGATCAGCATGTATGTAAAAGTGTCTGGGCATGTCTGGGCTTTAAACTAGAACTTCAATCAGCACTTTTGTAAAACAGAAACAAAGGACTAACCCTAGTGACATGCTGCTGTGAATGTTCCTACATGCATTTCCCAAAAACTATTGATGTCCTATTTATGTCTCATCCTTGCTTCATCTCACCTGGACACCACAGACTTGTACTTAAAAACTGCTGCTGTAATCAGAAAGACTGTCCTGTGCTCACAGGACTCTTATTCACAATACACTCATACTGAAAATCATTTCAACACACTTAAAACAGTATGTTTGCCTTTACTCATCTACACCAGTGTACTGTAATGATTTATAATCCCACTATACCTCACCTAGATCAGGATGAGTCTGGTTCCTCCCAAGGTTTCTTCCTCATGTTGCCTCGGGGAGTTTTGCCTTGCCACTCTTGCCTCTGGCTTATTCACTAGGGATCTAAATCTGCATTCAGATTTCTGTAAAGCTTTTTTTGTCTAATGTTAAAAGCTTTACACAAATAACATTAATTAGAATGTTTCATAAAACATTTACATTTTGCAGATAAAAGCTGTGAGACTGTGAGTCCTCAGGCTCATACTTGTATTGCTCATCTGTGTTGTTTTGTTTTGTTTGTTCCCATGCAGTGCATTGTGCAGAGCTTAATGTTAGGTAGCTTGCTTTCAGCTTCAGGCAATGGTTTAACTACACAATATTATAGTTTGCTTTAAGTAGCTAGCCATGTTCACAAGAAGTCAGTTACCATTAGAATAACTATTATGATGTGCTATGAAAAGTTTTGGTAGCAAGCTAGCTAACAGTAGCTAACTGCTAGATTGTGTAACTAGTGGCAAAGTTTGCTAGCACACTAGCTATCATTAAACTGACTATTACTGTATATTGTTTAACAGAAACTGGTAGCCAAATTTGTTACCCACAATTAAGCTGTTACATAGTGCAAATGAAACCAGATTACTAGCCATTCCAACCCTAACCCTAACCCTAAGACATTCAACATTTTTAGCGTTTTCTAAACACTTGAATGTGTGAATAAAACTGGTTGCCAAATTTAAGAAAATAACTTTAGGTAACTATACGCCAAAGCATTCGTGAGTGCTACAGTAATTGGTGGTCCACATAATTTCTTTTTACTTTTCCTTACCTGGGGTGCCACAGAGCATGAAATTTTCCATCTGAGCAGATATTAGCCTAAAAGTGAGGAGAACTTTCTAGATCTCTGTACAACTGTTCTCTAGTTTCTCGAGTCTTTATTCAACTTTGACCACTACAGATGGTAAAGACTGCAATTTTTGGAAAAGGATTTATTTTTTCAACCACGTTATGCTTTATGGTTGTGTAAATATATTAGACATTCAGGATTTTGTGCAACTAACACAATGAATTCAGCAACTGGGGCACTGGATAGGTTTAATTCTCTATGGCCACTATTCCAACACTAACAAACAGTAATCCAGCATCAGTCGTGTTGTTCCTGAGTCTTTGTGACTTTATGAACTGATTCCATCTCAAACCATGACCACTATCCTTCCCGTTTCACATTCCAGCAATAAGAAATACAAGCTGTACTTTAAAAAAGACCTCCAGGCAGAACACAGACCCCATGAGAAATACACTCATTTATTTAAGACAAGGGGGAAATCCTGGTTGTAAAAATAAAGGTTCCCTCTAATTTTTAGTGACATATTAAAAGAATGCACAAAAAACAGACTTGCTGAGAGCGACTCTCTCCCAGGGGCCGACCCCCACGGTGTCTCCAGGTGGCACTACAAGCTTCCCACTCACTAAGTGTCAGTGACAGATTCGAAGGCAAATGGGCCTGAATAATTGATCGGGAGTGGGCTAGCGAGCACTGGCGCACGGCTTGCTAATGAAAAGGAGTGCATCAATTTTACAAGACCAATTAGCAACAGGAGTAATTACACTTATTGCTTTTTATAACATCACTCCCCCTTGCATGCTACTGTGCACTTGCTGTTTAAAAGTGTTACATGATCATAGGCTCATCTTTAATAGAGATTCTTTCAGTCTGGGAGTTTGCACACATCTGAAATTCAATCTATCTCTTTTACATGCCTTTTCCCTGCCATGGTTCCCATGAAAAACTTTTCCAGTAAGTCCTTAGTAGTGCCACAGATGCACGCTACTAAAATTATTAATAAACATTATTAGAATAAATGAGTAGCATCAACAATACTTTTCTCCAAAAATGATTAAATTCGTTGTCATTGATTTAATTTTAACAGACTGAATCATTATTTTACAATAAAATGGCAGCGTCTGACTCATATATTTCCAATCATTTATTTCCATCCCATACTGTTGCACTTAATAATAATAATAATAATAATAATAATAATAATAATAATAATAATAATAATAATAATAATAATAATAATAGAGGAGTGCAAAATACTATTTGGCAAGTACAAAGTTAAGAGCTCGGCCAAATACTGAGGAGCCAGACCATGCAATGCTTTATACGTAAGCATAAGGATTTTAAAATCAACCATAAGCACACAATCCTTCTAAGACAGAAAAATGAAGTTTTGACAGTGTTCTGCACATGATGGTCAAATGTCAGACTGGCATAAAAAAAACTCCAAGGTTCTTCAGTTTACCAGAACTGAGCCATTGATGAACAGAGTTAGAGAACCAGCATTATGCAGTTGATGAGGTGAACCAAGAAGCTGTCTTGGAACTGTTTAAGCAAAGAAAATTGTTTTTAATGAATGTAAATCTGAGTGTCATCTGCATAAAAGTGATAGTTAATGCCAAGTGATCTTAAAAGCTGTCCAAGTGGAAAAATATAAATACTAAAAAGTACAGATCCAAGAACTGAGCCCTGGGGGACACCAGTGTGAACAGGCCCAATCTCAGACCTGTGACCACCTATAAATACTAACTGACTGCAATCATAAAGTACGATCTAAACCAATCAAGAGCAGTCTCCGAGACACCAAAGATGGTTTAAAGTCGTTTGAGTAATAATGTGTGATCAACAGTGTCAAAGGCTGAGCTTAGGTCAAGAAGAATAATGCATAATGCATTCTTTATAATAAGTAAACCCAATACAAGTCATCTTCCAAAACACACAGAGTACACTCACCAAATCTAAGGTTGAAAATAAAGGTTAGTGAATAATATGGGTTTACTGGAGTGTCTTTGGCAATTCCAACCTGATCTTGCACTAAAATTCATAGTCAGAAGAAATACTACAGTGCTACAATACAAGTGCTAACCATAGGGCTTGTGTGTGTGTCCACTGGTCCTGAATCTTTAACTGGTGGTGATCTGCCAATTTTTCATCTCATTTGTTTTTTTCTTTGGATAGAGAGAATTGTCCTTAGTGGCTTAGCAGTTAACAGGTTTGCCTCGCATCTCCAGGGTTGGGGGCTCGAATCCCATCTCCACCCTGTGTGCGGAGTATGCATGTTCTCCCCATGCCTCAGGGGTTTCCCCTGGGTACTCCGGTTTCCTCCCCCAGTCTAAAGACATGCACAGTAGGCTGATTAGCATTTCAAATTGTCCGTAGTGTGTGAATGGGTGTGTGATTGTGCCCTGAGATGGGTTGGCACCCTGTCCAGGGTGTCCCCCACCTTGTGCCCCGAGTTCCCTGGGATAGGGATAGGCTCCCCCATGATGGAGGTTATCGTTACAAATGAGTTCAGCATTTTACGTTAAAACCTGTACTATATTCATAAAGCTTCAGTGTTAGAAATAGGCTTGTGTGTTTCATAAATCGTTCTAAAGGCTATGCTCTTTTTTCACTCTAAATGTTGATTTGGTAAATCTTTCTGTAGAAGTTGTTTAACATTTATGGAAGGAGTCTCCAATGCCAATGCTTTTTCTGGTTTCATCGTAATTGCTGTGTTTTTGTCTTATTAATTTGAAGAGAATAAAAAAGAGGGACTGGTGAGAAAAACAACTGTTTATAGCTGCTACAGTGTTAGGAAAGAACTTCTCTTATGGACAGTGCACAACATTAAATATAACTATAAATGCATAAAAAGTATGATGTGATGTGATGTTCATTAAGCAATTAAAATTGTAATCGTTGGCAAATTGCTGTAGTAAAAAGGAATAAACCATTTAACAGTAACTCTGATTAATGTCCAGCCTTACACACCATCCCGGTGTGGATTATTTTCATTTAAGAGCACACGCTGCCATTGTTTATTCCTTACCTATAAAAATATAGATTAATAGTCTGCTTAGTTGCTTTCTTGCTATACTGAAGATCTACCAATATGAGCATCACTACTGAGCACAGCAGTATGATGGGCAGCTGGATTAAAAACTATCAGTCATGTTTATTCTGTAAAGTATTTTATATTAAAGTTATAGAACATAGTTGGTTCCATTACATGCCCTATTCTGATGGCTGGTATGATTAACCTTCATGTTTTAGCTAATTATTTGTAGACAATCCCTAAAAATTAACCACTTCTTGTTCTCAGGAAGAAATAAGATCTCATATGTCTGACAATAATTATATAACAAATCAGTAGTATTTAAAGAAAGAGCACCTTTAAGAGGGGATCATGCGGGAGGAGCTATAACTGGGCTGAAAGTTTTGCCTAATGACAGAAAAGCAATAGTAAATTGACTGCTTCTTTAAACCATGTGAAATGCTTAGGCAGTGTCACATCATGAGAAAATGAGCTTATATGATGCTTAGAAGAGGAAAATCAAGACCTCTCTCACACTCAGATTGGACACTGGAAAGCGATCAAAGCCGGCAATTTGCATCTATCATCTGCAATTTGAAACTGGTCCATCACATCTGCTGTTTGCCCAGCTTCTGGCTTCCCTGCTAAGAGACTCCAGAAATGAACTATTAGCTTGTGCCTTCACCTCGTTCCACCGGAATGACTGAATATTTAACCGATTCAGAAATATTGCAGAAGACGATGAATTGGACCTGGCACTACCTAAATTGTGTTAATTTGTAAACACAGAGTGCGGTTTACTGGAGGAGACACTCGTTAGGAGAAGGTGAAAATGGGATGGGAATGTGGGTGGGGCTTTGAATTTGAGTGACACTGACTTCCGCTCTAGGATGCAATCAAGCTACAAACGTCATAATGTCTTCAGTGTTAAAGAAGTCATCAACAAATGTTTTTTATAAACTTGAGTTACATTTACTTGGCTTTTAAGCAAACTATAAACCTCATGACATATTGTATACATATGAATAATTAACTATATTCAAACTTGGTTTTAATGATCATTGTTGATTTCATAAAGTGTTTAAGCCATTATTCCCACATGATAGAGGTGTGTTTTGTCAAAATCATATTCCTCTCCATGAGGACCACAACAAAAAAAAAAAATCACTTAACAAATCCAGGCAATTGACGTTCAACAGAAGTGTGAAAATCAGAGTTCCAGTCATGTGTTGTGTGGGATGCCTGTTAAAACCATGGCATAAAAGCAGTCCAGCTCCAGCTCAGATGAAGCGGTCTGGCTCTGATGCTAGCTATTGTCCTCTTGTCCTTCGAGTTGCTTTAGCACATTAATGAACTCATTATCGTTGATAAGCAAATGGGGATTGAGACAGAATGAGGAGTCTCTGCTCCTCATATGGGCTGGTTTTATAGGTTTAAGTAACCAGTTTCACGGACTCAGTGACCACTGTTTTTTAATTTATTTTAAATGTTTAGCCTGTATTTGAACTGCATTGCTATGATTTGACAGGAATGATGATAAATAACCCACTAACTTTATAAAATTATCAATTATAGCCATGATTCTTTCTATGATATTCTGTTGACAAGACACTGCAGGTAGATACAACAATGGTCATGTTAATCATTTTTCAGATTTATTTTCTTGATAAATTACATCTATAACATGTCTTCTCTTAAACATATCTTTGAAGGAGATTTTTTTTAATGAAATATGTACACGTCAGTTATCTTTATAAACCTTATAAACTACTCGAGTGGAAACACATTAAACCACAATGGATTTTTGAAAAGCATTTTTCAAAATCACTTTTTTTTCTATATTCAGAAGCAACATCTCAGCTTCTAGATGAGGACTGTCCCCAAATTGTTGCTTATTGTTGGATTTACTGTATGTTAGAGTTTATACTGAATTTTTATTTATTTATTTATTTTAATAACAGTGCATGGTATTTTCTTGATTGATTGAAATATTTGTATGAATATCAGCAATCAATTGGTAAAGATTGGTTGTGATATCTTTTGTTTTTAAAATTGCCCTATTCACCTCTAGTGTGCCTCCTTTTTCATGTTTACTTACAATTGTCTAAAAGATAAAATGGCAAGATGATGATTTCTTCCTGCTTCCATGTTTGGAGTCTATAAAGTGGCCAGTGACATTTTTTGTTGTTTCGCTTCTGTATTGGATATGAAGCACATTGCATAAATGATTTCTATATATAGTGTGATCACATCCAACAGTCCCCTGATTTTTGGGATATTATGATTACTATTGATCATTATTGTAATTATATTAAATAAAATGCTAATATATTGTACTAGATTGCAACTGATGATGACTGCACTTTATTTCAAACCCCACTGTCCCAAACTGACAGTAAAACAATTAGCCACACTGACATGCCCGGTTAAGCTCCAAAGCAAGACTTTACCTGATACAGTGTGGCACAGTTAATCACTCTCCTCTTCAGCCTATTCTCTCTGCCCTGCTTCATCTCCGCACATCTTATTTGAGAGAATTAGGAAGGAATCAATCATTTGTCAGTACTGTTGCATGATTTTGTCTCCAGGCTAGTCAGGAATGGGGAGGATCATGTGGAGTGTACAGGAATGTAAAGTGACGCAGGTTGAAGCTCTGGTACTTTCTCTGACAAACGGACTCCAATTTTTCCCTGAGGCCTTTTCTCTATAATTCTTCCCCTCTCTGATGGGCTGCAGTACTCACAAGCAGAAAGGAGTGACAGGGTATCTTGGGAACTCCAACTGGGGCATAAAAGATACATTACAACATACAGGAATTGTATTGTTGTTGTCTTGTATTGCTTTGTGATCATTGGGATTTTTTGTTATATATATATATATATATAACAATATATTGTAACGTAACACCTCAGCATCTGGTTATACTGCAGTGTTTTGTTAACAAATACAGGTTCCAATGCCTTCTCTGACACTTTCATATTAAATCAGAGATTTCTTCACCCACTACACCTAAAAGACCCCATCTATCTCAGGTTAACTACACGACCCTTGTCTGGAAATGCAGTGAATAAATTATGGCCCGTGTATTAGAGCTTTCCGTGAGCTGTCACTGAGCTCATTCTCTTTGCTTAAGGAATCTCTTGTGTAAAATGTGCAAATGTTTATTTAGCTTAAATATTCAACATGTTATACTTGGTCAAGAGGGGAATCTAAGCAGCCAACACAACTCATTTACATGCTGATAGATACAGATAAATAGATGGGCAGATGGGCAGCTGGATGGATGGATGGATGGATGGATGGTCTCTAAGGACATGTACATGTTCTGAATACAAATAAATAAATAAATAAATAAATAAATAGATAGATGGATGGACACAAGGATGGAAGGATGGATGGAGGAATGGGTATCCAAGGACCTGTAAATGGAATGAATACACATGAATGAATGAATTAATGAATGAATGAATGAATGAATGAATGAATGAATGAATGGATCAATTGATCAATTGATTGATTGATTGATTGATTGATTGATGATTGATTGATTGATTGATGATTGATTGATTGATTGATTGATTGATTAATTAATTAATTAATTAACATATGAATGGAAGGATGGATGGAGGGATGGATGGTCAGATGGATGGATGGAAGGAGGGTCTCCAAGCACTTGTACATGGAATGAATACACATGAATGAATGAATGAATGAATGAATGGATGGATGGATGGATGGATGGATGGATGGATCTATACAAGGTATGAATGCTGTGATATAAATACAGTATGCCTGAGGGCACAATAATGTTTTAAAAACCTGTGTTATTGGCATGTATGTCCATTAAAATAAAGAACAATTTCAGACAGCAGTAGAAAAGAAGGAAAGGGGGAAAAATCTAATGAAATAATGATGGAAAATCGAAGGAAATTCATATTTACACCAATATATAGTGAGTAATTAGCTTTACAAAATAGAATTTTGGGGGGAAAAAACAACCAGAAACATTCACTTATATCTTATCTATGTGAGAAGAAACGCTACTGATGATAAAATTACACAAATTGCGAGGATTTACATAAAATAATAAATATATAATAAAATGTGATACATTTTTATCATCAGTAAATCTGTGTATCCAATCATATACACTCCTTAAAGAAGACTACTGTAAACATTTTGTAATATTTTTCAGATGCTCAGTGATGCTTACAGTGTTTATGCTGTCATTGCATCCTGACCTCAATATATTGCACCACTGCAGTGTGAAAGCAGCTTAGAGGATGGCTTCAAGTTCATCCTCTTTATGTTGTTAAGCTTATGAAGGCAACTTGGATGTCATATGTTGCTGATTAGCATGGATGATGCTTTTACTATTATAAGTAATGGATTGATTTGACAAATATGAGATTCTGTTCTGCTTTATACAATAAGAGCCAGCTGTGGAGGAGAAAATACTGACTCCAACCAGTAGAGGGCTCTGTCACCTACTGAGTGCTGTATGAGGCTGAAACAGATGCTAGACATTAGACATGAGACATTTATGCGTTCATGCTTTCAGTCTTGAAGCATGTGCTGTTTTGCATGTTTGTGTCTAAAATTACTGGCTTATAAATAATGATACTGGAAGTATAAAAAATAAATAAATAAAAAGATTAATCTGATTAAAGGTATCCCTTAGCATATAAATTGTTACCTTACCTTGTTTGATTGTCTTTTTTAATTCAACTAAATTCCACTTGTGTAGCACTTTTAACAGTAGATATTGTCATAAAACAGCTTTATAGAAATCCAGATGAAAGAAAAACGACATGAGGAGGAAACCTTGAGAGGCCATACTCAAAAGGGAACCCGTTGTCTCCTGGGCCTTGCTTAATATCTATATTGGAACATAATATGCATGATAAGCCTGAATCCTGTCACCTTCCTTACGCATAAATTTACTGAAGTCTTTACCAGCAATGTGATACTTTCCCATTCTTGCTATATATAAGATTTCAGCTGCTCAACAGTTCGGGGCCTCCTTTGTCGTATTTTTCAGTTCATAATATGCCAAATGTTTTGAATGGGTGACAGGTCTGGACTGCAGGCAGGCCAGTTTAACACCCAAACTCTTTTACTACGGAGCCATGCTATTGTAATACATGCAGAACGTGGTTTGGCATTGTCTTGCTGAAATAAGCCTTACCTGAAAAAGACGTTGTCTGGATGGCAGCATATGTTCATCCAGACCATGTATATATCATTCTGTATTAATGGTGCCTTCACAGATGTGCAAGTTACCCACGCTATGTGCTCTAATGCACCCCCATACCATCACAGATGCTGGCTTTTGAACTGTGCGCTGATAACAAGCCGGATGGTCCCTCTCCTCTTTAGCCCGGAGGACACGCCATCCATGATTTCCAAAAACAATTTTAAATGTTGATTTTGACCAGACCACAGGACAGTTTTCCACTTTGCCTCAGCCCATCTTAAATGAGTTCAGGCCCAGAGAAGGTGGCGGCATTCCTGGATTTTGTTTATATATGTTTTTTTCTTTGCATGGTAGAGTTTGAACTTGCATTTGTGGATGCAGCAATGAACTGTGTTCACTGACAGTGATTTCCACTACAGAATTGCATCTGTTTCTAATGTAGTGCTGCCTGAGGGCCTGAAGATCACAGCCATTTAATATTGGTTTTCGGCCTTGTCCCTTGCGTGCAGAGATTTCTCCGGATTCTTTTAATGATATTATGAACTGTAGATGATGAAATAACATAATAGCTTGCAATTACACATTGAGAAATGTTATGCTTAAATTGTTGAACTATTTGCCCACACAGTCTTTCACTGAGTGGTGAATCTCTCCCCATCTTTACTAATGAAAGACTCATCCTCTCTAGGATGCTCTTTTTATACCCAGTCATGTTACTGACATGTTGCCAATTAACCTAATTAGATGTGAAATGTTCCACCAGGTGTTTTCTTCTTCTTTTTTTTTTTTTTTTTTTTTTTTTAGCATTACACAACTTTTCCAGTCTTTTGTTGCCCCTGTCCCAACTTTTTTGAAATGTGTTGCTAGCATCAAATTCAAAATGAGCATATATTTCTCAGACAACTTCTTAGTTTCAACTTTTAATATGTTGTCTTTGTACTATTTTCAATGAAACATAGGGTTTAAATGATTTGCAAATCATTGCATTCTGGTTTTACTTACATTTTACACAGCACCCCAACTTTTTTGGAAACAGGGTTGTAAACAATAAGCAAATAAGATGAATTACATTATGAAAGAATTGGGGCATGTATGGTTACACAATAAGTACTGAACTTTTACACACTACAGCCGTGGCCAAAAGTATGTAGACACTTGATCATCACACCCATAACCTTCACTTTTTTCGGGAGAGTTTTCACTAGATTTTGGAAAGTGGCTGTGGGGATTTGTGCTCATTCAGCCACAAGAGCATTAGTGAGGTCAGGCATTGATGTCAGGTGAGGAGGTCTGGGGTGCAGTCAGAATTCCAGTTCATCCCAAAGGTTTTCAGTGTGGTTGAGGACAGTAGAGTTCTTCCACTCCAAACTTGGCAAACCATGTATTTATGGAGCTCACTTTGTGCACAGAGGCATTGTCATGCTGGAACAGGTTTGGGCCCCTTAGTTCCAGTGAAGGGAAATTATAATGCTACAGCAAACAAATACATCCTATACAATTGTGTCCAACAGTTTCAGGAAGAACCACATATGGCTGTGATGATCAGGTGTCCACATACTTTTGGCCATATAGTGTTTTGTTTTTATTAGAGTTTGGTTCAAAAATCCTTGGGAACACTAAAAACGTACTATAATATAATATATTTTATATGCAGTATTTAAAAATAACTCATTTAAAAATGACTCTTCACTGCCAGGACTTGATGTAAAAGGCACAGATTCGGGATGGTGGCCTGATTATTTGAATTAAGTACATACATTTGTTAGTATAGCCTATTTACAATATACTTAGAACACATTCAGCATATTTTAAATACATTTATTTTTACTTGAATCCTGTGGCTTATAATGTAATCTTATTTGTTTTACAGGGAGCTTGGTGCATCCTGCTTTTCTCTGAAATCTCTAATATTCCAAATTGCAGTTACTAATCAAATGGACGTAACCTCACTGTAATCCACTAAACAGTGATTCTGTCATTGCACAATAATGTGAATTAAAGCAAAGATTGCATCACTTTTATAATCTTCATTCTTAGGAGTGTAAATGGTTTGTCTGTTATTCAGTGAGAGGTTATTAGGGGCCACAGGGCTATGAAAATGTGATTCATTGGATACTTCTACAATGTGCTGACCACACACTCTTACAAAAAAAAAAAGGTTCCTTAAGAAATGGTTGAAGGTTCTTAGCTTCTGATCTGCTTGGGACGCTCTGTAATATGTTGCGTGTTCTATATAGATACTTCAAGGGTTTCCACAGAGGGAGAAACTGAAGAACTTGAAGAATACTAGATGAATTGGAGTGTAGTGATGTTTCATGTTAGTCTTAACCCTCATGATCTGTTCATTAAGTACAAATAATTTTATACAAATAAAAATATACTCAATTAGTAGTAATAATACAAGAGATGAACCACATGACCCCCTCACAGCATTTGGGTTCATCCTAATTGCAGGTTTACAATGCGTACCTAGGTACAACACAAATAAAAGTTCATCTGACAGGGACTAAAATCACCGTTTTGTCTTGGATTTACAAAGACATGTCATTTTTATCACCTTTATTCGCTTTTGTATCTTATATGTCAAAATGACCAGAGTATAATCTTTGTAACGTAAATACTGTATGACTTATAAAATGGATGATTTAGCCCTGAATAGAGCAGTGTTAAAGCAGATTGGACTGGGTGAGATATGCAAGCTGAAAGCTGGGTGGCAATCTGTGGTGCCAAAGCTCCTTTGGCAGATAGAAAAGCCACATAAGTCCATTGTCACTCAGCATGCTAAACAAGAATAAGCCCGGCACAATGCATGAGAATTAAAAATGGATATCCATTTAAAAAAGGATGCCTAAAACCCTGCGTGGGTATTTTAAATGTTTCGGACCAGATTAAGAGCGGGAAATATAGGTTATACCACGATAAGCCCAGCACTCTCCCTTTTCACAATAGAGATCTTCTTTTTTTTTCTTCACACCAATACTGATGCAAGGTCTGTTTTGGTTTATTTGCCAGAAAATTTGCATATGTCCTTGGTGAATGAGTGTACTTTGTTGTCTTGTGCATTACTAAGTTGTAACCTGATGCTGAAAGTCACAAATAAAGAGGAAAACAAAGCACCAAGGAAATATTTATTGTGATCAATTTGCTTTTGTGATGAGTTAATCAAGATGTATGCATTATTCAAACAATGCCTCATAATACACTAATGGGCATTTGTTTAGATGGTGCTTAACTGTAAGCAAAACCCATTTGTATTTGTTAGTGCATATGGGTCATTATCCTACAGTCATTTGTCAACACGATATAATTTTCTTCCTGGCTTCTCAGAAGTGAAAGATCATGACACTGACTTTCTTTCAGCAAATTGAGTTCTTGGGCTATTGGAGGCTTTACTACACTAGGAAGTGATCTGTTATTCATAGTAGCTCGTATATCATCATATCCATAACCTCACAAACCAATAGAAACTGATACAAATCAGCATTGTAACCTGAACAAGTGGCAGATAAACTAGCAAACCACAGCTCAAGAATAATACACAGCCTTGTTCCAATCCAATCCCAATAATTACAATATGATTTTCCTGTTTCCAAATCATTTGCACCAAAATCACAACCAGAATCAGGTTTTGTGAAATGAACATGTGTAAATCGATCAAAGTCAACCTACTCTGTTGATAAAATTGACCTAGTCTGAAATGATGAGCAATTAAAAGATAAGTGGTGGCTGGGTTGCTAATGAATAGGATACATGTTTGACAGAATAAAAAGGATAAGTGGTATGTCTCAAAAAGATGCTAGAGAGTTCATTGCCTCTCTTCCTTTACTACCTGAGAAACTCCCGTCTGTCTTCCCCAACAGCACAACAGACGTCTTATCAAACGTGACTGATTGCCGTAATCTGTACTCTGGGCAGCCATTAAGCAAATTACCTGAATCATTGCAAGGATTAGTCTCATTAACACATGATTAGCATCAAATTAAAATAATGAGTGTTTAACTTGTGATGTCTTCCAGTTGTTTGAACAGCTTGATTAGGCACACCAGGCTTGCTGAGAGCTGCTTTTTGTTTGAAAACATGGCTACATGAGGTCATTGGATGGACCACGAGAGATGAGCTGATAGCATACATTATGCTTGAATATCTAGAATAATCAATTAAGCTGTACAATTTTATTCAGCAGTTTGACTTTACATCAGTAATGCTTTATCAGTAATGAGATATCTCTAAACTGACACACCAATGTTCATCAAGAATAATAAATCAGCTAACAAATACCAAGAATACCAACTATTTAAAAGAATAGTAAGTTAGTGAAACATGATATGGGTGTAAATATACAGAGACCTGTGGTCATTTTATATCAGTAATTCATAAGCAAGAATTTAAACAAATGCACATGAATACAAGCTACTTTGTACAAACATTACAAATATGTTTTATGGGCAAATTTGATCAGAACCAATGAATCTCTGGAACGTAGCACCATGTGCAGCAGATCATATAAGAATAATGTTAGTATCATCCCAACAACAATGAGGTGCAGCTCATAATGTACAACTCCAATTTTGAAAAAGTTGGGACAGTATGGAAAATGCTAATAAAAATAAAGAGGAGTACTTTGACTTGTACTTAAACAAAAAACGTATAAAGACAAGGTATTTTATGTTTTACCTAATCAACTGCATAGTTTTTTGAAGATAAATGCTTATTTTGAAATTGATGCATGCAACTCGTTCCAAAAAAGTTGGGACAGGGGCAATTTAGGACTAATAGCGATGTGACAAGTTGAAATAAGAAGGTGATGTGGAACAGGTGAGGCGATCATAGTATATGAGGAGCCTCTTAAAAAGGCCTTCAAGAGCAAGGATGGGTTGAGGCTCGCCAATCTGCCAACAGATGTGTCAGAGAATAATTCAACACTTTGAGAACAACATTCCCCAAAGACAAATTGGTAGGATTTTGGGCATTTCACCTTCTACAGTGCACAATATAATTAAAAGACAAGGAATCCGGTCAAATCTCGGTGCGCAAAGGGCAAGGCCGAATACCACTTCTGAATGCGCGTGATCTCTGATCCCTCAGACGTCACTGTCTTAAAAACCATCATGAGTCTGTAATGGATATCCTGACATGGGCTCGGGAATACTTTGGTAAACTTTGTCAACACCATTCACCTCTGCATCCACAGATGCAAGTTAAGGCTTTACTATGCAAAGCAGAAGCCATACATCAACACTGTCCAGAAGCGCTGCCCACTTCTCTGGGCTCGGTCTCATCTGAGATAGACAGTAGCATAGTGGAATCATGTTTTATGGTCCGACAAGTCAACATTTCAAGTAGTTTTTGGTCAAAACAGCCGTCGTGTTCTCCGGGCCAAAGAGGACCATCCAAGCTGTTATCAGCGTCAGGTCCAAAAGCCAGCATCTGTCATGGTATGGGGGTGTGTCAGTGCCCATGGCATGGGTAACTTGCACATCTGTGAGGGCACCATTAATGCAGAAAGATATGTACACATTTTGGAGCAACATATGCTGCCATCCAGAGCAGGACAATGCCAAACTACATTCTGCCCGGACAAGCGCATGGTTGCGTAAGCAGAGTGCGGGTGCTAGCATGGCCTGCCTGCAGTCCTGACCTGTCTCCGATTGAGAAAGTGTGGTGCATTATGAATCGCAAAATAAGCCAACGAAGGCCCAGTTGCGCAGCTGAAGAAATGCATAATGGATGAATGGGGGAAAATTCCGCTTGCTAAACTTAACCAACTGGTGTCTTCAGTGCCCAAACACGTAATAAGTGTTATTAAAAGAAAAGGTGATGTTACACAGTGGTAAACAGTCGACTGTCCCAACTTTTTTGGAGTGTGTTGCAGTCATCAGATTTTAAATGAGTGTATATTTTCACAAATAAATTAATTTCACAAAGTAGAACATCAAATAATGTGTCAGTAATGTGTTTTCAATATAGTACAGGGTGAACTGAATTTTCAAATGACTCTTTTTGTTTGTGTTTTTTTGTATTTTCCATACTGTCCCACCTTTTTTGGAATTGGGGTTATAGATATTGCATAGACAATTTAACATATTTTATTACAATTCATATTAATTTAGTGTCTTACTCATTGATCCACTTTATGCATAACTATTCATGAGCGATTATACAGTACAAGCTCATGCCTGGCATTATAATAATAATAATAATTATTATGTATGCTATATAATGTGTTAGAAAAGTTTATAATGCATAATGAATACTGTATTAACTGGAAGATTTATTTTTCTTGCATCTTCTTCGTCTTTTTGAATTTTCCACATTTTTGCTCTCTTGGACTCCAGGCCATGGGTGGCTGCAACATGGCTGCAACACTCTCCCAATGATAGGCAAACACTTCTGTTGATAGCCTCTTGTCTCTTGATTTTCACAGCACCAGAAGTGCAGTTCTAAATCCTGGTTTGTAAAACTATTTAACTCTGTATTAACAACACATTTTAATCATATTAGAAGTTATTTAAATTTCCCCCTAGTTCTTGTCTGACTCCAGCAGTTCTCATAAGTACATCTGTCTTTTATTAGATTTGTAGACTCTATTCTGTAACCTATGTATGTCTATAAAAAAAAAAAAATCAGTAATAACTTCAAGCTAAGTATGCACGTTAGTAAGTAAATAAGTAGGTAAGTAAGTAAATAAATAAATAAATAAATACCTCATCTGCATATTATGACTATTTCATATGAATCCCTTCAAAGTGACAGCAGCTAAAAGGTTGTAAGCTCTGAAGTGTAATGTACCTTCTGCTTTTAGCTTAACAAAAGATTTAGTGTAACACCAAAACCTGAGCATGATGGTACCATTAAGAAAAGAATAGTTAAAACCTGTAATGCTAACCTGCTGTCAGGGGATTATACTCTGCAATGGAATTACATTTGCTGAGAACACATCCATATACATCATGTGTGGTCAACAATGTCTTCAGCACACATGACAATAACGACCCAGGCATAATGCATTTAATTTGATCGAAAGGAGATTATAACTCTCTATAATGGCGAAGACACCAATATCATAGAGCAGACACTCTTACAACATGATTTAGTGATACTAACAACTTTATGTTTTCTTACACCATCACGGTTAGAGCATCTTGGAATAAGAGTTAACCAAGTAACCTCACTAAATTACATATTAGTGTAAAGTACCATTAAATAAAATAAAAATGCTATAAAATAAGGGTACATTACTCCACATAATATAAAGCATTACTAAACAGTTAGATAATATGTATTTATCATTAACTAATGCTAGTGATGATAGCTAACGTTTAACATCTTATTAAATATTAATTAATGTGATTTTAACAATTGAGGTAATAATGCACTGCTTAATGATGTATTATTTATTATAAACCTATTATTATTTACATATTGTATTATGCTGTATAGTCTTATGAATGCTTATGAACTCATGAATTAGTTCATAGCACCTTATAA
The DNA here is from genome assembly GCA_023630585.1 of Cranoglanis bouderius. Classification (NCBI taxonomy): domain Eukaryota; kingdom Metazoa; phylum Chordata; class Actinopteri; order Siluriformes; family Cranoglanididae; genus Cranoglanis; species Cranoglanis bouderius. The sequence goes on along the minus strand of CM042549.1, from coordinate 15,056,971 downwards.
AATGTAATTAATGCAACAATTAGGAGAAAACAAGTACATGTAATAGAATTAAATGTGAAATAGTAACAAAGGTTAGAAGTAAAGGAACATTTTGACATTAATTATCGATTTATATGTTAATTAATGTATTACATAATATTGATGTTTGATAAAAAAGTAGTAGCTATGTAAAGTAATTGTCCGACTTACCATCCCTTCAGAGACAAAAAAAAGAAAGAAAGAAAAGAAAAGAAGAAGAAAAAAAATATGGATAACCAGAATACACAAATCTCTATCCTGTCAACTATCTCCAGCCTAGGCATCACCAGAACGGTTCTGCACTGGGTGGAATTCTATCTCTCAGACAGATATCATGGAGGGGAGGGGTTTCCGAAACTCAGCAACTCACAACTGGGGTTCCCCAGGGGTCAGTTCTGGGTCCACTCCTCTTTTCTATTTATACTATATCTCTGGGGACTGTGATTGAGTCTCATGGCTTCTCATACCACTGCTATGCTGATGACACCCAGCTCTATTTGTCCTTCCAGCCTGATGATTCATCTGTCTCAGCACGCATCTCTGCCTGCCTGTCTAAAATCTCAAACTGGATGAGGAAATGCCACCTTAACCTCAACTTGGCAAAAACTGAGCTTCTCGTCATCCCTGCCTGCCCCCCAATCAACCACAACTTTACCGTACAGCTTGGGTCAACCACACTCAAGCCAACCAGGACAGCCAGAAACCTTGGGGTGACTTTCTATGACAACTTGACCTTTACAGACCACAACAGCACGATCCTGTAGGTTCATTCTGTACAACATCAAGAAAATCAGACCCTATCTCACTGAACAGGCTACACAGCTATTAGTCCAGACTCTTGTTATCTCAAAACTGGACTATTGCAATGCACTACTCCCAGGCCTCCCAGCCAGCTCCATCAAACCCCTTCAGATGATTCAGAATGCAGTCTTGTTTTCAACCAGCCCAAAAGAACCCATGTCACACCCCTCTTCATCTCCCTCCACTGGCTTCCTGTAGCTGCCGACATCAAATTTGATGCTCATGTACAAGACCTTGTCTGGAACAGCACCCCCTACCTCAACACTCTCCTTGAGGTTTATGTTCCCTCACGTAACCTGCGATTTAGCAGTTAAGGACCAGCGCCTGGTAGTGCCTACTCAGCGAGGCATGAGGTCCATTTCCAGAACCTTCAAATTGACTGTCCTACTTCCAACCTCAATCCGGACAGCTGAATCTGTCACTATCTTCCAAAAACGGCTAAAGTCCCACCTCTTTCATGAACACTTAACTAACCCCTACTTGTATTGTTCTCTGCTTGATATATTGCTGTGCCTGTATTGTAAGTCACTTTGGATAAAAGCATCTGCTAAATGAATAAATGTAAAATGTATAAGTTTTGTTTAAACTTATTCAGGATTTATTTAATTATATATAGCAGCAATTATTAATTATGATCCTTATTGTAAGCTTGAAATCATATATCATGTTTGGTTAACTTTACCTAATTATAATGTTTTTATAATCTCTGATGAAGCCTAATGTACTATAATTAATGACTTCATGACTTATGAACATGTTGTAACATAAGTTCCACATATAGTCTACTGCACATTATTGTTATAACTGATAATAGAATATGAATAATTATAAAACTGCTTAAATATTTATTAAGAATTAGAAAACAATTAGCATTTAGAGCATTTACTTCAAGTAAAGTGACAGATAAAATTAATGCAGTATATAAACTATGCTTCATTTTAACCAAACTGTCGTTAAACTATTTGTTATGGTTCAATCATGATAACTATATGTATCTTAGTTACCTATGAACTGTCAATCAACAATCTACAGAACATTATTAGGATTAAATTAAACAGGGTTAGCAAATCATAGAAGTGGTAGGTAAAATAATTCAATTCAGTAATTCATTTCTTTAAGTGTTTAAGAGTCAGAATTAAAATGGAACTTAAGCAAATCTAGCCACAGGAGGTCACAAGCCAGTGTACTTTTTGTGCCGGTCCCAAGCCCGGATAAATAGAGAGGGTTGTGTCAGGAAGGGCATCCGACATAAAACTTTTGCCAAATTTAATATGCGAATCACTACCATGACTTCCATACCGGATCGGTCGGGGCCCGGGTTAACAACGACCGCCATCGGTGCCATTGACCTACAGGGCACTGGTGGAAATTGGGCTACTGTTGGTCGAAGAAGGAGAGGAGGAAGGTGTGTTAGAGGAGGAAGGCGTGTCCGTAGGCAGAGAGAGAAGAGGAAAGGCAGGAGTTTAGGACTGAAAGTAGGGACTTTGAATGTTGGTACGATGACAGGTAAAGGCAGAGAGCTGGTAGATATGATGCAGAGGAGGAAAGTCGACATTCTGTGTGTCCAGGAGACCAGGTGGAAAGGGAGCAAGGCTAGTAGCATTGGAGCAGGGTTTAAACTGTGTTATCATGGTGTGGACAGGAAGAGAAATGGAGTAGGAGTGATCCTGAAGGAGGAGTTTGTGAAGAATGTTCTGGAGGTAAAGAGAGTGTCAGATAGGTTGATGAGTCTGAAACTGGAAATTGAAGGTGTGATGTTGAATGTTGTTAGTGCTTACGCTCCACAAGTAGGTTGTGAGCAAGAGGAGAAAGACAGATTCTGGAGCGAGCTTGAGGAAGTGATGCAGTGTTCCCAGAGGTGAGAGAGTGGTGATAGGGGCAGACTTTAATGGACATGTTGGTGAAGGGAATAGTGGGGATGAGGAAGTGATGGGCAGGTTTGGTCTTCAGGTAAGGAACCCAGAAGGACAGAGGTTGGTAGACTTTGCTAAAAGTATGGAGAAGGCTGTGGTGATCACGTACTTTCAGAAGAGGCAGGAACACAGGGTGACATATAAGAGTGGTGGCAGGAGCACACAGGTGGACTATATCTTATGTAGACACTGTAATCTGATGGAGATTAGCGATTGCAAAGTAGTGGTAAGAGAGAGTGTAACTAGACAGCATAGGATGGTGGTGTGTAAGATGACTCTGGTGGTGAGGAAGATGAAGAGAGCAAAGGCAGAGCAGAAGACAAAGTGGTGGAAGTTGGAAAAGGAAGAGCGGTTTTCAGGGAGGAGTTGAGACAGGCTTTAGGTGGTCAGGAGGTGCTTCCAGATGACTGGACTACTACAGCCAAAGTGATCAGGGAGACAGGTAGGAAGGTGCTAGGTGTGTCATCTGGAAGGAGGAAAGAAGACAAGGAGACTTGGTGGTGGAATGAGGAAGTTCAGGAGAGTATCCAGAGGAAGAGGTTAGCTAGGAAGAATTGGTACAGTGAGAGGACAGAGGAAAGTAGACAGGAAAGATGGAAGGAGTACTTTGAGGAACTGATGAATGAGGAAAATGACAGAGAGAGAAGAGTAGTAGAGGCAAATATTGTTGAGCAGGAAGTAGAAAGGATTAGCAAGGGTGAAGTTAGGAGAGCTTTGAAGAGGATGAAGAGAGGAAAGGTGGTTGGTCCTGATGACATACCAGTGGAGGTATGGAAGTGTCTAGGAGAGATGGCAGTAGAGTTTTTAACTAGGTTGTTCAACGAGGTCTTAGAGAGTGAGAGGATGCCTGAGAAATGGAGGAGAAGTGTTTTGGTGCCGATTTTTAAGAACAAGGGAGATGTGCAGAGTTGTGGAAACTACAGAGGTATTAAGCTGATGAGCCATACAGTGAAGTTGTGGGAAAGAGTAGTGGAAGCAAGGCTAAGGGGAGAAGTGAGCATTTGTGAGCAGCAGTATGGTTTCATGCCAAGAAGGAGCACTACAGATGCAATATTTGCTTTGAGAATGTTGATGGAGAAGTACAGAGAGGGTCAGAAAGAGCTGCATTGTGTCTTTGTAGATTTAGAGGAAGCGTATGACAGGGTGCCAAGAGAGGAGCTGTGGTATTGTATGAGGAGGTCTGGAGTGGCAGAGAAGTATGTTAGAGTGGTGCAGGATATGTATGAGAGCAGTAGGACAATGGTAAGGTGTGCGGTAGGTGTGACAGAGGAGTTCACGGTGAAGGTGGGACTGCATCAAGGATCGGCTCTGAGCCCCTTCTTGTTTGCGGTGGTGATGGACAGGCTGACAGATGAGGTCAGACAGGAATCTCCATGGACTATGATGTTTGCGGATGACATTGTGATCTGTAGTGAGAGCAGGGAGCAGGTGGAGGAAACTCTAGAGAGGTGGAGGTTTGCTCTGGAGAGAAGAGGAATGAAGGTTAGTCACAGCAAGACAGAATACATGTGTGTGAATGAGAGGGATCTAAGTGGAACAGTGAGGTTACAGGGAGAAGAGATAAAGAAGGTGCAGGATTTTAAGTACTTAGGGTCAACAGTCCAGAGCAACGGGGAGTGTGGAAAAGAGGTGAAGAAGCGTGTGCAGGCAGGTTGGAATGGGTGGAGAAAAGTGTCAGGTCCGTTGTGTGATAAAAGAGTACCAGCAAGAATGGAAGGAAAGGTGTACAGGACAGTAGTGAGACCAGCGATGTTGTATGGTTTGGAGACAGTTGCACTGAGGAAAAGACAGGAGGAAGAGTTAGAGGTAGCAGAGCTAAAGATGTTGAGGTTCTCTTTGGGAGTGACGAGGATGGATAGGATCAGGAATGAGTACATCAGGGGGACAGCACATGTGAGATGCTTTGGAGACAAAGTTAGAGAGGCCAGGTTGAGATGGTTTGGACATGTTCAGAGGAGGGAGAGTGAATATATCGGTAAAAGGATGCTGAGGTTAGAGCTGCCAGGTAGGAGGCCGAGAGGAAGACCAAAGAGGAGGTTTATGGATGTAGTGAAGGAGGACATGAAGGTAGTCGGTCTGAGAGAAGAGGATGCAGTGGATAGTGCTAGATGGAGGCAGATGATTCGCTGTGGCGACCCCTGAAGGGAACAGCCGAAAGGAAAAGAAGAAGAAAAAAAAAAAAAAAAAAAAAAAAAAAAAAAAAAAAAAAAAAAAACCTCTGAACCTACCCCTTGTCCTAAAATTTCTTGGGTTTGACGAGTTAATGAACTTTAGATTAGCTTCAGAGTAAAAAAAAAAAAAAAGAGGGGGTAGGGGGGTGTCTTTCCAAGTGCAGCAAATAGCCAAGGGCAATAGCTGATAACTAATGTGTGGAATATTGCAATTAGCATAGCCAAGTACTTACAGGGATCAAATTAAAAAATTCATTAACACACGCACTTAATTAAGAAACACTTTTTGGGTTTACATGATAAATTATGACACCTATTAAATCTTCCTCTACAGGCTGTAATGGCTTCTTTGCTTCTGGGCAAACGAGTGTTTCCTCTTGAAAGCCTCCAAGGACCTGTAGTATTTGTTAGAGCTTTGTTAGGGACTGAAGTTGTCTGCAAGGGATTTGCAGCTGTGGCTGTTTCAGGCAATAGTGTTAGTGTTTTTTATCCATTTATAGTTATGTCCTTGAATGTTGAAGCAAGCTAACTTTCTGTTATCACATACTACATTATAGCAGCTATAAACAGCTGTTCCCTCACCACTACTTTCTCTTTAACTTTATAAGACAACAAAAAACACAGAGAGGCCGCAAAGCATTTCATTCTTAGACTTTCCTGTGGAGGAAAAATGAAAGGAACAGCTTTACCTCTGACTCTTACAAAGTGCAGACACTGCTATAAATATTATTATAATAAATATTAAAACAATGTGTCCTTACAAAACATTTCAACCATAACAATGATTAGATATTTTTCTTTGTTTAATGACAACATCTGATTTAATCTGATTATTAAGGTTAAAGTTTGTGGAGTGTCTGCTATACAAGTCCCTGTGTACGTTTTTACTAAAGAAACGTTAATGTATTTAGTCCCTCCAGGATTTTGCGATTGCGGAAATGAATGCAAAATCAAGTAAACTCCGCAATATTCGGAGGAGCTTGCAATTTTTCAAAATTACTTCAGATTTTGTGCAGATTTGGGCCAAGATGCTTCATGTGACATCAACCCAACATGCATTTAGCCAAAGCCCTCTTTGATTCATGTGTGTTGAACATGAGTACAGCTAAAAAGTCTCATTTACCAACAAACACAGCAAAAGAACATGCAAAACAATTTCATGCAATTGCAATTTCACCAATTCAAGTAGTTTTCCACAAAAAAATCTCTATAAGTTGCATAACAAATTTTGAAAAATGCTGCAGCAAAATCAAGCATCTTGGCTGCAACAATCACAAAAAAAACTCCTGTACGAACTGATTATTACAATGAGCACATTAATATAAACCTAAAAGCTGGAACTTCTGTCTGAGTTGCCGTTACAGAAAATTAATCAACACTTTCTGAACCAATCAGATTTGAGGATTCAACAGTGCTGTCGAATACATGAATTTTAAACATGTCATATAGCACTCATAATGCCTCATAATGACTGGGATATCATTCAGCAACATCTATGATTTTAGTTACTACAGTAAAGGTGTGTAGTTAAGAGAGCAAGGACTATAAACCCTGGCCCTGGAAGTTTAGGAAGTTATATCCGTTTTCTTTGGTACAACAGTGTGGTTAGGGTCAGCCACTTGAATCTAAACTAATGTCTTAATCAGGTTCATCAACACTTTGATAAACCTCATTTTGGAAAACATGACATCCCAAATGTCATTTCAAATTTGTAACTCCCAAAGACCACTGATTTGACTGGATCATGCAATAAATGTGTACAAATCCATATAACCGTGCTAAAATTTAATACAAACGAAGATGTAGAAAGAGATATTAACACTAACCATGCTCCTGACATAACCTTAACCTGATGTAACCTTATCTTGGACCTGAAGCATTGGCTGATTTTACAGTATATATAGTTTTAACATGGCATGCATATTATTAGGGACCCACCAATATTGAGGGTTGTTGAACTTGAGAATGTATTTAGTGCAACAGCTAACCAGTTCCTTGTAGTTTCTATCATTATTGTGTAAAAATGTAAACCAGGGCAAGGTCCCCAATACATACCATATATATATTCTTTTTTATTACTGAGGAATCAGCTCCTCTTCTAACACTTCTGCTTCAGCCACACAGTTGATATTAGATATGAACATATTAGATATGATAAATATGTGCATCCTAACCTAGCCTCGTTTCCCCCCACCTTTTAAGCAAATATTGGCACACTGCTTAAAAAATCCCCAGTAGAGGCAGCAGGAGCGGTACACAGCGAGGTTAATTTAAGCATCAACATGGCCGCCATCGCTCACTTTCTATCCGTTAAATAAGTGGCCAGAGTCTGAAGCCATGACTAAATTATTAACTGTGTATTTCATAATGTTAGTGACAATATGCTAACGTGTTTTTTTCCCATCCTGTCTCCCTGCCGGGAACAGATGGCTCCTTTTACTTTATTTTCCACATCAAGTATGATTATTTCTTTGTGCCAAAAGCCACCTGCCGTTCCTTGGTCTCCGCACTAATTATTTATGTTGGTAACACACAGCAGGACTTGTTATCAGTTGGATGGTGTCTTAATAAAGGCAGGCACATCAACATATTGACATCGTGTTCAAGGGGAAAAAATTTAGCACAGGCTGGTGGGACGGTGGGTGCTCAAGAGCAGGCTGCTTGCCAGCAAAACGCAAGATGACCTCTTTTTGTTTCTCCACTCGCTCGGCCCTTGTTCTGATCCACGTGATGATAATTAGGTGAAAGCCTATTAAAAAGTCAAATAAGGGAGAATGCATTAACATTGAGACCAGACCCAGATGATTGGCCTGCTTGTGGTGTGACCGAGAAGGACAAAATGTCCAACTGCTTAGCGCGATACTGTAGAACAACGTCCTTCCATCAAAAACCAGAATGTGTGTTCTCCCTCTGAATCTACACACTCTCGGTGCATCAGAACAATGTGGGCTTAAGCTACAAGTATCAATTAAGTTAAGTATTTGCTGAATTTCAAAGCATTATGTCTGAGGGATAGGTCAGTTTTAATCAGCCCTTCTCAAAGGTAGCATAATTAAACATTGTCTGCACTTTAATACATCAGGGGTTCAAAATGAATACACTGTAATTACAGTTTCATACTTTCATTATTATTCCCTGTAACATGGTTCATATATTAAATAATTTTTATGATGGAAATTTATGCGTATTAGGAATAATTACAATTTTCAGTGTTAGCAGATAACCTACATTTTCTAAATCCAAATATTACAAAAAAAAAAAACAGGGATTAGTCAATTGTGCAAGTGCTCCCATATTTAAGATGCTTTATCTGCCCATTTAAGAACATATATGGGTTACAGTTCTCACATAAGAGCCAGGGTTTTTGAAAAAATAAAAATGCTATTGTAGGCTCAGACAATGCGTCAGCTCCCCCTTCCCGGTGAAGTCTAATAGCTTTTAGGATTAAAAATATGGTCCTTGCATTTAATTACATATTGCTGTGGAGAGCTTTAACCTTGTGGTGCGAGGAGGGTGCTAGTGCTGACATATTACTGCAGAGAGAGACCGGGGGCCAGAGCAGATGTATTCTTCATCATCAGAGAAGATTTTAAGGTTGCTTAAGACCAGGCATCTGTTACAGGAAAAGGGAACACTTATTTACCAAGGTTTAATGACAAATCGTATTAGTGGGGGGGGGGGGGGGGGGAATTAAATACACATTGCCCTCAAATTCATTGCATGTGCACAGGATGAATGCATTAGTGAATAGAAAATATTAAGATTTACTGAATTTTACACAGTGATGCATTGCTAGCATTTTCTGTGAAGTCCATATTCATAAGTAATTAAGATAATTGTTATTAATAGGTTATTATTAAAGCTTTATGATGTATTAATAGATTTTATAAAAATGCATACACGGACTTGTTTCCAACTTTCAAAGAATTATAAGGACAGTTATAATGATTATGGGCTTCATAAATAATGTAACCAATGCTTTTTCACAACTATAAGATTAGTAAGTTTTGAGTGTTTAAACCAACTGTGAAGTATTTCACTGCTCAATTTTAGCAAAGTTTTGATTAAAAGTTTTAAACTGTTCACTGGAATTATAAAGCAAAACCTACATTTTATCAGTTAATTCAGCTATAAATTGCAATTTGCCAAAGTTTTAGAGGTCCTTTGATTAAAATTATTGTCATTCAATTTCCAAAAGTGTTCAGCTAAGCACATGTAGCATTTATATTCACTTAATCCTAAATTCTTACATTCTACTGAGAACATTTCATCAATAAATTACTATGATGACTCAATTTAATACTTGTTTGGCATGAATATTGGCAAGTGTATGACATGGTGTTAATTAGTATGCAAATGTATTCTTTTACGATCACCTTCTTCATTATGTTTAATCTCTCTATTTATCTGCCAAGTAACAGAGAGATTAAACCCATGTCTACTGTGTAAAAAATATGCAGTAATTTATAGCTCTTTAATTTCAAATGTATTGCCTATTAATGCCATACATATCTGCTGCTAAAGTCATAGATATATGGTAATTCTGTTAGACATAATCCATAGGAACAAATTCAAAGTTTTGTCTTCCACTCAAATAGTCTGAAGAAATGAATAAGAAGAAGAACAGAAGGGACAACCGCACTTAATAAGTAACATCTGTCCCATTTCTCCAATTCTGCTACAGATGCATGAAATCTCACTATATCAGAACTATTTATAGTAAAGTCAAGCTGTTCCCCACAAGGCTCTGAAAAAACTTAAACTGAATCTAACTGGGATCTAACTGAACATGAATACAATATTCAAAATGAACAGATAATTTATTGTAAATGGATACAAATACAGATATTTAATTTTTTGGAAAGCTTGACTAGAAGGTTCACGGGGCCTACAGCTATCATGAGAGCAAGCTGGAGGTATTTATTTAGAGGTATTTACTTTCATGCAGATGAAAGTCCTGGATAAAGAAAGACCAGGTTCATCAACATGAATGTGATGTACTACGCATTTACAACATCCTTAGTACCTGCCTGGTCAGGGTCATGGTGGTTTAAATTAGGCTAATAGTTTGTTTATATTTTGGGAAATAGAACCAACCAGTTTTGTTAGAAATGAAGTTGAGGAATTGTCAGAGCCAGAACTCACAGGCCAGCATTTTCCACTGTTTTCAGGGGCATAGTGGTTCATATTTCTTCTTCTTCTTATTATTATTATTATTATTATTATTATTATTATTAATAATAATAATAATTTGGAGGACTAAAGAGATACAGATAGTCATTGCATTACATCCATACTCCATGCCTACTAGCACTAAAAAGTATTAATAGAGTCAACATATCAACTTTAGGATTAAGTGAATGTATAGCTACATGTGCTTAGCTGAACACTTTTGGAAATATAAATAATAATGAATAATGACAATGAATTTAGTCAGTAGTCCTCCAAAACATTGTGCCTGAACTGGGGCAAACTGTGATTTATAGCTGAATTAACAATTAACTCAAGATTTATCATTTTACTATAATTCCAATGAACTATTTTACTTTTAATCGCAACCTCATTAAAATTGACCACTGATAACTGTTTATTAGTTGCTTCAAAACTTCAAAAGTTTTAATATACAAAACTAATTGTGGAAAAAATGTTGCTTTGTAAAACTTAATAAATCTAAAATACTAGCACAGATGTACTATTCCAACATACAAAAATTATAGGCTCTAAGGAACAAGTTTGTTGGTGAGCTGGCTCATATGAAATCTTACAAATTTGCAATTGGGAGACTGTTGCCTATTTATCTCTATTTACAAGGGTCTGAAAGCAAACTCCTGTACTTCTTCCAGAATCTCCTATTCTGAGAAAACCTACGAAACCTGCGGGACATCAAGCTGTTGAGCCGAGGGGTTCCTCTCATCTGAAGAGTTTGGATTTAGAAGGATCAGCAGGATTTTAATCCCAGACTATCTGTCTCCGCATGTTCTCTGCTGCCATTATTAATATTTTGATACTATAATCCCAGGAAGAAGCTATGCTCTGAATTAAAATAAGCCTCTCACACTGTCTTACTGTGAGGCTAAATAGTAACTATGATCTATGAGGCACCACTGTTATAGAAAATCATATACAGGCATAATTCATATAAAACAGCGATCAGAATTCTAGGCTATGCCTCTCACCTTGCACATAGCAAAGCTTTGTTTTTAATCACAGCCCATCTAATAAGACCCTGGAGAGTAATCTTGCTGCAATTTCCACCCATAAACAGGATCATATTGTGGCGGGTCACCAGCACTAACCTGTCGAATTATGGTCACAGTGATCCACTCTGATTGCATCAATCACCAGAATGGTGTCGAATAGCCACAAGAACTTTGAGTAAACGCTTCAAGCTTTTGATTTATCTGCTCATTGAGGAAATTGCATTCATGCCCTGTCCTCATTGTTAGTCTGGCACACATATACACACTCAAGGAAGCTGGAGGTGGGGAAAGAAAGACAGAAGTTTGGGCAAATGTTGTTGTTGCTTAAATATTTTATTCAGCTATCCATTCATGACATTACATAGCATTTAGTAGCTTTATCCTGGTCAGCATTGTAGCCTATCCCAGGAACACTGGGGGTGAGGCAGGAAATCAGACTGGTTGAAATGCCAGTCCATCACAGGGCAACATCCACCCACATATTCACACAGACATCCACACCTAGGGGCAATTTAGAGGCACTTGTTTTAGAGAAGTGGGAGGAAACTGGGTGTTTCCCAGAGGAAAACATGCACAGACTTTTACCTGAGCTCAGGATCAAACTGGGGACACTGGAGTTTTGAGGAGGCAACACTTACCACTGCACCAGTGTGGCACCCCCCTTTTAGGTAACTGACTGATTTGCTATAATGATGTCTAATGATGTTAGTTATGCTATCAAAGTTGCATCTTGACAGATTGTCAACCTTATTAATGTTTACCAGTTAACAAAAGCCTTAACTTAAAATTAGTTGTTTTTTTTTTTTACCTGCAAATTTGAGGCAAATCAGTTTGCTGATTTTATTTTCTAAATAAATGTAACTTATTACAGCTTACAGAAAATAGGCAGTTGACCAATTCACTAACAGTAATGTCTTTTGAAACCAACCAAATTAAGTTTAAGTGTAAGTAAATACAAATTAGCAAAGTAATAATTCATTCAACAATGAAGGTTTGCTGCAGATTCTTAGTTTTTTGCATCTCTCTCTCTCTCGCTCTCACTCTCGCTCTTTCTTGCTCTCTCTCTCTCAGTGCTCAGTGGATAATGATAGGGGTCATCTGACACAGACAAACATCTGTGTCTCAGGGAGCAGGTGAAGAGAGGGGAGCATGAAGGCGATTTGACATTCCCCCCAGCTCCAGCCTCCACTGAGGAGACTGAGGTCTTCATAAATAATCCTTAAGCAATCTGCCTCTCTCTGCTCCCCTTATTAATTACTTTTATGACCAAAATCAAACATCTGTCACTGTGGAATATACAAATTAATTATGCAGCTTCTTCCCATCAGGAAAGACAGAATGTGTTTTTTTTATATTCTAGCTTGTAAGCAGTGAAAGAGAGTTCTGGGACCATTTATAAAGGTTTTTAAATTCTGTTTTAAAGCAAAATTCAGAACTACACAAGAGACGAGAGCTTTGATCCCATTTCCAGTCATCTTATATTAGCATCCTTATTCTCAGCCAATTGCAAGCTGGGAGACACATTTGCTCCTGTTTGCAATTATTATTACAATTTTAACATTATACATCTATAACATTATATCTGTGAATTTTGAAAAGTATGTAAAGTAATTTCATGAGGAAGGAGGAATGTCCATGTCCATTAAACTTTTTCTAGGACTCAAGTGAAGTCAAGGACCATTTTTCCTTTTTTTTTTTTTTTGTTCAGGGATTTTGATCTGGAGCTAGCTGACAGAAGACAGCTGTCTGCTTGTCCTCTGCTCGGCAGTAAGGTGCCCTGGGACTTTGTCCGCTCAAGGGTCAGCACCTTCAAGGGGAGGCAACATTTGCTAGCAGTTATTGAGCAGCAGGGAGTCCGCCATGCCCTTCCCCTCATCTTTCAGGAATAAAAAGCGGGCCAGGTTGAAGGCGGGTACCCGGCTGTTGTTACCCATCATCCCTCAGAGCTGAAGGAGGAAGTGACCTTGAGATGGTGTGGGGTAGTTTGGCAAGCTGGGCACAGTGGTGTCTCTCCTGCAGGACTGATAGGGCTGCTGCTTGAGTGAGTGTGGATTGTCTTACTTTATCTTTTGAGTGGACTGCTGGTTGTGAATTTTCTCTGGAGAGAAGAAATAAGTATTGAATTTAGCTGGTTGTCTGAATTTAGTTTTGGCACTGAAGTTAATTTGTTGCACAGTGATTTAACTTAGGGCTGGTGAAAGAAAATTAGGGCAGGTCTTTTGGAAAGCAGATGAAGGAAGCTCTGGTGGGGATCCTTAATTAAATTGGGTTGGTTGGTGTACTTTGAGTAGTACTTTCTAACAAAAGGACAAACTATTGAACAGAAAAATTTTGGAAATAGTTGTTCTGGTGGCTCATGGTGGCCAAAAACCTTACTAAGATACTATATGTTGATTTGTCCTGTACTTTTTCACCTTCTTATTTTTATTCATAGCATGATTAAAATATTAGGTCATACTTAGCTAGTCTTGCCAGAGTCCCTGCTTGCACTCACGCAAAGCACACTGTCCTTAACCATTACAGGACAATAAGCATACCTAATAATATCGATCTCTCTCTCTCTCTCTCTCTCTCTCTCTCTCTCTCTCTCTCTCACTCACTCTCTCGCTCTCTCGCTCTCTTTCTGTTGAGCTACACATGATACTCCTGAGATGCCAGTGATCCCGACCCCTTCTGCTCTCCGGACCTGCCTGATCCATCCTGATGCCCTACTTCTGGTTGAAGTTCTCATCAATTGGAAGTCACATTCTGCTGCTGAGGATGGCCCCACACGGTGCAGCCTAAAGATCATTGAGATTACTGAGGATGTTGCCACTTAAAAACTATAAAGATGGCTTTGGACCACAATTCATATGAACGGTTATGCTATGATGGCTAGGACTGCAACTGCCACAAACAGTTTTGCACCCAAGTCTCCATCAGTGAACAGTGGAGAAGTTCACTGATGTGGAGAAGTCCAGGGAGTTTTTCCTTGCTATCATCACCTCTGGCTTGCTCACTGGGGATAAATTTGTACATTTAAAATCTATATCCTGAGTTTATACATTTCTGTAAAGCTTCTTTGGGACAATGACCATTGTTAAAAGCGCTGTACAAATAAAATTGAATTGAATTGAATACTGTATATATGAGGTAAGTCATATACTGTATACACACACAGAGAAAGTAAAACAGTGCACATTTAGAAGTTTTTCATAAAGTTCCTAGTGCAAACAATTAATGAGTGTGAAGCATGGCAGCATATATTATGACAAACAACACATGCTCCATTATGCCAGCTGGTGTGATGGTGCGATAATGTCAGACTCATTAACTTCAGAACACAGTTTACGGTGGCCTTTTTACGACACAATTAATTGATTCACACATACATTAGAACAAAAATAACTTGACAGAAATGCAATTGGAAGCCAGCTTCTAATCTTTCATGAACGCTTCTGGTGGCAAAGTGAAAGTAGGCATCATTCACAGTTATAGTGCTGGTACATGTAGTATATGACAGGAAAACAAGCCTGAAATTTGACCATTAACTTCTCATTTGTGGCTTATTAGCAAAAGAGTTCTCAGTCTGCAGTGGTCTAATACAGGTTCTCAGTTCCTTAATGTTCTTGAGGTTCCATTAGCTTTGATCATTTAAACAAATCTTTAAAAATGATCCATTTTTGCCTCATTATATGAACACTATAACATGACTCTTCTGTCTACTGTTCCTTATCATGTTGTACCATTATATATGTAGCAATTTTCTATTAAGATTTCTTCCATTTTGAATATCAATGTTAATCTCTAAAAGAAATGTTATTTATGGCCTAAGAATCCTGCAGAAAAAAACAATAGAAACCCACATAGAATTTGTAATGGATTTTAATGATCATTATGGGAATTGTATTGGTTTTAATGGAAACTGTAATGGTCCCTGTGGGTCTCTACTGGTAATTTGGTGCCTTCTATTGGTGGCACGTTATGTCTTGTAGATACCATTAAGGACCAATAATGGTAATGGTTTTAATGCTTAGCTGATGGTTTGTAATGGTATTTGTAGTGGAAACCATTAGAATTTCTGAGATGGTTTCTATTGTTTTTTTTTTTTCTTTTTCAGCAGGGAAGGCAGTCCAGATTCATCACGTACTAATTTATTAATATGTAAAATGGTAGAATTGGTGCACATGTGGTCACATTTTGGTCATTTGTACATCTTCAATGCTCCTTTGTCACTTTTCCTTTGTAGAGAGTCTTTTTATTTTCAGTTATTTGGGCCTCTGCAAGGGGTCAGGGATTTTCCTTAAAGCTATTATCCTCATTGTGTAATTTATATTGTTACCCAGTTGTGAGGTTGTATATATAAAGAATTCATGATACAGTATACTGCTAGTGATTAACATGAGGTGTTTTTTTTCTCTGTGCGTATATTTATTGCTCTGTGTTTTAGCTAGCATGCCAACACTATCCAGCTCAGGCCCAATGTTTTTGATAGGCTGGAGGACAGAAGGCACATTTTAGATGATGAAATCCATGAAGAAGAAAGATCAATGGGAGTTTGGTTTTCTACGTTGTATTTTAGCTAGATAGCAAAACTTCTTGGTTGCTGTAAATTCTGAGCCATCTGTGATGCAAACTGTGACATTCACATTGAACATAACTGTGTCAATCACAATATTCTCATAATGCTCCTGCCATACTGAATAAGTGTTAAGCACTAATGCTTGTGTCCACATACAACATTTCATACTTCATACTACTGTGGTAATAACACATTATTGTTGTCAGTAGAGATACTACATAGTGCGCAGAATGTGGTTTGTGACATTGTTTTCTCAGAATTCTCTCTATGTGTGACTTAGCACTCGTACCTATATGAGATTAATCCACATATGATGTGGAGTATGACACAGCATAACCCATGTTACCATGTTTTTCTGCAATAACATTTTTCTACCAGAGAGGGCGAAATTTCAAAATTTTACATTCAGCAGCTTTAAACATGACATCGACATTTAATCTCAGATGTAGAGCATTTAAAAAAGAAAGGAGAACAAGAATACATTTCAGCTGCCCTGAATGACATGTCAATGAGTTATCGCCAGTAATTTAGGGCCATATGTTTATGGATTTTAGTCCATCTCTGAGATGAAATGAAGAAAGGATTTAGCTTAGAGGTTGCTTCCTGAGCCTCTAAGATGAAGGCGGAATCAATGTATCCCTCAGCTCCATATTGAGGAAGTGATTTTTTTTTAACCTCGTGGTTGGATTTAGCGGTAACTGTACACAAGCTGCCGGCTTTTGCAATCTAATGAACCTCTTATCCCAGTCTTCCTGTTATGAACTATGCAATCACATCCTTGAACATCTAAATCCATCTTAAGAGAGCTGGTCAACTTTTAGAGAATGACAGGAAATCTGGGGTAAATTTTATATTCAGCAAGCAGTGCCATGTAACTCAATACTGGACAAAACGATGACTCATACTATAAATAAATGTCAGACTTTATATATAAACAAGGATCATTTCAGTAGATGTTTGATGTAATTTAATTTCATTTTTTTGTGGCTTATTGTACTTAAATAACAAATATGATTAGCAATATTAGCTAATCTAGCTGATTCACAGATATAGGAAACCTGGATGACATGCATTGGACAAAGTCAAGCCCTCTTGCTGAGGTGACTTTTTACTTCATTGAGTTGAAGTAAACTGAGATAGTCTGTAAAGATTTTTGTGGGAAATGCTAGCATACTGTGCAGTATTTGGATGTACAATCACAATACCTCAAAGCAAGAGAACAAGGAATTACTCTTCATATGTGAAAACGTGTGATTATATGGGATTAAGACTAGCAAGGTGAGTTTACAGTGTATTGGTGTTTGGCTAAGAACTGAGGTTAAGGTAAAGAGAAACTAAACACTATTAATATGAAGTTTAGGTAAGATTAAATTGAATTAGTAGTTTGGATGTCTACTGGAGACTTAGTTTCTCAGGTAGGATATGTTTATCATGGTATTATTACAATTAAGGGGTTTGTCACATTAACTTTAGCTAATATTGTTAACTGATCAGTTCATGATGAACATGTTGTTGTAAAGGGCAACATAGTGGCACAGTGGGAAGTGTTGCAGCCTTATAACTTCAGGGTCCTGGAGCTTGGTTTGATCTTGAGCTTCCCAACAAGCACCAGACGTTCATAGATGTTTTTTGGGCTAAATCTGGTCGGCCTGTCATGGCCATTATTTAGCCTAAAAATAGTCATTGGAATTTGGGCTTTGCTTAGTCCGTCTGATTTGGTCCAAATGGCAGGACAGAGAAAAAAGGCGGGCAGAAGTACGTATATATCAGATCAAAACCGAGAGTGTCAGAGACACACTGGGAAATTTATTTGGAATAAATTTTATTAAGTCCAAAATCACAGACTGTTTAGTATTCTGCATCTCTTCATAGACTTGCATTAGCATTGAAGTTGATGTAGCAATGTAGTTAGCAACAGGGGCTAATGCAGCATCTAGTATTCAAATCCTGTATACAAGTAGTCGTATATTTTAACAATTTTATAACCAAGATGATCTTGAACTTGTGATAATGAACTTGCTTTCCATTTTTGTTGTACTAAAACCATTTTACAATACCTTTAACACAATTCTTACAACACCAGAGTAAGGCTAGATACAGTTGCAATGTAAAATCCATCACTTTATTAAGAACACACACAAAGAAGGAAAATCAGGACAACAGCCAGCTTTATGCAGATCCAAAAACAGGCAGGGTTCAAAAATACCGGCAGTCAGTTATTTCAGAGGCTTAGGCAAAATACAAAAAAAAACAGGAAACCAGCGGTTGAGTTCAAAAATACTAAAAACAGTCTTTATAGGGTTTAGGCAAAAATCCATAATCCAAAAAATACTTAGCTTAGTTCGGAAACCAGAATATCAGTCCAGGATAGAGTGCTCAGTACTGTTGAATATAAGATAGTCAAACGAATACTTTATGACATGCGTGACAAACTAAAGAACTTAAATAGTGAGTTCATGAGCAACTTAGAAAATTAAGGACAGGTGTGTAATCAGAAGGTGGGTGACTGTGAGCGTGGGAGTGAAGGAGTGTTCTGGATGTTGTAGTCCCTGGCGGCCATATCTGTAGGCCGCCGAGCCTGCTGGGATGTGTATGCGTGTTGATTGGCAGCGGCCATGTTCGTAGGCCGCAGAGAGTTCTGGGAAATGGAGTCGCGCTTATGGCGCGACCTAACAAGATTAAAAAAAAAAAAAATTGAAAGGGCCAGATTTAGATACATTCTTCTCTTCTTATAAGAGAAAAGCTTAAAACATACACACACACACACACAGGTTTCATCCTTTAAGAACAATGCCTGAGATGTTCTTGCAACAGATGGTGAAATCAAGCTTTGAAATTAAGATGAGTCAAACGTAAGGTAAGGTTGATAAATTATATTTATCAACCTTACGTAAGGTAAGGTAAGGTAAGGTAAGGTAAATACGTAAGGTTTGCTGTTGTGAGGGTTAAACTGTAGTATGATTCATATTTATAGCCACGTGTGGACAGATAGTCAGTGAAATTAGAAACAGCTGATCTCCTGTAATCATGTAGGATGACATGCAAAGGTCTGTCAAGACTCCTTCAGAACAAATATCATCCCTGCGCATATGAGATTCACTTATTGAAATATGTTCTGAGATGAAATTGATTGGTCGTCTAACTAACCCCATCATGGCACTTTCTGCTCTGAGAACATTTCAGTGAATAATTGAACTCCTGTTTGCTCCCTTTAATCAACTTTCAGAAACTGTTCTGGTCTGCTGTTGCACAAAGCATGACAAGACATGGCCTTATTAATTCACTCTCGTAATTCCTTTTGGAGGAATATCTAATCGCATTTTATTTAATTTCTTTAAAAGAAAACTCCACCCTGAAACACATTGAATATGTTTATATTGAAATATTTATGATGTGCTTAGTGCTAATTTGTGCTTGATATTTTTTTTTGTTATAAGAGAAGTTAGAAGTTACGTGCCACACTGGCGTCATAGGTTGATGTCATATGAACAGTTACTGTTCAGTGGTGTTTAACATAAGGGATAGCAGTCAGGTTTTGCTGTTAGCTCCTAAAACAAAAGGGGAAGAGCTTCTTTACTCTATCACCATTTTCCAGCAACATTCATTATCACATTAATGAGAAATCCAATGTAAAAATAGTCGAGACAGCAAATGTCTCCAGAATGGACTCCAGAATGTAATGCAGCTACACCGATCAGCCATAACAAATCTCCTGCCTATTGTATTGTGTAGGTCCCCCTTGTGCCACCAAAACAGCTGTAACCTGATGAGGCATGGACTCCACAAGACCTCTGAAGGTGTGCTGTGGTATCTGGCACCAAGATGTTAGAAGTAGATCCTTTAAGCCCTGTAAGTTGTAAGGTGGGGCCTCCGTGGATCGGACTTGTTTGTCCAGCACATCCCACAGATGATCGATTGGACTGAGATCTGGGGAATTTGGAGGCCAAGTCAACACCTTGAACTCCTGAACAAATTTTGCACTGTGGCAGGGCACATTATCCTGCTGAAAGAGGCAGCTGCCATTAAGGAATTAAGGCCACTACCATGAAGGGGTGTACATGGTCTGTAACAATGTTTAGGTAGGTGGTACAAAGTAACATCCACATGAATGCCAGGACCCAAGGTTTCCCAGCAGAACATTTCCCAGAGCATCACACTGCCTCTGCTGGCTTGCCTTCTTCCCATCGTGCATTCTGGTGCCATCTGATCCAGTCGTCTAGCCATCACAATTTAGCCCTTGTCAAAGTTGCTCAGATCCTTACGCTTGCCCATTTTTCCTGGTTCCAACACATCAACTTCGAGAACTAACTGTTCGCTTGCTGCCTAATGTATCCCGCCTTGACAGGTGCCACTGAAACAAGAAAATCATTGTTTTTCATGTCACCTGTAAGTGGTTTTAATGTTATGGCTGATTGGCTTATATGCCACAGTTGCTCTGAGTTACAGCAGAGACTCTAGTTAGTGATCTACAAGATGACAAGCACCATGGCGGTATTAGCGTAAACAAAGAAGCTTTGGAAGCTCATTGAGCAGAATGCACAGATGAGGAGATGAGAGAGCTGGACAGACTAAAGGATTAAAGTGCTGCTGCACTGCTATCTTTAGATAGAGATGAAGTAAGGACTAATTCCCACTGACACCACTATCAGCAGGTAGTTGAATGGCATAATCTAGATACCAGACACCAACAAAGAAGTTTAACTAAAAAAGTCAACTCAGAAATTAATTCCAAAATAAATCTTGGATGTCACTGAAGAGCAGATGTTAATTCTAAAGACATTCAGTTTTGATTTTTTTATTTTAACAAGACACCTTAATGACCTCACTATGATCAAGCAGAATTGCTCATCCAACAGATTGTAACACCATCAGATATTCTTGCAGACCTCAGCTCTGTGCAGCTCAGTCCAGTGATAGCCCTGTGAGGCATAATGTTTCCAAACCATTTTCTGTTTCGGATTTGAAACGGAGATCGACAGAGAACGAGAATATGAGACCTTTGCATATTCATGGCCATAGCTGGAGGCTAGCACGACTAGCCTCAAAGCTCTTGACAAAGGTCACATAGTCTTTGCCCAGTCCTGTTATTAGAATAAAGATGGGAAGTGGTGTGGATCACTCTGCCCAAGAGCTAGCTTCACTGTTTGTAGACATTCCAGCATATGCTTGCATGATAATAAAAAAATGTTCCATTAAATATGGTGGCAGAATGAATTTTATTCCAGGGAACATGTAGTGAGACAGTCTTTATTTTCCCCCCTACTTTTTCTGTGCAAGAACCTATTTAATATATGGCTGATAATGCCATTGCTGATGTTTTTTTTCTTGTATAATATAATTTACAGCAGACTGAGGTCCATAAATGGGAGGCATTGTAAAATATTTCCATTATGCACAGAATGTCACTAGGTAATAAAAGGCTTTACACTATTTTTATGAGTCTCAATCTGTTGTTGTTCCAACAATTTTGGAATCGGTTTAAAAAACCCACAGATAATTTTAATGCTTTCTTTCTTGGCCATAATGTCTCAGGAATTTTTTTTTTTTTTTTTTTTTTTGCTAATGTTGTGAGTTTCCACCTTTGACTGGACATAAAAAAGACATCAAATCCACTAAAAGGAAAATGTGTCATCTGGACATTATTATAGAAGGTCTCTTTATATTGAAGTTATATATCTTTTCTTAACAGAGCTGTAAAGGTTTCACAGTCATTTAAGCAGCAGTTGAGACAGATTGATGTTAATGTCACTGCAGTTACAAATGAAGTGTGCCTGACTTGCTGGCCCCTTCATAAAGCAGAAATGAGCTTCATCGATCATTAACTGTATACCTTTTGTGTACAGTTTACAGTTTTAGCAGGCCTCAAAAGCCAAATTAGATGGTACACAGTATTTCCTTAAACTGAAACAAGCTTCAAAATGCTTACAATCTTATTGGGGAAAAAATGGTAACACTTTCCCATAGCCATTTTTATACATCACTATAACAGTGATTATATTTCTGTGTAAGTTAGTAATGATTGCTTGTAAACATTTTTAATAATGCCTCATAAACAGGGATGTAGCCAGATCAATGGGTGGCCAGGCTAAACCCAATTACTTTCTTGGGGTGGCGATCAAGGGTGGGGCACAATACTAATCCACATCCATAGAAAATGACATAAAGTAGCTCATCCATCTGAGTATGTATGGCCTGAGTACAATCCCCATCAGATATACAATGGCATACACTTAAGCAACATTTTTTTGTTGTCTAGCAAACTATAAAAAAAAGTTACAGCTAAAATAACATTACGTTTCATTAGCATTATGACTTCAATATCATTAGCTCAAAGTAGCTAATAACAAACTACAGAAGACCAAATGTGTGCCTCCAAATAATCAGTCTTTCAACATTAATGCAAAAAATTTGACCTAGCTTCATGCTAGGGTTGCACTGGCCACCCCTGGCCACCCATTAGCTCTGCCCATGCTTGTAAATCTCTAATAATATTATAAATAATAATAATGAATAATAATAAACCATCTGTAATACAGTAAATTTCATATTATATTTTTTTTAAAAATATATTTTAATTATAAAAATTTAAAACATCATCACCAACACTGACACAGACAAGGATACACATGTACTTAAATGATATGCTTTTTTAAAATTTATTTTTTTATTTTTTTTTAAATGTTTTTACAATATGCAATATACAATATACATTTCTGTAATGTGCCTTTTATATACTAAGGATTACAAACTACTATATATATATATATATATATATATATATATATATATATATATATATATATATATATATATATATATATATATATATATATATATAAATTATATTATAGGTTATAAAAAATTATAAAATAAATAAAATTATAATATTCTAAGTATTTCTATATTACATTACACAAATAAAGTAATAATAATAGTGTCTTAAAATGTTAAATATTCTTAGACACTGATACATAAAATGTCCCATTTTTTGGTGGTGGTGGTGATGTTTTTTGGGGTTTTTTTTTGTTTGTGGCCCTGTTACATTTATACATTCATAAGCCAGAAAGCAACACCAGAAATTACTAAATATCTTCTATGTACATCTCAGATTTATGGACATGCTAAAACCTGAGCACAATATTATATCCCTTTGTATTTAAAAGCCCTTTCTGTGACTAGCCTGAGGTTAATCTAAAAGTTTATCTAAGGAGGGGGAACAATAAAACAATAATGTTTTAAATTGATGTAGAACATGTTGTTCTTAATACCCAGCATCCACAGAGAATACCCAAAAATCTCTTTTTTCACCATATGCTGCACACATAATGCCATCCCAAGATACACCTTATCTGATTATGCTTGGAGTATGAGTTGCATATTTGTCTATGCTCTCTCTGCTGCAATATAAGCTCCTTTTCAGCTATAGCCTCAAGCACCTTTAGGACAATCCATCTTCCCATTACTACATTATGAAATTCTTTTTGTCTGTTTATTTTATTTTATATATTTAAATATTCCAAGGCCAAGAAAACATCTGTCTAATCTCTGCAATGAAAATGTTCATGTTATCTTTTTTTAATATGGCCCTTCTGTTAGCAGCTTAAGGCTGGTATGACAACTACTCATTAATGTACTGCTCACACAGGGGCTGTTAATAAAATTCTAAGTCTCATTTGGGACTAACACATGACATAGCTTATGAATAACTCAGAACAGTGTAAGTTATTGGAACAAGCAGGATTTTACTTATGCCTCTATTATATTACCAAGCATGCTCCCTAACTTGGACTCCCTAAAGTCCAGGCCTAGCAAAGCTTACAGATATGAACCATGTGAGAGTCAGTCCTTATCGGAACATCATATACATTTCACATGTGCTCTGTGTTTTCATAGATGTGAGTAATATGTGATCACGTGAAAAACATGTGAAGGTTAATTTCAGTCTTGCACCCTGAACCCTGTGTATTTGAGTAAACACGTGACATCATGTAAATAATATGTGATCCCATGTGAAAGATACAACCACATGTCCCATATATTCTTTATATAGCCTGTGGGGGAGCCTTGTTTTGACAGAAGAAGAGAAGAGAGAACAATCCTCAAAAATAAACACAGCTCGAGCATGTTACTGTAAAATCTGTTTACAGTAAACGATCTTACCTTGCAGGTTATTCCTTTCTTTTTACTAACAGTGCATTCCTTACACTTTGAGAAAGGATATAGAAGGTATACATAGGTATACAGTACATATACATAGGGCATTTGAGGGCATTAAAATAAAATTAAGCATGAATTGGTGCTTCATAATAATTTTGAATGCAAGTGGACCACCAGCACTTCAGTTAAAGCACTTAATTTTTGTACTTCTATAAATAGTAAAAATGCAGTAAATACACCACTTCATAGAAGATTTTGCATATACTGTTAGTAAAGGAAAAAAAAACTTCTAAGATATGTTTTAAAAGTTTACAGATGCAACAGTCTAGATGCTAGATGCTAATGCTAGATGGTGGTCTTTCCTTTGTCATCTCACAGGTTTTGACATATAAGCCCTAAATAAATCAGACAGTTTTATAAATAATAATAATAATAATAATAATAATAATAATAATAAATTATAAATATGCAGTGCCTATGATAGTGCTATGAAGGTCTAATCTAGGTACCAAAATAAAGTGTTACCTAATACTTCTGATACTTCAAAAGTTATTTACTAGACTGTGTTATTTATTTGTATTCATTAAAGATTCATGTGCAAGCAGTACATTTGTTAGTGTTGAGACATACTACACAAATTCTGGTGAGATCAAAAACCTGGTGTACAACATGAGAAAATTATATATAAATATATCGGATGGATTGCAATCATTTGAATTAATGACAAAGAGCACCATCATTCCTGAAGTCAGCACTTATAGAAACACTATACATGAGTCAAAACTCAAACGTGTCAGTCAGCAAAGTAATATTAAAAAGTGGAGCTCCTCATTGGAACCAAAAAGCTCCAACTTTCAGAGCCATGGAGAGCAATTAACAGCGAAGACAATGGACCATCTGCTGTCAAGACTGCACTTGGATGGATCTTGAAAAGCCCACTCAAGAATCCAACTGAGACCATCTCAGATGACAATACACACTCATGTGCTACAGTCAACAGAATCTCTATAGAGAATGTGGAATAGTTACTGGTAGTACATTGTAAACATGACTTTCCAGAGGAAGTCTGTGATGATAAGCCTGAGATGTCCGTACCAGGAGGATTGCATGGGCATTGCTGTACCAGTCTGCCAGAGAAGAAAGCTTTCTTCCACAACTACAGAAATGGTGCAGTTAAACCTCAAGAAGTAGTTCCACAAACATCGTGTTCCAGAAGACAAAAACAAATTAAATGACATGGCTAAGAAAAGATTTGTCAAAATACAGAGATGTTGAGCTGCCTAGATGGTAAAATAAAAAGTAAATTAACAAACCAGTCATGAAGAATTGAGAGAACATTGTGTCTATAAAGCCATTTCGGTCACAGTTTTCCCACACTTTGCTCATAAGCATGGCTTGGTAGGCTTCTTCTCTAACTGTCTGTCTCACACTCCCTCTCCATTCGGGTCTCCAGCTCCTGCCAGGTTATTTTGAGACTCATCCCATAGCCGCCAGTACTTATAGAGGTGTGGATCATGGCCAGCACACATGCCACAGCTACAGGGTGCCTGATTTCCACCAGTTAGAAGGCCAGGTATCGCTAAGAGGGTTTTTTGTATATCTTTCATTTGAGGTAATATAGGAAAAAAACACCCTCTATCATGAAATTTCAAAACAGTGTACAGCATGATCATGCACGCTATCAAATGTATGTGCTGTCTGATCTTGTCAGGGATTGAAATGCAGTGTGGAATTTTCATTAATAATCCAGGTGTCAAAAGATTGCACTCTGGAAATCAAACTATCGCAGAGATTTATGTCAAACAAGTGATAAGGCAACTCTGAATGACACTGTGGACTCCAAATGGAAGACTGTTATCTTTTCTGTGAGTGGTTTATGACTCACATTATGACTATAGTAGTCCTTTTCCTTGACTTTACTACACAACCTTGTTGTACCCAAGGTTGTCAATTCATCTTTATATTGTATTTGTTTCCTTCATATAAATGTATTTTCACCTCTGACAGCCGGGGTATTCAAATAAAATTGGTGAATGTCTAGTTTTATAAATTTCCATGCTTACAAAGGTCAGGATAAGTGACTAACATGAATGAATAGCGACAACAGTTACATTTTAATGCTTAACCACTGATGTCTATAAAGAAGACTCATCAATTCTAAGTGGTCATGTTGGTTTTTTTTTTCTTTTTCATAGTGGCACTTTACGCTACTATTGTCTCTAGTATTTTGTACTAGAAGTGTTTACTTTTTTCTCTCTTATTCTCTTCTCTTTTTTTTGTACAAGCCATCTCTTCATTAACTAGTCCACAAAATATAGATGAAATTAAGAATCTGTGGAAATCTGTGAAAATCCTTCACTTTCTGATTTATTGTCTGTAGCCCTGTAGCTAGTCTCTGGTCTGATGAGATGATAAATGCATGAGATTGGATAAACCGCAACAGACGCTGCACTGGTTCATGTTTAAAAATCTGGAAACACTGAACAATGATTTTTCTTTCATACACTGAATGACTCTGCTTTAGTATTTTGTCTGTTTGGTTTGAGGAATTACTCTGTTGGGTGTGCATCTGGACTATGGTCCACCAGGTGACTCCTGTCCTACAGAGTCCAAAACATTATACTTACAGCTAATGATGGACTTTAGACCAAGACACCCTTTATCCCAAGAACATTTGATAGGTATTTTATAATGACATACACTGCAGTCACTGATGACTTTCTTTAGCTTAAATGTTGGCACATTGACCATTACAGTACTTCCATTCATTCTGTCATTTCTGGGTTGCTTTCGGGAAGGACACGGGGTTTCCCTCTATACAGCATAAATAATGATCACACAAGAGTGTGTTTAGATTATATATGCCTACATTAAAAATACTTCACTCTATTTTTGCCTCTCTGTAGTAGTTGTAACTGTAGGGCAAGCCTCAAGCCTGAAGTCGAGACTGCTCTTTTCTCATAGCTCTACTCCTATTTCTGTTATCGTGAACAAATGAACTCAAACGCTCTGATATTTGTCAGTTGTGGTACATCATATTACTCATGCACGACCTTAATTAATACTAACAGCTAAAGGCTCCTTTGCCATCTCATTTTAATATAAGTACTTCATGCATTGTACATGAGTAATTATTTTTCCCATTAATGTCGCTTGTACTACTTGTGCTGGTTGGAATCGTGTGATTAAATCAGATTAGAGTAAAGCTACAGCTGCAATAAGGGGGGAATCTTTCGCTCTGAGTTTTGCTCCAAGTCACACCACAGAGTCATAGTTAGATTCAGAGTTTTGGGGATTTTTTTTTTCCTTTTTTGCATTAGGCCTAAAGGAGAGAAACATGTCTTGATCATAAAAAGGAATTAAACTCTTGTGTGATTCATCTTGATAGGTCAGACATTGTGCAAGCGCATGTGTAGTTTGCTTTTTTTTAATCTGCCAGTTTTAAACACATTTTTAATTTGTGCATAATAAGTCCTAAAAGGTTGAATGTTTCAGTTTAATTATATGTTTATACTGTACCTGACGAAATATAGGACATATTGATAGAGGCAATATCTTATACATGGCAACTGTTTTGCTAAATGTGTTCCAGTCTCTCCATGTCTATATCCAAAATAGCTTATTAATTTGGTAATCTTTGGTAGGATACTGTTTTGACATACTATTAACTATTATTAGTACTATATAGTTTTAGACAGTCATAAGTAAAGCCTTTATACTGACAATAAAATGTGTTGCTAGCTAATAGTCATTAATCTTTCATTTATCATGGTCATCATGGTGCAACACTGGGTGCAAGGCAGGACATCACACACACTTATACACACCTAATTAAGAGTCACCAGTCCACCAGTCCACCTCTTGGCATGTAGGGCAGGCAGTGGTAGCTCAGTGGTTAAGACGTTGGGCTAGTGATTGGAAGGTCATGAGTTCAAACCCCAGCACTACCAAGCTGCCACTGTTGGGCCCTTTGGCAAGGCACCGTAGGGTTGCACCTCTACCCACTGTGCTGCCCTGCAAGCTAATACTATTTGCTAAACTGTAAGTACTACATATTGACACATTTTTTCATTACATTCTACTGTATTTCGTATCTGACTGGGAAGGTCAACCTGCAAAGGCCAGGAGGACTATATACAGTGTCTAGTTTAAAACTCATTAAAAACACACACGGCATGATAAAAGATTGGGCGCACCAGTCTGGGCATTCTCCTATGACTTCTCTCATCTACATGGCGTTTCTGCCCACAGAACTGCTGCTCACTGGATGTTTTTTTGTTTTTCGCACCTTTCTATGTAAACTCTAGAGACTGTTGTGGGTGAAAATCCCAGGAGATCAGCAGTTTCTGAAATACTCAAACCAGCAACAGCCATACCGCAGTCAAAGTCATTGAAATCACATTTTTTCCTCCATTCTGATGTTTGAGATTAACATTAACTGCAGCTCTTGGCTTGTATCTGTATGATTTTATGCAATGCCTTGCTGCCACACGATTGGCTGATTGGATGAGTGCATGAATGTGCAGGTGTACAGGTGTTCCTAATAAAATGGTCAGTGAATGTGTGTTTTTACTTGAAAATGATAGATTACAGAAATTATTGAATAAATTCTCAAAACAAAATTATACTAAATCTTAACAAATACAGAACATTTTTATTTCAAGTACTGGTAACATCACTGACAAACAAGTGAGCAAAAACCATCTATCCATTCATCCATTTTCTGTACCGCTTATCCTACACAGGGTCTGGAGTGCCTATCCCAGGGGACTCGGGACACAAGCCGGGGGCCAACCCATTGTAGGGCACAATCGTACACACATTCACACATTACAGACAATTTAGAGATGCCAATCAGCCTACAGCACATGTCTTTGAACTGGGGGAGGAAACCGGAGTACAAGTGAGCAAAAAAAAAAAAAAAAACCATTAAGCTCTATTTTGTATTAATATAGGACTATATGACCTTGATAAGTAAATTACAGTAAGTTTTGTGAAGCAGCAATTTAAATTTACTACCAATAAATAAATGAGTTACTTTGCCACCACAACTGTAAAATGACTGATAATGGCAAAAAAAAGTGCATCTTTTAACTGCCATGAAAGGTAGACTGAAACAGATGCAAATGCAGTTGAGTTTATTCAAAGAGCTGGAAAACAAATCCAAATAATAGTCAGGCGATAGCAAACCACAATTACAGGGCAAATCCAAAATCCAAAAACCACGTAGCAAAGCAAACTCAGAACCAGAATATCAATACACAGAATGAACAGGTTGGTAAGGTCAGGTAAGCAAACACTGAGCGTTACTTCACATTGAGTGTGAGTTTGAGAGTCCTAATTATAGTACTGGGTGTGATTGGAGACAGGTGTGCATGATCAGAAGTCCGGTGACTGGGAACGTGACAGGGTGCATGTGTTATTGGAAGTGTAGTCCAGGGCGGCCATGTTTGTAGGCCTCTGTGGGTTCTGGGAATCAGAGTACCGGAGTTGACCTGACATTAACTGACCTTATTAGTTTGGTACATCACAATATTATTAACAAGAATGAATTCATAATATGTTTTGGGAGTAGCCTACATTTGGGTTTATTTACATCAAGTGACAAGTACCAAACCAGAGACACTAGCTGTGTCCCAAATCGCATACTTATGCACTATTCTACGCCATTTTGTTGTATAAATAGAGTAAGTAGTGTGTTCACAACAAGAAGAAGTGCACTTCAAGTACCCAGTTGATGCACTTATTCAACTGAAAAAACAAAGTGTGGAATGGGACTGGGAAAAGGCTTAAGGCTTCTGGTTAGCAAAAAAAAAAACGTTCCATTTGAGATGATACTAGCCTTCTAAAATTCATACACTAGACAATGGAGTACATAGTGCATAGTGTACATAGTGCACATCATTTGGGACACAGCTCCTGAGTATTTGGCAAAGGGTAGGAGAAATAAAAAGGGGGAAGGGAATTGTAGGAGGAGTTGCACATTCCTTTTACCTTTACATACCTTTTAATGTGGGTGGAGCTGGATGCCATCTCCACTTCTCCCAACTTTTCAGAAGTTCGCCTAAAATTTGCACAACATTTGGAACGGAACATACCTTCTGTGTGTGTGTGTGTGTGTGTGTGTGTGTGTGTGTGTGTGTGTGTGTGTGTGTGTGTGTGTGTGTGTGTTTTCCAACAGTCTGTTTGGAAGCTAGCGTAGCGTAGCATTGCATGGCAGTATTCCCAATAGACTCAGGTGCCAGAGCCTGCATTTGAGCAGGGGGTATGTGGAAGGGGGCTGGAGTGTGTATATTTGCGCGCATGTGTGTGAAGGGGTTTGAGTGGACCATCTGCCAGATTTGAGGGAAATCACTACAACATGCAGGTGCAGCAATATTCTGCCCAGCACGTGAGGTAAAGACAATTGGGAAAAGCACAGATTTACATGGAGAGAGTTTGCTGCCAAATAAAGACATTGAAGTATCGTGGATTTGCAGTGTATGGCTTTTCTTAGCTTTTCCTAACTAAATCAAGTAGTTAAGGGGCTTAATTTATAATCGCCGAAAATCCTGTTTTGTACAAAATCACATCAGCAACCTGCTGTCCAAATGCAATGCACAAAGGAAAAGCCTGTGTATATGGAAAGAAAGGCTTTTAATTCAAACGCAACATTGCTGGTACTTGTCTCTAATCACACAGACTACTTATATAGTCTACGTGCGTGCATCACATATGGTCCATATTGCAGACACAACAATGCAATGCATACACAATGAAATAATAAATTTTGTCTAATAAATTGTCATGCAGATGTTTACATGAATCATCTGTGCTTGGCAAAGTAATTACAATGACAGTCAAGCATTACTGTGTAATCCTGCATTCATAGAGAATTAAATTAAACAGATATGTGTATCTAACATATTTGTGAGAGCAAGGGGGAAAAACATACCTCAGATATAATCCTAATATGGACAGACAAGGATTGAGCTGTAGTTTAGGTGTACTAGGCCACAAGTCAAGGGATTAGTGGAAAAGGTTATTGTATTTTTTTTTTTTTTAAATAACACAAAAGCAGATTTCATTATTAGAAGGTTGAATGTACCATCTGTGCAGGAAACTTTTTTCCCCATTCTAATACATCTGCCCATATTACAATAATTCGTAATACCGCCAGGGAACTGCGAACATGTGTATAAAGAGATTCAAGCAGTTACATCAGGACACTCAAATTAAAGTAAACCCTGGTTTTGTGTCATTCTGAGCAAGACAATTAAATAAATTGATTTTTTTTAACCCCATAATGTCCTTGTGTGTCTTCTATTTATTCATTTTCAAAGCATAGTTCAGCGACCCTATAGGAAAGATACTATATGTAATAATAAGAGTGAGGAATATCCAGACCTGTCTGAACACATGACAGTGTTGCAGTAGCTACAGTTAAATTGATATATGAAGTTAACCACATGCACACAAAACATGTATGTGTCATGTGTTGTGAGTGATAAAAAGGAGTCCTGCTGACAAAACAATAGAAAACATCACAGAAATTCTAATGTTTTCTACAACAAATACCATTACAAGCCATCAGCTGTTAACCTTTAAAACCATTACCAAATGGTTTCCATTACGTACTAACCCCATTTCCATAAAAGTTGTGATTTTTTCTAAAATGCAATAAAAACAAAAATCTGTGATTTGTCAAGTCTCTTGAAACTTTAATTAACTGACAAAAGTACATACAAAAAGATATTCGATGTTTTCACTGACCAACTTAATTGTATTTTGTAAATATAAACAAATTTAGAATTTGATGCCTTCAACACATTCAAAAAAAGTTGGGAGAGAGGCATGTTTACCACTGTGTTATATCACCCTTCTTTTTAATTACACTTTTTAATCGTTTGCGAACTGAGGATACTAATTTATGAACAGTATATGAAGAAAGGCCACATTAGCTTGCTAGCTAACTTAGCCAAATGCTTTTGTGGTTTCAGTAGCTTGCTAGGTTCTGTAGCTAGCTAGCCAGCTCCTGTTAAGTCATACATGTTTTTTAGCTACATAGTTAGCTATGTAGCACAAATGTTCCTTACAAATTATTCTGAGCATGACACCTGGGCTGTAGCAGCATTTAGATATATTTAACACAACAGGCAACGGCTGTCGTATTTTCCGAAAGAAAGTGACTTCAGCCTGAACACGCTGTCCAGTCTTTGTGGATTTGTGAGTGTATGTGTGTGTGTTTGCTAATACTCCTCACTTTGTCTCTGCTTGGACTCACATGGCACCAGCTGCCTCGTTTATCCTGAGCTGCGCTTGCAGATTCCTGTGACATATACGCCAGCCAGCATCAACATATCCAACTTCATCAGGCTACCTTTGGCCTCATCTGTCCTGACGGACGTTTTCTGCTCATAGCCTGTGGAATTACAGGCTTGACAACAAAATGCTTGTTGCTACAACGATTTGAAACCTGGAAGTGAGGAGCAGAACAAACTGAAGTCAGGATTTCTGTATTACATTTGTGTTTTATTTAGGTCAAAATGGCACTGTTAAATGTTTTATTAAAAATAAAACAATACTAAAACTTTTTGTAAATCTAACTTTATGTGCTTGGCTTAATATTGCTAGTTGCTTTAAACATCAGAATATAAAATAAAAAGGTGATAATTTCCTCATCACTTGTTTGCACTCAAATCAGTTTACACATTGTACATCGACCAGCTAATTTTCTCCAAAGAATTTTATTATGTCCATTTCTTTTAATACACTGAACCTTTCTGACCTTTCAGGGAAATTTAGTTAAACTGACTTGATGCTTTAAAAAACATCTTTTTAAACCAACCTTACCAGTTCTACTGTGTTTATCCTGTACTTTGCCTGCTTAATATCTAGAACTTGCACACCATTTCAGAGTACTTTAGTTTAAATTTCTCTCTTGTTAAAGTTTAAAGTGTTCTCTTTTAATGACTTTGGAGTTTATACCACACTTACCTGGTTAATACCTGATTAGGCATGTGTTATAGCGACCAAAACAGCCATGTCACTCAAGATCACCATTCTCACTTTCCAGCTCTATCCAGCACACCAGAGGCTGGTGGAATTTACAGATGACGTCTCTCCATAGGGGTCTGGTCAAAGTCATTAAAGTCACAGTCATGCTTTCATGGGAGAAATTCCACATGCTTGGCACAGTGGGAGTGTGAGGAGTGATGAAAGGTGATTAGGTGGGCTTTGCCAGTTAATTGAAGAAAAGGGTATTTAGCAGAGGGGGGCTGACCACATGAGGAGGCAGTTATTTCCATATCAATATTTATATTTATTTTGTATGGTCATATTGGGGTTATACACAGTTTCCCACCCAAAAAAGCTGGAATATCAACAATATCATCAGCTATATCATGTGATTTAAAAACTCATGTTATGCATAATGGTTTGCATTCCTTGTGGTTTCACATGGTTTGGGTGAAATAATGTAATCTCTTTCATAACTTATCTACAAAAAAATTCTAATGAAATGTAGGTCCTTCAATAAATCTACAATCCAAAATATAAGACAAAATTAACAGCAAAGTAATGAAAAAACCAAAAAAAGTTTTGCCATGATATCTGGCAGATTAGCACAGATGTGAATGAAGTGAAACATTATTGAAATGATTTATTCTTCTTATACCACAGCAGTTTGCAGACACTAACATTTCCATATAACAAGTCACTTAACGTTACAACATTAAGTTGTAAGTGGCCTTCTAAGTGGTAATGTGCAAGTTGTAAGAACATCAACTCCCGCCTGACACGTTCAAAGTGAAAAAAAATAAAATAAATATGGACCTCTCCATGAAAACCTGTCTTTTGTTTGCTCTGTCAGAACACGTAAAGCTCATAAAAAGCTACTTTAACTGCACTTTTACATTTACATGCCTGAGTGGCTACTGGTACTGTTCTACTACAGTGGCCTTCAAACATTCATGCAGCATTCTGGACTAAAATTGCAGTACAGCAATAACAGCAGACAATAGCGAGTAGATTAGCAACAAGGTAGCTGGCTAACATTAGTGATAACTCTAATGTTGATGATTACCTTCTCAAAACAGCAATTAGTATGGCCAATGTTATAGCCAGGTACTGTGTCTGTATATTAACTGATCTAAAACCAATACTGATATAATCTCATTTAGCAGAAGAGAAGGGGCACTTTACACTGAGCCGCCATATTGATTTGCATCTTCACCTCAAATGCAGCATAACTATTAACAGTCATTCAACTATAACCAGCTTCTCTCTCTCTCTCTCTCTCTCTCTCTCTCTCTTTCTCTCTCTCTCTCTCTCTCTCTCTCTCTCTCTCTCTTACAGTTAATAGAAGATGCTGCTTGTCATGTCACTGAGAAACCACAAAGTGCAAAGTGCTCTGTTCTGAAAACTTTCCCATGTCTGAAGACTTTAAAGTTACAGCTTTATCGCTGACTGTTACAAAGAACCAATACTGGAGACTCCTTCCAAAAATGTGGATTCAACGACGCTGAAGTATAATATCACATTTAAAAAGTTAGATATCAACTTTTGAATTGATGTTTTTTTTTTCCATAATTAATATACTACTTGCCCATTTTTACTGTCCTCAGGGAGTGCAAACTTTTGAACACTTGCTTACTCTTGTTCCAGAAAGGGAGGGGCTCTGTTCTTGTTCTTCACAGATCAGTACCAGTCCTGGAGGCTCGGCTGCAGTGTCCTGATGATGTAATTATTTCCCAGTGGCACCTGGGAAGCAGGCAGCTCAGGAAGGCATCGCTCACCGCCAAGTGTGCAGATGTTTCTAATTGCTTTCCATTACCAAGAATAACAGCTGTTTATATCTATCAGCATATAATTCACAAGAGCTCCAGACTGTTAGCGTAGCATATCCCACCTGGTGACCATCACCGCTTGTCAGCTCTAGAAGAAGGACATTTCTGGTTGCTTGAGTTTGGAAGGCGCCCTCAATGAAAGGAAGTGTCACCTTTGGTCGTCTTTATTTTAGTATCTCGGCATATGAATGCTCAGGAGCTACAGGAAATACATAAGGAATACAGCTTCATAGTTAGTTGTCAGTAATGACAAAATAGGTCAAAATGGGGTTGGCAGATGTGCATGACAAAACTAGCCCATTGGCCAATATAACCCTCTCAAAGATTGTATTACACTCCAAATAACCATGACTACCACTGTCAAATAAATGGTAGCATTTAAAACTAATATTGTAAGATATATACTGTATCTAATGAGTCAATATTAAAAAAAAAAAAACCTTCCTTCTTAAGCATTATGGTCAGTGGCATTGTGGTACAGCATGTAGCATAGCTGCCTGACAGCTACAGGGTCCTGGGTTACATTGATTAACCTCAGGTCTGTCTGGGTTTCTTCTAGATTCTCCAGTTTCCTTCCATGACTTTACAGTAAATTGCTCCAGGTGAATGTGAATTCATTGTGAATTCATTGTGAATGTGTGTATGCATGGTGCCCTGGAATGGACTGGGGACTAGGATAAAGCGGGTACTGCAGATGAAAGAATGAATGACTGAAGGTTGTTGATGTACAACAGGCAGATTGATGCAGTGAAGGCAGTTTACTATTTCTGTTTTAGATGCGTTTACATTTATGCATAGTCACAAAGCCACCACTTTAATTCACCACTTTCAAACACAATCCTAATCATAATTACATACTGCACATAGGTAATAGACTGTGCATTTAATGTTTGCTTTCAAAAAAGGCTTGTGATTAAAACATTGATCGAATTAATTCGATGTATGCAAAACCCCAATACCAAACCCTTAGACAAAAGTCTAAAGTAGTCCAATTCTGTGGAAACACTTGGAAAACTTGGTTGTATAAGCCAATTAATCTTTTTTTTTACCTGTACATTTACCTGAAATTCTGACAATAGAGCCATGATAGTAGGCAGCTGCTCCAGTTCTCCGCCTTCACCGAGGACTCTGCTCTGATGAGACATGCAGTACTGGACAGGATAAGCTTACTGTGTCCACAGACTGTTTTATTTCAGATGGAATAACTCTGTCCTGCAGTCTTTTTTTTTTTTTTTAACATAATCAGCCCAGTGCCTCCTCATACATTTCGTTTCATGGGGCATCAACCTTAATTTCTCCCATCACTGGTAGCCTGATGCTTATGAAGCTGTTTTGCCTTCCTCTCTCTTTTTTTTCATTTCCTTTCTCTTGATGAGCAAAAAAAAAGCCAATTCTTTCAGTTCAGGTATGCAAGATGTCTTCTTCTATTACTGCAACAGCACAGCCAAGGCCTTAGGCTTAACACTGAGTCTACTGCACTATCAAAGTTCTAGCCTGAATAGCAGTGGGTGGTAGCACATTGCTAGTTCATGGAACATTGCTCTCAGGGTAGATTTTTAGGGAAAAACAAAAAACATCTAAATTCAACCTTGTGCTGACCTTGACACATTGCTATACTCACCGCTGACCTTAAACCCTCTGTAAAGCACAGCATCCCTGGCTGCAAGTGGAACTGTTTTTCTCCTCGAGCTATAATGTTTTTTGAATAACTCACCCTCTGCCCCTTTAAAACTGACAGATACCCTCTTCACAGACTTTGCAGGCCCACGCTGTCTGTCAAGCACACAGTTTAGAGTGAGCTATCTGCATGGGAGCTTTGCCAGTGAGAGCAGAATGTCATTACGCGTGGAGGCTGCGGCAAGCGCCGCTACTGTCGTGGGGAATTCATCACCGAAAGTGATGATCATAATGGACTTTGCTGCAAATGAGTTTGGATGAGCTGTACTTTTGGCAAGCACTGCAAAATCAGCAGCGGTATTTATGGATCAAAAAAAGATGGGCAGGAGGAGGATGGCCTTTTTTTTCTTTTCTTGGGCTGGCCCAAAAAAGAAACTTTTTCAGGAGAGGAGGGGTGACACCATTAGTTTATGGCACTATTACTACTATGTAGTTGTATTATGGTGTTTGTAGCAACTAAAGTATTTTTAGAAACCATCTTCCTGAACATAATAAATGGACCGCATTCAGTGATGTTTAAAGAAAGCACAATAATAAAACAAAATATACCACAGCACTACTGAATTCTTGATTCTGATTGGTCAGAAAGTGTTGATTAATTTTCTATAACAGAAACTCTGACAGCAGTTTCAGTTGCAAGATTTATACATTACTGTTTGTATAGGTCTTTCAATGGTGGACGTGCCACATAAACATTTTTTAAAACTGTTCATGTGGTAAAGTTTTCTATGTGGAGATGTTTGTTTTTTTGCCATTTTTGGATGGAGTCTCCAGTGTCAGCGCTCTGTAACAGTCAGAGGTTTTCTGACAGGACAAAGTCTTCAGGATAACAGGCAGTTTCTCAAGCTGTTTATTATTTTTCTTATTGACTATAAGAGGGAACAACTGTTTATAGCTGTTATACTGTAGCATTAGTAATAACAGGAACTAACTGGTTTCATTTACTTCACTAAGAAATTGCTGTGGTATAAGAAGAATAAAACACTTCGGGATGTGCTGTTACTGGAAAATAATCCACATTAGGGGTGGTAAAGGCATCACACCACTCCTGTCATTGATTATTTTCCTATAACAGCATGTCCTGTTATGTTTAATTCTTTATTATGATACTTTTTTTTTCCCTTTTTTCTTTCATATTTCATATTCTTTATATCATCTACAGTATACATGTTTAGATCATCTCTGATAATCATACTCAGTGTATGTATGGATATGTTAATGATATTCCTTTTGAGTTTTACCTTTTTAAAAAGGGTGGAGTACAAATTGAATTATCCGATTATTCACACTGGACACTACAAAGTTTGATCACCTGAGCCTGAAATAAACAAATGCCATTTTTTGCGAGCGTGTGAGAAACCATAACAAAAACCTCTCCTTAGCACTGTCCTATAGCAACATGGCTAAAGCAAGGTAAACACAGTATAAATGACTAAATACAGATGATATACCAAGGCATACTAATTATATTTGCTCATTATGAGATAATGACACGTAGCAAGAAAAAGTATCAGTGCTGCAGATTTTCTTTCAGCTTGCAAAAACAACTCTCCAAATGTTCGGCGGACTCATTAAAACAATGCACTTGAAAGCTGTGGGATTTTTTTTGACTACGAGATCAAAAACATCGCCGACATGAAGGCGCAGTTTTATGTGCAAATTAAACGGAAGGTACAATCGCATCACGGCAGACCGTTGACCGCATAATTAGCCATGATATTTCTTTTCTTTCCCTCCCTAATCTGCCATTTTTCATGCATGTTAAAATCTGCACTCCAATCTGCCATTTTAATTGGTTAAAGAGTTCAAATGGGGAACAGAATGCTGATTGCTTATTGGCTCTTCTGGCCTCAGCTCAAAGTGTTAGTGCTTTTTCTGCCACACAAAACAGCTTTTGGCGTTTATTTCTCCCTATTTATTTCGTTTCTTCTTTTCTTCTTTTTTTCAGTTTACTGTTTAGAGCAGCAGACCATGCTTTCTCTTGGCCTTTAATGTGACAGCTGCACTCTGACGTTCAGTTCAGTGACGATGTTGTGCAGAGCTCTCACAGAAGGATCACGCTACCCAACTTATTTGATTACCACTGATGTACATCACACATCCCAGAGTTCAACTTTAAAGGGGTGGGCAAGGCACGGATTGACAAATTTGGAATAAACAAAGCAGAGGGTAAGTGACACAGGGCTGAACAGAGCATGAGGGCTAGCTGAAGATATGTGCCAGCACGCCATGGTCTGCCAGAAGCTGGATAAATGTACAAACGCATGAAGAGAAGACTCGCTCAGACAAGCAGCACTCGCACAAGACTCTCTCTGTCAGCATGATCTGATCTACAAGCTGCTACAGTCTGAAAATCAGGCTGGACATACTCTATCTCAGCAAGTACCCAATAGCAGTTGTATTCTGCACTGACATCACAGGGGAACATTGCTAGAGCACACACAAGGCTGTTTAACAGGAGAAACATTTTCAGCAATCTCAAACATAAGTGAAACTGTCAGGTTTGTCTGTTAGCTCCTAAATACAAAAGAGCATGAGCTTCTTTTCTCACTCACCAATTTCCAGCAACATTTCCACAACAGAATGAGCAATCTAAGTACATTGCTTTCTTCAGTGATGGCTAACACTAGACTGGTGACACAAGCTATATGGATATGTGGACAGGATGTGGCTGGGAAACTAATGTTATCTAAAGATTAACAGATTAAATATAGTGTTCTTATCTAAATATAAATCCATCCATCCATTTTCTGTACCATTTATCCTACACAGGGTCGCAGAGTTTATCCCTGGAGTCTATCCCTGGGGACTCAGGGCATGAGGCAGGGGATACCATGGATGGGGTGCCAACCCATTGCAGGGTACAATTGCACACACCCATTCACACACCACAGACATTTGGAAATGCCAATCAGCCTACAACGTATGTCTTTGGACTGGGGGAGGAAACCGGAGTACCCGGAGGAAAAACCCAAAGCATGGGGAGAGCATGCAAACTCTGTGCATGTGGGGAGGTTGAACCCCCAACCCTGGAGATGCGAGGCAAACATGCTAACCACTAAGCGACTATGCCCCCCCCCCAATATAAATATTAGCAGAAAATATAAACATTACACTTTATTCAAAAATCGACAGATTAACAAATAATTTAACACAGTTGTTTTTACCACAGTCATACTTGGGGTTTTTCTCTGATGAGCTCAAAGTAGTGATGTGCCATTTGTAAAAGAGTCAGTGAATGGTGGGAGCCGATGTTGGCTGAAAGGTTTAGGTGGCTGGACCAGTGAGTAATAAAAAGTCTAAAAAAAAAATTCACCCATAATTGCCAGGCAAATGAGCAAAAATTGTGCTTGATCTCTGGCTGTGAAGGATGACATACTCTCTCTCCTGTCAATCACAGCAGCACTACCCAATCGTGGGTGTCTGTGAGCTCATGTACGAGGAAGAGGGCAGATAGCATTTTCTTCCATGCGTATTATTCAATGCGTATTCCATGCATATGCGTGTGCCCTGACTAAGTGAAAGCATATGTACATTAGTAAACTAGGAATATTCTCAAAAGCATACTTAAGTACAGTAACAAAGTATTTTAATACACCACTTCATTACTATACACCACTGCAAGATGCACGATACAGTCTACAAGATTCAGATAACTTCAGAACTTGTAAAAGTATCTTAATGTGAAGATTATCTTAACTGGTAGAGAATTTCCTCACTCCACTACATCAAATTTAACATTGATATTTGTGCTGTGATGCCTTGGGGGGCAGTGGTGGCTGAATGGTTAAGGCTCCGATTTACTAATCAGCAGGTTGGTGGTTCAAGCTCCAGCACTGCCAAGCTGCCACTGTTTGGCCCTTGAGCAAGGCCCTTAACCCTCTCTGCTCCAGGGGCACTGTATCATGGCTGACCCTGTGCTTTGACCCCAAATTCCTAACAAGTTGGGATATGAAAAGAATTTCACTGTGCTGTAATATATATGTGACAAATAAAGGCTTCTTCTTCTTTGGGAAGTTCAACACACATCTCATGCAGAATTCATACAAATACTAACAAGTGAGGGTGATTTAGATGAAGCGTAGGGAAAACCTAAGACCATTAATCCTGCCATCAACTCTAAAGTTAACCATTCATAAATGTTGGCTAATGTGAATTCTTATAAATTTCTATTTAATTTTTTCCATAAACTTTCAAACATGATAGGATAGGATAGAAATTACTGTACGAAACATATGCTCATCTCTCTACACACCCCTAATTAATTTATACCCAACAAGCTCATCACTCATTCTTTATCACGCAACTTCGTTTGTGCGCTAGGCACCGAATGCTAGAGGGACCTTTGAGTATCCAGCCGTAATTTCAATTTGCAATGCATATGTTTCTGGAAAAAGCCCACAGTTAACTCACCCAGAGCCTCCAGAGCCATACGGCAGGTTCTAGCTCCTATGTGTGTGTGTTTGTGTGTGTGTGTGAGAGAGAGGAGAGATAGAAAGAGGGAGGGGAAATCCATTAATATGCATGGCTTTGCTAAAAGCTTCACGCTGACCTACATGAGAAGGTTCAGTATACTCTCCAACCGTGTGCCACCTCTTGCGGAACTTCGTCATCCATGTTCCCCTCCCTAATTAGTGCCTCCTTTCTGCCCTCCGGCCTTTTTGGAGTGACTGTTGAACTTGTTGTAGGTTGTTGTAGGTCAGGGATGTGGCACCGAGTGCTAGTGCTCAGACGGTGCTCTGACAATTTGAGAGAGATGCTTTATTTAGGTGGTACAAGAAGACTTTGAGTTGTTTAGAGCACTCTGTAATTTCCCGGGTGTGTTGATAGCACTTTGTCCTCCTCTCCAGGTAATCTTTAAAGCCTTTTTCAGCTAGCGTGCATTTGTTAGTGCACAATTTGTGTTCTTTTATCTCCTTCTTGCTCATTTGCATCATTTCCTGCAACCTGTGTCGCAGTTCAAGAGCAACACTGACATGGATGTGCTTCAGAAATAAATAAATAAACAAATAAAACAAAGAGAGGAATCTATTTGCATGCTAATTTTGGCACTCTCGGTTTTGTTGGGAGAAAGAAACAGTCTGAAGTGCTCAGGCATGTGAAAAGTTCTAAGATGTTGACACTCATCTTCCTGTCTCGTTTTTGTCCACGAATAAGTTAGCATATTGGATGCTAAAGGACAGCTGTTGCTAGAGGGAATAGGCCACTGGCTCGAGTTAAACAGTACAGTGGAGTGTGCTGTCAGTGCTGGCTAGCTGAGGATCACTCACAGTTTTAGGGTAACTGGGGAATGTGTTAGCTCTGGGCATTGTGCATAATAATGAGACCCAACAGATGCAGAGCTCCAGAGTGTGGCCGTCACTGGCTTGCTCATAGCGTTTGTCAGAAAATATATTCTGGGTGCAGGAGTCCAGGCTGGAAATGCAAATGTTGCTTCACCATTTTCACTAAAAATACACAAGGACATATGTGAGGACACCACCAGGGATTTACTTTCAGTCTGTGCTTTGTCAGAGTTTGGGATGCAGTTATATTCACTTCCCATCCTACACACACACACACACACACACACACACACACACACACACACACACACACACACACACACACACACATATAAGTAAACATTTGGTCATCTTTGAAACAGTGCCTATTAATAAAGTTGATATACTTCAACAAAACCACAAGGAAAATGAGCTTTTTCAATCATTTATTCAACAGAAATATCAATAGATGTGATATTCTTCTGTGGAAAAATTAAGTACACCCTTAGCCTTAGGAGCTATATTGCCCCCTTTAGCAGAAATAACTTCTTGTAGGCATTTTGCATAATTGTCCACCAGGCTTGCTGGAATGTTTGACCATGCAATATTCTTTCAGTTGGAAGATGTTTGAGGGTTTTCTCGCATGTACTGCCCGTTTCAA
Source organism: Cranoglanis bouderius (assembly GCA_023630585.1). Taxonomy (NCBI): domain Eukaryota; kingdom Metazoa; phylum Chordata; class Actinopteri; order Siluriformes; family Cranoglanididae; genus Cranoglanis; species Cranoglanis bouderius. The sequence continues at coordinate 15,014,722 of CM042549.1, read as the reverse complement.
ATCCCCCACAACATTTAAATGGGATTCAAATCCGGGCTTTGACCAGGCCATTCCATAACCCTCCATTTCTTCTTTTTTCCTGGTGGATTTACTCGTCTGCTTAGGATCATTATCCTGTTGAAAGGTCGACTTTCGGTTCAACTTCAACTTTCGGAAAGATGGCCTCAAATTATCTTCAAGCAGTTTTTTATATGATGCAGAATTCATAGTTGAATCAATGAATGGAACCATAACATTTCCACCACTGTGCACACTCCAGAGCACATTATTCCAAAAGGCCTGGTCTTTGCCTATATGCTCATTCGCAAACTGTAGTCTTGCAAAGGCTTTTTCCTGGCACGCCTCCCATGCAGGTCAAATTTGTGCAATCTCTTTCTGATTGTAGAAGCATGCACTTTGACACCAACAGTTTGCAAAACTTACTAGCATTTCCTGTGATGAAATTTTGGCGTTCTTGGAGACTTTTTTTGCATCAGACGGTCTGCTCTTGGGCTGAATTTGCTCGGATGGCCAGTCCCGGACTAATTGGCAGCCATTTGAAATCCACTTGTAGATGATTTTCCTTACAGTGGAATGATGTATTACAAATAATTTGGAGATCTTTTTAAATCCCTTGCCAGACTCATAGGCATCCACAACCTTTTTTCTGAAGACCTTACAGAACTCTTTAGATCTTGGCATGATGACACCACACACCTCAATAGCAAAGGGAACACCAGACACTAGATATAAGAGGGGTATAAAATAAGACAGGTTCCACCTGCACTCCCTAAGCAGGTTTAGTGTTTTGAAATTTAATTTTTTATATAACAACTGAAAGCAGTTACATGGCAAAGAATGTGCATACATGTTATTAGAGAGTATTTATATTATTTTCAGAAAGGGAGATTTTGAAATTTGTCAGTTTTAATGCTTTCATTATTAATATGAGCAAAGGTATATGAACACCTGACCATTACAGCCATATGTGCCCATTTGAAAACCATGGGTATTAACACAGAGTTGGTCCTCTCCTTTGCTGTTACAATAATCTCCACTCTTCTGGGAAGGCTTTCCACTAAATTTTGGAGCGTGGCTGTGGGGATTTGCCCATTCAGCCCCCGGAGCAGTAGTGAAGTCAGGTGCTGATGGTTGGCGAGGAGGTCTTGGAAACAACCTGTGTACCAGTTCATTCCAAATGTATTCAGTGGGGTTGAGGTCTACTTGAGTTCTTCTACATCAACCACAGTCAATTATGGACCTCGCTTTGTGCACAGAGACATTGTTATGTTGGAACATGTTTGGGCCCCGTAGTTCCAGTGAAGGGAAATTGAAGGCATCCTATACCAACTTTGTGGCAATGGTTTGGGGAAGAATCACAAATGAGTGTGATGGTCAGGTCTCCACAAACTTTTGGCCATGTAGTGGATCTTAGCATGACCATATTTGTTATTGGTAATAATGCAGGAAAATCTAAAACAATAAATGTTTTGTTTGTGTAAATTACGTTTCTTTATACCACAGTGCTGTCAGACAGATCACAGGTTTATATTAATGAGCTCATTCTAATGCTTTATACCGGTGGTATATTGTAGGACAACGGAAAATATGATGGTTAAACACACAGAAGTCCTTTGGAGAGTGGATTTGACCTGGATTTTACTGAGGTGGATTTTCTGTGTGGAGCTATGAAATGCAAGCCATTCATTCATTAGTTGGAATGTTCAGGTGGAAATAATTACAACATGTCATTAGAAGAGTGTCTCCAAAACTATTTGTACAACTTCTACTCTAAGACTCACTAGTTGGTCATATTAAACCTCATATTTGTAATGAACATATAATAGATTTTTAAATAATTATTAGTAATTAATACTGATTTATACAATTAATGTATGAAAGTGGCTGAGTAGTTGCTATTATATTATAAATTATCTGCTTATCCCGTGATATACTCTGATATTATTAGGTATACATATTATGAACCTTATCTACACCTCTGTGCACCTTTGGACATTTTCAAGCTTTATGAATATCCTTTGTGTTGTTGGTACTTTGTTAAAATAGCTGCAGTCTTACCCTGGTCTTTTCATTTTTGCTTGCCATGGTAATCTCTCTGTTCTTTTTCTCTTTTTGCACTCTCTCTCTCTCTCTCTCTCTCTCTCTCTCTCTCTCTCTCTCTCTCTCTCTCTCTCACACACACACACACACACACACACACACACACACATACACACACACACACACACATAACTGATAAATAATTTGCTATGCCTTGCTATGGCTGTTAATTATAACTTGAAGCTTTTCCATTACACATGACTCATTCAGGTTCTGTGCCTTAGTTTCTGTCCATAAAGATTGACTTATTGCTTCTCACTGTTTCTCTCTGCTCAGAAAATACATGCTGGGTTTTTTTTGGGGGGTTTTTTCTACAGTAGTAGCTACTCGCTACTGTTTTGTATTATAGCAGCCTTGCTTTTTTCTGGTTGGAGCAGTTGTGTAATGGTGTATGTAAAGGTCCATATGGTGTATGTATTCAAGCCCAGGGGCCCCCAAAATCCCAAATTTTTTTCGGTATCCTTCTTGACTCAGTTTCACTTTATTTGAACTTGGTCTTGACCCCCTAAAGACTCAGTCTTGACTTGATCTTGACTTGTCCTGGTCTTGAACTCGATAGTGGCGGTCTTGATAACAGCCCTACATGGATGGCTGCATATGTCTCAGATTCCCACAGAAAGAATGAATTGGTCAGTGGCCATGTTTACTCTCAGTTTGTGACTTCTACAAGACCTCTATGAAGTATATGACAGAGAACCACTTAAGTCAGAAATACTACTTACAAATTTAAGGTGGATTTACTGAAACTGCAGATGTGCTGTAGTTTTACTATATGCCAGGGTTGTGAGATAATACATATTTAAAGTCCCCATGAAATCAAAATGGACGTTTTGTGGCTTTTAGTATGAATTTGTCAGCCTTAAGGTTATCTGTAAGCTAGTGTGCTCCAAAACAATGATAAAATTCACATTTAGAAGACATATGCATTCAAAATTTACAGTCTCTCTCTACCACCAATACGGATAAACAATTTTGATGACATCATTCTGCACTTCAGTTTCTCATCAGATTTTCTGTCCAATCAAATGCACTCTAGAATGTGAAGTGTCCCACCCCCAACATTATAAAAAATCATCTTGCCAAAGTTGCTGTTGTTGAGCTAGAGAAATCATATCAGCGAGCATGGCTCATAAATGTGTCTTTGGCTGTTCAAACCAGTGTGTTTTATTCCGTTTTCCAACTGTAAGTTGTTTAATAAGGAAATGGCTTGAATTCATTCACTTTGAAGAAGGAGGTACGTATTTGTGCCAGGTCACGGCTTTGTGACAAGCATTTTTCCATGGTACTAACTGTCAAGTACAGTTTAGCCCAGGCTGTGAGGTAAGCTAAATGATTTAAGCTAAAAGCTAAAAGCTATTTTTAAAAAGGGAGGAGCCACTCAATATGTCCTGCCTTGACTTCCTGTTTCGGTGGAAATTACATCAACACATCAAATAACGCTGTGTGTTTCAAGGCACAGCACAGGGACTTTAATTGATATTAAATTCATTTTTAAAGTAATTTGTTCTGTTAATCTATGGACTCCGCAGTGAACAGCCATGCTCAGCAAATTCTCTTAACCTCAGATTTACATTTACATTTACATTTACGGCATTTGTCAGACGCCCTTATCCAAAACGACTTACAGAAGTGCTTTGAGTCTCTATCATCAAATACATCCCAATATTGGTTCACTAGGTCACAGACTAAGAGTACCATCAGTCTAAAAACTCTGTTGGAGGGTAAAATGGTAAGAGAAACACACAGACAACACAATGTTTTATTTTTTTTAATGAAAAGTGCTAATTTAAGTACTTTAGCAAGAGGTAGGTCTTTAGATGTCATTTGAAGACTGACAGTGACTCAGCTGTTCAGACCTCTAGGGGAAGTTCATTTCACCACCTAGGTGCCAATACAGAGAAGAGTCTTAATGTGTGCATTCCTTGTACCCTGAGAGATAGTGGCACCAGTCTAGCTGTGCTAGAGTATCAGAGGGAGCGTGGTACAGTGTGGGGTGTGATAAGTGATTTGAGGTAAGTGGGTGCTGGTCCATTTTTGGCTTTGTAGGCTAGCATCAGTGTTTTAAATCTGATGCGTGCACCTACAGGAAGGTTTTTTAAGAATTTAGGAAGGTTGAAAACAAGTCGAGCAGCTGCATTCTGGATCAGTTGCAGCGGTCGAATGGTTCTCAGAGGCAGACCTGCCAGGAATAAGTTGCAGTAGTCCAGTCTCGAAATGACGAGAGACTGAACCAGCACCTGAGTGGCCTGTATGGATAGAAATGGACGAATCCTTCTGATGTTGTAAAGGAGAAATCGACATGAGCGTATCAGATTAGCAATGTGAGAGTTCATTGTCCATGGTTACCCCAAGGTTGCGTGCAGTAACCGAAGGTGGGATCAGAGAGTTGTCCAGGGAGATCACAAGATCCTGACATGGTGATGAATCACCTGGGATGAACAGCAGTTCAGTTTATTATAACAGATCAACTGTTTGAATTATAAATTATCTGAGAAATGAAATTTCCTTACTATACGTTAAAGAACAGCGATATGGCAATTTTTTCTTATTCATGATTGCAAGAGACGGGAAAAGAAAAACTTTGGAAAATGTTTGTCAATGAAACATTTAAGACAAGATACAAATTTCAAAAAGTACCTGCCGTTGGGAATTCACTATTGCCAACAATATTTTTCTTTCTTTCCAACAATGCAATCATCAAATTTTGTCTCTCGTAAATGCAACAATTCTTCTGTAATTCCTGGATCACTTGTATGAACACTCAGCTGTCTTCAACAGTTCCAAGAAAAATGTCTCCCACTTGTTTCAGTATGAAGTATAACAATACAATTGTGCATAGATAATACTTGATCAATATGTGGGCTGCGTTTTTGTTTTTTTGTTTTTTTTAATTTACAGTGATTTACTAGAAGTCTAATGAGCCTGCAGGATGAAGTGGTTTGTTTTTCGCATGTAACCAGATGGATGTAGGCAATGATTAGGAGCAATTAGTGCTCCCCTAGAACTAAATAACTCTCTGTCATTAATGTACATATTTTACACCTCATTAGAACTAGCATGATTGGAGACTGAAAAAAAAGTAAGGCATTTGCATTTCAGATTCACAATATGCTTCCAAAGAAGGGGAGCATCAGCCATGATGCCAGGCAGAAAGGATGATTTCTAGAGAGGGGGTTAAATAATTCTGGACCACATCTGTGTTAGCCGAATTAGCTGCGGTAGGCAATACATGATTTCTCCTCATTAACTGTACGTTTATTCCCCAATCTTTTTTTTTTTTTTTGGTAATGTAGATGGGCCCTGCAATCAGTTTCTGCATGCCAAAATGTGCATCGCGGGGTGAAACGTGCAAGATGTTAACTAATTTTATTTTTTTAATCTTTCTCTTTTCACCGCTGAGCGTGTCGTCCGGGTACGCGTCTCGTCTTCTGAAATTTCCTCGCCTCTTTCATGGAAACATATTGGGGCAGCGTTCGCCAGCTGTCTGCTTCCTTCGCCTTCTGCTGCCATTATCCTCAGGCACCACCCCACCTTATGGCTGCCCAGCCTGCCAGGAACGAGAAACAGAGATGGGGGGGGGGGGGTTGTTGGGGACAGAAATAGGGATAGTGAGAGAGGGCCCGTCCAAAATCAAAAGGTGTCTCTTCCAGACCATCCTCACGGTGTTCATCTTCCTCGCATGATGTTGAGCCAGTTCAAGTGCTTATCGTGTGGCACAGTCTGGTAACACCATCCTTAGGTTCATCATGAGTTTCATTATTATGGAGTGGCAAAAAAATAATAAAATCAGCCTCACCTCAGCACCTGAAATCCCTGCCAGTAATATCTCTCTACTGTGAATTAATCCTGTGAGTTGGCCTGGCATTTGCCAGTCTAAACTGGGAAGTAATTGAAGCTCCTTTGGTGAGCAAGTATTAGCACAGTTGCTGTAGAGGCTGTCGTCTTGGCTCTTGTGTGTATTTCTGGCCTCTAGCAAAGATTCCTGCAGCGTAATGAAAAAGCTCAAAACTGGACTTGAGTCAGAGTTGGAGAAGCAACTGTGAGACACGTCTTAAATCACTTTTGGAGCTTATTTGCAGAAAGCGAGTGGGCTCGTGTTGCATCCAGATGCCATAAGGGCAGGAGGCATAAATTGTAAACGGTCTCTGTGTCATCCAGAAGCGAGCACTGAGCCAAATTCCATATTAATTAAATATGCTTTTTTGTGTTTGCTATTTCTAATAGATAAATTGCTTCCTTTTGCCCTATTGGCACTGAGTGGATCCTGTTTCTGGCTGTCTGCCGTTCTACATTTGAACTGGCCTCAATGGCAATGTGCAGCTAAGTATACCGACTCCCATTAAGTGGATTATTGCGGCAGGAAGGGCACATATAGTGTCTCTCAGTGGGAACTCGGACGCGTGCCTGCCTCGCTCCCATTAGGCTGTTTGTTAGCCTCATTTCGCTGCTGTCACAGACAATCTCGGCTGCTCTCCTCCATAAACACTTACAAATACAGGACCACATGCATGCATCTAGGGAGCAAGGACACAGCTGCTTCCCCCGCTCAAAATCCACTCTGGTTAAAAGGGCACTACAACATTTTCTCCAAGATTTGAACGTGTTTGCACTGTTATTCGAGTGAAGATGATGTTTTTGGGGTTTTTTTTAAAGACGGGGTTGTGGGCGGGGGGGTTAATCAGTTATACAGAAAACATAAGAAATTTAAGTGTTTCAAATTATTACATAATAGTGAAATCCTATTGATGTAGACAGTCTTTCGATATTAAGAATGGCATTCATTATATCATTGTATAAGTTGTAATGGTGTGAATCAGTTAATCATAGTTATTTATTCTAAACATTTTAATGAATTCAACAAATTGGATCAACTCTATCAATTAACAAGAAAATCTTCAAGGTTCTTTTCTCAGATCAAACTATGACATATCAAAGCCAAGTTTGACCGAAAAACTGAATCACCCATTCTCCTATAATTTTGTCTGTCCACAAATGTTGTGAACTTTGCCATGACTAGCAGGGAGTGGGGCCTTTGTGTAATGCAGCTAATTTTGTCTAAAGGAAAGAGCTCATTAGCCCTAATCAGGTCTTTGCCTGTGCCCTGTACAGTTGAAGCTTGACCTTTTGCCGTGCACAGCCCGTAAAATCTCCTGCTAGGATTTTCACTGTTTGATACCTCATTTAATTGGAAATGATTTGTGGATTTTTTTTAGTGGAGGGGGGGGCTTCTGCTTTTCTTTGTTTGTCCAATTCAGCACGGAGCTAATGGCTAAATGTCAGAGCAAATCGCGAGCCGTGTAGCCTTGAGAGAGCTTAATTTTCCTGACGACGACTAACTGGACTCAGTGTCAACATCCCCTCGTTAACGGTGTTGTGCTGAGCAAAAGCAACAGTTGTGCATGTGATAGGGTGAAAAACCCAATGAAGAATGAAAACAATGTTACTCATTCCTCAGCATTTGCCATCATTAGCCTATAATGCTCCCGATATCCAAAAGTCAGCTAATGAACGCCTTGCAATCGGTTGTGTGATCAGCCTGCATGAGTTGACTATCATATCTAATTATGCTTGTGTGCTTTAAACAGTGTGGCATTTAAACAAAAAGGTCAAGAGAACTCCCCTGTCTTAATCTATGGAACCTGTGCCTTCTCGCCCTCTGTCTAGTGATGGTTAATGAACGGTACAGAATTTAAAAAAAAAAAAGTTTTGTCTACTAATTTATTATTTGATCACAGGATACTGGCTCAATCACAGATAATGTTTTGTACAGTATATATTATCCAAGTATGTTGTACAGTGTTTTGTATTTATTAATGAAGATATAACAAAAATACGATTGCTAAACCTAGCCCTAACATTTACAACTTTTTTTACATTGAGCTGTGTAAATTGTAGGTTGATTTGAATATACAGTGTGAACAGACTTAAGCTGGGTTTACACTTTTGCCCCTGTATTTGCTGCTGCAGAAAAAAATCGTGCAATAGACAACATTCTGGCAACGTCTGAAATCTTATTTTAAAGCCTCAGATTATGACCGCTGCTACAAAGCTCATCTAAAAGCCCCCAATAGAAGCATGCCATAGAATGACACGAAACAGGACAGCTACATACAGTACCCTCCCAAACTACTGGAACTGCAAGACCAATTCAATTGTTTTTGCTGTAGACTGAAGACATTTGGGTTTGAGATCAAAAGATGAATATGAGAAGAGATTAGAATTTCAGCATTTATTTCCTTGTATTTATATGTAGATGTGTTAAACGACATAGAACATAGCACATTTTGTATCAGACCACCCAATTTTTAGGTGAGCAAAAATATTGGAACATGTGACTGAAAGGTGTTTCTTGTAACTCAGGTGTGTCCTGTTAGATTGATTGTTTCAACAATAAATAGCTCTGAACATCTACTCTTGATTTTAGCCTTCAATTTCACCTGTGAAGATTGCATTTTATGTTAAAAAGGATAAGCCAACAAGAAGATCAGAGAGCTGTCTATGGGAGAAAAAGCAAGCCATTTTGAAGCTGAGAAAAGAGGGAAAATCAATCAGAGGTATTGCACTATTATTACGTGTTATTTACTTTAATTTACTTCAAGACTCATTTGTTCCTATACTTTTGCATACCTAAAAATCTAGATGTTAATACCAGGAAATAAAAGCTGAAATCCTAAACTTTCTTCTCATATCCATCTTTTAATCTCAAACCCAAATGTCTTTGGTGTATAGCACAAATGAATTGGCCATGCCATTCCAATAGTTTTGGAAGAAACTGTATACGGTAGAGACAATGGCGAAATATAAACAAAACATGGTAATGGACAGAAAAAAAATATCCTTATCACCTCAAGCTCACTTTGAAGAAAGGTTCTGTTTATTCAACTGCATTTTCTGATTAAGCCCAGATTGTTGACATAAGCAGTATACAGTAATTTTCTTTAATGCTAGGTCTATCTTCATGAAATCTTCATTGAATAATCTGACATGGAGGACACATTGTTACAGTCTGTTTTATTCAGATCATCTTGTAAAGTAATAATAAAAAAATAATAATTAAGTAATAATCTTAACAGATCACTGATATTGCACAGTCAAAAACCAGTTTAACATTGATTATTTATTTGTTATTTATTTTAATGATATGTAATGTAAATGAGCAGTACATTTTTAGAGTGATGTCATGTGGTTTTCGGATTATTTGCAGCTAAAGGAGTGAGAAAACAAGTGAGTTGACAACCAGCCAACCTCATCCCACCAATCCTTACTGGATCTTTGCCAGTAAAATCCAGCCCTTGGCATTCCACCCAGTTTACCTAAAAGTAGGCAGGCTCCTGACCTGGATAAGAGCCCTATTTTAAGGTACAGTTTGTGTTTTCCTAATATTTAAGGCGTTTTATAGAATTTATGAACCATGACTGTTTTGATAGCCTGAAAACCAATATAGCCAACTAGGTTATTCCTGATGTGGGACATTCTATTGGGAGTAATGTAGTATAATTTGAGTTATTTAAAAAAAAAAAATAAAAAAAAAAGCAAATATGAACTATAGTCAGATTCAGATTGCAAATATTAAACCAATCTGCACATTGTATTTTTTTTTCTCAAGACATTTTGACTTCAACAACTGAACAATAGGTCCCTGACATGGTCTACTGGACACAAGCAAGCACAATTTTAAAAATGTTCTCCACACCCATCACCAGTGAACTGTATAGTCTTCCCGAAGGCTGATTATATTTTGTAACTGATGTGCAAAATATGGAAAACCAGAGACAAAGTGGAAGAGATTGAAGAAGGAAGAGCATGCACCTGCAATGTTCATTCCATCAAAATCCTTTTTAGGATCTCTGACATGTAATAGACATCTGTACTGAGTAAAAACACCATTAGATTTCAGTAAGCCTCATCAACAGTGAAGTTTTCCAAGCACGTATTTTCAATGAAGCCATCAGAGCTTGAAGCGAGCAGTTTGCGCATGCAAGCTCATTATATTGTGTGCCATTAAATATGTTCCATTACAAATCTAAGGCATCATTTTGAGTGAAATCAATTGCAATCTGACAAAGCTGTATAGTCAAACAGCTTTTTTTCTCTCTTAGCCTTTCACATCTTATCTCCCAGTCTTATAAAAAAATGTGTTAATGGATTTCAGACAGTAATATTTCTTTCTTTCTTTTTTTTTAACAGGGTTTCTTTGAGGAAAATGCCTCTACTTTTTTCCTTAAATGAGTAACAGGGTTGAATTTTCTTGGCATAGAATTAGCAAAGACACAAAATGTGGTTAAATAGCATCCAAATAGCATCTATGATGACATTCTAATGACAATCTAATGATTTCCTCGAAATTATTTTTTTAATGAAAAATTTCTTTTCAATCTATATTTTGAGTTGTATGCTCAAAGTGATCTTGTCAGACAAAATCATAACATCATTGGGGGGAAAAGGGGGATCTTCCCATGATCTTCAGAAAATTCAGATGATGCAACTTCCTGTTGAACATCTGACTTGTGGAAATGTTTTAGATGATTTTAAGAGATTTAAACAAAAGTACACAAAAATTTCTACGTTTTAATCAGGTGACAAAGTTTACTATTTTGGTGTAAAAAGATGTTAACTATGAAGACAATTCATAGTTATTGAAATGTCACTGATTTTTAGTATTAACAAGTAATGGACATAATAAAAATACTGCATAATTGGAAAACTCAGTTGAGAAACATGCTATAATAGTAATTGTAATTATCAATTACAATGTATTGTTTAAAATGTAGTGTAGTGTACAGTATAGTGTACTTACTATACTTACTCCCAAAACACAAAATTATCTACAAAAAAAGAGTTTTCACAGAGGAAAGATACAGAGGAAATATAACTATAGTAAGAATCTTTTTTCTACAATCCAAGGTCAGTTAAATTTTGTGGTAATGGTTTTGTTTTTTTATTTTTGTTTGTATTGGACCCCCTTGAAAACGAGATGGTTCATCTCAAGGGGTTTATCCTAAAGAATAAACTTGCAATTATAATAATAGACAGGTACATACTATATAAACCTCAGCACCTACAGTATAACAAGCACAGTGGAGATTATTCTAAGTTTCAAAGTTATTGCCTTTTTTAATTTAGCAAAATGCATAACAGTTCCTATAGGATTAGATTTGTGGCAAAATTATTGAACATAACTTTTCAAGAAACAAACAAAAATATACAATGAGAGAGAAAAAAAACACCCTGAAACTGAATACAGTGAGCTCAGTGGGACAAGTGTAACATTGTCTTCAAATAAACATCATTCTTTGTTAACAGTTTTCAAAGCTTCATTTTCGCTAATCACGGTTTATAAATGCGCTGCCAGAGTTTTTGTTTACGCTTTCAAACTTTTCATTTTTGCTCCGCAATTTTACGTTCGCCATTCTGGCACAAACCTCACATGTGGGCAGGGCTTAACAGCGCTTTACTCTCATTGGCTAGTGAGATTTGGCTCAACAGCTTCAGTGTCCACCTGAGTAGGGGGATGATGTTAATGATGACGACAACGACGTTCACTGTTTTCAGTTTCAGAGTGTTTTTTTTTTTTTTCTCATTGTATATTTTTGTTTGTTTCTTGAAAAGTTACATTCAATACTTTTGGCACAAATCTAATCCCATAAGTTCCCAGCTAAATAAATAAAAGTTTGAATATTGACAGTTTTTTTTTTTTTTTTTTTTACCTGTCTGGCTAACTTACTTCACAATTTCCAGTGAAAATTATTATAGTACTCCAAATAACTTTCCAGTTACGCAGTATATTATATGCTTTTTCTGCTTCATATACCTGTAAGACATTTCAGTTTAGATAAAGTGTCTGGATAGTTCGCATATTTTACACTATATTACTATTTAACTTCTGTCATGTTTGTAATGAATCTTTACCTTTAGCTAGAACTTGTCTAGCATATAACAAAGTATCAAATATCTTGGTAATATTTAGAACTTTTAGAAACTGCTTCTGCATTTTCATGGAAATGGAAAAAAAAAAAAAAAAAAAAAAAAAAAAACACTTTTTTGTTAAAATCACTTTTTTGTTAAAATCAAGTCTGAACTGTGAATGTTTTTCCCTGGTTGTTGTCTGTGCTATCATTCTCAGTCCTAAGTTGAGGCAAGTAAGTTGAGGTAGTTAGGTAGAGGCAGATCTGCCTCAGTTACCAAAGAGCTTATCCAGACAGGTTCATTCTCCTCTAGCTCCAGGCCTGACATCTCCAGTGATGCTCAGTCACACAGGATCTTGTTACTGCTCTGACAAGTTCACGCCAGCTACTGATCTGCATGGCTGGAGGTGCTGAGATCTCAAGGTCTTTCCAGGAGAGCAGGCGAGGACTCACAGTCAGCTGATGATCTGTAGCTAGTAGCAGTCAGGTGCGAGGCCTTTGGAGAAGGGGGTGATGGAGGGAACAGGCATTAGTGTGACAACTTGGTAGTGTCAGCAGTCATTATGAGAAAACTAGCCTACAGAGAAGTTCAGCATGAGGACTGACACAACTAGGGACTTGGAAAGATTCATTTATTAGTTAGCACTACAATTGTTTTAGTGTTAGCTCTAGAATCATTTATTAGATAGTGTTAGCACTAGAATTATTTATGTGTTAGTGTTAACATGAGAGCAGTTTATGTATTATTTTTAGCACTAGAATTGTTTTAGTGTTAGCTCTAGAATCATTTATTAGATAATGTTAGTACTACAATAATTTATTAGATAGTGTTGGCACTAAAATTGTTTATAGTGTTATCACTAGAATTATTTATGTGTTAGTGTTAACATGAGCGTAGTTTATGTATTATTTTTAGTACTAGAATAGTTTATGTATTATTAGCACTCAAATTATTTATGTATTTATAATTTACCTTTATAATATTGCCTGAAAATTATATCTGTGCTTATGTCGTTATGAATCATATAATTTGATTGTCTAGCAATTAGAATTTTATTCAACTTTAATCATGCATATGTCCATATGTTTTTGAGCTAACAAATATGTTCATTTACTCTTTTTTATTCCATTTATTTATTTATTTGTTTGTTTGTTTGTTTGTTTATTTATTTATTTTTTACCTTTCTATTCTACACGATAGCCCAAGATAAAGAAGCCTTGCCTTGATATATCACATTCCCAAATTAATCTTTTGGAAAAAAAAAAAAGTGAGGGGGGGTGTCTAATTCGCTATCAGCTCTAATTGTAACATGTTCTGCAAGGCTGAGAGCAGGACACGTGGTGCTGACTACCAATTAAAGCAGGTGCCAGACAAAAGACTGTTTCTCATAGACAGGAAGAGAGAGGAGGCGGGGGGAGGGGGGGCTATAGAGACAAAGTGGAAGTGAGTCCAGGAGAGATTCATTTCCTTTATTCACATTTTCCTCTTGCCAAAACAGACAAAGCTGCAGAAATGGGGGAAAGAGAGACGCGTGAACTGTATGGGATGAAGAGTAACAGAACAATTAAAAGCGACTGTGTAGTAGAAAGGAAATGCGGGATAACCAGTGGCACTCATTTCTCTAAATGAAATGAATATAGAAAAGACAGACACTGTGGAGAGAGAAAACACTGGGACACATTCCACCTTTTAAATGAAATAGGATGCATAAATCATAGGTTATTAAAAAAAGGCAGTTAGAATTTTATATATATATATATATATATATATATATATATATATATATATATATATATATATATATATATATATATATATATATATATATATATATAAGAATTCTCAACTGTCTTAGTTTATTTTCCTCAAGATTAAATTTAGGAATGTATGGATTCAACTTTTTGATACTCTACCAATATCATGGCTCTGAATAGTGGTTCATAACTGATATTCATCGCATACTGACATCCTCTTAGCAATCCACTTTGACTCTCTGTTGCCAAGTTATATGACGCATCAGAGATGATATGGTGAGATGCTATGGTTTTACTGTATGTTCACACACAGGATCTGTGTCACACATATATATATATACCCTATTTTTGTAGTACAAACTTTGTTATCGATTTTTTATTTTATGACTTCTACATTATCAAGTCAGTACGAAAAAACATTTTAGAACATTTTAACATTAGTTTTCTAGCACAAAATTAAATGTTACATAAAAAATGTTTGTATGTCATTAAAGAAAGCAGCATATTACGTAAGAGACACTTTTCAGACAAAAAACACAATGAAGGCTGCTGGGTTTTGCTGCCAAACATAGGAAGCAAGTGCGAAAGTCAAAGTCTCCAGAAGAACTGTGGCTGGTTCTGCAAGAAGGTTTTTAATAACTAGCATAAAGGTTGTTTTAGTCCCCATATGACCACACCTATATACACACACCACGCACACACACACACACACACACACACACACACACACACACACACACACACACACACACACACACCTGAAAGATCCTCAGCATCTGAAGTGGTTTTGTGTTTCTGTTTCTATAAATACACTTGATACTGCTAATAGTAATAAGATAAAGATGAGGATATATTAAGTATGTACATTTTGCCATTATCAAGAATGGGTCATTTTTTAAAATACTTTTTAATCCATCTTAAAGCATATTATAAAGAATTGTGATTAATTATTCTGTAATTTATGGTGAAAATATGTGAAAATGAAAATGTATGTAATGGTCTTAGTTTAATCCCCCAAAGGACACAATGTAAAACATCATTTAAATATAAAAAAGTGGGGAAAAGCCTGAAGGCTTGTATCCTAGACCATCATCAATCCTCTATCTAGGGACTCTTTTGTTGGCCACCCTGGCTGGTTGGTTCACTGTAGGTTCCTGGTGGTCGTGTGCATGTGTGTGTCTGTGTGTGTGTGTGTGTGTGTGTGTGTGTGTGTGTGTGTGTGTGTGTGCGTGTGTGTGTGTGTGTGCGCGTGTGTGTGTGTGTGTGTGTGTGTGTGTGTGTGTGTGTGTGTGTGTGTGTACTGTGGGCTAAGTCCTCAGAACAGCTGGGCTCCATCACTTCTCATTGTGGGCTTGGGAGAGACAGAGCTGACAGAGTGATGCACAGAGCCCCGTCCCTGCTAATGACTGCACCATTCTCCATCATTATCCCCATCATTAGGAAATTAGAGGGACAGAAGGTATTTACAGTAAACCTGCCACCTCCCAAGGAGAGATAAATAGAAACTGATAAATGAGACTCCACAGCCGTCGCCTGTCGATTAACCTTCCGATTGCCTAACGTGGGTGTGTGCATGGTTAATAATCATTAAAGCTTAATAACTGAAACAGGTATTGGGTTTGAGGACAGAGACAAAGGATGTGGGTGGGTGAAAAATATACAGTGTATTCTGTAATATAATTGGATGGTGACAATTATTAGGGTTTTGACTCTTTACTACAGAAACAATGACTATGAGGACTACGAAGTGCAGAATATCAGAATGTCAGCTTTAATGTTGTGATGCTGTACCTCTCAGGATGGTTTCACCACATCCAAAGCCAAGCTGACATGGTGTCAGCATCATGAACAGCAAGCATAACAACCCTCAAAACATAATACCATGTGCACCAGTGATGAGGTGGGGTTCAGTCAACCGTGGCTGAAGGACGATAATGATTCTAAGTGCTCTCGGCTGGCAAGTGAAGCCAGAGAGCTAAGAGAGAGTCACAACAGAATGAGAGAGACAGAGAGAGAGAGACTACAGATGCACCATTTCCTGCAATCTCTACCATGCAGATTTCTGGCCCTCCATGCAGATTAACTGTCCTCTGTTCAGATTCCTGGTTCTCTGTGCAAATGGCCAGTCTTGCTAAGCTTGTAGATTCCCGGTTGTCCATTTAGATTCCCAGTCTTCCATGCAGATTCCCAAACCTTCATGCAGGCTCCTGGTCCTTGCTCCTGGTCCTTCATGCAGATTCCCGGTCCTCATGCAGATTCCCAGTCCTCCATACAGATTCCCACTCCTCCATGCAGATTTTTGGCTCCTTATTTCCATATCACATTACCCTAGCCTTGACCCTTGTTTTTTGTTCCCCACATTTCCTTAATATTGTGTTTTTCATTTCCTTAGTTTTGACCTTATTTCTGAGAATAGAGTACTTCTCTGTGTTTTAAACAACTGGGATTGTGAACCCTGCCTGGTGTACCAAGGCCAATTTTGGAATTATTCCTAATAAACATGCTTTAAGAAGGTAATTGGATGCTGCACATAAGAATGCTGGACAGCTTGTCAGGCTCTGTAGCTCATGAATACCCCACATACTAGTGTTGGGTCCGAGTCCACCTTTGTTGAGTTTGAGTCGAGACCAAGTCCTTAACCAATCGAGTCTGAGTCCAAAAGGGGCCGAGTCAGACTTAAGTCCGAGTCCTTAGTGGCCAAGTCCGTGTAATGTCTGAAGGTATCAAACTGTTTCTGAATCAGTCTGGACTTAGCAAAGAAGTTTCTTTTTCTTTGAGCTTTAAATCCATATCTGTTTAATGACCATTCTGGCTCCATCCTGTCTAAGAACAAACACCCCCCCGGGGACTTCAAAAGGTCTCTGAGACTCTCCAGGCACCCCAGTTGGGATGCCCGGAATGCCAATACACACGCGCACACGTGCACATGCGCACACCCATGCACACACACACACACACACACACACACACACACACACACACACACACACACACACACACACACACAAGCTTACCTACACATGCACGCACGCACACACACGAGCTTACCTTACACACACAATGGAAAAATCTCTCTTGAATGTAACGTGTAATTATATGTAATTATTCGATGCCCAAATAGTTTGATGTATTCGTGTTTGCATGTATTGTGTGCCTATGTAACCAAGCTAGGAGAATTTTGGATAGCTTAATTTAGAATATCATTTTAAATGTCTGTAACCATGTTTCACCTTTAATATTTTTCTAATTCCATCGAATTTGGTATCTAGTTAATCGTCTCTTGATGCTCTGATTGATTATGCATATCATATTACAATGGGATACATTATTTCATGCTTTTTCTTAATCGCATATATAATACAGTTTAAACCGGCTCCTCCCAGGACATGCAAATTCAGGTCTGAGACCAGACAAAGAGAGTTCATCCCGCCAATAAATCCAGCTTCCTGATTGGTCAATAGCCCAGAGAGGCGTGTGCATTGGTGTTGTCTTTAAAAACAACAACACGCATTGAAACTCTCCCTTTCTTCTGGAAAAAGGCTTCTTTTTCTGTTTCTGGCACACTTGCCTTCGGTTTTCCGGCCGGCTACAGCCGCTCTCTCTCCCGGACAAGATGCGACTGCCTCACGGCCCACGGCCCACGCCAAGTTTACTTGATCTATAGATGCGTTAAAAGTTGTACCCCTGTTTACAGGAGATTCTGATTTGTTGCTGGTTTGAAAAAGGCTAACCATTGTGTTTTGTCTCCTACCCCATTTTCATTTCATTATTTTCTCTCTATACTTTCTCTTTTCTTGTATATATCTGTGCATATGTATTGTTTGCTTAGAGTTAGTTGTGTGTATCCGTAGTTACGCTTCACTTATTAAAATCTATTATCACCACGCTTGATTTTCTCTGTTTTGGTCAAGTGATTAAATCACTTCTACACTGAGAATCTGCTACATGCTCTAATTTAATAACAAAACGGAGTATCCTTCCTGGCCAGAAGGATAAACTCCCTCTTTAGAGTTTAATTCTAAAACTAGACTACAGCTAATCCTACAAGCTGATCTAGACTACATGTATAGTCATAATTAATTATAATCCGTTGTAGTTAATTATCTATATGTATATGTGCACATATGTTAATTCCCCTTCATGGCTGATGTATATTTATAACTGGTCATAACACGCTTTGATTAGATATATAGATATATTTCACACCATTTGTGCCAATTCGTTACTTAAATTGGTGGAGAATACATTTAAACGTCTTAAACATCTTTTAATTCGTTACAAATTGGTGGAGAATACATTTAAATGTTTCAAACTCTTCTGATTCGCTACATCCGAGTCGAGTCCAGCCGAGTCCAGAAAGTAATTACACTGAAAAAAGATTTTAAATTGCAATTGTAAACTCAACACTAAGCCGTTAAATTAATATTTTAACCTTCACAAACCAATGGCAACATCAATGTAACAAAAAATACCACTATTACATCTTGCCATTGCCATTTAATATTTTTTATTTCATGTCATCAGCAACTCAACTAGTTTCCTATCAAAAAATGGTTTCAATGAAAAAAAGGTATATAGAGGTTAGGGATGGGCGATCAGCTCTGTTCTTGTAACTTTTTTTTTTTTTTTTTCATTTTAATTCCTAAAATGAAAAAAATAATAATAATAAATACCTATCAGCATGGTTTATAATATTTACTACATTAAGATGTACATTTCACATTTTACGTGACATTCAAGACTGGAATCACCAAATGCTAATGTTTAAGGGTGGGCGATATGACTACAGTCTTATTTCACGATAACGAGATGTTTTCTCAGGTAGGTTTATCAGTAGTGTTCAAGTAAGAAATTCAATAAAGTAAATTCAATAAAGTAATTAAATGTAAAATAAAATGACATATACATGTGACATATACAGTGATTCTTATTAAATTTACTGAACTTATTCAGTCAAATGAGTGACTGAGTGATTTTTTCTTTGTCTTTTGTTATGTGATTAACATTAATGACACAGACCGCAGCAGGTTTATTAGACTGCTGTCACTTTAAGACCTAATACACAGATCCAATATACTGTACTGACACACCTCCGATTTTTTCCCAACTGTTTACATTCACTTAAGACATAACCGATTGTGTTTACATGAATACTCGGCCAGACCTGCATTTTGACATGATGTGTGTGTATTTGTTTGACCGTCCAAGCGGAATTAGCCGCTAAAGAGAACTCATTTCGGTACTCACATGATGAGGGGAGAAAGCCCCTGGTCAGAGACATTCATTGATTTCTTATTATCTTAATCTTATGTTATGTTATTTATTTTTTATCTTTCTTTTCATGTTACACATGACTAGGGGCGTTAGCTGAACTGTTAATCATCTGGGGCTGAGCCCAGATTCTTCTTAATAAAAAAGGAAAAAAAAAAAACTTTTAAAACGTACTTCTAAATAGACTGTTTGTGTGTATTTTTTCTTGCTTATAAGGGATAATTGAAAATTGGACAAAAAGTTGGATTTATCATAAAACTTGCCTCAGGTGTTATCACTGTTTGCAGGACTACCAGACCGATAAAATATCAAACTTTTTGGCTATCTAACACGAGACTATAAACTAGTTTGGTGTCACTAGCCAAGGGGAGGCACAACTAATCTATCACTGCAGTTTAGTTTATCTGCTACAGAGCCATGCAGAGTGCGTTATCTGTCCTTATGCTCTGCTCATATCATATTCATGAACTCACATAGACATTTACACACCTTGTTTTCCTGTTTAGCACAAGAGGATGTTACTTCTGAGTCCATGTCAGGTTTGTGTACAAATTTACCAAAGTACATGACAAATCCGAGTTCGTTCATAATTGGACTCGATTCTGGGATCGAGTACCCCAACTCTACCACATACTATCAGGAAAAAGTCTGGTAAGGCCAACTATATTTATTTGTATTCAACTTTTATGCTGCCAGGCAGTTAAATCCAAGCTCCTGTATGGGGGGGACTGCTGGTTGCAGGGTGGCCTTGACCAATAACCTTAAAGAACCCTAGCTGCTTCACAGACTTAACTAACAATCCTAGATGGAAGACCTGTCTCGAGTGGGCTCTCCTCTTGCTGATGTTGTAAGCCTTGCCCTCGGTCATGTAGTACCATTGCAGGTGTTCTGCTAGCATCTTTTAGCTGTGCAGTTTGGAAACTGGACTGGCTACAGGATTAATGCTAATAAACGCTTTCTGAGCACACAGTGATGTCCTGTACTTCACTCCCACATATATACTTGGTGAATATTAAAAAGTTTTCCAGTGGTTATTTGATTCGATCTCAGCAGTTAGGCTAGTCAGGAAGATGGCTATTGCTTTGGATTCCCAGACAGTGCATTTGTGAGCCAAGAATTTGTTTATATCTATTTCTTTCCCTGCTATAATAATAACTGTAATATTAATTCTTAAGCATTATTCTAATAATAATTATTGTTGTTGTTGTAAATGTTTTTGTTTTGCCAAATTAGATAAGTATGATTAAGGATAATTTTATAATGGCAAACAGAAAAAGTCACCTTTGCCTGGTATGCCGCAATTAGGAGGCCTTAATGATGGTAGTTTAAGATTTCTTTCTCTTCCCTGTAGTGACTGATAGAGTCTATCAATTACTGCATTAAACCAAACAGCAGCTGCAGCTGCATCCAAAATTGTTGCCTAAACTGCTGTTGGGTCCTTTCCTTCCTATCGCCACACTCTGGTGTTCAAGCAGTTCATCATAATCAATTTACACCCTCCCCATAAGACCACATCTTTTGCTCTCCAGGTAAAAGAAAATAGAGATTTGATTAATAATAGCATTATTTTCTAATGAGCTAGTAAGTCCTAATTTTCAATTTATGAACCTTTTCCCTTCTTCAAACTAGCATCTAAAAGATGTTCATATGTTCACCTTACACTCTCAGAACAAAAGGTACACAATGGTACAAATGTACAATGTTCCACAAAGAACAGTTTTGTTCCTTTTCAATAATTGTACCTTAAATGGTACAGGAAAGACCTAAGGTACAAACTGGAATGGTACAAATTTGTTTCTTTATATTAAGGTACAATTCTGTCCCATTAAAAGGTACCACCCCAGTGACAATGGTTTGTACCTTCTTTAGTACAAAACTGTACCTTTTTTTCAGAGAGTGTATGATGAAATGAGAAAATGGATGCTCACAGCATGAACATTCATTCATGTGCAATGGCAGCACCATCTGATGCCATGGCCAATCTAAGAGGAACTACAAACAATGTGTCCTTCAGCTGTTTAGCTTCAGCTTCCAGTCCAGACTCTAAAAACAAGCTCCATTCACCCACAGCTCTTTGTTTCACCCATTAAGATCTGATATTGGTCTTTTTTGTAAGCAAGACAGTTGTAGCAGGGTTATCAAGTAACAGATTTCTCCAGCTCATAGATGACTACAGGCTCTTTTTTCTCTCCTCTACTCCCTCGGAATACTCTGGCCTCTAGACCGTTAAGCTCTCGGAAATTTGCACTCATCCCAAAAGTTTCCAGAAGAGCAGATGAAGAGAGTCGGGAGCAGATCAGCTGGCCTGCCATCCTCCACTTTGTGCCAGACCGCCGGATTGGCTGCAAGGCCGGGGGCCATCTTGACTGACTGGCAGGCAAGAGGCTCGAACAGTTTGGTTGTGAGAAGAGGGGGGAAAAAAACAAGGATGAAAAAAAAACAAGTGGGTGTTTATAGGCACAGATCTGACGAACCGGGAAAGGAGACAGACTGCAAAGGAGACAAATGTTTGTGTGTGTGCATGAGGTCATGAATGATACAATGCATTTTAAATGTGGTATTGCAAGGGTTCACATGCAAATGGAGCTTGTAATTGTTTTTTTTTTTTTTTTTGGCTTGTTCTTTTTTTTTGTTTGTTTTTAATTGTTTGTGTAAAATATTTGTTGTTTGATACTGAATAGCGAACATTGAATTGAATTGCAATACAGTATTAAAAAGCAACTGCACATTTTCATTATACAGTCATGGAACTGGCCCTGTTTAAGTGATTAAGTTGCAACATCTGATCTGTTTGTTATAATAAATAAAATCATGGGCAAGTGTGTGTGTGTGTGTGTGTGTGTGTGTGTGTCATCCATGGTCAAGTATTGCCCGAGGAGAAACCATCAGTCTGTGGAACCGAGCAGCTTGCCAGGATACCAAGTGCAAGCTTTGGGCGGTGAGTGGGCATGCGACTCCAGCGAAATGTTAAACCAAGGTCCTCTGTGTTAGTGCTGATTCTGAATTTCATCTTTTCCCTAGAGATAAAAATTCTGATTGGTAAAACATGGTCTGAACTCCACTGCAATATGTGGACCTCCTGTATCTGCTCCATCTGTTTTTTGTTTTTTCTTCTGAGCTTTGATGTGGCCTCATTATTAATGCTAATGCGCACTTTGATTAACAATTTTTTACCAGCATAATCTAAACACCAGATTGTGTACAGTGGAGGTCTAAAAGTCTGCAGCCAGTTCTGAGAATTGATGTTATTTAATCAGTTTTGAAAGCTTAAACAAATTTATCAAGATTACATCATTATTCATAAATATAACTGTATAAGTATAGCACCACACTAACTAATCAATATCAAGTGTTATTCTTTAGAAAATGACATCCATTAACAGAGTGTTAGAAGAATATGTTTTACCATTTGAATATATTTTAATATATGGCTATCACATGAATATTCACACATCATTTCATACAAGGATTTCTCGAACATCTCAGTTTGTTGCTTTCATCTAGGAAAATTATTATCCTCCAAGTAAAATGTTAAATCTTCTAATGGAATAAAGCAGTAGTATAGTTTTGAAGCATTCATATCTCTTTCCTTAAGGCAACAAATGCATCTAAAATGCTGATATACCTGTTGTTCAAATACAGTTTTGATAGCATAATGAGAAGCTAGATTCCTGACATTCGAGGGTGTCAGGAATCTAGTAGAGGATCAGACCGCAAAGTATATTGGTTTTACTAATTTTTCACATCAGCCTATATCAGCCTACATCAGCCACCAGCCTAAATATCACTGTGAAATATATACAATACTACTTCCTCATAGGTGGGCTTTCTCAAAGCTATCTTATCTTATCTTTTTTTTTTTTTTTTTTTTTTACATTTTTAAAAACTTTTTAACATTTTTAACAGTATTCTTGATTAGGCTTTACATACTCTTCGCATCTTCTTATCCAGCTTCATCATGGAGCTTCTCCCAGGAGGCTTTTCAGGTCCCAAAATAGGCAAAGCTCCATGCTGCTTCTCTAAATTCTAAATTAAAACTACTTGTTTGAAAAAACAACGTCCAAGGCAAAGTTCTGGAAAAGAATAATTCAAGGTATGTTTCTAAAAATATGGGGGACATGGTGGCTTAATGATGAGGCTTAATGAATGGCTTAGTGAGGCACATTTGCCTCACACCTCCAGGGTTGGGGTTTGATTCCAATCTCTGCCCTGTGTGCTGGAGTTTGCATGTTCTCCCCATGCTTCAGGGGGTTTCCTCTGGGTACTCTGGTTTCCTCCCCCAGGCCAAAGACATGCTTTGTAGGCTGACTGGCATCTCTAAATTGTCCATAGTGTGTGAGTGTTTGTGCGATTGTGCCCTGCGATGGGTTGGCTCCCCATCCAGGATGCCCCCCACCTTGTGCGCCAAGTTTCCTGGGATAGGCTCCAGGCTTCCCCTGTGTAGGATAAGCAGTATGGAAAATGGATCGATGGATGTTTATAAAAATATGGCAAACTTTGAACATCCTACAAACCACCATTAAATCCATTATTTAAAAAATGGAAAGAACATCTCATTACTGTGACTCAGAAGCTGTCTACCAAATGTCAGTGACCAGGTAAAGAGAAGATTTGTCAGAGAAGAAACCAAGAAGCCAAGGGTAACACTCAACCACCACCATACTTCACTGTGAAGAAGGTGCTCATAGGGTGATGATCAGTGTTGGGTCTCTCCCAAATGTGGCAATTTGTGCTAATCCCAAAAAAGTTCAGTTTTGGTCTCATCAGACCAAAGAACATTTTTCCACATATTTGCTGAGTCTCCTTTTTTCCCACTTGTTTGCCAAGCCTCCTGGTTGCTTCTCTGACTAATTAGATGGCCCAAACTCTTGACATATAATGCCAATTAAGTCCATTTCACTTCCAGGATTTAAGACTACAAAATGTGGAAAGGTTCAAGGGAGATGAATACTTATACAGGGCAGTATATGAAATCAAACAGTGTCCAACCACATTGTGATTTGATATTAATTTTTCATGAGATCAGGTTGAGAGGGCACCTATTCTTTGACTAAATAATAATAACAGTATAAACAAGACACTCTGAAATGGCAAAGTAATACTAAAGGTTTTAGTGCAGATGCCTTTAAATGCTTTTCCATCTAGAAAAGAAAACACATTTGCCAATTCTCTATTAAGGATTTATTGTAATCTAACTTTCCTACAAATTAAGTGTTATATTAACCAATTTAGCGTTCTAATATGGCATTAATTTTTTCTGGCACTATTTCTTTGCACAAGGCTGTAGCTATGTATGACATTTGTCTGTTTGCAAGCATTCTCCATTTTACTCTCCATGTGGTTACCAAATGTTTTCTGGATTCCCACGAGAACTACTGCATATTTGCACAAAATGTTATGAAGACTTGGAAAATGAAAGACCCAAGTGATTTCCTTTCGGTTACAGAAGATAATGAGGTCATGAGTAGACATAGCAGTAAAGATAAAAAATACTAATATAAATCCATGTTTGTGTTTCATGTTGTTTAATGTTGGTGCTGTTTAGTCTAACTATATGCCTGTTTATGTCTGTGTACCAGCTGTGCCTGAGATGTTTTTCACCCTCAAGTTTTGGGTCATCCTCATTTGTGTAAATAATGACACTAGTTTGTGCAGCATGTGCTCTGGTGACCTCAGTTACTCCCTGCGACAACAGAGATTCACCGTCTTTGAGAACACACTTCCTGATAGCACTTCCCACAAGATGTGTAGTTTGCATACTTTCTGCATGAATCACAATAAAAGAATTGCCTTTGCTTTTATGCTGAATGCAGAAAACTAGAGATGGCCTTCTTACTGTATATTATTTTCATAGTGTTTTTAATGTCTTAAATGTAGACAGTCGGGTGATTTGTGTCTCGACACACAACAGCTTGGCAATTCTTAACATTCACTGCACTCTGCCATTATACCCAGTTTTTTTTCTTCTCATCTTCTCATGTCTTTTGACTGTTATTCATTGAATTTAATATTTTTTATAAGTTGTATCAAAAGCTATGTCAGCTACTTGCCAAACCTTTACCATTAATAACTTGAGTTAATTTTATACAGAGATTTATTTGTACAATTTCTAACAATTTGTAATGCCATGTTGTACATGCATGAGTTCCCAAAGAGAACAAGATTTTAACTTTTATTTATGCTATATGTTAGCAAAGCAAGGACTGTTTTGTTTTTTGTTTTTTTGTTTGTTTGTTTGTTTTGCGTTTTTAGTCAATACATGTAATATTGCAATAAATCCATCCATCCATCCATTCCATAGGTCATCCATCCACTTATCCTACACAGGGTTACGGGGAGTCTGGAGCCTATCCCTGGGGACTTGGGGCATGAGGCAGGGGACACCCGGGATGGGATGCCAGCCCATAGCAAGGCACAATCACACACACTCTCATTCACATACTTTGGACAATTTGGAAATGCCAATCAGCCTACAGAGCATGTCTTTGGACTGGGGGAGGAAATTGGACTACCCGGAGGAAATCCCCGAAGCACGGGAAGAACATGCAAACTCCACACACACAGCACAGAGGTGGTTATATAGCAAATAAATATAGTGGGAAAATGTTTACTGTGCTGCAATTATGCATAAGTTTAGTGCATGTAACAGGATTTTCATCACATGGATCATTTCACACTAGAAAAGCAGGATTGAAGAGGAGACAAGAACTAATCTTTGTTTAATTCTAAGTTTAATGAGATATCTATATTCTTCAACATACTAACTTTAGTGTAGTTTACATCTGAAGGTTTATCTATAAACATATAAACATCAGCACAATTGTTCTTGGAATCATGTGATTAGCTTAATTTCTGCACCACCATCTTTGATGGCTGTTATTTAGCTGAGACATAAGAAGTACTGTACAATAATTTGTCTGTTCTTATCAGCAGGCAATATATTTACATTTAAATTTACGGCATTTGGCAGACGGCCTTATCCAGAGTGACTTACATTAATTTAATTTATACATCTGAGCAATTGAGAGTTAAGGGCAATTTTGTATTGCCCTTAACTCTCAATTGAGGGAAGGGAAGGAAAAGCCAATGATATGTGAATTTTTTTGATGAAAATAAGTCCTTTATTTAAGGACTTTTGTTTTACAGGTTAAACGCGAAGTATTGTTTGTTCTCCCGAATCTTACCTTACTGAGCAATTGAATTCTGGACTGATTCTCACGGCATTGACCTTAAAGCTAAGTACCTTGGATTCCGACTTCCTCTAAAGCCCTCTTTCTGTTTATACATCTCGGTGATAGTTTAACGTGCACTTGTGTCTGATTTCTGTTAGCGCTGTGTAGTTAGCACACTTTATGTATTGACCTCAGTTTATGTTAAGGGTTCTGGGTACTTATTTTCCGTTTTTCCTTTTCGTTGCTAATTGTGTGTTTTTACTGCTAGCGCTAACGATTTGAGAGAGTGTATAAACTTTGCCACGATAACCTGCGAAGTCTCGAAGCCTTCATAAAGCTTTTCTGTTATCCTGTGTCCTTTCTACATGTGTGCTGAATAAAGTGACGAAGTTTTTGACCGCAACTGTGTCCAGCCTTCTTCCAGTGACATAACAGAATACTTCGCCTCGACATGGACGCAGCGGAGGAAATTCGTCAAGCAATCGCAGCGCACGGTCAAATTATCAACGCGCAACAACAACGCTTGGGAGAAATGGATCAGAATCTTCAACTTCTCTCTCAAGTCGCGGCTACAGCAACGCAGCGCGCCGCGCCCACCTCCTTTTCCACACCTCGGCTGCCTATGCCCGTACCCAATAAGTATAACGGTGACACTGGATTATGTAAGGGTTTCATCTTACAATGCTCCTTATACTTTGACTGTTGTGGGGAAATGGGGGATCATGAGAAAGTGGCGCGATTCATCTCCTTATTAACAGACAAGGCATTAAAGTGGGCGGCGGCAGTACGGGAACAAGGGGGAGAAACGGTTGCTTCCTATGACACCTTTGTCTCCATGTTCCGGCGGGTGTTTGACCACGCCCCGATCACCAGGAGGTCGGGGAACGGCTCCTAACACTGAGGCAAGGCTCACTTCGAGTGGCGGATTACGCTTTAGAATTCCGGACTATCGCTGCGGGTAGCGGCTGGAATGACGGGGCGTTAAAAGCTGTCTTCCGTCAGGGCCTCAATCCCGCCATCGTCACTGAGATGGCCTGCCGCGATGAGCCTCTTAACCTAGATTCGTTGATTGATCTCGCCATTCGCCTCGATCAACTTCTTTACAGCCGTAAGCATTCATCTCAGCACCCCGAATCAACCCGACTCCCCGCTAGCGACGAACCCATGCAGATCGGTCATGTAAAACTGGACCCCGACGAGAAAAAAAGGAGACGCCGAGAGAATCTATGTCTCTACTGTGGCCAAGCTGATCACCTCCTTCATTCCTGCCCTGTCCGCCCCACAAGCATAACTTCGACGAGGGGCGGACAACGCACCCGTTCAACCCCGGTGAGTCAGATTCCTGATGTTGTTTCATGTTCTTTTACTCTACCTGTCTACCTTGAACATTCAGGTGTCTGCACTCTTGTTACAGCCATGCTCGACTCCGGGGCAGCGGGCAACTTCATCGATGAGGAGATAGTGTGTCAGCTTGACCTAGACACTCGTCCCCTACCACAACCATTTAAAATTCAGGCCATCGACGGTACATCCATCGGAAACATCACCCGCTATACACACACCCTGGGGCTTCATGTCAGCGCGCTCCACCACGAAGAAATATCCTTCTGGATTACCAAGTCTACCCGATACCCCGTGGTCTTGGGCTTACCGTGGATGAGAAAGCATAACCCTCACATCTCTTGGACAAACCAGCAAATACTCAGCTGGTCACCCTTCTGTCATCAACAATGCCTAAACACCCTATCACTCACTGTGGCAAACACATCCGTTGAAAGCCCTGAAAACGCACCCACCGTCTGTATACCCGACGAATATAGCGACCTAAAAGAGGTATTTAGTAAACTCAGGGCTAGCGGTCTTCCACCCCATCGTTCATATGACTGTTCCATAGACCTCCTGCCGGGTATGACTCTGCCACGTGGACATATATATCCCTTGTCCCAAGCAGAACATAAAGCCATGTCCGAATACATTCAGGAGGCTCTCCAACAGGGATATATTCGTCACTCCACTTCCCCGGCAGCAGCCAGCTTCTTTTTCATGGCCAAGAAGGGAGGGGGCCTTCGTCCATGCATTGATTACCGAGGGCTCAACCGCGCCTCGGTGAAGTATCCCTACCCCCTTCCACTCGTCCCTTCCGCCTTAGAACAACTGCGTGAAGCCCGATATTTCACCAAGTTGGACCTACGTAGCGCGTACAACTTGGTGCGTATCCAGGAAGGGGATGAGTGGAAAACCGCTTTCAGTACAACAACAGGTCACTACGAATACCTCGTAATGCCGTATGGGCTTACTAACGTGCCCTCAATATTCCAATGCCTAATTAATGACGTGCTGAGGGACATGTTAGGAAAATTCGTAGTGGCCTATATTGACGACATTTTGATTTACTCCCCCAACTACAAAACCCACGTGTCTCAGGTACGCCAGGTTCTCACACGCCTACTGGAAAATGGACTCTATGTAAAGGCAGAAAAGTGTGAATTCCACACGAACACTACGACCTTCCTGGGTTACGTCATTAGCCCCGAAGGAGTGGCCATGGACAAGAGTAAGGTCACGGCGGTAACACAATGGCCCACTCCTACTACCATCAAGGAGCTCCAAAGTTTCTTGGGTTTTGCCAACTTTTACAGACGCTTTATCCGGGGTTTTAGTTCTATTGCCCTACCCCTTACTGCTCTGTTGCGGGGCGGTCCTCGCCGTCTGGTTTGGAACCACGAGGCCGAGCGGGCATTTTCCAGACTCAAAACGGCTTTCACCACGGCTCCAATCCTCAAGCATCCAGATCCTTCTCGTCCCTTCGTAGTAGAAGTAGATGCCTCTGAGGCAGGGGTGGGGGCCGTATTATCCCAACGTCTAGGGGAAAAACCAAAACTTCACCCCGTCGCCTTCTTTTCTAAAAAATTATCGTCGGCAGAGCAGAATTATGACGTGGGAGATCGTGAACTGCTAGCGATAAAATTAGCTTTGGAGGAGTGGCGACACTGGCTAGAGGGGGCAGAACACCCGTTTACCGTTTTCACAGATCACAAGAATTTAGAATATCTGCACACCGCCAAATGACTAAACCCTCGCCAAGCACGTTGGTCTCTATTCTTTGCACGGTTTCAGTTTACCCTTTCTTACCGCCCCGGGTCAAAAAACCACAAGGCGGACGCCCTTTCCTGTCTCCACACTAGGGATTCACAACCTTCAAAACCAGACCACATCCTACCTTCCTCCTGTTTTGTCGGTAATGTGCACTGGGAATTTGACAACTTACTTCACAAATTCCCACGTAAGTACGTACCTTCGGCTTGTCCTCACACAAAATTGTTTGTCCCTCCTACCTATAGGACCTGGTTAATAAAATGGGCTCACACGGTTCCCGGTACTGCTCACCCCGGTTCCCTACGCACCTACCACCTTTTGTCCCCCAAGTACTGGTGGCCCAATATGGCCCGAGAAATACAACAGGCGGTCAAGTCTTGTGACATCTGCGCCCAAACTAAGGTACCCAGAACCTTCCCTGCCAGCCAACTCATGCCACTACCCACTCCTCAACGACCCTGGTCACATCTCGCAGTAGATTTCATCACTGACCTCCCCAATTCTCTGGGTCACACCACCATTTTTGTTATTTTAGATCGGTTCTCCAAATCCCTCCGTCTAGTTTCCTTGCCCAATCTACCATCAGCTTTCCACACAGCAGAACTGATATTCACACACATCTTTCGTTATTTTGGGATCCCCGAAGACATAGTTAGCGATCGGGGACCGCAGTTTATATCTCGCGTATGGTCCGGTTTTATGGGTAAATTGGGAGTAAATGTGAGTCTTACATCGGGATACCACCCTGAATCCAACGGGCAAGTGGAACGGGTAAACCAAGAAGTCGGGAGGATGCTTCGTTCGTTTTGTCACAAAAATCCCTCTGATTGGGCCCGCTTCCTGCCATGGGTGGAATACGCCCAGAACTCACTCCGCCATTCTGCCACTAACCTGACCCCATTCCAATGCGTGCTAGGATATCAGCCCCCTTTGTTTCCGTGGGACGCCACAGCCACGGACGCACCAGTCGTAAACGAATGGTTTGACCGCAGTGAACAGGTCTGGGCAAGCACCCATAGAAGACTAAGACAAGCAGCCTCCAAATCAAAAGCCCAGGCGGATCGCCACCGACAGGTACCACCACGTTACCAACCCGGTGAACGGGTATGGCTCTCCACCCAAAACTTGCACCTCAGACATCCCTGCCAGAAGCTCTGTCCTCGTTATCTCGGCCCTTTCAAAATCATCAGGCCCATCAATGAGGTAACCTACAGACTAGCCATCCCCAAACATTGGCGCATTGCCCCATCGTTTCACGTTTCTCTTCTGAAACCCTTCCACACAGGCATCCTCACCTCTCAAAACCCTTCTAATCCACCTCCCCCACAGGAAGTTGACGGACAACCGGCCTATCAGATTCGTCAGATTCTAAAATCCCGGCGACGTCAAGGAAAACTTCAGTACCTCATTGACTGGGAGGGGTATGGGCCCGAGGAACAGAGCTGGGTGGCGGCTAAGGACATGCTGGACCCTGAAATGGTGGACGAATTTCACCGCATCCATCCAGAATACCCAAAACCTAGACCCAGAGGTCGACCCAGGCAAGGAGAGGCTCCCGGAGTGAGCCCTTTGGGGGGGGGCTCTGTTAGGTCGCGCAAGAAGCGCGACTTCAATTACCAGAACTCTCATTCACACACTCCACACTACATTTCCCAGCAAGCTCGGCGGCCTACAAACATGGCCGCCAGGGACTACAACACCCAGAGCACCCACACACTACCACGGTCACAATCACCTTCCTTCTAATCCCGCACACCTGTTTTCTATCTCACAAGCACTTTATTTAAGGACTTTTGTTTTACAGGTTAAACGCGAAGTATTGTTTGTTCTCCCGAATCTTACCTTACTGAGCAATTGAATTCTGGACTGATTCTCACGGCATTGACCTTAAAGCTAAGTACCTTGGATTCCGACTTCCTCTAAAGCCCTCTTTCTGTTTATACATCTCGGTGATAGTTTAACGTGCACTTGTGTCTGATTTCTGTTAGCGCTGTGTAGTTAGCACACTTTATGTATTGACCTCAGTTTATGTTAAGGGTTCTGGGTGCTTATTTTCTGTTTTTCCTTTTCGTTGCTAATTGTGTGTTTTTACTGCTAGCGCTAACGATTTGAGAGAGTGTATAAACTTTGCCACGATAACCTGCGAAGTCTCGAAGCCTTCATAAAGCTTTTCTGTTATCCTGTGTCCTTTCTACATGTGTGCTGAATAAAGTGACGAAGTTTTTGACCGCAACTGTGTCCAGCCTTCTTCCGGTGACATAACAATAGCCTATGACCTTATACATTCATATTGTTTACAGATGATACCTTATACACTACTGTAGGTGTTTTTAAGACAGTGGATTGGACGTATTTTCTAATCATATGCTTTGATATGTTCTGCGTCATGAACATGTGTTATGTTGATTGGCGTGACACAGATCCTGTGTGTGAACATACAGTAAAACCATAGCATCTCACCATATCATCTCTGATGCGTCATATAACTTGGCAACAGAGAGTCAAAGTGGATTGCTAAGAGGATGTCAGTATGCGATGAATATCAGTTATGAACCACTATTCAGAGCCATGATATTGGTAGAGTATCAAAAAGTTGAATCCATACATTCCTAAATTTAATCTTGAGGAAAATAAACTAAGACAGTTGAGAATTCTTATATATATATATATATATATATATATATATATATATATATATATATATATATATATATATATATATATATATATATATATATATATATATATATATGTCTTTCCAGTAACATAAAATTGTTATTTAAAAAGTTGTGTGCAACTTTGACAAAAAATTATTTATGAATCAACACAGTTTTAGGTAAAAAATTTAAGTAAATAGCTAACTGTCTTGATTGTGCATTTGGCATTTGACATTTGGCGCAGTATACATTCATTTCTTTATCTATTTGTGCCATTACGATAGATCTTTTTGGATGAAAGCATTCTTCATTAGCATGGCATTGTTGTTTTGCTTGCCCTTGCAGAAGCGGTGCAGACTCAGAACCTACTAGCTGCTGGGGCCCAAGATGTTTTCAAATCTCCCCTACTCATGTCTTGCTGAGGGTGGCCATCTGTTTTTTCATCTCCTGGTGAAGCTCTTTTTGCTCTCTCTCTCGCTCGCTCTCTCGCTCTCTCTCTCTCTCTCTCTCTCTCTCTCTCTCTCTCTCTCTCTCTCTCTCTCTCTCAGTCCATCCATTGAAGGGCAGTGTAAGCACTTTGTTTGACACTTTTATTTTGTTAAAAATCTTTTTCTTTTAATCATTATCATTTGCCACAAATGTGTCAAGTCAGGCCTTGTGGTGCTCTTGCATAAAGTTCAAGTGTCATTTTATTATGCAGTATTAAAGTGTCTCAATCTGTAGTAAATGCTGCTGGAGAACACGACTGAAGAGGCAGCATATGGACTGTCAGATTTATAGCTTTATGACACAGCTGACCGTGACACAGAAATTCACTTTATATGAGTGGAAATTTGAAGCTCATATTCACACCAACAATTAGCAAACTATGCAACATAAGTGTGCTATTGCTCTTAAGTATAGACTAAGTACAGTGTGTAAAATGTCCACTGCTGTGCAGTCAATGTCTGCATAGCAGTGTTACATCTGAGTGGTCAGTTTGGATAAAGTTGATTAGTAAATATACAGTTTAGACTGGATAACAATTGGAGTTTCACTGTATTCACACTACACGTCACAGTATAAATATACTTGCATTGATTGGTTTGCATCATGCTGGTGTGAATATGAGAACCAAATGTAAAAATCTATATTAATCAAATCCAAATGTTTAAAATACTGTACTTTTTTGTAACCATTATTTATTCATTATGTTCATCTTCAGTAAGCACTTTATACTGATCAGGATTGTTGTTGGTCCAGAGCCTATCCTGGGAACACTGGCCGTGAGGCAGGATTACACCATCGATGGGACACTGGTCCATCACAGGACTTCAAGCACACACTCATTCACACCTAGAGGAAATTTAGTGTTGCCAGTCCACCTACTGGCATGTTACTGGGAGAGGGGAAGAAACCAGAGAATATGGAGAGAACCCACAAAGACTCATAGACAGTAGCTCGACCTCAGACTTGAACCAGGTTGGAGTTCAGTGGTGGCAATGGAATTTCACTATTAGCAAGTAATAGCATTGTAATATATGAAATATAAAACATAATTTTCTTTAGCATTATGCGATTGCCTTGTCTGAGAACATTCCATCATATCCAACACTGTAAAAACTAAGCAACAATGGACATATACTTGGAATGTCCAGCCTGCAAAGTCAATTAATTATTTTCCCAATTAATCAGGATATTAAGAAGCAAAAGTCAGGTGCTTCCTTCTATAAATGTGCTGATTCCAATATTAAAACATGAAAGGGTGACTTCAGTTATAGATCAAGGTAATTGCAGTATTAGGCAGAAAACTGGAGCTAGAATAACTGGATGCAAAAGAGGTGACCATATCCCACTTATTACTTGAAGTGCTTATTCTAAGTTCAAGGAGAGTTCAAGCATAGAGGAGATAATGGTGCGGGGTCAAGTACACGGAGACATTTCACGTTCCGGAGGAATTATCTTCAGCAAATATACGATTTTCCAAAGGGAATAGCTGTCTTTGGGCTTATGGCGGTTCATACCTCATTTGATTTCTTTATTTCTTGTGCACCATTAGTGAAATATGTCCATACCTTAGGCATGCGAATAATGTGCTCTTTTCATCTCATACAGAATCTATTGCATATGTGGCCTGTAATGCAAAATATAATGATTGTAAAGTCCTTTGTGTGTGTGTGTGTGTGTGTGTGTGTGTGTGTGTGTGTGTGTGTGTGTGTGTGTGTGTGAGTTTAATATTATTTACTACAAAATTGCATTGCATAATATATTCTTAAACATATGACACAGTACATTTTGTAGGATTTTAACAGTAATGAGAATTTTATGAACACACTTAAGGTGACTGAAATGGGACAATTTAATCTGTGTAGTCTTAAATAAAATTATGGTTACTCTTATAAATTATCATAACACTACAACATTTGTTTACTGTGTTGACCGTGAGACTCTACAATCAGCTGTTAAGTTAACTCCTTTGTACTTAGTCTAATGATGACTGACCAAGATACAACTGAACAGTCCTGTCATAGTAATCATCCTATGTCCTATGAAGGGACTGTATAAAAAGGCTGGGGTATGTGAATAAATATACATAGGTATAAAATATAAATATGAATTGGTAACACTATAGAGGGTCACAAAAAATTAATTTGCAGCTTTAATTCATTCATTTAATAACAGTAACTCATATAAAGTAAGAATATAATAAACTACGGAATAAAACATGACAGGGTGTACTGTTGTAGGAGTTACTGTTAACAACCGAAAGTTGATTATTTTGCAATGACATCATGTTCCAAAGTGTTTTATTCCCCGTACACAACACGAATTTTAATGATTTATTGTTACATTAGTTACATTTATAGATACTGTTATAACTTACATTGTAACAGCTATAGCTGCAGTTGTTCCATCAATAGCCTCGCTTTTATCTCTCATTTGACATTAATAAGAGAAATAAATGTGGCTTGTCATCTTACAGAGAAACCGAACAGCCCTCAAAGGATTCCTGCAGAGGTTACAGCTTTACCTCTGACTGTTACAAAGTGCTAACACTGGAAACTTCTTCCAAAATTCTTCCAAAACCCATCCATCCATTTTCCGAGCTGCTTATACTACACAGGGTTGCAGGGGAGCCTGGAGCCTATCCCAGGGAACTTGGGGCACATGGTGGGAGACACTCTGGACAGGATGCCAACCCATCACAGGGCACAATTGCACACCCATTCACACACTACAGATAATTTAGAGATGCCAATCAGCCTACAACTCATGTCTTTAGACTGGGGGAGGAAACTGGAGTACCCAGAGGAAACCCCTGACTCCCAGGGAGAACATGCAAACTCTGTACACACAGGGCAGAGGTAGGATTTGAACCCTCAACTCCAGAGGTGCAAGGCAAACATGCTAACCACTAAGCCATTGTGCCCCCCCTTCCAAAGTCTTCCAAAATCTTCCAAAAAAAAAGATATATCTTTTTTTTACCTGTGTATGTGGAATGTCCACCATACAATACCCTGTGTCAATTATTTCTATAGACATAATAATACCATATATATCAGAATGGAGCATTTGACAGCACTGTGGTAAAACACAAAATAAAGCAATAATACACTACTATTGTTGTCTAATAGCTGCTGTATTAATTTTTTATATTCATATTAATAGTTATAAATTAATATCTAATGTGTGAGCCCTGTGTCAACAATAAATACTTTTAAATGAAAGGTATGAATCTGAACTTGAGAGTCATTTTTCAGCCAAAACAACAAAAAATGTCACTTTTCAGTTCATTTTGTAGAGTGCATGATTCAATATTCTGTACGATGTCTTTCCTGTTGAAAGGTTTTTGCATGTGCTCTTGTTTACACAAGTTTTGACACTGCTCCAATCACACTCTCATCAACAGAACATTGCCTCTCACCTAGACCATGTTAAATTAATAGCTGATGTCCAATTTTGCTTTGTAATTAATCCTAGCAACTGTAACATCATATAAATTAACTTTCCAGTCAGTATGCAGGTTTAAATACCTTCCAGGCCACAATGAGGGCTATCAAAGCCAAGCTTGATAAAGGCCTCTATAGAAGACACTCTAGATCATAAGAGCTATGACTAAAGTCCTTCAGCCACCACTGCTAATTAAAGTGATACAACATCTCACAGCCCCCTGCACACATCTAATGGCCTCCACATGCCAAGAAAATCAACACTCTTTCCTTTCCTCTCTCTACCTTCTCTTGTATGTTGGACTCCTTGAGTTTGTTTTGTAAAAGTTGTTTTATTAAGTAGCAGAGTAACTGTGTTCTACGTAAATGGAAAGTGTATAAAAAAAATTTTTTAAAAACCCTAAAGTTAATGTTGGGGCTTGGGTGGGGTTAGCAATCATACCTTTCTGTATGACTTCAGCCATTTGAAATTAAACTAAATGCAGACACATAAGCATCATTCATAAAATTATATACTTCTTAAAATAAATGATACTTCTCTGAACAAATGTACATCTATCTGCTCTATATATACAGTATATGCTAACTGATTGTTTTTGATTTATACCACAGCACTGTTGAATTCTCGTATCTGGTCAGAAGGTGTTAATTAATTTCCTGTACCAGGATGGATCCGACAGTAGTGCCGGCTATATTTCAAATTTTGTTATTATTAATGTGCTCATTCAAATCCGCTTCTATTATAACAGCTCATTCCCAGGGACATGTATGGTAGACGCTCCTAATAATCTAAAACTAATAATAAACAGTTTTAAAAATGTGTTGCTATTTAAAAAGAAAAACTTATAATAATTGTTGATATGTAGAGAGGAGGCTTCTGTAAGGAGGAGTTTACTTAACATTTATGGAAGGGGTCTCCAGTGTCAGTGCTTTGTAACAGTTAGTAATTTTTTTTGCCATGGGAAAGTCTTAAGGACAGAGGACTTTTTCAGTCTTGTGGTTGTGATTAAATGTAATATGAAATATTAAAAGCAACTATAAATGGTGAAAAGTATGTTTTTAAAACATTAAAATGTAGTATAAGTGTAACAAAACACTTTGTTGATAAAATTAATCAACCACCCCAGCATATTTTCCTATAACAGCACACTCTGTCATATTTTATTTCTTACTTATCACATTTATGCTAGTTGGTCTATGGTAGTACATTAGTACTTTTTGTTTTGTTTTTGTTTAATGTCATGGATCAAATGTAATTATCATCAGTATTTTTATTATATCACATTTTCTTTCCTGAACCCAGTTCCAACATACTGTTCCTTCTATTTCAATGCTGTGTCTCTTCTGCAGTGGTTTCTCCCAGTGCATTTAAAATGACTTTACAACTCATTCAAATACTTTCAGCTACCTGCAATCCCACAGAATGGCACATAGTTATTTACATTGGACATGTACATGTATGTTGAGTTAGTTTTGTAAATTTGAGTGGAACACATTGGATCTCAGATTGGGACAGAAGTAGAGGTCAAAACATTTTATGTCCAGCATCAGTGAGGTTCCACCACATTGGCTTCAAACAAAGAGGCACTGATTTATCTGCCTTAAAAAAAAAGAGGTGGTCAGGAATTATCCAGAAAGGTCATCTTCAATTTCAGGATAGAAATTATCTTTTCCCACAATGTAATAAACATTTATCTGATCCTTTTATTGGCTTGATTAGTCCTGACAGCTTAGTTAAGTCATTCTGCCTGGCCGTGTGGGGTCACGACAGGTAACACAGTGAAAAGTTTCATTGGCCAGGTTCTATATTCATGAAGGCTTGGAGAGAGGAGAGAGAGAGAGCGACACAGAGAAAGGCAAGGACAGCAGGTCTCCTGCTGGTATTGTTATTGATGTGAAATGAATGTAACGGCTGACCTAGTCATATTCATTGGGTGCCCATAAATATTGCCTCACCTGATGCTTGGTGTGTACCAGCCAAATGGTCTCTTCATATTCAGCATTTCATTTAGCATTAGAGCCTTTTGAATAAAAGCGGCTATACTGTATATAGTGGCTTCATTTTAACTTCATAGCTCAGCCTTGTGTCTTAGAGAAAAAAACTGTCCAAATCATTAGCTTTTTAAGTGATTTGTGAAAGTCCAGTTTCAACATTCTTGCTTACAAAGGTCTGGATAAATAACTGACAAAAATACTTTTAATACTTATGTTACATAGATAAGATAATAAATACACTGTTATACATATAACCATATGGATATATATATATATATATATATATATATATATATATATATATATATATATATATATATATATATATATATATATATATATATACACACACACACACACACACACACAGACACACACACACACACACACACACACACACACACACACACACACACACACACACACACACACACACAGTGGGGGGAAAAAGTATTTGATCCCCTGCTGATTTTGTATGTTTGCCCACTGACAAAGAAATGATCAGTCTATAATTTTAATGGTAGGTGTAACAGTGAGAGACAGAATAACAATAAAAAATCCAGAAAAACGCATTTCAAAAAAGTTATAAATTGATTTGCATTTTAATGAGGGAAATAAGTATTTGATCCCCTATCAATCAGCAAGATTTCTGGCTCCCAGGTGT
Organism: Cranoglanis bouderius; assembly: GCA_023630585.1. NCBI lineage: Eukaryota > Metazoa > Chordata > Actinopteri > Siluriformes > Cranoglanididae > Cranoglanis > Cranoglanis bouderius. The sequence goes on along the minus strand of CM042549.1, from coordinate 14,976,178 downwards.
ATTTTACACAGGTAACAAGCTGAGATTAGGAGCACTCTCTTAATCTCAGTTTGTTACCTGTAAAAAGACACCTGCCCACAGAAGCAATCAATCAATCAGATTCCAAACTCTCCACCATGGCCAAGACCAAAGAGCTGTCCAAGGATGTCAGGGACAAGATTGTAGACCTACACAAGGCTGGAATGGGCTACAAGACCATCGCCAAGCAGCTTGGTGAGAAGGTGACAACAGTTGGTGCGATTATTCGCAAATGGAAGAAACTGTCAGTCTCCCTCGGTCTGGGGCTCCATGCAAGATCTCACCTCGTGGAGTTTCAATGATCATGAGAACGGTGAGGAATCAGCCCAGAACTACACGGGAGGATCTTGTTAATGATCTCAAGGCAACTGGGACCATAGTCACCAAGAAAACAATTGGTAACACACTACGCCGTGAAGGACTGAAATCCTGCAGCGCCCACAAGGTCCCCCTGCTCAAGAAAGCACATGTACAGTCCCATCTGATGTTTGCCTGAATGATTCAGAGGAGAACTGGGAGAAAGTGTTGTGGTCAGGTGTGGTCAGATCTTTCTGGCATCAACTCAACTCACCGTGTTTGGAGGAGGAGGAATGCTGCCTATGACCCCAAGTCATAACACCATCCCCACCGTCAAACATGGAGGTGGGAACATTGTGCTCTGGGGGTGTTTTTCTGCTAAGGGGACAGGACAACTGCACTGCATCAAAGGGACGATGGACGGGGCCATATACTGTCAAATCTTGGGTGAGAACCTCCTTCCCTCAGCCAGGGCATTGAAAATAACCTTAATGACTTGGAGAGGATCTGCAAAGAGGAGTGGGATAAAATCCCTCCTGAGATGTGTGCAAACCTGGTCGTCAACTACAAGAAACGTCTGACCTCTGTGATTGCCAACAAGGGTTTTGCCACCAAATACTAAGTCGAAGGGGTCAAATACTTATTTCCCTCATTAAAATGCAAAACTTTTTTGAAATGCATTTTTCTGGATTTTTTTTGTTGTTATTCTGTCTCTCACTGTTAAAATACACCTATCATTAAAATCATAGACTGATCATTTCTTTGTCAGTGGGCAAACGTACAAAATCAGCAGGGGATCAAATACTTTTTTCCCCCACTGTATATATTATACATATAAGTATCCATACATATACTTACTTATATCTTACTCGGTAGAAAATAACTTGTAATCCAGCATCTCACACTAGTTGTTGTGGTTCAGTGGTTACAGTGCAGAAGATCATTGGTTCAAATCCCAGCAGCGCAAGCTGCCATGGTTGAGTCCTAGAGTAAAACATTTAATCTTCAACTCATGTGTATCCTTCATCAATGGTAAGTCTCTGTTTTTTGAAAGCATCAGCCAAATGAGCAAATATACAGCATTATGTGTTATTTTATATTATGTAAGATATTACAGTACTTTACTGTAAATAAGTTTTACAGTTACTGTAAAATTTACAGCATTTTTTACAGTGCAATAGGCAGACTTTGGGTGGATGAGCTGCCTTCAGCTAAATTATTTACATAAATGTACATGATTGGATTGAGGATCTGCTACAAAAGCTGTGCTGGTTCATGTTTAGAAATCTAGAACCACTGAAATACACTGCTATTTTTTCATACAGTATTTTTTTATTTCTGTCTGATAAAATACATTGGCAACTCCTGCACTAGAATATCAGGTGAGTCTGATTCGAACTCTATAGAGGGAAATAGCATTATCATGTTAGTCTTCCTCTTGAGCAATGCCATGCCTTTACTTTGAAAAAACCAAGAACGTTATCATGAAAACATCATAAAAATGGCTCACCAACAAGCTAATATCTATGACACAAAATAGCAGTGCCTTCTCCAAACCTCTTTCATGTGCTAGAGGAGACACAGTGGCACTGCACAGCTTTCAGTCAAAATCATCCTTCCCAATGTGAGCGGGGGATCATTTGCCTTGAAAATAGCTTAAATACACCTTTCATCTCTTTTCCTTTTTTTGATTTTCAATGCATCTCTCTTCCTGCTTAGTCTATAAACAAGTTCCATTTCCTTTTACTAATATTTGTGTGGATGAATAGAAACAGTAGTTATCAGTCTCTTCAGAAGTTTCAGAATTTTTTTGGATGTCAAGCATGAACTGCATCGCAGTCCATTTTTTACTATGAGGCCATTTTTCAGTTGGACTGATAAGCAGTTTATATACTATATTTTCAGTTCTTAAAACAAAATGCACACGCACACTCATATACGTACAAATGCAAGTGAAGCTCCAGCCTGGCTGTTCATGTTTGAGAAAGAGCTACTTAATGAGATTTATTGCAGACCTTGCCATGGTTCTAGTCTGCGACGTGTCCAAATTAGTCATTGCCCTACAAGGTTAATTAGGTGATCATGTCTTTAAATAGCAAGATCACATTGCTCTTCATTATTGCTGTTTTTTCTGTCTCCCATTCCCTCTTTCTCTCTCTCTCTCCTTCCTTGCATCTTTCTGGGGACACCCTTGCTCAGAGAACCTGTCAGCCACTTTAAGAAAGCTTGGCTCCCTGACACAGGGTATACAAGGAAGTTAGTGTGAAAGTGAAGTTGTCACTCAGCGACAGCAGAGGTGCGGTGTGGGCCGAAGAAGCTAACGGCTCCAGCACTGCTCTGAATCCAGACCATCTGTGGCCCCAGCTGGAGCTCCGGCAATGGTCTGGCACTTGTACCGCGCCATATTTACAGATCTAAACACAAATGGCTACTGCCTGATTGTTTCACGATTCATTAGTCAGACAAGCTCCGGTCTCTCGCCAGCCCAGCTGTTACAGAGTAAACCTTTGTCACTTAATAGGGCCGATTATTGCCTTCCATCAAAAGTATTGATCTGTGGATGCAGCTCTTGCAACAGAAGTGTCCGAAGGAAGAGGGTGAAATATCGGTCTTGGTGACTCAGAGCTTGTCATGTGGTGCAAAGCTATTGCAGGAAAGAAGTGAGAATCAAGACATTGGTGCCATTGCATCATCTTCAGGAGACTCACAAAAATGGGACTGGATTTCCTGATAAAGTGGAATCTTAAGATTTAAAACAATCAGAATAATACTATACTGTACATTGTCACATGTATCATATCTAATCACTGTGGAGGAACACCATCTTTGTAGCTCTGCACCTGGAGAGATCACATCACATGTAATTACCGTAAAGTTACACTGTAATAGCTCAATGCCTGAATGTCTCATATCCACCACATTACAGGTACAATTGTGGATTAGTAGAATAACCTGAGATGATTAACACACTTTGCTCTCACATCATTTGTAATAGTGGCTAAAATAAAACATGGCCTTTATCACATGGTCCACTCACAAACCAAGGTAACGTGAGGATGAAGAAAATGGAACTTCAGGTCAAGCGTTTTATTCTGCCAGGGCCTATTGATTTCACATTAAAGCTCACACTCTCTCGAGATAACTCACTGATCGGGATGCTCAAGAACATGCGTTTGTATTGGCTTTCTGCCATTCTCCATCCTGCTTGCCGCTTTGTATTTACATCCCTGTGTCAAAAGAAGCAGCGAGCATATGGCAGTTTAAAATGGCCAGCTGCAATGGCGATCAAACGGTCATTTATTGCCATTTTGTTTTTTGTTTTTTCCGTTGCATGATTGATCAGTGGAGAAGGAAGTGGCCCACATGCTTGGAAAAGGACACAGAAAAGGACAAAGAAGATACGTGCTAATTAAAGCCTCTATTTCGTTATAATTTGCCGTTACAGTCACAGATCTCATGACAGTCGAGCCTGAGCACTGAGGGCTCCACGCTAGGCTAAGCATTACATGTCTCTGAACTTTAAATACCCGATTTAATTAACGTTATTAGCTAATTAACGCATGTTGATTAATGCTCTATTAATTTTTCCAGACCCAATTGAATCTTTAATGACTATTGGACATCAAAGTACCAAATGTATAATTAGCGTAATGGGGCTCTTTCTTCAGCTGTGTTAAGCTAATGATAATTCTGCTTTAAATCCCTAACACCATTTTCTCGTTCTCTACCTCTAAAGTGAGCATCCTTTGAATTGTGTTCTCGTTTCTGTGCTCAGATTTCTATCTGCCATGCCACATAGCAGTGGTACCTTCTCATCTCCCTTTTTGTCTTCATTCTTTCCATCACATACAAAATGTCGTGGCTCTGAGGTTCTGGGAGTGCATGCAGTGGGGAGCACCTCTGCCTCCAGTGCATCCATCATTATTGCGACAGCCCCAGTTAACCCTCACACTGCTTTACATTCATATCTCCAGCAGCGTTGCTTAGAAAATGACTGATGCAGCAACATTTTAAGGAAAGAAATGCTAAAGATTTGACAGAGGAGGACTTTGAACACCTTAAATTCTCAGCATATGGTTAGATTATTCTCAAAGCGTGTTATTTGGTAACTACTATTAATTATTCAATAACTACAATGAAACTAATAGCCACAAGAGTTTATGGTGTAATTTATGGTGCCATGCTTGTTTCACTCTTTACTGAATGTTATAGTGTGGATGTTTGTTTATGTCTTTTCTGTTTCAGTGCTGCCACCTTTTGCTACTCTTAACAGGTTTAACATACCTCTTAAATATTCAAGTGCTCCTAAATATTCAAGAGTACTTTTAAGGGTAACAAATTTTTGTAGCCTACAATTCTTATTAGGCCTAAGTGTAGGAGTAAATTTCTTAATTTTTGTGGCTTTATATATTCCACAACTGGCCTAAGAGTTTTGGAGAAACCAATAAATCATAAATACAAAGGCCTAAGAAAGATGGTATGTCAACATGGCTGTTTGTTTGGAATTCTTCCTCTTAGGGTTCTCTGGTTTCCTCCCACCTCCCAAAAACATGCCAGTAGGGTTGATTGGCTGTATTGCCCCTAGGTAATAATGAGTGTGTGAATGTGTGTGTGTGCACAGTGCCCTGTGATTGACTAGTGTCCCATTCTGAGTGTGTCCCCACCGGAGCATGTTCTGTTGATCCACCATGACCCTGAGCAGGACTGGTCTCTGAAAATGAATGAATGAATGAATGACGCTAATGAAGAATGTATTTTGTGCAGCAGTGTTTCTGGCAAGGATGTATCAGATTATCAGCTAAAAAAAATACCCTAAATTTAAAATGTAAAAACAAATAAATAAATACACAAATACATTTCCTAATTATCTGTGGTTTATTTTGTGAAAATAATGTAAATAAATAAATAAATAAATAAATAAATAAATAAATAAATAAATAAATGTGTGTATATATATATATATATATATATATATATATATATATATATATATATATATATATATATATATATATATATATATATATATATACTAAAAAAATTAATAATTACAAATATTATTATTATTTTTTACCCAGATTTCACCTTTTGGGAAAATAATACAATTCTTGCTCCTTTTTTCTTTGACTTTGATTTTTTTTTTTTTTTTTTTTTATTCAATCCCTCAAGTCCCAGGTTATTAAGTATTTATCTTAAAGCATATTTATTCATTAACTACACTAATAGGAAACCTATGTAGTTATGAGTGTGATAAATCTGGATCTGTTGACTGCTCCTGTGTGTTTAGGGCGTTAAAAGATAATAAAGAATATTCTGTTCCATCACACCATCTCCTCACCACCACCAAAATCTGGCCTTAAGGAAGTGTGTGCCAATGCAGAGGTGTAACCTGCTGGCAGCAAGTCCCTGTGCTTTTCACTGCTGTTATTGTCCATCAGTGCGAATGGAGAGACCGAGAAAGAGAAATGGGGGGGTGAGGAGGTGAGGGGGAGCATGCATGCAGCACCTTCCCAGCAGATGGACACCAAATATGTGCATGATTTATCTGCCCAGTGATTAACTGCGAGAAACAACACCCCAGCACATGGGTGAGAGGAGCTGGTAATGTATTCATGAAAATGTATTCATAAAAAAGAGCGAGTGAGAGAAAGAGAGAGAGAGAGAGAGAGAGAGAGAGAGAGAGAGAAGGGGGATTGTGATCAAAGCCTAACTCAGCAGATGAGTCAATAAAACAGCTTAAATTGACAAGCGTTTGTTATATGGACGGCGCTAGGGCTAGCAGATGGAGCGGCATCAACACTGTAGCATGCTGATTGATTGTGGACGGAGGAGTGTGAAGATCCGGAATGTGTTATCTAGCAACCAGACTCTTAACACTTTCGCCCAATCAAAAGTGGCCAGACGAGGAAGAAACTAAAAAAAAAAGGACGATATATCGTTCCTTGACTTTTCAGCATGCTTAGTGTAAATGAAAAGTGAGCAGTTCTTTCCATCCTGCATATTATTTGCGAAACAATGTGTTACTTTGAAGGTCCAAACCACCAGCTGAGGTGCTTTTTTAGCGGCTGACAGGTTGTAATAGGGAACTGGCCGTTGCTAAAACTCAGACAAATATCTGCCATTACCTCCAGCAAGTCTGCCTGGCACCGCAAGGTGGAAAAGCTCGAGGCCCTGTGGGGAGCACAGGAACAAAATACAAATTAATTACTCTCTAATGATATCTATCCTTCCTCGAATGAGCAGATAAGTTTTATTTTGGCGCATCGATTTTGGAGGATCTCTTAATGGCCTGTTTAATGAGTTGGCAACAAGTAGGCACTGTGTGTGTGTGTGTGTGTGTGTGTGTGTGTGTGTGTGTGTGTGTGTGTGTGTGTGTGTGGGTGAAAGAGAGAGAGAGAGAGAGAGAGAGGGAGAGAGAGAGAGAGAGAGAGAGGGAGAGACAAAGACAGAGTGAGGCCTTGCTTGTGGACTTGTGACCTGCTCTGACCCATCTGTCCATGCCAGGTCCATCAGTGGAATTTCCACCTGGGCACAGCACCTGCTTCTGGTGTCTCCTTGCTGGACTGTGTGTGTGTGTGTGTGTGTGTGTGTGTGTGTGTGTGTGTGTGTGTGTGTGTGTGTGTCATGGCCCCCAGGGGCAATTCCACCTTGGGCCACTAGAGGGCACCCTGACTGTCCTTGCAGAACAACTTCTGTTCTCTTTCGCTCTGCATCCTTGTCCTGTTAAGGGGCCCCCCACCCTCCCCAGCTGGTGAATCCACCCCCCGCCCACCACTGCTGATGACATGGTGCCGCACCTCCTGTTTGGCTGAGGACGTCGCTCCGCCTCCCAGCTCGGCTGAGGATGTCGCTCCTCCCCCTTGTTTCACTGTCGTTGTCAGTCCCCCCTCTGGCCTTGCCATGGTCGTCGCTCATCCACCCCCACTGCCACATATATGCACAAATAATTTTTACGTATAGAATTTTTTTAATAAATGAGGAGTTTTCATTAGTTGTAGTCACATCTAAAAAGGACATGAGACCATTTCTGAAAGGGAAACACTGTTGTAGGATTTAACATAGAACCTTAAGGCCTTTAAGACAAACTGAGGGATGCTTTATGGTGTTATATGGAATCTTATTTTTCTAAGACTGTAGCTTTCACAAATGGTGCATATAGAGATTGGTCCCTGGACTGCACCAGGTTTCGAAAACAGCTTTGGCACTACATAAAACATTCCAAACTCTCACTGGAAATGACTCAGGTCCTAGAAAAAGTGGATGTGTGAAAAGACCCGATGAGTGTGTGTTTGCTTTCTTGTGTGCATGTCTCTTTTTATACCAATGTGATTTCTCAGAATATGACAAAATACAAGGTTATCTAATTGGTGCTTGGTGACATGCTAAATGACTTTTGTCCACTCTTTGTGAAGAGTTCTTGTAAAGTGAAGTAGCACAGCTCCACCTTCATGGTGTTTATTATGTGGTTTTATACCACAGCCATGTTAAATGCACAATTCTGATTGGTCTAATTTGTGTTGTTTACTTTTCTATCTAACATCACGGCTCTGACAGTAGATCTGACTGCAAGGTCAGATTAATGCCCTTATTATAATACATAATCGTTTCTATAGTAACAACTTACACAGGGCTCATAAACATGCTGTGTTAATAGAGCGTGTGTAATTGTTGATATGGTGAAGTTTTCTGTGAGAAGATTATTGTTAAATACTATCAATACTATATTTGATAAATGCTAAATACTGTCATTTTTGGAAGGAGTCTTCAGTGTCAGGGCTTTGTAACATGCCAAATCAGGTACTTCCAGAAGATGCTGTCTTTGTATTAATGGATGATTAGCATTGCATCACCTTCTTATTGTTGTCTCCAATGCTGTCTAAACTACAGAAACCCATTCATACTAACCAGCAAATCAGGGACACTTGCCTACTCCTTTGCCTTATACACAGGTCAGTGCATTTCCCTGTTCTCTGTGAATAGCCACAAGAGAATGGCCTGCGAAGAGAACATTAGACCTAATGAAGCCTTGCCCGGAGTTGCTGAGTGAGGGAACTGGGATGAAGCACAGAGATATACGGCCATGGCTTCACTGTATTTGATACAGTATAGGAACTCAGCTGTGAAGGCAGTCCACTGCATGAAGGTCAGTCCTCCACCTCTGAGGTCCTCTGCTCTGCAGACACATCTTAGACTCTCTCCCACTCTCTCGCTATGTACAGATTGGATGGAGACACTTGCTATTGCACCACCATTTTAGCGGAAGCTCACAGTCAGGCAATATGAATATTTTATATCTGCACGAATTATATCAATTATTCAGATAACCCTCACTTTCAAATTGATTAAATTAATTATGTTGATAGACTCTGAATTGACTTTAAAGGTTAATATGATAATGTTTATATTAAGATTGCGAGTGATGGATTCAAGTCATTACTATTAATTGGATTAATGACAGCTGAAAGCCACTAGGGTCATTTACACATTGTCTTTTGGCTCTCTACCTGATGGTACGCATGTACCATCTTTAAAGTTCCTCCTTAAATAATTAGGACAATTGTGACTGAAACTAGGATGGCAGGGTCTCGTACAGTGACATGAAAATAAGACCACCATTGGGGCAGGAGTGTGCAAACCTGATCAAAGGACTTGCCCTGTGATTTAGCAGCAATAGAGCAAAGTTACTGAATAGATAACTGACTGGTTGGAAATCCTTGGAAAGCTTAATTAGCTAATTAACACTGTCCTTCATTAAACAGACAGAGAATGAGATAGACTGGGTGGGAGAAAGAGAGTGCATTTAATGTTAAACCGATGTCGCTTGGCCTTACTAAATGGTCCCATCAATGCATAGAGCAAGTTCAGTCCTTTTAGAGTACACAGGACAAAATGTGAGCCATAAGCGCTGTCTTGACACTATAGACTAGAGGCAAGAGGCCTAAATATCTCTCTGCCATGACCCCTCGACCAAACACATCAACTCTTTAAAATCACATTACCTTCTCGGGCAGTCCCACATTTAAAATTTCCCTGACCATGTCACAGAGATGCGGTGCCGACTGCTACTGCTTCATCATACTTAATCTAGGGTGAAATTTCCTAGTCTGTGCTAAATGACTTGCAGCCGTTGCACAAGGAGTGATATTTATTTTTCTCAGGGCTAATGACCTGTCCCTTGGACCCACCCTCTGATGGTTATTTACTAGGGCCCAGATGCTTGAGCTCAAAATGAGTGGTTATGGCAGCGGGCGCCATCCGTCATGGCCGCTCCCTGATTGAATCCGAGTGATCCCATTGACATTGACTCTGTGACTCTTAAGGCCATTACCTTCCCGCCCGCTGCGCTGTGATCGCCTCATCATCACTTGTGATCTGACAGCTGATTAGCAACAAATTACCAACAGGACGGGACTCTGACACCCGGGGGTAGGGTGGGGGATAGTGAGGCAGCCGAGAGCCAAGGAAGGCTAAGTAATAGCCTACATCTGGAGCTGTAGCATTAGCAGCAGTTAGTGCAGTTGAACTTAGGAATCTAGGGAATCTATAGAAGATGGTCATCACCGATGGTTTACATGCTATTTGGTTTAAAGGTCCAATCAGGAACTATTGTAATAGCCCATTTAGTTCCAGAACTAACTCTGTGTCTAAATTAAACATAATATAATAACATTGTGTATGATGACATTTTGTAGCAGTAATCATTTGAATACTTATCTTGTCCCAGTTACAAAACAACTGATTAGATTTGTTCATTTAGAGCTTCACTGCTGTATAACTCATGCTATCACTCAGTGGTGTGTCTAGAACAGTGGTCACCAAACCCCTTCCTGCAGGTTTCATCTCCAACCAAAATCTAACACACCTGTTTTAGTTGATCAAGAACTTCTTAAGGCAGTGATTAGATGTTCAGGTGGACACGATTATGGTTGAAGCTAAAGTCTTCAGGAAGGTAGATCTCCAGGAACAGGGTTGGTGACCACTGGTCTAAAGATACATTTTTATTCTAGCCTGGTACAATAAAGCTGTTAACACAAAAAATGTATGACTTGGAATGTGTGATGAGTATGTGTTGGATTTCACCTGCGGTGGCCAGCCAAATTTCACTGGTTATATAGCATATGCACTCATTCATTCATTCATCTCCAGTAACCAATTTATCCTGGTCATGGTCAAAGTAGATCTGGGGAAAACAGGGATACACACCTGTGCATTACATTGTATTCAATTCCATTGTTAAAAGGATATAATACATAATAGGGCATCAAGTCTTCATGGGCTTTAAGTGAAGTGAACAGTTTTTTTTGTTTGTTTGTTTGTTTGTTTGTTTTTTCAGAAAATAAAACCCTACAAATCACTATAACCTCTCTTTACAGTTTTTATGTGAATTGAGAAAATTCACATCCAACTGGTGATTCACATCTTAACAGGATTCAAAAGTAGATTATTCAACTCAACCAATCAGAAAAATACTTTTAAAGTCTGAGACAGCTATTTCAAACAACTGTAACTAATTATGAGCAGTTATAGTGGTGCTTGAAAGTTTGTGAACCCTTTAGAATTTTCTAGATTTCTGCATAAATATGACCTAAAACATCAGATTTTCACACAAATCTTAAAAGTAGACAAAAAGAACCCAATTAAACAAATGAGACAAAATATTATACTTGGTAATTTATTTATTGAGAAAAATGATCCAATATTACACATCTGGGAGTGGCAAAAGTATGTGAACCTTTGCTTTCAGTATTTAGTGTGACCCCCTTGTGCAGCAATAACTGCAACTAAATGTTTCCGGTAACTGTTGATCAGTCCTGCATATCGGCTTGGAGGGATTTTAGCCCGTTCCTCAGTACAGAACAGCTTCAACTCTGGAATCTTGGTGGGTTTCCTCACATTAACTGCTTGCTTCAGATCTTTCCACATCATTTCTTTTGGATTAAGGTCAGGACTTTGACTTGGCCATTCCAAAACATTAACTTTATTGTTCTTTAACCATTCTTTGGTAGAATGACTTGTGTGCTTAGAGTCATTGTCTTGCTGCATGACCCATTTTCTCTTGTCAGTTCATGGACAGGTGTTTTGACATTTTCCTTTAGAATTCGCTGGTATAATTCAGAATTCATTGTTCCATTAATGATGGCAAGTCATCCTGGCCCAGATGCAGCAAAACAGGCCCAAACCATGATTCTACCACCACCATGTTTCACAGATGGGATAAGGTTCTTATGTTGGAATGCTGTGTTTTCCTTTCTCCAAACATAACACTTCTCATTAAAACCAAAAAGTTCTATATTGGTCTCATCCATTCACAAAAATTTTTCCAATAGCCTTCTGGCTTGTCCACATGATTATGTGCAAACTGCAGACGAGTGGCAGTGTTCTTTTTGGAGAGCAGTGACTTTCTCCTTGCAACTCTGCCATGCACACCATTGTCATTTAGTGTTCTCCTGATGGTGGACTCATGAACATTAACATTAGCCAATGTGAGAGAGGCCTTTAGATGCTTAGAAGTTACCCTGGGTTCCTTTGTGACCTCGTGGACTATTACACATCTTGCTCTTGGAGTGATCTTTGTTGGTCAGCCACTCCTGGGGAGGGTAACAATGGTCTTGCATTTCCTCCATTTGTACACAGTCTGTCTGACTGTGGATTGGTGGAGTCCAAACTCTTTACAGATGGTTTTGTAACCTTTTCCAGCATGATGAGCATCAACAACTCTTTTTCTGAGGTCCTCAGAAATCTCCTTTGTTCATGCCATGATACACTTCCACATACATGTGTTGTGAAGATCAGACTTTGATAGATCCCTGTTCTTTAAATAAAACAGGGCATTCACTCACACCTGATTATCATCACATTGATTGAAGACACCTGATTAAGTTCACCTTCAAATTCAACTGCTAACCCTAGAGGATCACATACTTTTGCAACTCACAGATATGTAATATTGGATCATTTTCCTCAGTAAATAAATGACCAAGTATAATATATTGTCTCATTTGTTTAATGTTTAAGTCTCATTGTCTACTTTTAGGACTTGTGAAAATCTGATGATGTTTTAAGTTATATTTATGCAGATATATAGAAAATTCTAAAGGGTTTACAAACGTTCAAGCACCACTGTATACAGGCTACACATTATAAAGTATTAAGTATGCTATATAACACATTACTCATCTCTCATGATTAACAAAGGATTAATTGTGACAAATCCAAAACATACTGAATCCCCAGGTGAACAACTACCTTGACTCTTTGCTTACTAACTATATCCAATTCAGGTGCAAAAAAGGGTTTGGAATAATTAATATGAACAATCTGCAAGCCAGATCTGCTCCCATTTTGTAGCTTTAAAAATTAATCATACCCCTGGGTGGCATGGGGACAGGTAACTGCAATAAAATCACTGTCAGCCTAGTGTGCTTTGGTCTTTAGTAATTGACAGTAGGTGCATTAAATGGGGATTAACTCAGACATCAAACTGTTCACTATGCTGTGTGTGTGTGTATGTTGGAATATCTCTTCCAAACATCTGTCACAAGCTTCCTCTAGGACACATATGATCTCTGATGAGTGGGGATACTCCATTTTGTTACGAAACACAGGGGAGCTGGATGCAAGTGCAGGGGAAAAGTCAGTTTATTAGGAAAAAAACAAAAATATAAGGACAGGGGAAAACACAAAACAACACCAGGATCAAAACCCAAACAATAATCCAAAAAAGGCAAGGTAATAATCCAAAATATGGCAAGGGAGAAATCCACAAAATAACAGGGAAATCATAATCTACAGGATAGCGAGGTAATAGATCCACACAAAAGAACAGGAAATAATCCAAACATTAGCGAGGCATAAATCCACAAAGAACAAAACAAGCACATGGAACGAGGCTATGGTCTATGAACGATGGTCTATGGTCTATGAGCGAGTGAATGCGAGATGAGTGCAAGCGCACCACACATACGTTACTCTAATACTCCGCGCCCAAGCGGACAAAAGAAAAGGTTTAAATACATAAATGACAACCAGCTGTAACTAAAAACACCTGCAACTAATAATGAAACAATAAACGGAGAACCAATGAACATACAAGGGCGGAGACATGACATGAACCAAAAACAAAAAACCAATAAACATACAGAGGTGGAGACATGACGTAAACCAAAACAAAAGCGCACATGGAGGAGTAAACAAACGAGAGTCTATGAATGAACTGAGGGGAATGCAGAAGTGCGCTGCCAGCTGTCCTCAATGGCCACGTGGATAGGGGAATGCAGAAGCACGCTACTCGCTAGTCTTCGCTACTCGCTAGCCTTCGCGAGCAGCATAGCGAGATGAGGACAGAGCCCACACCCCCCCCCCCCCAAAGGCGCTCCCGAAGCGCCAAAAGTTCCAACCACTCTGGCGGACCTGGGCCCCTGGGCAGGATACCAACATCTGCCCCCCAGGACCTGAGGCTGGCATAGTCCATAGTTCCGAAGCCCGAGCAGAGCATGTCTGGCCATCCCATCAGCCATGGACGAGCACTTGGATGAGCACTTGGTCGAGAACTTGGATGAGCACTTGGTCGAGAACTTGGACGAGCACTTGGACGAGAACTTGGACGAGAACTTGACTTGGAGCTTGAATTGGAGCTTGACTTGGAGCTTGGCTTGGAGCTTGACTTGGAGCTTGGCTTGGTGCTTGGCTAGGTTCTTGGCTTGGTGCTTGAAGTTTGGCTTGGAGTGGTGCTTAGCTTGGTGCGTGGCTTGGAGCTTGGCTTGGTGCTTGGCTTGGTGCTGGGCCTGGAACCTGGACTGGAACCTGGCTCGGCACCTGGATTGGAAACAGGACTGGAACCCGACTTGGCACCAGGACTGGAAACCGACTTGGCACCTGGACTGGAAACAGGACTGGAAACCGACTTGGCACCTGGACTGGGAACAGGACTGGAAACAGGACTGGAAACCGACTTGGCACCTGGACTGGAAACAGGACTGGAAACCGACTTGGCACCTGGACTGGGAACAGGACTGGAAACAGGACTGGAAACTGGACCGGGAACTAAACTAGAAACTGGACTGGAAATTAAACTGGATTCTGGACTGGATTCAGGACTGGAAACTGGACTGGAAACTAGACTGGATATTGGACTGGATTCAGGACTGGAAACTGGACTGGATTCAGGACTGGAAACTGGACTGGAAACTAGACTGTGACCTGGACTGGAAACTGGACTTTAAACTGGACTGAAAACCAGACTGGAAACCGGACTGGAAACCGGACTGGAAACTGAACTAGAAACTGAACTAGAAACAGGACTGGATTCAGGACTGGAAACTGGACTGGAAACTGAACTAGAAACTGAACTAGAAACAGGACTGGATTCAGGACTGGAAACTGGACTGGAAACTAGACTGGATACTGAACTGTGACCTAGACTGGAATCTGGACCTGAAACTGGACTGGGAACTGGACTGGGAACAGAACTGGGAACAGGACTGGGAACTAAACTAGAAACCGGACTGGAAACTAAACTAGATTCTGGATTGGATTCAGGACTGGAAACTAGACTGGATACTGAACTGTGACCTAGACTAGAAACTGGACCTGAAGCTGAACTAGAAACTGGACTGGAAACTGGACTAGAAATAGGACTGGAAACCAGACTAGAAACAGGACTGGATACGAGACTAGATTCTGGACTGGAACCTAAACTAGCAACTGGACTGGAACCTAAACTAGAAACTGAACTGGAAACTGAACTAGAAACCGGACTGGAAATGAAACTAGATTCTGGACTGGAACCTAAACTAGAAACTGAACTGGAAACAGGACTGGATTCAGGATGGAAACTGGACTGGAAACTGGACTGGATTCTGAACTGGATTCTGGACTGGGAACAGGACTGAGAACTAAACTAGAAACCGGACTGGAAATGAAACTAGATTCTGGACTGGAACCTAAATTAGAAACTGGAC
Source organism: Cranoglanis bouderius (assembly GCA_023630585.1). Classification (NCBI taxonomy): domain Eukaryota; kingdom Metazoa; phylum Chordata; class Actinopteri; order Siluriformes; family Cranoglanididae; genus Cranoglanis; species Cranoglanis bouderius. Next base: position 14,960,903 of record CM042549.1, on the reverse strand, counting down.
TGGAACCTAAACTAGAAACTGGACTGGGAACTGGACTGGGAACTGGACTAGGAACTGGATGTGACTTTGGGCCTGAACTGAGACATGGGCTGGAACATGACTCTAGGCATGAACTGAGGCATGGGCTGAGGCATGGGCTGGAACATAATTCTAGATTTGAGCATGGACCTGGACTGGGACATGGACTAGGATATGTGTTAGGACAGAAACCTGAATCTGGACTTGGACATGGACTTGAACTAGAACATGGACTTGGATTAGAACATGGAAAGGGACTAGGGTAAGAACCTGGACCTGGACATAGATTAGGACTAGGACTAAGGAAAGAATCTGCACATGGACTTGGACATAGACTTGGACTAGGACATGAATTAGGGCTAAGACATGGGCTAGGACTTGGACATGGATTAGGACTTGGAAAGGTCTCCCCGTGGACCTCCGGCATGAACTTAACTTGGGAGGGGGTCATCCCGTGGACCTCTGATATGGACTTGGCTTGGGAGGAGGTCATCCCGTGGACCTCCGACATGGACTTGGCTTGGGAGGAGGTCATCCCGTGGACCTCCGACATGGACTTGGCTTGGGAGGAGGTCATCCCATGGACCTCTGACTTGGACTTGGCTTGGGAGGAGGTCATCCCGTGGACCTCCGACATGGACTTGGCTTGGAAGGAGGTCATCCCGTGAACCTCTGACATGAACGTAGCTTGGGCGGAGGTCCCCTCGTGGACCTCCGACAGGAACTTGGCTTGGGCAGAGGTCCACTCGTGGACCTCCTGCTGGGTCTCCGGCTGGAGCTCGGGGCTGGAGGTTGCCACGTTAACCTCCAGGGGGAGCTCCGCTGAGGAGACCTCCTGCTGGGTCTCCGGCTGGAGCTCAGGGCTGGAGGTTGCCACGTTAACCTCCAGGGGGAGCTCCACTGAGGAGACCTCCTGCTGGGTCTCCTGCTGGAGCTCGGGATTGGCATGCCGCAAAGTGGCCTGCCCAATGCAGCCCCCGGTCATGCACTCCTGGGACCGGGGTTGAGAGGGGCCGGTCGCCACGTTGGCCCGCTCCCTCCCATAGTGATACAGGAAGGACTGGCCGGGCTGGTCGGGCAGGTGCACATTGTTGAATAATGTGTTTAGGTCGGGATCAAATTCCGGGCTCCCGTATTCCTGGAGCAGGAGATCCACAAAACCTCAAACAGTATTTAGCTCCCAGTACCCACTGTCTAGGTGGATCTCAGCCCACCAGCGAGCTAAGCCGACCAAACGGGATTGGAGGAACCTCACCCATTGTTCCTCACTGGGTTTGGGGTCCTCCAAATTGAGAAAATAACCCTGGGCCTGTAAGAGAAAGTATTGGGGATACCAGGAAACACCATTGTATGCGGTAGGAGGAGGAATACAGGCCCGAAAAAAAAACGAGTCCAGGGGGGGAACAAAAAGTTTGGTACGGCTAGCTAATAATTTCCCCGCTGCATCCATGTTGAGGCAAAGTATTCTGTTACGAAACACAGGGGAGATGGATGTAAGTGCAGGGGAAAAGTCAGTTTATTAGGAAAAAAACAAAAATATAAGGACAGGGGAAAACACAAAACAACAGCAGGGTCAAAACCCAAACAATAATCCAAAAAAGGCAATGTAATAATCCAAAATATGGCAAGGGAGAAATCCACAAAATAACAGGGAAATCATAATCCACAGGATAGCGAGGTAATAGATCCACACAAAAGAACAGGAAATAATCCAAACATTAGTGAGGCATAAATCCACAAAGAACAAAGCAAACACATGGAATGAGGCTATGGTCTATGAACGATGGTCTATGGTCTATGAGCGAGTGAACGCGAGATGAGTGCAAGCACACCACACATACATATACGTTACTCTAATACTCCGCGCCCAAGCGGACAAAAGAAAAGGTTTAAATACATAAATGACAACCAGCTGTAACTAAACACACCTGCAACTAATAATGAAACAATAAACGGAGAACCAATGAACATACAAGGGCGGAGACATGGCATGAACCAAAAACAAAGAACCAATAAACATACAGAGGTGGAGACATGACATAAACCAAAACAAAAGCGCTCATGGAGGAGTAAACAAACGAGAGTCTATGAATGAACTGAGGGGAATGCGGAAGTGCGCTGCCAGCTGTCCTCAACGGCCGCGCGGAGAGGGGAATGCAGAAGCATGCTACTCGCTAGCCTTCGCTACTCGCTAGCCTTCGTGAGCAGCGTAGCGAGAGGAAGACTCTAACACATTTGCTCCTCGGGATTCATTTTTAATGCTCCTGGTGGTTTGAAACTCATTTAATTCCAAAAAAATCCCACCCTACACACCAGGAGTTAGGAAGAGTGCATACTGTCATTTCTAATCTCCCTCTTCAGTTTGAGAAGAAGTGGAAAGTGTGGTGTGGCAGTAGAGGGTCAGCATAAGGCAAGACTTTACTGGACTTTCTGGACAGTAGGCATGTTTGGAGAAAGAGGCAATATGGTGTATGTATAGTGCCCTCCACTAATACTGGCACCCTTGGTGAATATGAGCAAAGAAGGCTGTGAAAAATTTGATCTATTTGATCAAATAGACATTTCACAAAAATACTCTGCACTCATGGATATCAAACAAATGCAAACAAAACACAGGTTTATCTAAAGACAAAGTATCTTTGTTAAATATACAGTATGTGTGGCACAATTATTGGCACCCTTTTAGTCAATACTTTGTGCTACCTCCCGTTGCCAAGATAACAGCTCAGAGTCTTCTATAATGCCTGATGAGGTTGGAGAATACATGGCAAGGGATCTGAGAGCATTCTTCCATACAGAATCTCTCCAGATCCTTCAAATTTCAAGGTCCACGCTGGTGGACTCTCCTCTTCAGTTCACCCCACAGGTTTTCTATGGGTTTCAAGTCAGGGGACTGGGATGGCCATGGCAGGACCTTGATTTTGTGGTCAGTAAACCATTTTTGTTTGATATTGATGTATGTTTTGGATCATTGTCCTGCTGGAAGTTCCAACCACGGCCCATTTTAAGCTTTCTGGCAGAGGCAGTCAGGTTTTCTTTTAATATCTGTTGATATTTGATAGAGTCCATGATGCCATGTATCCTAACAAAATGTCCAGATCCTCTGGCAGAAAAACAGCCCCAAAACATTAAAGAGCCACCACCATATTTAACTGTGGGCATGAGGTACTTTTCCATATGGCTACCTCTCTGTGTGCGCCAAAACCACCTCTGGTGATTATTGCCAAAAGGCTCTATTTTGGTTTCATCTGACCATAGAACCTGATCCCATTTGAAGGTCCAGTAGTGTCTGGCAAACTGAAGATGCTTGAGTTTGTTTTTGGATGAGAGTAGAGGCTTTTTTCTTGAAACCCTTCCAAACAACTTGTGGTGATGTAGGTGACTTCGGATTGTAGTTTTGGAGACTTTCTAAACCAAGACGCAACTAACTTCTGCAATTCTCCAGCTGTGATCCTTGGAGATTTTTTGGCCACTCAAACCATCCTCTTCACAGTGCGTTGAGACAATATAGACACACGTCCAATTCCAGGTTGATTCATAACTTTTCCAGTTGACTGGAACTTCTTAATTATTGACCTGATGGTGGAAATGGGCATTTTCAATGCTTGTGCTATTTTCTTATAGCCACTTCCCATTTTGTGAAGCTCAATAACCTTTTGCCGTACATCACAGCTAAATTCATTGGTCTTACCCATTGTGATGAATGACTAAGGGAATTTGGCCTACATGTTACCTCATATTTATACCCCTGTGAAACAGGAAGTCATGGTTGAACAATTTCCTGTTCCTAGTCACCCAAGTGTACTAAAAAAAATTAAAATATCAATGGGAATATACTTCAAATATATTTTTCTCATATGAATTCATAGGGGTGCCAATAATTGTGGCACAAATATATTTAACAAAGCTTTTTTTAATAAACCTGTGGTATTTGCAATTGTTTGATTTCCAGTATTTTTGTGATTTTTTTAACAAAATATCAAAAGGTTAAATAATAAAGACAATTTTCACAGCCTTCTTTGCTCATATTTACCAAGGGTGCCAATATTAGTGGAGGGCACTGTATTTTGTATGGTGTGAGTGTATGTGTGTGTACTTTTGGGGTGAAGGTGTGTTTAAAAAACAATGTTTTAAGACATCTTTATTTTCATTTGTATATTATATATAAATCATTCTAATTGTCATTATTGGCAGCATAATCTCACAGTCCTAGTGAAGTTTTGAGACAGCTTAGCTAATGCACACCTTTGAACTTTTTGAGTAAACTTATGATTGCACTCAAAGAGGTATTGTTGGGTTTGTTGTGGTAAATTACCTTATGGAAACTGGCTAGCTAGCATTAGCAATGAAAATTCAACCATTTATGACTTAAAATCCCCTAGCTGTCTAGGGTTAGCAGTGATATTCACTTACATATTTCAGTCTATGCATGGAACTGAGGTTTTTTTTCTCTCTCATTAATGGGAACCAAAATTGAATTTGCAACAATTCATTTTGAAATTGTATGCAAAGGACCTATATATATATATATATATATATATATATATATATATATATATATATATATATATATATATATATATATATATATATATATATATGTGTGTGTGTGTGTGTGTGTGTGTGTGTGTGCGTGCGTGCGTGCGTGCGTGCGTGCGTGCGTGCGTGCGTGCGTGCGTGCGTGTGTGTGTGCAAAACATTTGCCATGAATTTTACAGTACCCGATTGTACACATGGAATTATATTACACCTCACACACGCTCATATCCCTAGTTCCTAACTTATTCATATTGTGCACTTAGCATTTAGTCAGTTCCAGCCTTCAAAGCCAATTCCCTAGGTTTGAGCTCTCTGTTATCAAAAGTGTTTTTTAAGACAGCAGGCCCACAAAGGCCTCTCTATGGCCTACATTTGTAGACAACTAACATTATTTATTCTCATTATTGTCTGTCTGTTTACATGTACAGGTGAATGATGGTGGTTTCTATTTAAGTGGTGATATTTTGACACCTTTTGATCATCCTACAAGTTAAATCAGTTTTTATATGGCCATGGTTGGGTGGTCCCAGATCAGTGGTCCCAGTAATCCTGCTAAATCACTGATGGTAGTCAATAATACATTGCAGTAATACACAAAAAGTGACATTAACAACGTTACTAACACTTTATTGATATACTGTATGTATTGATGTTTTTATGATAAACCATACAAGACAAATAATCAACACCTGCATTAATGTTCATGCCAACTATGAGTAAAATGAAGCCCAATATGGCAATGTGAGCCAATACCTTAATGAACACGTTTGCGGTTTAGGAACATGCTGTAATTTATTTCTTGCTCATTTATGTGGACTTACTTTGAGTCTTGGGTTAAGTAAACATTAGTAAGTGCAAGTGTATTTTGCTAATATTTAAATGAACATCAATTAATACATGTTAACCTGTTTTGCCACTTTGTAAACGTTCATTATAATTTATGGTTTGTTCGTTAACTAATGCAGTAAATATTAGTTAAGGCAGTGGTCACAAACCCTCTTCCTTGAGATCTACCTTCCTTCAGTTTTCATCTCCAACCAAAGTCTACACACCTGTTTCAGTTGATCAAGAACTTCTTATGATTAGATGGTCAGGTGGTCATGATTATGGTTGGAGCTAAAGTCTTCAGGGGGAAGTTTCTGGGAACAGGGTTGGTGACCATTAAGTTAAGGGAACTTAAATGTAAGGTTCTAATACAGTTTAATAATATCCATTACCTGACTTGTGCAGTTCAATAACCATCTGTCTCTTTTGTGTTGAAAATTTTCCCCATGGTCATGTATAACAAAGATTTTACATGTATGCAACCTCATATTTATGTTCCAGGGAAACAGGAAGTGAAAAACATGAAAAGAGGTCCTGGGAAACTAAAATCAATTTGAAAAGAATCAAACTGATTTCAATGTTGATCATTTGTTTGCATTTACTGTATGCAAAATCCTCTTATGAGGATTATTTTTGTTAAAGGAAAGGTAAGTATTTAAGTAATAGTATCCCCTATTGAACAAACGCAAATGCACATCACCATCTTGCTATTTCACTGGTCAACAGGAACATTAGCATAAATCATCCTGCAATACTTTTCTTAGTCATTCTTTCTACTACAACAAGTCATTCTTTCTAATTCAACAAGGAAGATTACTCACCTGAAATCCAAACCAGCCTCTACCTTCAAAACAATGCCATGAGCCACAGACACAAGCCATGGCCTTGTCAATCCTCACTGCCTTTCTTTGAGTGACTACTCTGTCAAACACTCGACAGCTACCACATAAAAGCCTTTCAAGTGAAAGGATGGATTGCCCACCACATGGGCTATGATGCTTCAGGCTGAGCTATAGATCTACAAATGTTTATGCTGTATGACATTTTGTGAGGTTTGAAGAGGCCTGAGGTCTAAAAGGCCACTGAATAAGTAAAACGTATTTGAAGATGTATGGAGCCTCAGCATGAATTTACACCCAAAGGATCTACAGTAGGCATACTGGGCTGTCTGGTTGCATAAGGGTAAACAATAGACATGACATATGTACAGTATATGATAAAATATTATCAAAATATGATTTCAAAGGGAAGGGTAAGGGATTTTTTTGTGTACCCACAGCTATGTAACATCTCTATTAGTGCAGGTGGCAGTTTAGCATTTTCTTTATATGGTAATGAAGAGGTAGATTCAGTTGGGCTTGAAATAGTCATCCCAACCCCCAGAAAGAGAGAGAGAGAGAGAGAGAGAGAGAGAGAGAGAGAGAGAGAGAGAGAGAGAGAGAGCACTCTGTATGCATTATGTCCACATTGACGTGTCAAGTGTTAGATTAACTGCCCCCTCAAGTTCCTTTTATTTCCCTGTTCCGGGGCAATGCTCATTTACATAAACAGATAATCCCTGATAAAAATTTCCATTAGACAAAGGTGAAATGGATCAATTTCCTCTGCCAAGATAAATCTTACGTTTTACACCGACAGGGTCATTACCCAGGCCACATTTCAGAAATAATGTATTTAAAAATCAGCCGATAGCAGCCATTTCCAGCTTTCCAATTACTTTTAAGAAAAGCTTATTCTGTGGACAATAAAGCACATTATGGCACAATATGATACAGTCCATAAAGATCATGGTGTTTGATGAGAGGTTAGAGAGAGCTCAGCATATTCAGCAGGGGGTGTCACAACCTCACTGTTATCACCAAAGCGTCTCCATGCAAATGTCCTTTTACACCCAGTCCAAATAGATTAACTGTCCTGTTAAAAAATAAACAGTTTTTATCCCTTTCTCTCATTTTTCCCACCTCCTCTCATCGTCCTTTTCAGGGATGATGAAAGGTTGTGGATTGACGGGGCCTGCAAGGTGATGCCACAGTGACGGAGAGAAGGAGAGAATGAAAATCTCATTAGTTCTCCCCTTCTAGCCTAGTTCACCCATTCACAGATCCCCCAGCCCTGACCTTGAGAAACCCTCACACATCAAGATGGCCTTCTCCTTTCCCTTATTTTCTAGCCTAAGGTAAGTCCCTTGTGCAGTCTTGGGTTCCTCTGAGAGCTGGATGTATATGTATAATCTTTTCCATGTGGAAAAAGCAGGCTCTGACACTCTGACACTCTTTTTTAGTACATACAAGGAAGCACTTTAAAACTTACACTACAGTATTAACAAGGAAATATGTAGATAACAAGGAAAAATAAATATAGAAGGCAAAGCCAATACAACCTCTATGTGTAAAGTTACTTTTGTAACTATTAGTTTGCTGTATTTTCTTATTAGAATTAATAATTATTCCGTAATGAATATCACTAATTCAACTAGCTGTACTGATGGACATATACAGGTTGTGCTCATTACACCTTAAAAATGGTCCTTAACTGCTGATACATCAACATGACAAAAAATTTTGATTTATAGGTTAAGATTTAATGGCCAGCTCTCTCCTTGACTATTGGTCTTTTCATCATGTTATAATCCATCCGACACTTCTGCTTGCCCACATTTGCCATTTTAGATCATAATTAATACATTCAGTTTGAGGAATCCCCATTCGATAATGTCTTTACAATATTTAGTAGTTTGAAAAAGAGTGAGGAGACTGCAAAAGAAAGTGTGCAAGTGCGTGGAGAGAGGAGTGGTGATAAAAAAACTCTGGCAAGACTCTAACAGAAAGAGTTGTTACAGTACCATCTAGTGGATGACACACACTATGTACATCCTATTAACAAACAATAGGGCAAAGAATGAGCCCTATCTCTGTGTGTATGTGTGTATGTGTGTGTGTGTGTGTGTGTGTGTGTGTGTGTGTGTGTGTGTGTGTGTGTGTGTGTGTGTGTGTGTGTGTGTGTGTGTGTGTGTGTGTGCGTGTGTGTATGTATATATAACCTAAACATAACACCTGCATTAGCCCTCCATGACAACTGACATAAACCCACATTTAAAACAACCAACACGCATCAACTGTCATAAAGATATTATTAGAATATCGATATCTATTGGAAGATGCCATTTATGAATCTTTGTGTCTATATGGCAGTTGATGTCTGTTAAAATTAGCCTTTATAATATTTATGTAGATTTATATCAGTTGTCAAGAATGTCTTATGTAGGTATCATAGCTTTATGAATGCCATCATTAAAAGAAGTGTTACAGAGGTCTTTATAACAGTTGAAGCCTATTAGAATAAGCCTTTATAAAAAATTTATGTAAATTCAAGTCATTTTTTAATGCCAGTCTTACATATTCCCATGAAAATGGCTTTACTTTATATAGAGATATTTACTCTATTGGCAGATTTACAAATAAAACATAGAATCAAATAATGGCATATGGCCCTAAAGGATCTAAGATCTTTAGATATAGGATAACCACAATTACTTCTTAAAGATGATTAGTAGACCCTTCACTTGCAGTAGGTTATATTTTGTACTTCCATTAATATCCAGTCCTTATAGAGTGAAAAAAGCTGATTATGGCTGCAGAGTGACATCTACAGGACACATGAGAGCATGTACTCATCCTCCAACACAATACTCTCTCTGTTTATACCTCTTTACACACTTATTTCAGTAAATATTTTCCAGTTGACATCACTACTTATTAATCATATTAATATTGTGAATAGAAAAGATGATCATTGTATTGTGATTAAAAGTAAAAAACTTTTAATAGACATGTTTACTGTATATCATGCTACTGTATCTATTTCAGATTGTAATAATATATTTTATTTATGGGTGCCTTTCAAGACACTTAAGATCACGTTACAATGCAAAGAAAAATGTGCTTGTGTGTGTGTGGGGGGGGGGGGGGGTTTCGGGGGGTAGGGGACTACTAATTACAATTATATTACAAAGTATAATACAATTATACTACTAATGCTTTACTAATACTCTAGTGCCAATTATACTATTAATACACTAGTACCAATTATACTACTAATACTCTAGTGCCAATTATTTCATTAATACTCTATTGCCAATTATACTATTAATACTCTATTGCCGATTATACTACTAATACTTTAGTACTAATTTTACTATTAATACACTTGTACCAATTATACTATTAATACTCTAGTGCCAATTATATCATTAATACACTATTGCCAATTATACTATTAATACTCTATTTCCAATTATACTATTAATACTCTAGTACTAATTATATTGTTAATACACTAGTACCAATTATACTACTAATACTCTAGTGCCAATTATACTATTAATACACTAGTGGCCATTATACTATTAATACACTAGTGGCCATTATACTATTAATACTCTAGTGCCAATTATACTACTAATACTCTAGTACTAATTATACTATTAATACTCTAGTACTAATTGTACTGTTAATACACTAGTACCAATTACACTACTAATACTCTAGTGCCAATTATACTATTAATACACTAGTGGCCATTATACTACTAATACTCTAGTACTAATTATACCAGTTATACTACTTAACTGAACAGTGTCATTTGAGGCAAGTTCTGTCCACATGATGCTAATTACTTGTCATAATCTTCCTGCTTCCTGGCTCTGAAACATTACATAGAGACCATACATCTTGTTAGATTGACTACATCTGATGTCAGAGGGAAAAAATTTAAATTAGTTTTAGTTAGTCAATCATTTAAGGCAGAGACTAATCAACATTATGAATATTTTGAAAATCTGCACTGAGAATATATTAGCCATAAAGTAGCCATAAAGCTCATTTTTACCTGTCTGAGGCTTTCTGGAAGAATTAGATGGTCCATTTTCAACTGGTTTCTGTGTTTGGGGATCATATTACACAGACCAGAATATCAGATGAGAATCTAAGCAAAAAGAAAAAAATAATTAATTCAAACTACAAAGTGTTTTATGCTGGTCACTGTTTTAGGAATCCATAGCTGAGGTGGGAATGCACCTTGGATGGGACTCATAATTCTTTTCAGGAAAAGCAGTTCAGATGGCATTTACTCTCCTATTATCAAAGAGATACTAATGGAGGCCCAACTTTGAAGAAAAAAAAAAAGCATGAAAACTGCCTCTGTTGTTTTGCATCAAGACTATTGTTTGACCTCCTGCTGCTATGCTAGGCTAAGAAAGCAGCGTCAGGGCAGAACACATCCTCCAGCTCCTGATCTGCCCTAACGTGTCAGCCGTCCCAAAAATAAACCTGTGACCAGACTCCAGATACCAAACAAACAAAAGCATTCAGATCGAGTAAACAGCAAGCCTAGCTACTCGCGCCTTGAAGCCTCTCTCTGTCCTCCATATCGTAGCGATCAGACAGTAGGGAACGGGATCGGCCATGACACCCATCCTATTGGAGCGTCTCATGACGATGAGCCAGACTTCGGAACAAGTTGCAATGAAACCGTTGACACAACCTTTGTGCAAACTGAGGCTTGTCCACAGCAGATGTCTCATGGCGGAGATTATAAATAAAGCTGACGAGAGTTTGGGGGGGATGGTGGTGGCTACTGCCAGGCTGGACAGCTTTTTTGTGGTGTTTCTCAGCATGATTTTATGCTGGTCTCTGCTGTGTCTGGAGGTGGCCTTGCAGTTGAGGTTGTTGTCATGACAGGGTGGGATTCCTTATCATAATCAGAACTCAAGGATTTTAACAAAGTTGCTTGGATAAAAGGGTAAATGTCAGCAGGGTGTATCATGTATCGGGAAATAGAGTTTATGAATAAAGTTTAGGTGAGACCAAGTGGCTGAGACCAGGGTCGGTTATTCATAAAGACAAGTTGTTAACTTATGTTTTAACCATTTCATCTGTGCTTTTTAGGGATGTACCAAATACAAACATATTATTTAGAATGAACAAATAATGTGTTCAAAATGGATACAAATACAGATAGAAGTAGAGGCATACTGAGGTATACTTTCATGCAGGATTTCATGTCAGATATGGAATTCATGGGACCAAGAAAGACCACATTCATTCACAGCATATATTCATTCATCTTTAGGGTGTTTTCACACTTAATCCAAATACTCGAGTCCACACCCAGGATCAATTCTGGCCTTGTTTGTGAGCAGAGTCATAAAAAACATAAGTGAATGGTTTACGCTGAAGAAATTTAAATAAGGCAATTGGTATGTTTATATTTAGAGAAATAGAACCAATTAAATCTGTTAGAAAATACTGCAGACAGGTACAAAAAATTTGTGAGTATGATTACAAAAAACAACCATGCACACATCTGTAGTTGTGACCAATTATGAACTTGAGTGATATAGCAGAGGTTGAGGAACTGTCAGTGCCAGAATTCATCTCTGGGGTTTTACAGCATTTTCCAGTGTTTCTAGGTGCAAAGTGGTATGGGCCTTATTTAATTATTTAAAAAAACACCTCTGGTTTGGGCCACACCCACTTCAGGTTTAAATCCAAATACAGATTCAGATACGGATATTTGCTGCACTAAACTGATAGAGGCAGTGATATTGTGTTACAGTCCTAGTGCTTTTTCATACTTGCCGGCATGCAGGATTCCATGGTGTCATGTTGATTTTCGTAGGGTCGTGAGGTCATTAACAACAATAGTATATTAGATCATTAAGGCAACATTGTTTGACAGGATACAGAATCACTCTTTCAAATTAAATTGCTGTCATGTTGTCACATATCAAAATTCCATATCAAATCAATACAGAAAGACCGGATGGGGACAGTTGAGCAAAAGACAAGGGGCAGAGTAGTTTTGATCAAAGGTCAAATGTCAACAGTGTTAGCAGGTTGTGTATTGTAGGTGTAGATGTATAGTGTCTACTAAAAGGTTAGCTGTTCTCTTTGGGTTCTCAATTATGATTGAAAACTGCTAACCACACAGACATGTTTCTAGACTGCTCCTCAGGCCAAAGACACTGGAAGAAAATTCGTGATAGCACTCTGTAGCTGCCATGGTGAAACTGCCTGAGTTGGGCAAATTGTCTTGGCAGTGCATTTGACAGCCTGTTGAAGAGCAATGTGCTGAAAGGTGAATTAGGAGTGTTAATGAAGAACACACTCCCACTTGAGAAGGCAATTAATCTTGGGTGTAAAAGCTGAGGGAAGACTATGTGTGATTTTGCCTCTGAGGTGGATCATAGGCGCTTCCACCTGAGACATTAGTGGAATAAAAATATCTTGGTGGAAACCTATTTTGACAGAAGGCTCTCAATTCAGAGGTTTTCAATCACACAAGACAGGGGTGATATTATTCCTGTATGGTGCTGTTACCAGTTTTAACCACCCTATTGGAACAGAACTTTAGGATATTTCTTTCTTTCTTTCTTTCTTTCTTTCTTTCTTTTTTAAGATTTATACTCTGGGAACAGTATAGTTCAGGCAGAGAGGAACCCTCATAGCCTTCTAGGACTTATGGCCCGCTACTTCAGGCACACACAAATATCTCCCATCAAAGACTCACAATTTACTGTTTTACACAATTTTCACACAAATCCTTCACCAGAGTGAACAATTCTACTTTTTTTTACATACAATATATGGCCAAAAATATGTGGACCTGTGGTACACCATGGCTTTTTGGACCTCACATTGTGCATGGGGCATTGCCATGTTGGAAAAGGTTTGGGCCTCTTAGTTCCAGTGAAAGGAAAATGTTAATACTAGAGCATACAAAGACATTCTAGACAATTGTGTATGGCCAGATTTTCACATACTTTTGACCACATAGTTCCATTTTTTAAGTTTGTCATAATTAGGTTTATTCATTCATTTATCTTCAATAATCACTTCATCCTTGTCAGAGTCACAGTGGATCTGGAGCCCCTGGGATCTTGGGCAGAAGGTGGGAATACACCCTGGATGTGACACCAGTCCATTACGATCACTACGCACACACATTCACACCTACTGGCAATTTAGCATAGCCAATCCACTTACCTGCTTGGGAGGAAACTGGAAGCCAGAAGATATCTCATGCTGACACTGAGAAAACATGCACAGAAACTGTACACATATAGTAACCCATCCTCAGGATTGAACCAGGGACCCTGGAGCTGTGAGGCAGCAAAGCTACCTGCCATATCATTGTGCTTTTTTAATTAGGTTTGTCTGTTACTTATTTCTGATTTGTTGTGTTGTACACCCTCATTAATTTTCCCCTCTTGTCCCATTTTTTATCTCGTTACAGTATTTTGGAACCTGGAACCTTTTTTTGGTCTTGCACACTCAATCATTCAAAGTTTTACATTTGCGTATTTAACTCTACTGGAACTCTATTTACCACTAGATTCACAGCTAGTGTCAGAGACATCCTAAATTCATGACACATTACGATGTGATATATGGAAAGTCATAAGACACAATATTTTTTATATTATTCTAGAACTGCAATAGTGTTTTTGAGTCATCTGGGAACTCTCAGATGGATTCTGCCTCTTACAGCGTGTAGCCAATGAACCACCACCCTGGGAAAAAATATCATACTTTGGGAGATATGGTTTAGGAAATCACAATCTGACCTAAGCAGAATTCTTACTCCAGTCATTTAAGAAGCTTACTGCTTTTCACTAAGGGCTTTACTTGGAAAAATCAAATAACAAATTCATTACTTCTGGAGCATATTTGCTGATGACTGCTTGTTATACTGTAAGGCTTTGACTGAAAAAATTCAGCTCAGTTTAGTGGAGTAATTTGATGCACCCTTTCTGTGGGAACTGCGTAGAAAGAACCACTGAACCTGAGCTCAGGACAGGGGTTAAGTCTGTTTATTGTGTGCAGTTCTTACCAGTTCTTCCTTGCCATTGTTTAACATCATTAAAATGTAGATTTATTTATTCTGTTCCAGAGTGTTGAGGAGATCTGATAGCTTGTGGATAGTGAGACTTCCAAAAGCAGAGAAAGCTTGCACAACAGTAGAGTGTGAAGTCATTAAGTGGTAAGCAATTGTCAGTTAACAATAGATAAATTGGTCCTGTTCTGGCCCTTTTCCTGCTGCAATTAAAAGAATAGTACAGGAAAAGTTTTTCGTCTTTTAGTGAGAGCCAAATATTATGACCATTCCCCTGCGGTAGAAAGTTATGCAATACAATACTCTAATGTTCCACATAAGTGCAATTTTTGTATATTTTCCTTGGCTTGATTATTTGGGCATTTTAATAACCATTTAAGTGCACTTTTCACTATGTTTAAACTACATTTCAACTTAGCTTAAAAAAAAATTACTGGGCTGTACAGTGAAATCAAAGAAAACAATACATAAGAGATTGCACTACAGCACAAAGTGGTTTCCTGCTAATGTTTTTTTTTATGGTAATGTACAGGTTGCTTGTGCAGTGCATTTATCACATCCATCCATCCATCCATCCATTCATTCATTCATCTTCAGTAAGTGCTTTATCCTGGTTGGAGTCAAGGTGATTTAAATTTACTAATTTGTTTATATTTTGGGAATTAGAAGCAACTATGTTTGTTACAAAATATCACAATCCAATACAATCAAGAACTGGCTAAAATTAATTGTTCCTAGGGGTAAATGTGTGCATGCATGTTGCCCTGTGATGAACTGGTATCCCATCCTTCGTGTATTCCCACCTCACGCCCAGCATTTCAGGTATAGGCTCCGGATTCACAGGAACCCTGATCAGGATGAAAGAGTTATTGAAAGTGAGTGAGATACAATCAAAAATAACTGTGGGAGCATAACCACATCAAAATGTCTTACTTATAGCTGTGAACTAATCATTGATGGTTAAGCATTAATGCCATTCAGTTATGTTAGTTGTTTATCTGGAACTTTGTAAGCAAGAAATTTTATTTTACTAGACCTTTACAAGGTTTAGTTGAATACCCCTGCTTTAAAATAGGATGGGTAATGATCAAATGATTTGGATTGATGCATCAATTTAAAAGAGAACAATTTAAATATTTTTAAATATCATATTTTGAAAATGATGTGTAAATAGTCATCATTCAGGAATTCATGAACAGTAGACCTACCCCAGATTTGGAACAAAGTTGGTCACATATCTATCTGAGGCTACTAAATCAAACTGAATTGTATTGTCACAGATTCAGTGGTATGGTCAAATATTGAATCAATATATTATGAAACAAAATCTTATCATATCATATTGTACAGTATTGTATTTCAAGTGACTTCGAGATATTGACAAATTTCAAATCATTGCCTAAAGAATTTTAATATACTATATGGCCAAACGTTTGTGGACACCTGACCATCACACTCATATGTGCATTTTGAACATCCAATTTCAGATGTTGTCCCCATTTTGCTGTTATAATAACCTCCACTCTTCTTGGAAGGCTTTCCACTAGATTTTGGAGCACGGCTGTGGGGATTTATGCTCACTGAGGTCAGGCCCTGATGTTGGGTGAGGAGGTCTGGGGTGCAATTGGTGCTCCAGTTCATCCCAAAGGTGTTCAGTGGGGTTGAGGTCAGGGCTCTGTGCAGGACTCTCGAGTCTTTCTTCCACTCCAACCTTGGCAACCTTGGCAAACCACGTCGTCATGGAGCTCGCTTTACGCACAGGGGCATTGTCATGCTGGAACAGGTTTGAGCCTCTTAGTTCCAGTGAATTGAAACTGTAACACTACAGCATACAAAGACATTCTATACAGTGATGTGCTTCCAACTTTGTGGCAATGTTGTATGTTATGTTATGCTATGTTATGTTCAACTAGCACATATGGGTGTAATAGTCGGGTGTCCACAAACGTTTGGCCATAAAGTTTATGCAATAAACGGTTTACCTTACGGACCATTATGACAAAAACTTATTACGAAAAATAACAGAAATTAAATTAGCTTTACAGCAATTATGAAAAAATACCGAGTAATGAATGTGCCCGGTTCAGTCAGTGTAGACTGTGTATAGTACACACATACAAGTCTGTGGTGTTCCCTGCTGTACTCACACATCTGAGTTAGCCTGTTAGCCAGCGAGTTTACAGCTGTATTGCGGGCAATGTTGAGATTAGCTATTACACAGGGTAGGGTTTAAGTCGGTTTTGAGCTACGCGCCGATGTATACAAATGGACTGCTTAGTACAAATATTTAGCTGATTCAGTGGTAAGTAAACAAGTGATAAAGTGAACATGTTGTGGTTTCTCTAAAACAAAACCCTTACAAACTAGCTGTCCTCAAATGCTAGCTATAAAAGCTCTCGACTAACATCGGTAATTAGCAAGCTAGATCTGTCTGTCTGTACAGCGGTTTACTATTTATGGTGTTGGATTAACCCTGGATACTGAGTGTTTAACTCAGATAACAGGTAAACTCGGGATTATGTGTTTATTTCCTGAAAATGGTACGGGAATATACTGACGTTAGCTTAGCTAAAGTTGGTTAGCATTACAAAGGCACCCATTGAAAACTAGTGTTAGCCGAAAACGGTTTTTTTTAAAATTATTATTATTATTAATAACCTAGCAAACTAGAAAACTCGAAATATAGTGTAAATATGCACTCTAATGTCAGTGACAATCATTAACCATTTCAGGTTTATGTTTATTTGTATTCTGTTGAGTTTGACAGCTCGATGGGAATCTCACCTAGTAATGCTAGCTCTACCTTAGCTAGCTGACTACGTGGCATAAAAAAGACGAATGTATATAAACTTCATGACTAATCCAAAATTTTATTTGTGTTCCAGCTCTATGTAGAGTAACTACGATGCCTTCGGCGAAGGTGCTGAAGAATACCCAGTACATAGAGCTGGGCAGTTATCAGTACTGGCCTGTCCTTGTGCCCAGAGGAATCAGACTGTACACTTACGAGCAAGTGCCAGGCTTTCTGAGGGAGAATCCGTACATCACTGATGGCTATAGAGCTTACCTCACCTCTAGACTGTGTATTAAAAGGTACGTTATCAGATACTACTTTACACTGAAGCTAGAGAAAGCCACATTCATTCAGCCATGTTCAGTAACAGCTATAACCTGGTCAGGATGGTGTTGGATCATTCACATCTAGGGGCAATGTAGTGTAGCCAGATCACCTCCCAGTATGTTTTTGGGAGGAAGATGGAAAACCTGGAAGAAACCCGGCATGTTCACAAGGAGAACACGGACAGACAGTAACCTGAGCTCAGGATCTATCCAGGGATCCTGGAGCTGTGAGGTGGCAATGCTACCCGCTGCACCACCGTGCCGACCCATGAAAGCCACATGTCCATTTTCGTCATGGAGTGTGTAACATAGAAATGCTGCCTTCAGGTGCTATCAGAATTATGATTAAACAGGTTCTTGATCTTTGATTTTCATATAAACATCCCTTTCTTCTTGATTATTTGTGGAAGCTTTGGAAGTTATTTTGATTGCCAGCTTGTTACTGATCTTTGCCCTTTTATGAGGACAGTTTGAGTGGTCGGTGGTGAATAGGTCATTATTTCTGCTAATAAACATGCCCTTAACTGTAAAACACATTTTTCTGGTCTGCCCTATTTTTAATGTCATGAGACGATACATTTTTTCAGGACAAACTTTGAAAGGTTTGTTTTGTAAAATGGACCTAGGAGAGTCGAACCACTCTGTAAAGTCTTCTCCAGCACATCCCAAAGGCTTTCAGTGGGGTTAAGGTCAGGACTCTGTGGTGGCCAATTCATGTGTGAAAATGATTCCTGATAATGTTGCTGACCAACTGAAGCAACCCTGGATCATAACACTGCCTCCAGAGGCTTGTACAGTAGGTACTATGCATGATGGGTGCATCGCTTCATGTGCTTCCCTTCTTACCCTGACGCACCCATCGCTCTGGAATAGATCTGGACTCATCAGACCACATGACCTTTTTCCATTGCATCGACATTCAATTGAAGTCGTTTTTATCTGATTAGCCTCTGATAGCCATGAGTTCTACTGTAGATTTTTTTTTTTACTGTGTGACACCAAGCGTTTTAAAGATCTCCGATCACGATCTTTCAAGATTTTGAACATTCATTTTTCTGACCACATTTCTTCCTCAAAGTTGACAGTTCACCACACTCCTTCCAGGTTTTAATAATGCGTTGGGCAGTTCTTAACCCAATTCCAAGGATTTCAGCAATCTCCTTAGTTGTTTTCTGTGCTTCATGCAGGCCAATAATTTGCCCCTTCTGAAACACAGTAACATCTTTTCCATGACCATGGGATACATCTTCCCACATGATTGTTTAAGAAATGAGAAGCTACACACTGCATCAGTTGGGGTTAAAAGAATTGTTGCCAGCTTAAACATATTAATCACTGCAATAATGATCCAATAATAGGCTCTTAAGTATTTGCTTATTTAAATCCAAACAGTGACTCTTTTTTTTTTTTTTTTTGGCCAGGCAGTGTATAAATATGTTGGCTAACTAGTGCTAGTGACACAAATGCCATGACTTCCAAATTATGTCTTTGTTAGTGGAAAATAAGACTGTAGACTGAGTATTTGAAGGAAGCTTAGGTCAAAATCACTGGATTTTGAAGGTGTTTTAATACTTCTCTGCATGGCCTCATCAATTATCTTGGTGGAATTTAAAATTTTATGTCCTCGCTTAAGCCAACCTGTGTAAATAATTCCTCCATTTGTGCTGATAATCCCATTCTCTCTCTAGTCTTTTCATCCTTTCCAATGAGACTGTGAACATCTGGAGTCACCTGCTCGGGTTCTTCCTGTTCTTCTCGCTGGGGGTGTACGACATGGTGGCTGTGCTGCCTATGGTCGGAGCCTCCAGAGAGGATTATGTCATCTACTCTATAGGCCTCTTCTGCTTCCAGGTTCGTTTATTTACTTTTTGGTGTACACATGCTCTGTGATAAATACGTTCAGAACATTTTAAGGAATTCCTTAAGCAGCAAAGAGTCATTTTCTTCTGCAACAATGACTTTTGTTATAGTATTGTACAGAATACTCAGTTAATTCAGGCAGTAAAAAAAAAAAAAAAATTCTACTTTGGGTTTGTTAAGTCTGTTATGGCCAAGTAGCACAACATGTTATTCAATTTATCACCTTTTGAAGTCAGCTAATCTAATGCTTGTAGTTGTTAGTGTGCCATACTTCTATTTTCAGTTGTTGCGCTGCCTCCTACTTTGGCAGTTACACACTCAGGCATAAGGATGCAGCTTAGAGACTGCTAATTCCCAGAACATACACTTTGAACATCATGCCAGAATAATCAGAGAGAGAAACACAGCATCACAGTTCGTATGGAACTGTGTGAATGCTAGGTAGGCTTAAGATAATCGCATAATTGAATGACCTCATAAAATGCAGAACAGTGGGCGATCCATATTGCACTGAAATTCACAATTGGGTGGGCGCTTGTTTGAAAACATGAAATTGGCCTGTTAAATATCTTTATTTTTAAGTGGCCTGCATGGAGTCTAAGCATGGAGTCTGATTTGTTTAGGTGTGCATGCTGTGCTCAGTGGGATATCACCTGTTCTGCTGTCATCGCTCGGAAAAAACCAGCCGGCGCTGGGTGGCACTGGACTACGCAGGGATATCTATCGGAACTTTGGGCTGCTACGTCCCAGGTGTCTTCTATGCCTTCTACTGCAATAACGTATGTAACATAACGTACATCTGGTTTATGGATGTTTGAGAGCATCATGACATGGATTTTTATATTTGATACACTGTTTACTTAAAGGGATAGTTCACCCAAAAATGAAAATTCTGTCATCCTCATGTCGTTCCAAACCCATAAGACTTTCGTTCATCTTTGGAACACAAATGAAGACGTTTTTAAGGAAACCTGGGAGATTTCAGAAGAGGGACGCTGTACACAAACTGAGTCACATAGAACAGTCTTTGTAACAAAGATGTCTGCAGATTTCAATATAGAGGAGGACTTACAATTTTTTTTGTCCGCCTCACGTCAACACAACACATGCGTCGTGGTTCTCTCTTGAAAGTGCGTCGGAGATCTATGCGGAAGTGAAGATATTTTGTGAATTAAATTTTTTTTTGCCAACAGTTTCACATGACTGTAAATATTCGACTAATAAAATATTAACTTTTTTTTTGCAGCCCTGATCATGTCATCACTTTGCCACAAAGTGATCGCATAAGACAGTTTAGTGGTTAATGTCAGTTCAAATCCCAGGACTCTTGAGCAAGTCACTTGACCCCCTACTGGTTCAACTATATATTTTTTTGGATTGCATGCTGCCTCACCTGTAAGTCAAAATGTAATTTAACTTCATCATGTAACTGGCCTGGAAATGGATGCTACTGCAACGTTACTTTCAGTCGTTTTCAGTTGGATTTAGCTTGAATCCAATTCATGCAGAAGTAAACTGTCCCATGTGATTGACAAGAAAAGATGAGTGTTTACACTGTGCCTGTGGTGTGTGTATGTGTGTGTATGTGGGGTGAGATTCAGACTGGAGTAGATTAATTAGTTGGCCTGAGAAGCATCATCCCAAAGCGGTGTAGCAGCAGATGGTCGGCCTGCTTTTGTTGTGGGCATACGGTACCTGTGCAACAGATACAGAGCAAGAGTTCACACATTTGTGTAGGAAAACAAGTGTGCGGGATGCTGTGGATGGTGTATGTAGAGTTTGTACATGTTTTGAGATTATTTCGTTAGGTTTCTCAAACAAGTAACTCCATAGAACTTTACTGCACAGTAGTACTGTAATATAATTGTTGTATACATGATGTGTGTAATATCTCTGTGATGCTAGTTGCATTACATTTTTTCTGTAGAGTTTCTCCTATAAAGTACTACTTGACTAAACAGATTTGGCTGCGAACACAGTATCCTTTGTATCGAGCAAGCGACGAGCAGAGCTTTCAGAGAAACTTGGATCTGGAACATCCTGAGCAGGCTGCTCACTCTCGTCCTCCCACCCCCCAACTCCCACTTGCTCTTTGCAGTGGGCCGCAGCGATTGGCCACGTCGCTCTGCGCGCGCGCACACACACAGCACACTCCCTCCCCCCACATATTGGAAGTGCTAGCTTATTGTGCCCCAGAATGCGGCGGAAATCTGCTCCAGCCCAAAGCAGATGGCCATGTTCGAGGACCCGCTCTGTCACTCCTGTTCCCCACCATATGACATTCACACACGTGGGTGAGCCATCTCCACTCTACCCCTGCCAAGTGTTTAGCTCTGCTTTTTGGGTGACTACTCAATCAGCCAAGTCCCCCAAGAGAAAGAGAGACTGTTTTCTCTCTCTCTCTCTCTCACATTTTCTCACAATCAGTTTCTCTATCCAGCAATCAAGGAAGTTTATCTAGGCTGTAGTGCTGTGCTATACTTCCAAAAGGAATTTTTTTCAGGGCATGATGGATGGAGCTATACTTATTAAATTACTTGAACTTCTAATGGAAGTAGTCTAACATCAGCAGCCAGACATGCTCATTTACCATGGATTGGTTGGGGCACATTGTCCATAACGGTCAGCAATTTGGACACCATTCTGTTCTTCAATACCACAATCTAGCACTGACCCAGTGATACGATTCTTGAACTGTGAAATGCTGTAGGACACTTGATTCTTTACCATTTTTTTCACATTCTCTGCACTCATGTTTTTCAGTACTGGCGGCAGGTGTATCTGGTTATGGTCCTGGCAATGACACTAGCGGAGTTCTTCGCCCAGATACACCCCCTTTACTTGACTAAGAAGTGGCAGAAGCTGCGCTCAGTCATCTTCTGCTCTGTAGTGGCCTACGGCCTCATCCCAACCATCCACTGGATCTGGCTTAGTGGAGGTTTCAGCTCAGAAATAGTGCAGGTACATACAAGCAGCAGCGGCAGGGGTGCCAATACTTTTGGAATCAGAATTTGTCGGCATTGTAAAATGTACTTTTTTGTGTGTTTGTTTTACAATGAATCTAACACTCATTGACGCACATTATAAAAAGCAAATTATCCAAAGTGAAAGTAAATGAAGAAGTAGTAAAAATTTTTAGTGTAGACACAATATCCATTATGCCTGGTATAGTTTTTACAAAGTGGCTATAAAATAATAATTGAATTATGATCTCAAGATTCGTTCTTAAATTCTTAAAATTGTATTTTTTTTTTTTTTCAGGACTTTATTCCCAGAGTGCTCATAATGTATTTGCTTGCTGCAGTTGCCTTCATCTTTTATCTCTCCAAAGTTCCAGAGCGCTACTTTCCAGGTAAAATAAGAGAGAAAACATTTATTTATTTATTTATTTTTTGAGACGCTGCTTAAATGTATTCACTTGGCATCAGTGAATATTCATTATTCATGTACAGTATGCTTGGTTTATAGCTACAAAAGATAGAGGTGAGGAAAATCATGCATGAGCAATGCCCCAGAAGTTTGGGACATAAATCTTTTCAAATGTTTTTAAAAAATGACCATTTTATTTGACACACTTTGACACACATCAAAAAAGGTGTTGTTTTTTTTTTTTTCTTTTACCACAGCAATTTCCTGAAGATTACAATGTTTTAATGAATGTAATGTAGTTTTTAGCTGTTTATTTTCAGCTATAAACAGACATTTCCTCACCAGCCTCTCATTTTCTCTCCCTCTCTTGGATTTAATAAGATGAAAAAAGTGCAAACTCCTCTGTCCTGAAGACTTTGAGTGTTAGAAAGGTATGAGACTTGTTCCATAAATATTATAGCAACCGCCTTTAGAGAAAATGTCATGATGTTCAGAAAAAAAGTGCAGCGTGACGAAATGTCAGCACAGAAACAGGAATACCAGGTTTGATACGTTGACGAGGGTGGTCAGCTAGCCACGCTGTGTGAATGGTCTATTTTCAAACGTGTCATGATGACCTAGTACCCCTTCAACCTTGTGGTAAAAACGCTTATCCTTTGTACGGTGCACCTTCCTTTAACAGTGAGCAAAACACCGATTATCTGTAGGTGCTCTTAATGTGATTTATGATGAGGAGTTATGATTGTATTGAGCTTACAGAGGACAAGAGGCCAAAGTTAGAACACAACACTGAACATAGGACAGTGATATCTGATGTACTCCAATGTTGTATCTCCTACAGGTCAGCTGAACTACATCGGCTCCAGTCACCAGATTTGGCACATATTGGTGGTGCTCATGTTTTACTGGTGGCATCAATCTGCACTGTTTATTACAAACTACAGACACACCCACCCCTGCCCTGACTACCTCCAGCATGCTTAGGGCAGAAAGATCAGCTCTGAGAAAGCAGCACAACTGGAATATAAATCACAAGATTGTTTACCGCACAGCTTTTTTTGTCAAGTGATTTGTATTTCAGGTGAGATTAATTATCACTCCATTGCTAATGCTAATCATGACTACAGGCCATTTTGGTCACTATGAGAGTCTATAGTGAATCTCAAATGTATTAGCTTCTTTACATGTTAAACAATTTGTTTTTGTAAATATTGTAGAAGTGCCTAGCAATTTCATCTGATGCGCTTTAGTTTTAAAGTGCACCATAGGACCATGCACTACTGTAGATGAAGATGATTGGAAGAACTTTTACAAAAACACAACCAAGTTTCATGGCAGTATTCGTCAGTCAAGCTGAAATCTTGCATCTGGGTCATAATGAATGACAGTAGATGATAAGCTTATGTTTATCACTGGTACTTTTATTAAAGGTGAGAAATGAGTCTGTTCCACTAGCATTGAGTGGAATAGAGGAGATTACACGCGAGAATTGTTCTAGTTAATATTTAAAGAAATTTCTTGTGAATTTGTTGTCAACAAACTACCCAGTGGTATTTGGATATCATACCAAAGATTTGATGCTACAGTAATGGAGACTAGAAACATCACAACAGATAAAATGAACAGCTGTTAATACACTGCAATTTAATTTGGGAAAGTTGTCCCCATTATTAGTTACATTTTAAATAATTTACTTAATATTTGTAAAACTGACTGGGACAAAGTGCAGAGAAATTTGATGCAATGCAAAATGTTTGTTACATGAGGTTCATTGTAGCACTAAAATGCTGTGGTAATAAAATATTTTTGTCTTTTTTTTTTTTTTTTTTTTAAAGGGTTTGATGAGCTAGAATAGACACAATTTAAAAAAAAAAAATGCATTTTCCCTTTTATATTAATGTCTGCCTTTTTACTGCAGAAATGTACTGTTACAGCTTTTTAAATTGTAACTTCTATTTCTCAGTATTTGTTGTACTTTTAAAAACTGTTTAAGGTGCAATGTACTTTGGTAGGCATTATTCCTGTGCAAAATAGGTAATCATGCATAATTCATTTTCAGTGTTGGTGTAGTGTTCAGAGACTTGTTATAGCTTCATTCTCAGCTTGATGGCACAAGCTTTCTTGTTATATTGCGAGAAGCCCTTGCCTTCGAGAGATTTCCTTTGATGAGGTTGTTAAATTCCGTCCTTTACAACTCAATCCTGCTGTCTTCAGAAGAAAATAGGTTCTTTTTATAAATATATATTTTCAGTGTACAGCTTGAGAAACGGCCTCCTAAAAACAGATTATTTAATCATTAACAAAATTAGACCAAGAGCTGAAAAGCTTCCAAATAAGAATTCAGTATTTTATTGCATTGTTAGAGAGCAGTGTAGCAAGACAAATCAAACAAATAAGAAAAATAAAAAGACAGTAAATATTCCAATGCTAGTTGGTCAGTCGATAAACGAAGCTAAAAATGTTGCTGTAGTCGGTGATGGTGTCCCAAGTGCTATAAAAGTCTTTGTCCCATTTTATGTACTGTAAAACACCCTTTTCTCCTCATTTCCAGTTAAATTAAGTGTGTGTATGTTTATGCTTTATTTTGTTAGTTGAATTCAAGACCTTATTCTGTACAAAAGAAAACTGGACAAAATACATTCAAAAAGTACAAACTATGCGTCCTTTCCCTTTTTAAAGAGGCCTGTCTATGATTGTAGGTTGATTTCAAAAGTATGTGTGTGCAGGACTGACATTCTGGTTATTAATGGGTTCAGTATTACATTAGGATTATGTCTATTTTTCATGAAACTTTCCAGCACTAAACCCAGACCAATCCAAAGTTCTTTTTTATATGAAAAAGCTAAAACATCAAAATCATTTTGTTGGGTATCTCTTTTTCATTTAGGATTTTGGGAGAAAACAATGGCAACCATTTAAATGCACTTAAAATGGTGCACTATGCATAGAAAATGGTACATAAATAAGAATGAAGAAGGCCTACACAAATGGTTCTGTTGACACAAAGGCACCAATTCAGCCATTTGTGTATTTGAGGTACAATAAAGCAGGGTGGAGCATACCCATATAAGGCAATATGGTGTGAAACAGACCTATCAGGTAGATCGTGCAGGAAGCAACAATCTACACGAGGACCGTTGATAACTTGGTGGTCCGTGATTGAGCACGCATGTAGATTTAATTCATTGCTAAATCTGGGATCTAATAAAAACAAAGGATATCGTCACCTTTTTGCTAATGTTTTCTTGGAGAACATTGTGATGCAGCATAAACGGCTTCTCAGCAATCAGGTAATGCAAAAAAAAAAAAAAAAGTCTTAAAAATCAATCCATACATAGATTCAAGTCAAGTTCAGGAAAAAAAAGTTAATCCAATGTCGTTAGGTGTTAATAGTTTAAAAAGCTGTAATCTGGATTTCAACCAAAACAAAGGCCTGTGATCTGTTGGGCCACAGCCTGAGATCGCACCACACAGCTGCCATCTGTTAGGTAAATTTCAAAGGGTTGTTTTAACTTTGCATAATGTAGCAGCATTTGTGCAAGTGCACTCTGTGTGTGCCGGAAGACAAGACATTCACTGCTTTGAGGGAAAAGGTGCTGCTCCAAAGGGGTCAAAATCCATTTGTGGGGGCTGCTGAGCCCCACTATGGGTCACCATTTCAGTGAAGGGCACAGCCCCAAAGTCATCCATCTTGTTCCCGTCAAATGTGGACTGCAGAGAGCCAGTCCTAGATCTGCCATTGCCTGAGTTGACATCACCTTTGTTGTCCCCTAGACCTGGCTGCTGTCCATGCCGAACACCGTCTTGTGGATGGAAAGGCTTGGCGCCAAAGGGATCCAAGATGGCATCTTCGGATGGCAAAGATGCCCCTTTCTCTTTCACTTCTCCCATGCTGATGCTGATGTTCTCTTTGGAGGCACTAAGGAACTCATTGCTACTTTGTGAATCCCTTCTTCCCACTTTCTTGTGCCGCCGTGCACGCTCTGGGGTACGAAAGCTGGGCTTGTTGCTCTTCCGGCCACTCGTTGGGGTACTGTGGTGGCGTTTTCCATTACCGCTGCTGGCCTCCTGTTTGGTGCGTCTCTGGCGTGAGGAGAGTTTTTGAAGGCTTCGTTGTTTTAGTTTCTGCTGCTGTGGGCTTTGGGCCTCCTCAAAAGGCACTGGACCAAAGATGTCTTCCTGGCTTCTGGAGGTGGGTATGGTGTGGCTAGGTTGGAAGGGCAAAAAGCCAAAAACATCTACACTCGCTGGAGAGATCGGGGGTGTCTGTCCAGTGGGAGCATCACTGCTCCTGCTTGACTTAGAAAGATTCCTGTTAAAGGGAGCTTTGGTGAACACATCTAACTCTTCTGCTGTATTTTCCTGGCTTGACTGTCTGAAAGGGGCCTTAGCAAAGACATCTATGCTCTCCGGTGGTGTTCTGGGCTGACTACCACCGATGAAGGGCACTGCGCCAAATACATCCACTTCGCTTGCACTGGTCATGGCAACACTGGGTGAGTCATGAGGGGTGATTAGATTGGATCCAGATTCACCTCTAGCACTTCCCTTTGCAATTGCAGAAACTTTGTCTCCTGGCAGTCTCCTAGTAGTGACTTTTGCTTTCCTCTGGTCACAGTCGGAGTCAGAGCTATGTTTGTCCTCCTCCTCCTCGACCTCTTCCTCAGAGTCCATAAGCAGTGGCCTCTGGCCCAAGTTCTCAGGCTCAGTGTCTTCATGCTCACTGTTGAGGCCTTCTTCTTCCTCAACCTCCTCATCCTCGCTGCTTTTTGGTGAGGGAGGATCTGACTCAAAGTCACTCTCTGACTCTTCCCCTGTTTTATGAGGCAATGGGCCAGAGGAGCTGTTTTTTTTCACAGGCTTCTGTTCCCTAGTAATTGGTAGCTGGACATCATCTTCAACAGCAGATAGTACATCAGTGGCAACACCAGTGGCAACACCAGTGGCAACACCAGCGGCAACACCAGCGGCAACACCAGCGGCAACACCAGTGGCAACACCAGGCTCTGTGTTTTGTTGCTCTGTCTGAAGACTAGGTCCTGATAGAAACAAGACAGAAAGAGACAATAGGTAGAATCATATGCAAATTATATTTAATTATATTCAATTATATGAATAGCACAGTCACAAAGCAGCTTTATAGAAATCTGGAGGTAGATTTAGACCCCTAATAAGCAAGCACGAGGCAACAATGGAGTTTATACTGTAAAGTCAAACAGCACTAAGTGTGGTGAAAAAATGTACAGTGTGAGCATACTGAGTAAGAGTCCTGGGATGAGCACAGCAGCAGTTCTTAGGGTCTACAAGACTACAGTATCCACACTATAAATTTTTAACATAGGTCCTGCAAAAATGAGTACTTTTCACCCTCTGAATGTGGGAGATGGGCCATGTCTTAATATGAAAACAGGTCTAGAGGTAACAACAAAAACTAGGTAAAGGAGGATATGCGTCTTAAAAATGAGAACCTGTTCACAGCTTTGTTCTATATTGCATAGCCCTTGTAAACTGCTTTGGAATTAATCTGGTTTTAAGCAGAAGGGCCTTCAAAGTGTGTACTAATAAAAGACAAAATATAATGAATAACAATTACATATTGTTATTCTGTTCCATTTGAACAACAGCAACTGCTGAATACCTAAACAAATAAGAGAACAATCTGCAAAGAAGATGCTTTTGTATTCCATGTCAAAATGTAAGTTTCCTAAACTCTTGTCATATGCTTTTGTATTCCATGTCAAAATGTAAGTTTCCTAAACTCTTAAGTCATATTGCATTGTATTATATACACAATGTACAGTTGCAATGAAAATTATTCAACCCCCATTGCAAATCAGGCTTATTGTCAAAATTTACAGACTTTCATCTGTTTGCACGGAACAAATCAAACAAAAGCAATTGAAATAGTTCAACACAATGAATGCTTCAAGTCAAGTGGTTTCCCCAAATTCAACTGAAAATGCAACTTATAATGACTTCTCCAGTTTAAAAATTATTCAAATATTATATATATATATATATATATATATATATATATATATATATATATATATATATATATATATATATATATATATATAATACACACACACACATATACATACATATATATAGATAGATATAGAAAAGAATCACCCCCCTTTAAAATAAGCACACTTTTTTTTTTTTGTTGTTGCTTTTCAGCTTGAAATGAAGATGGACACAGTTTTTGTTTTATCCAGCTGTATTTACTCAATGCAACTTATAACACCCAGGTGAAAGATATAACACTGACATGTCAGAAAAGAATTAAAAAATTAAAAAACAGAATCACTGAGTTGGAAAAAGGATCACCCCTTCCTAAAATGACTTGTAAACTCAATAAGGTGTAGCTAATCACTTTCTCAATGGTACACAAAGCCATTTGACTTTCAATTGTGATCAGCTGTGGTCATTTTGATTAGCTCAGCATGAAAAGAGCTTTCCTGGAGCATTTCTGTCCTTTGTTTGCTTCAGTTGCACTACCATCAACTATGGGTGGCAAGGCACTGTCAAAAGATCTCTGGGATAAAACTGTGGTCAGGAGAGGGATACAAAAAAATTTCAAAGGCTTTATCAATGCCTAGAAGCACAGTGAAATCTATTACTAAGAAGTGGAAGGTATTTGGTACAACACAGACCTTCCCTGGATCAGGACGTCGCTCCTTGGATAAAAAAAAAAAACTGGTCAGAGAGGCTACCAAGAGGCCTACAGCAACTCTGAAGCAGTTGCAGGAATTTATGACAAAGAATGGTCATTGTGTGCATGTGACAACAATATCTCAAATTCTCCACAAATGTGGCTTGTGTAGGAGGGTTGCAAGAAAAAAGCCACCCATGACTGAGCTTTGTCAAAACGCACCTTGAAGATTCTGAGGCCCACATGGAAAAAGGTGTTATGGTCAGATGAGACTAAAATTGAATTATTTGGCCTCAACACCAAACAATATGTCTGGCGGAAATCCAATACAGCTCACCATCCAAATAACACCATTCCTACAGCATGGAGGTGGTAATATCCTGTTATGGGGGTGTTTCTCTGCAGCAGGGACTGGACCACTTGAAGGAAAATGGATGGGGCAAAATACCGTCAAATTCTTGAGGAAAATCTGCTGCCCTCTGCCAGAAAGTTGTCAATGGGAAGAAGGTTTACCTTCCAACATGACAATGACCCAAAGCACACAGCAAAACTGACCACACTGTGGTTGAAGGAGAAAAAGGTGAATGTCCTTGCATGGCCTAGTCAGAGCCCAGACTTAAACCCCATTGAAAATCTGTGGAATGACTTGAAGACTGTAGTCCACAAACGGTCACCATCAAATTTAACTGAACTTGAGTAGTTCTGCAAAGAAGAGTGGGCAAATATTGCAAAGTCTAGATGTGCAAAGTTAGTAGAGACATATCCCAACAGACTAAAGGCTGTAATTAAAAAATTAAGGCAAATTAAAGCAAGGGGTGATCCTTTTTCCAACTCAGTGATTCTGTTTTTTAATTTTTTAAAAACATTTTTTTCTGACATGTTGGTGTTATATCTTTCACTTGGATGTTATAAGTTGCACTGAATAAATACAGCTGGATAAAACAAAAACTGTGTCCATCTTCAGGACAACGCCAAACCACATTCTGCCCAGATTACAAGCGCATGGTTGCATAAGCAGAGAGTGCTAGTGCTAGCATGGCCTGCCTGCAGTCCTGACCTGTCTCCGATTGAGAATGTGTGGCACATTATGAAGCGCAAAACAAGGCAACGAAGGCTCCGTACAGTTGCGCCGCTGAAGAAATGCATAATGGATGAATGGGGTACAATTCCGCTTGCTAAACTTAGGGTTAACCAACTGGTGTCTTCAGTGCTCAAATGCTTAATAAGTGTTATTAAAAGAAAAGGTGATGTAACACAGTGGTAAACAGTCAACTGTCCCAACTTTTTTGGAGTGTGTTGCAGTCATCAGATTTTAAATGAGTGTATATTTTCACAAATAAATTCACAAAGTAAAATATCAAATAATATGTTTTCAATATCCTACAGGGTGAATTGAATTTTCAAATGACTGTGTTTTTTGTTTTTTTGCATTTTCCATACTGTTACTACTTTTTCGGAATTGGGGGTGTCCGTGAAATATATTTTTCTCATATGAATTCATGGGGTGCCAATAATTGTTGCACACCTATATTTAACAAAGTTTTTTTTTTGGATAAACCTGTGTTGTGTTTGCAATTGTTTGATATCCATGAGAGCAGAGTATTTGTATGATTTTTTTTTTTAACAAACGATCAAAAGGTTAAACAACAAAAATTTTTCACAGCCTTTTTTGCTCTTATTTAGTGGAGGGCACTGTGTGTGTGTATGTATGTGTGTGAGTTATTTATATATGTATATACACATATATACATATATACACATACATACATAAAAAACACACACACACACACACACACACACACACACACACACATACAAGTACTGAACCATTTTGTACCACTTCCTTCTCATTTCTACTCCTCAGTATAGCTGGTCAGAGCCATACCTCATGCTGTGCAGGCAGATCTGCAAATCTGTTACCATCTAAACTCTCCAAACTGGCAAGACTAGACAAAGGGTTAGCCAAACATAGTGTTATCTGTGAGCAAGTTTAGAAAGGGGGGTGAGCTAAGAAAGCTAGAGGGGGTAAAGTGAAAAAGTAATAGGATGGGTAATTTATAATAATTTAAAATTAATAATTTAAAATGTATTTATTTATTTAACAACAGTTGGCGTGAAAGTATTAGTCGAATACAGCATCTGTTTAGCCTGTACTGCCGAGATTATAATCTTTTTAATTACGCTGAAATTTCAGAACACAGGTACTTCAAGGGCAGTGCAAGTTTAATCGTATGAGATCTAAAGCTGGAAATTTATTGCGTGATGTTCTTTTGCAGGGACATCAGATTACACTACGATGACTACCCATGTATTACACAGGGCTGTTTATCCGAGGTCAGCAGATGCTCAACTGGCTGCTGTGTTGTCTGTCCCATGTTATATGAAAATTAATAATTGAGTCAGACTATGCATTTCATTTGACATGTGCATGCACATACCACATGACACACAAGTGCTTCTATATACCTGTAGCTATTCTGTTCATGCTTATTAATGTACAATGTAAGTTGCTCAAAAACAACTGCAAAATTCAACCACGTACAAAGTCGAAGCGGTAGAATTAAAGCACTGCAAACTACTGTGTGGTAAATAATGAGTTGTGTCGATGTTTGTTTTCCTTTACCATGCACCAGCTGCTTTGAAAACTAATTTTCTAAGATGCACAGAATTCTTAAGATTTTAACTGTTTATTTTGTAATCACACTAACTGTTAATACCAACATGGCATTACTTAATAACTGACTAAAACGAACGTTTTGAAACTAATACGATTTCCTGGACTGAGACTTAGCAAGGAATAGCACATGACAGGCCGTGCACTTATAGGAAAAGAATCAGTGATGGATGTGAACTGTTACCACCACAAAGTTGATGATTTTCCAATAACAGCATGTCCTGAAATGTTTTATTCCTCTTATACCACAGCATTTTTTTCCACAGTTGATTTTTTGAAATATATTAATGGAGATGTACAATTTAACTGATTATACTTATATTTAACATTGTTGAACGTCTGTGAAACAAGTCAGTTTCATTACGTTATAGCAGACAAACAGTCGCTCACTCACCAGTCTCTCCTTTTTCTCCCTCTTGAAGTTAATAAGCCAAAAAAAAAAAAAAAAAATTAATTATTGTGGTAAAAATATTGTTAAAATGGTTGACCCAGAAGATTCCATCCATAAATGCTAAATAACCATCTCTTAGAAAATGTCACCATATTAGTGATTATACACTTTACTTCGTGACATAACAGCACATTTTAAAAACATCCCTGTGAATGACCTACTATAGAAGTTACTACGGAAAAAATAACGTATTAGAACGAGCACATTAAAATAAATCTGTGATTTAACTAATCAGATTTGAGAATTCAACAGCGCTGTGGTATAAATTCATTTAATGCACAAATTTTTATTATTTTTTTAACTGATGTAAGAGATAAAGACAGCCATGCTCATCATATCACAAACATCTTGATTATGTGGTATAGAGTTCAGACCAGAAGACACTGGAACGTTTTAATTCAAACAAAATCAACAAAAGTGCATATTGCTTTTTAATAGACTTTTATTCATCATTAGCAGTTTGTAAAGAAATACATCGTTATACATTATGATACATGAGCATTTACATTTCTGTCTTATGAGAACAGAACATTCTGAACATCTTATTCAACTATGCTTATATATAAATGTATGAAAAGCCTATTGACCTATATTTCTGTTATACTTTTATAAATATTTGGCCTAGGAAGCATCTTGGACTCCCAAAAGCACCACAGCACTTTAACCTTAGATGGCAGAATGGGTGTATTACATTAATTTTCCCATCATGATTGGTGGTGTGCTACAACATTTTCAGAATTATAGCCACTCTGCACCAACAAAACACATCGAACACTGGAAGCTGAGTGGCTACAATAAACTAATCCCTTAGGCTAATCTATACCCCTATTTTCAGAGACAACATGATAACACAGAACAGAGTTAACACCTACTAATGAAGGAAGTCTACAAAACAGCCCTTTTACAATCTAAAATTCCACTTGCTTTTAACTACCACGGCAACGTACCTTGTTTGTTCTTATGTGCATGCATGTTTCTAGTGTAAAATATGGCTCAGATCAGATTTTTTTTTCCCCACCTTGTCTAAAATTCAAAAAGTGTCCCACTGAACCAAGATGTCTCTGAGAATGGCTGTCTTTATCTAATACAACATCAGATAGTAGACAGGCAAATAATAAAACATGTACCAGTCATGTTCTGATGATGGTCAGAACTGAAGTAAACAATGAGATGAATAAATGAATGAATAATAATAATAATAATAATAATAACAATAAAAAAGATTAGGAATCTAGAACATGGACTGTCTAAATTTGTCAACTTACCTTTGGTTAAACAAAAAGCAAAGCAAAGAGGTCATGTGCATACTTTAGAGGTTTGTTTTCTGCACACAGCTTATATCTAGCATGGGTTTTCAATAAAGAATCCCCGATACATTTTAATCCAAGAGCAACCTTAATCTGTGCTCAGAAAACCTTACATACACTGTCAGCTTATTAATGACTAGATCTTTGTATGTCAAACAATACATACATACAACATACTAGTCACTTTATTAGGAACACCTGTACGTCTGCTCTTCCATGCAGTTATCTAATCAGCCAATCATGTTGCAGAAGCACAATGCATAAACTCATGCAGATACAGGTTTGAATATTTCAGAAACTGTTTATCTGGGATTTTCACACCCTACAGTCTCTAGACACAGGTCTACACAGAATGGTGTGAAAAACCAAAAAAAAACATCCACTGAGCAGCAGTTCTGTGGGCAGAAACGCCTTTGATGAGAGAGGTCAGAGACAAATGATCAGTCTGTTTCAAGCTAACAGGAAGGCTCGAGTAACTCAAATAACCACTCATAGTGATATTCATGGTGAGAAGAAAAGCATCTCGGTAGCATCATACCACATCTCCATGTTTTGATGTATTACACTGCTGCCACATGATTGGCTGACTGGATAATTGCATGAATGAGCAGGCATTCCTATTGAAGTACTTTTGGTAAGGAGTATGCTTGTATGTATACACCAGGTCAGCAGGTTATTAGGTATCCCCCATGTAGTCATTAATAAACCGACACCTCAGTATTTGGTCACACTGAATCAGTGAGATATTTGTCATTTTTTCAATGAGAAAGCAGCAAAGAAATATAGCATGTGCATGATTTTTTTTTTTTTTTTGTAACAAAAGTCCATGCATTCTCAGACACAGCCTGGTTCTATAGTACAAAGTAACAAGTGAACAAGAAACTGAATGCACACAAACATAGACTACATAGCAAAGCATCACATTCTGAGATGAGCTGGAAAACACAGAAAATTGAGGACTGTGCACATTTAGATCCTACACAGATCTAACAGTCCTCTGATTATGTATCTAAACTCATCCTAACTTAATGAATCTGCCAACATTCCATAAATTGGCAACGCAAAGTATCTTCACAGTTAAAAAAAAAAAAAAAAAAAAAAAAAGAGGGATAAGGCTCAATGAGGGAATCAAAGCCAATTTTAACACTGGAGAGAAACTTGTGATTAACTCCATGCAAAATTGGCATGTTAAGGACAAGTAAACACAGTGGCTATGAAGATCCCTGGAAATGTTTCATTAAGTGAGATCCATGAGTGTGTACCTGAGAAATCCTGGCTTTCACCACAATTATCAACATGAAGTAAAAAAAAAAAAAAAATGTTAATTGAGACACAAAATATGTAGCTTTTAATACAAGTGAAAAACAGTTTGCTCAAGAATTAAGAGGACTATTCTTTCATGCCAAACTGATGCAATTTAGTGTGAAAATGCCAAAATGAATGAATCCAACATTTTTATTAGCAGCACTTTATATTAGTGAAGTCTAACGAATTTGGTTGCACTTCACTATCATATAAAGTTACTTGTTCCATAGTTTCCGAAAACGCACTCCTTTTAACTTCTCAATAATAAAAATATTTTAAACCTAATTCCTACCTACACTGAAGTGGCACAAATTTCAGGCCTATGATATTCTGCATTCTGCTGTAATATAATAAATCTGACACTTTTGGTACACAGCTAAATTGTTTAGAGATGCATTTGTTTTGTTTTTTGTGGGGGTTTTTTTTGTAACAATAACAATAAAGTGCAGAAGCCTCCCCATCAAAAGTCATAAAGGCAAGCTAAAAAGCATGGAGGCACTACATTGCCCATTGGCTTCAATTTAAAACAAAAAGAGCATGGTCCTTTTTCTGTAGAACACAAAGAAAAGTAGAAATATTAGTACTACAAACCTTGATGTCTATGCCTCATGTAGGTCAGTGTATTAAAAGAGATCTATATATATATATTGTACACATTTTTGCAGTCTGTGAAGGCTATTCCTATTGCTATGTAACATTTTCCTACATGTCTTGCCTATAACGGCCTGGTTTGCTTATCTTACTCATCAACCCAATTGTATTATAGGGACTTCCGATCCCGCCTCACTCCCGGGTCCAGAAGTGACTTGGTGTAAATCCAGAGAGTAGGAGCAGAAAGGTGCAGTGGGAATGCAGTGGGAATTTGAGGAGATTGATAGTATATAATACATACAATAAAATAAAAGGGGCAGAGTCTTTATTTGGGGCATAGCCGCTAGAACTTGCCTGCATTGGCCACAAAGGGCACAGAGCCGAATGGGTCCTCTGGCAGCATGGTCGTGCCACCAGCCTGCAAGCTTTCCACTTTCTCCACTTGTTTATCTGCTGGAGAGTAAGAGAGAGAGTTATTACAGGCACAGGGCAACACTTAACGAAATGAGTCAAAGAACAACGCGTAACAGGTGACAAATCAGGATGACAAGGAAGTAGAAAATGTGCACTAAACCAATGCAGACCTGCCAACTATGAAGTGGAATAATAAAATGTAGGGTAAAAACATATTACATTTTCAGTATAGTCCTTCACAAATCACTTGTCACTACAAGCATGTGAACTACACAGAAACTACCAGTCAAAATATGTTAACTATATACTCGTCTAAATGTGAGCATATAAAACATACATTGATACATTTTACTTAAAAAGACTGCTCTTTGGCATATTTTTGAGTGATGGCTCATAGCAGTGTACTCCAATGTTAAAATGCATAGCTCTGATGCAAAATGCATAAAAGTTGGCAAGTCTGGCAATGTAATAAGCCATAATAAGAGGAGGAGAAGTTCGTAACACATGCTTGCTCTGAGAAGGTCAAACTCTCTGTCCAACAGCTCCTCTTCAGTTAGCTTAGAGAAGTTGTCCTCTCTAAACGGGTTCCAGCGAGACATGTCAGGAGGGTTACTGACAGGCTGAAGAGACGGACTGACCAACTCTGTACTAGGCACGGTCATTCTGCAATCAACGAGATGATGATGAATTATTGTTAATAAAACCTCTTTACAGATAAAGCACATTGATGGAAGCAGGTTCAGGTGCTACCTGGTGTTGCTGAAGGGAGCATCCACAGGTGACGGACCAGCAGGGTTGTAGGCGCTCAGTGATGCATGAAAATCTAGTGGGGAACCGTAGGGGACTTGCTGTGTTGGAGTACACTGCTGCTGGCCAGCAAACGCCTGCTGATACTGATGGATCTGTTATCGAGGAAAAAGAGGGCCATAATTTGAGCATAATGGACTATAATGACAGAGTTGGGGCTGTGGGATTCTGTGTGGCCTACTGATGACACACAGATGCACACAAACATCCACTGACAGTGACAGATACACTTTGAAGTGGTTAACAGTTACAATGCATTTTCTTCCAATACACTTTTTCAAATCCGCTTCACCACAGGGATTCACCATTACTTTTTAAATCCTCTATTTCGACACGAACAGCTCCCACAAATGCTTGGTGTCAAATGCACTTTTCAACCCAAAGTGACCGTTCAGGACATGAATACAGCAAGAGAGTGATAGATGACTGCTTAGATTTCCCTACAGTGTAACTGCTTCATATGTTACGATTTAACACAGAGAATCGGTCGATTTCACCCCCCATTCAATCCCCTGATGGCTTTGCATGGAGCAGATTGCAGCTGAAATTAAACAGATGGTAACCATTCGGTGGAAAATGAGCTAAAAATTGTGCCGCCTTAACATTATGTATTTAGAGGAAGCCTGGTTGCATCGCCTTCGTGTTTAGCGTAAATACGTTTCTGGAAGAATTACTGATAGATGCGACCGACTGGCTTCGACTTGGACTCGGCAACCGTTTGGCACAAAGAGCTTTTGCATGGCGTGCAGGCGGCCAAATTAGTCATCGAGACAGAGCAGTGCCATCCAACTGGACTTTTCTTAAGTGAATAATATCTGCATGCATTCACATGTTGTTTCATCCCAGTGCATGCCTCATGACAGTGCTCTACAGAGAGGTATTGAACTCCAGTGCGTCCACAACCAAACTTTTAAACAGATGCTTTAGAAATTATTTATTTTTATTATTTATTATCTTATTATTAGATATTATGAATAATATTAGATTAGTTTATGCTATATAGTGGCTTTTTCCTTTACAAGAGTGAATGGAAGTCCCAGGCTGCTGTGTGAATGTGTGAGTACTCACCAGAGTTGCATAATGCTGCTGCTGCTGCTGTGGTGGATACATGGACTGCTGCATCAGCATCTGCTGGTAAACCATATGCTGCTGTTGCTGCTGCATCTGGAGGCTCTGCTGCATGGCCTGATACTGCTAAAAGAGAGACAAAAGGAAAGACAGAGACAAAGAAATTAAGTATTCCTCTCTGAGGAAACTCCTATACAGATTTGAATTAATCTATGTGCATTAGTGTATTTAGAGAACTCACACAAAGGGTCTTAAACAAATATTCGGCAACAGATTTTTAAGTCACTGTTCGAAGTTACAGCGATCACACAGATTTCTATTATTACACATATCTGTGGGAATAACAAAAACATGCTGGACCTGTTTCAATAAATAAAGCAGAACCCACCTGGGTTAAGCCCCCTTTAGCTAATACTGAACACATGTCCTGGTCACAAACGGACGAGAAGAGAAAACTGCTTTCTAGCGGTCGTAAGACAGCTGTGTTAGCCCAACTATCCCATTAACAGAGTAATACACAATTAACCAGCTGACCACCTGCTGTGCTCCCCAATACAGTCTGTCTGGTCCTCATTCAAACACATGGCCCACACTGCCATCTGTCTGTGTGTGACTGAAATAACTAAAATCAGAACTCTGCCAGAGTCAATAATCCCACACTAAATCAATTAACATGTGGGGCATTCCATGAAGCAAGCTAATAAAATTGAAACCTATCTGAAATATTCTTGCCTAACAGTCCACTCTTAGGCACAGTCTGTTTCCACTAATTCAAGACCAAATGTACTAATCGAAGTACAATGGTGTGAACACAACCAAACCACCTCTTTGTGATTTTCTTTGACTACGGAAGGAACAATCTTCAGCTTTCGTAGTTTATATATGAACTGTGTAGTTGTTCAATCTGCCTAATTATTTGCATGTAAACGATAAATATTTTAAGCCATTTAACCTCAAACATAACTTTTTAAGGAATTTATACAGCTACAGTGTATACAAAATACAGTAAGCAGTTTTTTTTTTTTATGCATGCTCTTTCATTTCAGCTTCATTTACAACTGAAAAGAGGTATTCTTAATTTAAGGGAAAATAAAGAACTTTTGTTGCGTTTATATACAGTGACACTTTAAAAGAAAAACCAAGATCAATTGTCTTAGTAGTGTATCTATTCATCCATCTATGAGATAATATATTAATAATACAATCTAATGATAAGATTATCATTATGATAAGTCATATGAGAAGTAGAATATTTCACTGAGAGATTAATTTTTGAGGAAAGAAACTACTAGCAGTATCAGGCGAGGAGTTGGCATTCCAGTTCATCCCAAAGGTGTTCAGTTGGGCTGAGGTCAGGGCTTTGTGCAGAACACTCAATTTCTTCCACTCTACCCTTAGCAAACCACGTCTTCATGGACCTCACTTGGTGCACAGAGACACTGTCCTGCTGGAACAGGTTTGGGCCCCTTAGTTCCAGTAAAGGACAATTGTAACGCTACAGCATACAAAAACATCCTATACAGTTGTGTGCTCCCAACTTTGTGGCAAAAGTTTGGGGAAGAACCACACATGGGTGTGATGGTCAGGTGTCCACATACTTTTGGCCAAATAGTGTATATAGAAAAATACTTGTAGAAGCATATAATTGAAAATACAGAGGAAGAACT
The DNA here is from genome assembly GCA_023630585.1 of Cranoglanis bouderius. NCBI lineage: Eukaryota > Metazoa > Chordata > Actinopteri > Siluriformes > Cranoglanididae > Cranoglanis > Cranoglanis bouderius. Next base: position 14,921,335 of record CM042549.1, on the reverse strand, counting down.
GTGCCATATTTCAGGTTATACTGTATGTACTGCGCACTGGCGCTCAAATTGGCACAAGAATTTGGCATGGTTGTTCTTGCCTGGTGTCTTTTCCCAATAAAAATATTTCTGAAGTCAAAACACTGTGTACAAATCAAGTTCACGACCTTTGTCAAATAAAATAAAGAGGACCATACATAAGAAGCAGAAACAATAAATTCTGCAAGAGGAGCAAATCTCAAATTCACATTCATATTCTACAAATCAGTCATTTCACAAGATAATTTTACCTACATATGACACTATATGACATTTTTCATATATACTCCTGTAGTGCTTATAGCATTTTATGTGGTGCTTAAAATAACAATAGTTTATCAACAGTATCATTCTGAAAGCTATACTGGCTACTGCTGTATTTACAGATAAGAAATAGTTGATAATTAGCACCAGAAGCCAAGTGTTTTCAGCAGGACATTCTGCAAATGTGGCCATGCCAGTATGTGTGAAAAATCACAGATCATAACATATATTTTGAATGACTGCCAGCACATTTTTTAAACATGGCTTGTAGAGTACAAGACAGAGAGCAATTTCATGAAATCTGGTATATAATATGTAATACAAGTTACTTTACATGCTCAAAATAAGTGCGACCATGTTGTTTAGTTGCAAGATCATGAGCCTGTCTGCTAATGAAACCAAAATGCAAACTTAAAAATAAACAAAACTGATAAAGGTTGTTAGACTTTCTCTTAATTGCATTACCCAGTGTTTCAGATTGATTTAAATCAGTTATACTGCATTTATAGGCAGGTTTGCCAAAAAGAATAATCAGTGGACAAAAATAAGCATAAAATTATTAGCCAGCCAAACAAACAAGTGTAAGCTCCAGTGTGCTGCTGAGACTCATAGGCTGCATTCGTAATTGCGTACTTTGGCAGTACCTACTGCATTCGTTTCAGTACCTACTGCTCGAACGTTGATGCAGTACGTACTGATCAGTATAAGTGTGTAGCATGAATACAATCTGGACATACTACATCCGTCATGTTGTCATTGTCACGTGACAGCTCTTCTGCGCCAGTCCCGTTGCTTTATGGGATAGCGCAGTGTCTATTGCTTCTATACTGTAGAATCTCAGCAGAAGCAGTAGGTCATCTGGGAATTTCTCGCCTACTGTTTTATGAATACTGAGAATTTGGCCATACTACTCCTGTACTACTCCTCTACTACAGTACTTGGCCGTACTGCTTTTCGCCTGCTGTATAGTAGGGTACTAGGGATATACGAATGCAGTCATAGTTTGTTTGCAATTATCTAAGCTGTTAACTAACGTATTTTAACTTAAAAGTATGATGAGCCAATTAGCTAATAAAGTAAGGAAAACTGTGGGGATGACAACTTTATGGCTATAGTCCTATTCTGATAATGTCTTTGATGTAGCATATCGTGGTTTGACAAACTAGAAGCAAGTCTATGGTTAAGATTTTAGCTATGTGCTGTGGTATCCTCTCTTTGCACTGCATTAAAAATATGATATTCATGTCTGACTGCTTCTTTGTTTTCCCTCGACATGCTATTAGCAGAGTTGTATAATAGTTATGTGCTGCACTGTTATAGTAAAACAGATATGTGCAGCATTGTTCTGTATTTAACTGGTAAAAGTAGTTCCTACCAATGGTCAGATTGCATTCTCAGTTGATATGTGTAGTTTAGTTTGTAGTGAAATTCAGGAACTAGTAGCCCAGGTTAGTTAGTATTGCAACACACTTTATATGTGTTATGTTTAGAAGTATTGAGCAGTCTACAATGTATTGTAAACACACCTACTAAACCTACTCCTCTTCCAGCAAATACAAATAAAAAAACCCACAGCCCAGACATGTAATCTGCTTGTCTTGGGTGCCCGGGCTACTACCCCGTTATACCGTCAAACACTCCCTGAAGATTACCTGAATGTACTGCAGCTGTTGTGGACTGACTTGTTGCTGGTGGTGCAGGTTATGCTGTTGTTGTTGTTGTTGATGATGGAGTCTCAGGTCCCCAGGCTGCAGCTGCTGTAACACTCGGTTGTGCTGATTGCTGCTCTGCATCTGCACAGCTGCCGGCTGCCCATTTCCTTGGGCTGATGAAGGCACAAACATAACCACACACAGATTATAAGAATCTAATTCTAAATGTTGTCTTTATTTCACCTGTTGTGAAAAAAGTTAGATATTCACTGAATTTAGTGGACTAAGTGGATGGGACTCTAGTATACATTAGAACAGTGTGGACTGAATATGCATACTCGACAAAAGAAATGGAGAAAAAAAGACATACGATTCTGGCCGTTGCTGACTGTTCCGGGTGGGACGCTCATTTTCACAGGTGTTACAGAGTTGGGAAGTGGCAGTACACTGCTGTTGGCTGCCTTTGGCCTTTGCCTTGGAGCAATGGAGGTTTCCGTAGGGCCAACAGAATCTGTTATTCTGCAAAAAATCATACACAAACTCAGCACAATACTGACTGCTTTGACTCATTACGATTGTAAAGCAATCACTTGTGTCATTTAACAGTACATGTGGAACTACAGGATCTCTGTGTTTTTTGTCTCGAATTTATCTATTTTGATGTGGAAGATTAAGCTGTTGTTTTTTTAAAAAAAATTTTTTTTATTTTACAAAATTAACAGAATTCATTCAAACTACTTTAAAAATAGACTGATGGTGTACAATTTCAAATACCTAGCTTTTGTCTGGCTCTTCTTAGCAGCGATGTCACTGGCCGTTAATGGCTCTGGCAGCGAGGTGGGAATGGAGGAATTCTGCAAAACAGAACCCAAATATTCACCAAGTCATTGCAAAAAGTTCAACTGCCACTGCAGTCATGCAGCTCTGAAAATAACGTATGTATAATGTAATGACAGAACCCACAAATAGATTTGGCACTGGACACTCCCGTCCAGCTAGTCTGAAGACAAAGTAAGAGACTTGAAAGATGTCTGGTCTTTTCTCTGGATCAGGCTCCAACATATATCCTATAATTGTGAGAAATAAAACACCAACATTTACAAAAGCTGAGAATCCACTTAGTTTGCCTTTACTTTTGTGTTGATATCTCATATTTTGATAATATTTTACATATTATTTCTACCCAGATTAAGTTGTTTAAAAAAATGTGAATGGAAGGATTTGTGAATGAATAATTACAGAGGAAAAAAGCTACAATGTTTGAGAACTACCAGGAGGTGGCAGTACAACAAAAGTAAATATCTCACTGAAGGCTGATCCTCCTCACTGGAGCATCTGTTTTAATGCAAATCCTTCCACTTGCCAGATGTGGATTTAATGAGTTTCAGATCAGCAGATTTGCATGAAGAGATCTGATGGACATGCACTAGCACTTACTGATTAAGCAGTGCAGTTTGGAGGAAAACTTTGAGCTATCTGGAACGCTGAAGATTCCGTCACATATGGCGACCTGACTCTCCCCAAAAGGAAGTGTGAAGAAACACAGCTTGTACAACAAGCATCCAAGTGCCTAAGAGAGGTAGAGAAAGTGAAATGTAAACTCATTCATAACTGTACCAAAACAAACAAGGTACATAACATCAAACTGCACACTGATCGCCATGTAAGGAAACAAACAAGTACTCGTCAACATTGTGGATGAACTTGTACACAATTCTTTCTATTTTTAGCAGAAGACAATAACTGACAGGAAACACTAACACTCTGCTTATCTATGCCTGCTTTGACATGACTACCATAAAGCTGAGGCAGTGAAAAATTCTGACCGTAGTAAAGCATTCCTTCTTTCAAAGAGATTTATTCTTGTATATTGCTCTTGTTAGGCATTTGCTTGGATAGCTGAGGGAGGAAAAATGAGTTCTCTGCCTCACAGCAAGTATAAGTAGAGGAAGCTTTCTGCTCAGAAGCCCTCACATCTTATCTTTAGAGTTAAACCAGGAAATTTCTTTCCTTTCTCTGCTTTTACTTTTCCATGTTCATATGAACTTAACAGGGCAGTACTATTGCTTATGTCCTCGGTTTCATGACCCTTTCATGAATGAATATTTTAGTCAGACTATACTTGGGTGTAATATAAGTGTTGTAAAATTACTGTAAATATAAAATGAAAAACTGAGTTCTGTCTCATGATTTCTCACGCATGGGGAGAGATTTCTGGTATCGATTTCCAAAATATTGTTTAATTAATTGCTAATGACCAAGATCGTACATAGGGTGTTTCAGAATAAACAGAACAGCATGGGCTGTGGCAAACAGCACTACAGATGCTAACAGAACAGTACATCATAAACATAAACATACTAAGGAATAAAACACTGTGAGGCTATGTTAAACTTGAAACAGCAAATTGTTGCACCTCACATTGGTAAACTATAAAGGACGCAAATTCGGTTGCTGTTGGACCCCCAAATTCCACCCATGCATTTTGACAAAATCTTTTTTTTTCTTTTTTTCTCCATGTCCAGAGGATAAACATAAAATGAAGCAATACTCTTGAGGAAATTCCTCCCCATTACAAACCTAATTTCTGAAGCAAACCGGTTGGTTATGGGTCTGTGACGTCTGCCTGACCAAACCAGATCCTCAGCATAACAGTGCGTTTGTGCAAGCCACATACACCAAAGAACAGAATGGGGGAAGGGTGGGTGGGTGGGTGTTGTGTGGGTGGGTGGGTGGATACTGATGTTTGTACGTGTACCTACCCAGATATCAGCCTTGGTTGTGATGGCTTTCCCTTGGTACAAGTTAATCATCTCTGGGGCTCGATACGACAGGGTTGTGTACCTGCACGCAAAGAAGAGAGGATCAAAGGTTCTTACTAGTTTCTGTTTCCCACCAGGACAGCAAGTCCTAATAAATTACAGAACTTTCACTCGGAGGAAAGTATGGTCATGAATCTTTGATGCTTTAGGGCTGTTTTGTGGTAGGTGGTTCAGGAACTCCTGCAAAGACTGATGACGTCATAAACTCCGGATATTTCTTATCCGGCTTAAAGCTTGGTTGCCTCAGCCAGGAGGTTTAGACTTGACCATAGATAATGCTTTCAACAAGATAATGAGACAAACATGCTTAGAAATCAACACAGAAATGCTTCAAGAAACACAAAATCTGTGTTTTTGCTATGTCCACATGGACAATCCTAAGAATAAAAGAGCTTAAAATGTTCTGCATAGAGTGGCGTGTCTCCAACCTTGTTAGACATTGCAGGAAGAGACTTTGTGCTGTTATCTTCTCCAGGGCAGGAGGAGCATTAATTGTAAGGGTGCTGATAAATTTGAAACCAGTGGGGTTTTTTTTTTTTTTTTTTTTTGGGGGGGGGGGGGGGGGGGGGGGGGGGGACAATACATTATTGTATTACAAATACATTAATGTATTACAAAATGCATGAAAAGAAACTGGATAGAAACTCATAGGAGTTTTTTTTTATTACAGAAGCCACCCTGAGAAATGAACAAGGTGAATACTGAACAGTGATTCAATTCGATTCAATACGCAGCTACTCCTCATGACTAAAATGATGAATTGAGAAGAAACAGTTTCTCAGTACACAGAAAATTTATATATCATTACAGATCTTAATCTGATTGCTGACACATTCCATTAAAACAAGAACATTTTCACATGGTACTTCTCGATCATGGGCTTACCTCTTAATCTCGTCCTCCACAGCAGTCACGCCATCTTTGAGTGGGTGCAAGACTTTGTGGGTGGCACTTCCAAAGTCGCACAGCACGTAGTTCCCTTGGTCATTCAACAGGATATTTTCCACCTGCATGAAGACAAGTGTTTAAGGAGTGCTGAGAACCACCTCTGCTCGGGACAGACAAGAGTGGAGGACTCAAGGTGACTCTGGCAAGTTCCCACAGCTGCCTCCCAGAATATGTCCTTGATCCTGTCAGGCTAAACCTAATAAGCCGGTCATGCCTGGGTTTCCATAAAATTTGTTGCTAATAACATTAGCAGGAGAGAATAATTGTCTTGGGAAAATGAGGCCTGGTGTCTCAGTGGTCAGGAGAAAGTGCATTCATTTTCCTCTTTTTGGCTTTCCCTCCCTCCCTCCCTGTTTATGTATAATTACACACAGAGCAGGGCAAGATGCCAAGATACTTGACAAAAGACAGAAAAAAAAGAGAGGGAGGACAAAATTAGAGAGCACAGGCTGAAGCGGAGATGCTTACACATGGACTAAATGCCTAATAGGCTTTTGTGATATTTTCCCCAGACTATTTTTGGGTGGCATCACTAATAAATATATATAACTGATGTTAACTATATACTTGTTTAATGTTAGCTAAGTCAAACATACTGTACATTAATAAATGTAATTTCACATTAATGAAT